>CM061161.1:22555071-23210071 GCA_030710495.1 Labroides dimidiatus | reverse complement strand
GCTGGAGACAAACACATGGGTTAGTCTAAGTCAGGTTCACTGTTACTTTGATTATGGAGATTTTTTTTTTTTTAAATGGCAAAAAGCTGCTGATGTTATTAATTTAGTTTGGCTGTGAAAGTTCAGTTCTGAGTCCAATATTAGCCCTAGATTTCTAACCTGATTACATGATCATAGATATTATACACATCCAGTTAAGACTTGAAGTTTAGTGACTCCATAACAACAATGGTTTTCATACATTTCCACTCTAAAATACTATCTGTATTACATGGGGACCTCTGGTAATTTCAGAATTACCCTGATGTCAGTTTTTGGTGTAGCACATTCACACAGGATAAACAAACCCTGTAAATCACTTGGTGTTTCTCAAGTTTCTGAGTAGAATCGCTGCACAGACCCATTGTGTGTGAGCAGCAGCACCTCACCCTGCAGCACACTGCCAGCCGAACATTCTGATAAAAGAAGAAAATGTCTAAATCTGGCTTCAGTCAAACTGTTTTATCAGTCAAACAATCTGCAGTGAAAATTTCTGGACCTGCTGAATAAATTTAATTATTTTCAAACTTTAAAGCTACAACACTAAAGATCAGTTCTCACTGAGTCCTAGCCCAGATTTGATCAATAACATGACTGTGTGCTGCGCTCTGAGTCAGAGCGTCAGAGCCAACCTGCTGCACACAGAGAGGGACTCCAGATCATAGTTTAGGTTACTTGTTTTAAAGTTTGGTAATCACTGAAAACTAGCATGCATTTGAATGTAGCATCTCCTCAGGACTCTGTTTAGCCCCGCCCTCCCACACTCAGAGCTCCTCCAAAGCAACATCCTCGCTCACATGCACAAGCGCCTCTGATTTGAGATCATATGATGGTGAATGATTCTAAACCACAGACTCAAACTGGTCCTCAGCAGATCGTTTCTGTTTGCTCTGCATTAGCAGTAATCAGAGTGTAGGTAGTTTTGCTGCTGTTCTCCAGTGTACTGTGATCCCTCTTGGTTATGTGCATTGAATCAAGGCTAGAGCACACTGGAGGAATGTACATGCAGGAGACGGGCAGAACAGCAGGACGGGATTTGATTGGTTTAATAATTTGGCTGCCAAACACTAGGATTGGTTGGTGTTTTCCCAGGTTTGCTCCTGCTGTAGACAGCAGATATTTTTCACTCTATTTTAAGAGCACATCATGTATGATTGAAATCAGGACATAAAGATTATTTTAACCAGAATAACAAAACGTCTAAATCTGATTACCAACCCTGACTTTAAGACCTCTTGAGTCATGGAGCTGTTTAAATATCTGACTGTTTTATTTGTCATCATCATGTTTGTGTTCTCCTTTTATCGGTGTATAGTGACATTAAACAAGTGACGTGTTTTCATTGTTATATTTACATTCATAAAATTAGATTTTTGATTGTGTATTTATCTCTGACATAAGGGTACATAGTGAGCCTTCATTTAGAACAGCCAACACAGTCTGAATCATTTTTGATTGGAAAATAATAAGAAAAAGCTGAAGAGACCTGGTTAAAAATAGCATTACCAACTGAAATTACAGAGCTATCAGTTCAGACTGGACGTCTGTGTGTTTGAAATATGGTCGGTGATTTGACCTGGAATTTTTACTTAACAAATTACAGAGATGATCATTTCACACAGGATTAAAAACAGACGACCTTCACAATTAATACAAATTATTTAGAGGTCCTTGTGTGAAACTAATCCCATACAAATAAGGCTAAAATGTAAACTTTTGTAATATGTCTGGCTCTTGATTAAAAAAAGACTATCATGAAGTGTATGTTTGGACTGACATAAAAAGGTAATTGACTCGAGGTCTGATCCAGGTCCAAAACTGCTTACTAGCACTTGGGATTAGGTCCAAAATTTAAATGGCTTCTTTATTGGCATATATTACACTCCTCATCAAGTTTCATGGAAGGGTTTCAGTTTGTCCCAGAATGATGGAAAAATTAACATAAGGCTGGAACTGATGAAAAGCAACACATGAAATGTAATTTCACAGATGAGAAAACAACCCTCAATACTTCCTTTGTTCCCACAAAAAAAGCAATGGCAAGGTTTTAATGGATGCATTTGCAAAGAAGACATGTTCAGGTAAAGAGCACAGAACCTGCAGATACTGTCTCATATGGTTAAAATTAAAATCCATCCAAATTTGTTTTAACAGGGCTTCCAGCTTCCTCACTGTGTAAATAGAGCTGTACCCCGAGTTATATCAAGCGCTGGCCAGGAGGCTAAGCTGAACCACAGTTTGGCAGAGAAACAATGGATCTGGGCCAGCATATATAGTGAGAGGCTGATTGGGGAATGAGGTGCAGGTGGGGAAATGGGCGGGGAGGCTCAGGTGATGGTAATGAGATGATTACAGGGCAGCTGGGAGTGGAGGCATCTTGAGTGACAGGAAAAAGTCTGCAGAAATATGGTGTAAAGGGAAGATAACAGCGGCGAGGTCTGAAGGAGCGGGAATGTGGAAGAGGAGACAAAGCCTTTTCAAAACAAGCCTCGTGCACAAGTAAACACACAGAAAAACATGTTTATTTAAATGATACAGACAGAGAATAAATGCTCCCCAGCTCCTCTTTTAACAGTACAAATACAAAGTGAGGTACTGCTGAAGCACACAGGATGTACATAGCACTGCAAATAACTTGAAGTGCATAAAAGCAACTAGTATGCAAGCATTTCAGCAGCTAATGTTGGGGACATTTATATTTGGGTAAACACTGAACTGAAAGACTCAGTTTGCAACTCATGAACAGGTATAGACCCTCCCCACCAAAAAAACCCTAAATATCGTATTTTTCGGACTATAAGTTGCACCTTTTTTCATAGTTTAGCTGGTCCTGCAACTTATAGTCAGGTGCGACTTATATATCAAATAAATGAGGTGCCATGTTATTGGGTACTTTTTTTTTGGGGGGGGGGGGGGGGGTGTCACTAAATTCATACATGAGGAATGATGATGGGATGATCTCTGCAGCCCCGATGGAGGCTCTGCATCTCTGCTTGGACAGCCTGACAGCTCCTTGTGTTTAGCTCCTGATCACATGATTTGGAGAAATAAAAATTCACTCACGTCTTTTTGGCTCTACGTTGTAGACAGTTTTTTGGGGATTTGAGTCACAAACTAGTTTCAAAACTCCTGTAACTTTAAGAGTGAGGCTGTTTATCCGTTTAGGCTCATTTGAGCTCACACTGTACCTGTCTCACTGACAACACACACAGTGCAGCAAGGGGGGGGTTATGTAAGTGAAGTGAGTGAGTGGATCCCATGTAGGGAAGTGAAACTGAAATTTAACTATGGTCACAGATATGAGGTGCTGTAGGAAAATAATATTTAAACCTCTTAATATGCAAATACTGATTTTTCATTTTGTGTAAATACTTCTCTCTTGAAATACTATAAACATTACAAATCATTTCAAATATATGCGACTTATAGTCCAGTGTGACTTATATATGTTTTTTTTCCTCTTCGTGATGCATTTTTTGACTTGTACAACTTATACTGCGGAGTGACTTATAGTCCTATGGTTTTAGAGCAGTGCAGTGTTTTTTTAAATAATAAAATAATTAACTTCTGTTTGTTCTCCGTCTTCCGTCAGAACATGTGGCCAAATATTCAGTCAACAAATTTGTTATGGTTTTTAACCAGGTGTGACGCCAGACCTAAGAGCAGGCACATGCAGGAAGCAGTTCAGGTGAGTTTATTTTTAAGGGTACAAAAGGTGATGATGATGATGATGATGATGATGATGATGATGATCCAGAATCCAGAGAAGGTTTGATCCAGAGAGTCTGCGGCAGAGGGGAGTGCAGGTGGGGGTCAGTGTAAGAGCTTAAGGTAGAGGCTGGAGTTGGACAAGTTGCAGGAAGCTTGAGGAGGCACTGGAGGAGAAAGAGAAGACAAGAGGGGTTAGACAGAAAACAGACAACACGAGAGAAGTCACTGGAAATACTTACAAACTCGAGAGAGTCGGTCGGTGTACCACTGAGCTGCAGGAATACTCTGGTGTCTGTCCTCTGTAGCAGCAGTCAGCCTCCTAACAAGCTTGATCCAGATCAGGGGCGCAGGCAGGGCAGCGGCAGGTGAAGGAGAGTGAGAGAGGGAGAACAGTCAAAACAAAGAGGGGGCAGGGAAAACACCTATCATCGCAAAATGATATTTATATCTGTGATTTTACCTTTTCAAATCCAATTTTATCTGCAGTTTAACTGAATGTCCTGAGCCTATATACTCATCATGTGTTGATAATTTTATAGAAGAAACATAATTCATTCATTGAGGAGAGAAAGAATGAAACCTGTCTTCAGATTGGTCAATACATTCTGCAGTATCTATTTCAAAATGCAATATCTGTCAAACACAATTCATCTGATCAGATTCACAATGTAGTAAATAGGCTTTTTTATTCCATCTTAATATTTTTTGTCTTGTTTGATAATGTTTATTTACTGTTCAGTTTCTATTTGGTACTTGTTGTTTATTATATTGCCTCATTCTTTTTCATTGCTTATTTCATTACCCTGTCTTTTTTTTATTTCCAACTGCTGTAATTTCTGTGACGAACAACAGTGATGCTAAATTTTGCCCAGGGATTAATAAAGTATTTCTGTTTCTGATTCTAAAGTGTGGGTTTACTGAGGGAAAGGTATTACTGTTTCTGCTACAAATTCAAGAAGCACAGGAAGCACTGAGAAAAAAAAAAAAAAAAATGCTACAGTCCACTTTTGGACCGTGAACTTGGTTCAGAATTTAAAATAACAAACTGCTTGATTTCAATCTGTGTAAACTGAACTTTAAGCTCCCTTTTCACTGGAACTTCCTCAACATTGCCAATGGTAGTCTGAAACCCTGTATGCACGTGACAACCATAGATGGCAAGTTTTCAAATTTCCCGTCATAATTTATAAGGCAGGGGTCATGTGACAAGATTCATCTTCTGGGACTTGATGCCTTGATCCTATAGGGTTGTTTTCTTTCTTTCTTTCTTTCTTTCTTTCTTTCTTTCTTTCTTTCTTTCTTTCTTTGCTCTGTTCCTGATTTATTTATTTATTTATTTGGGGGTTAACTTTGGTCATGCCTACTCTACCAGCAGTGTTTACTGATTTTGCAACAAAAAAAAAAAAAAAAAAAAAAAAAAAAGTGACAAGTAATAAACTCTCTCACACAGTTTTCCCATAATGAATGGTCCTAATGTTGTTCTTTTTTTCCATCTTTGAATGGTTGCCCTCGAGAACAGGGAGGGAATTAAGAGTCCTGACTGCCTGGTGGAAAAAACTGTCTTTGAGCCTGCTGGTTTTGGCCCGGAGACTCTGCAGTCTTCTTTCCTGATGGCAGCAGGTTAAAGAGACTGTGGGATGGGTGGGTGGGGTCACCCGCAATCCTTGTGGCTTTGCGGGTGTTGTAAATGTCCAGTAGGGAGGGAAGAGAGACACCGATGATCTTCTCAGCTGCTTTCACAGTGCGCTGCAGGGTCTTGCGGCAGGAGACGGTGCAGGCGCCGTACCACACGGTGATGCAGCTGGTCAGGATGCTCTCGATGGTGCTTCTATAAAAAGACAACATAACGGGGGTCGGCGCTCTTGCTCTTCTCGGTTTCCGCAGGAAGTAGAGTCGCTGTTGAGCTTTCTTGGCCAGAGATGTGGTGTTGATGTTCCAGGACAGGTCTTCGGAGATGTGTACACCCAGGAACTTGGCGCTGCTCACCCGCTCTACTGCAGCGCCGTTGATGGTTAGTGGGGAATGCTGGGTGTGCTCTCTTCTGAAGTCCACTACAATCTCCTTCGTCTTCTCCACATTTAGGAGGAGATTGTTGTCCTTACGCCGCTCGGCCAGGCGTCTCACCTCGCTCCTGTAGTTTGTCTCATCGTTATTGTTGATGAGACCCACCACAGTCATGTCGTCTGCATCTTGGATGTTGACGTCTTTTTGCTCAAAAAAGATGTTGCAGTTCTAGATGTGTACAGACGGAGCTCTGTCTGAACATATTTACATTTACACCTCAGGTTAATACAGCTTTACTGTGATCTGATGAGGTTTGTGGTCCTCTGACCTGATTATGCATCAAATAAAGTACAGCTACAACTCTTCACTGACCCATCTTAAAGGAGATTTGAGACTCAACCTCTGCTCTCCTAGAGGAGAGGGGGAAAAAAAGAGAAAGAATTCACTTTCCAGATTTCCCCAAGTGCCAGACATGAGGCCGTTAACTTTGCTGAAGGTGACGGTTTTACAGAATAAATGTGTGCACTTCAGCCAGGACACATCATTCCCAAAAGACTGATAGCCATGCAAGAGATGAATGCAAAATATACACCCAGCAATGGCAGCGATTCTTATCCTGATAAACAAATGTGTAGCAATCATCCGTAGAAGACTTATTGGACCCCAGTCAAAGTGGAGGCCGCTCTGTGAGCTACTGCAATGTTATATAGAAGACACAACAATTCACACAGGAACAAATGTTCTGGAAACAGTACCTTGATCCTCTCTGATGAAGACCTTACCAACCAAATGTCATTCTGGCGTCCTGATGATTGCAAAGTTAGAAAAAAACTGAGCAATTGATGCAAAATGCAAAGGAAGCGTCTCACACAGGCAACAGTCAGGCCAGTTCCTTTTCAGTGATGCTGCTGCAAAGTGAATCGACTCCAAGAAAGGATAAAAAGTAACAGAAAACAGTGTCATTTGGCGTAAGCTAATGCAAGAAAATGAAATCCTTGCTCATGCTTGATTACTCTACAGGCAGAGGGAAGCAGTTTCAGCCACACAGATGGGCATGGCTGTTATTGAACAGTCCAACAATGATGTAGAGCTGAAATCATCCCAGAGGAGAACAACAGAGGACGGAGTCGATGTTCTCAAGCCGGTGATCCCCTTGACAGAGTTTTTCCACAGGATGTGAATGCATCCCTGTCTGCTGCTGCCCTGATGCTCATGAAAGCTAAGAAATGTCACTCGGTGGTGCGTGACAATGGTGACAAGGTCATTAAAACCCTAAAGACTATGCTGACAAGAGGACTGACAGACAAGGGGGAGCTCACAGAGCGACTCCTCCAGCACGGCATTAATATCAAAGCTTCTGTTCTCAGCGCTGCTTTCATGACTTTCACGTTTCTTTTTTTCCCCTGATAGGCTGAGAGATGGAAGAGAGTGAGCTTAGAGGTACTACAGAGAGAGCAGGGGTTGGAAATTCTGCTGTTTAGTGATGAGGAAAGAGAAAGGCATCCCCAAAATTCACAACATATACAACATCAACATCCTTTCCTTTAATAATAATCATCTGCTATCATGTGTCTTTTTATAATCAGTTCAAAAAAGGTGTGCCTTGGTTTCCAGTGAGATCAGTTGCTTTTTGGTCACATTTTGAGTAGTCCAATAGGTCACAGGTCTTATCATAGTGATAACTGTGTAATTAGGTAAACTAAACTGATTGAAATGCTTTTAGCTGGTTCTGATCAGATCGATGAACACTGGGAGCCTGATTGGAATAAAAGGTGAATGGATTAATTACATAGATAAGAGCTCGTTCGTCTTTCTCTCCAAACAATTCAGCCATGTGAGTGGTGGGTCCATGCAGTGTTGAATATGGCTTGCATCGTTCACCATTTGAGATTGTTGAGCTAATTTTATTGCTGTGCCAAGAGCCAATTAGGTTTCTCTGCAGTTGATTTTTTGATTCATTTAAATTGGTTTAATGGAGTGTTTTTAAATCCACCTTAACTCTAAATGTAGAACAACATCCACACATAAAAGAATAGACTGTATATTTATTTACTGTGGGCTGTATTTGTTATTTCTTTTCACATTAGCACACATACAGCTGCAGTATGGAAAGTCTGCCAATAAACTCTAGATATTATGGAAAAACGTTGCCCACTGTAAAACTCAGTAGTGCCAGAGTTTCAGCATAAATTGTCCAGATGTATTGTTTGGTTTGATGAAAGTGTTTCCTTGCTGAGGATGTTGGTTTTTCACAGTCGCTCCATCTGTTATTTTAACCCTTATTTATGTTTGTATGTTTTGATCTATTTCTGTTTGGATTTTGTACCATCCTGTTGAAACTACTCACTCCAGCCACAAACTTATTTAAACAGACATTTTGTTAGCTTACAATAATTCAGCCTTAACGTGATGACTGATGAAGTAGATGATACTTATCAAATTATAAAATACTTTTATTATTCCAAGTTGAAAACGATGATTAAAGATAAATGGAAGAAGTCCAGAACCACCAGGACTCTTCTAGAGCTGGACCCCTGTCTAAACTGAGCCATCAGGGGAGAAGGGCCTTAGTCATGGAGGGGACCAAGAACCTGATGGTCACTCTGTCAGAGCTCCAGAGGTCCTCTGTGGAGAGAGGAGAACCTTCCAGAAGGACAACCATCTCTGCAGCAATCCACCAATCAGGCCTGTATGGTAGAGGGTCCAGATTGAAGCCCCTCCTTAGTAAAAGGCTCATGGCAGCCCGCCTGGAGTTTGACTAAAGGCCCCTGAAGGACTCTGAGACCAGGAGAAAGAAAACTCTCTGCTCTGATGAGACAAAGATTGAACTCTTTGGTGTGAATGCCAGGCGTCATGTTTGGAGGAAACCAGGCACCGCTCATCACCTGGACAATCCCATCCCTACAGTGAAGCATGGTGGTGGCAGCATCATGCTGTGGGGATGTTTTTCAGCAGCAGGAACTGGGAGACCAGTCAGGATTGAGGGAAAGATGAATGCAGCAATGAACAGAGACATCCTGGATGAAAACCTGCTCCAGAGCGCTTTAGACCTCAGACTGGGGCCACGGTTCATCTTTCAGCAGGACAACAACCCTCAGACCACAGCCAAGATATCAAAGGAGGGGCTTCAGGACGACTCTGTGAAGGTCCTTGAGGGGCCCAGCCAGAGTCCAGACCTGAATCTGATCCAACATCTCTGGAGAGATCTCAAAATGTCTGTGCACCGACGCTCCTCATCCAACCTGATGGAGCTTGAGAGGAGCTGCAAGAGGAACGGACCAAATGTCATTGCCATTATGGGGTGTTGTGTGTAGATTTTTGCATTGCGTTTATAACTATCCAACATTTATAAGAGAGGAGCCTGAAGGCTGCACCTCTCTTACTTCTTACATAACCTTATTCAAAGTGTGAACATGGATCAATAAAAATATGTATTCACTGGAAAAGAAACCTGATAAATCTGCAATTTACCGCAAAACTGGTGTAATGATTGTGCATGTCTAATGCACAGCTCTCATGCTCTACTAAGCTTCAAGGATGTATTATAGAATATTTTCATACTGAAGACTTGTTCCACCTTTAGATCCTGTACATGGCACATAGCCAATATGCCCTCCAGGTATTGATTAACACTCCTCTGATCACTTTTAGTTGGAGATGATGTGTATCATAGCTGAGGAGGGTTGGATCAATTTCCTGCCGGTCTGTGAGTGATCAAACAGTTATCTGATTTATAGTTGAGCTCAAATAAAACTGCAAGGTGAAGTCATGGTCACTCTCAGGTGTCTGATGTTCATAAAGCTTAAAGAGGGGCTATTGTGCTCATTTTAGGCTTTATTCTGTCCCCCTTGTGTTCCATAGTAGCTTTAAATGACTTACAGACAAAAAAGAAGAAAATCCCTGTTTCGCTTACACTGAACTGAAAGACTTTATTTTAGCTGCTGTTTCTTTAAGGCTTCCCACTCCACACTCCCACTGTGCAGACCAGCTTTGTCGGGTGCTGCTGCAAATCTTCAACCTGAGCCTGAGTTCTGGTCCCAGAGAGGATCGTTCTGAAGAACCTCTGGTGAGCTCACATCTGGATCTACTGCAGTTGACTTTACCAGCTGAACATTGGGATGGATGATGCTGTCATCTACCTGCTGCAGAGATCCATGTCTCACCTGGAGAACGCCAGCAGCACTCTGAGAGTCATGTTCTTTGATTTCTCCAATGCTTTCAACACAATCCAGCCTTCACTGCTCAAAGCCTGAAAGAGCAGGAGTAGACTGTCACCTGACATCATGAACCATGGACCCCCTCACTGACAGGCCACAGTTTGACTGAACAAACTGATCAGGAGGACCAGTTCTGTTCTGGACTGCTCCTTAGACTCCCTGGAGGAGGTGGGTGAGAGGAGGATGCTGGCAGAGCTTGAATCCATCATGGACTGTCCCTCTGACCCACTGCAGACTGTGGGGGCCTTAAGCAGCTCCTTCAGCAGCAAACTGAGACTCCCGCCCTGTAAGACGGAGCGCTACCACAGGTCATTCCTCCCCACTGCAATGAGACTTTACAACATATCATAACAAACCTGGTGTGATGGTTTGAGAAAAACCAGCTGTTTTTTCGCTGGATCCAGAAGTGTTACGTGTGGCCAGTTGCCGCAGCCTCTCCCCTTTGGTTTTCTCTCCCTCTCTCTTCCTCTGCTTCCTTGTCTCTCTCTTCCAGTCTGGTGCGCACCTGTGCGTAATTAGCGTTCAGGTTGGAGGAGGGGATTTAGGGGAGCTGGAAGAGCAGTCGGAGGCAGAGAGAGAGAGAGAAGGAAGACACACCCACTCACACACGTTTTCTCATTGTTTAAGGTAATCTTGTTTTTTTCCCCACAGGTTTATTTTTACTTTTGGAACGATCGGCATGTTTTATTGTTGATCTTTGTTATTTTAGTTTGTTGTTTTATACTGAACAAAAATATAAACGCCCCATGTCACTCTTTTCAGCTTTTATTACCATTACAGTTAATCAGCACATGAAATCAACCAAAATTCATTTTGTTATTGATTAACATTCAGATAACAGTCCATTACATCTTGGTGGTGGCATCTGAAAATGAGTGGCATTCAGTAGAACATGCTGGGGGTCAGGGCCAAGAAATTCACTTTTCAATATCTTGTGTGTCCACCATTTGCGTCTCTCAAAGCCACACATCGTCTTCGCATGGAGTTGATGAGGTTGTCTATGGTGGCCTGTGGGATGTTATTCCACTCTTCCTGGAGGGACACACGGAGCTGTCGCACATTCCCCGGAACTGGAACACGATCACGGACACGTCGATCCAGAACATCCCAAAGATGCTCGATGGGTGACATGTCCGGTGAATATGCAGGCCAGTCCAAAACAGGAATATGCTCAGCTTCAAGGAAGCGCATGCATATCCTGGCAACATGAGATCGGGCGTTGTCATGCTGGAAGGTGACGTCATGCTGTCGGATGAACAGCACAACAATGGGGTTGAGAATCTCATCTCAATATCGTTGTCCATTTAAGTTCCCCTCAATGAAGTGCAACTGTGTCCTATGGCCGTGCGCGATGCCTGCCCACACCATAATGCCACCACCTCCATGGGCAACTCTCCGAGCAACATTTGTGTCTGCAAACCGTTCCCCAACACGTCGCCAGACACGCTGTCTTCAATCAGCACGATACAGCTGGAACCGAGATTCATCTGTGAACCGCACTCTTCTCCAGCGTGCCAAGGGCCATCTAACATGTGCGTTTGCCCACGCACGTCGGTTGCGACGTCGGACAGCTGTAAGATCCAGGCCATGGTGAGGACGCCGAGCGTGTAAGTTGCTTTCTCGCAGGCGGTTACGGACTGTTTGTGGTGTGATGCGTCTGTTGTGCAGGCCAACAGTTTCATCAGCTGTGCGTGTCGCTGGTCGGAAGCGATCCCGAAGGTGGACGAGCCGGATGTGACGGTCTTGTGCCGGGGTTGTTACACGTGGCCGACGTGGATGAGGTCGATTTGCTGTACTGCCAGTCTCACGGAAACGAACTCTTAAACGGCCTATCGTCCGATAGTGAACATTCAGCTGTGCAGCGACTGTTCGGGTGGACATCCCTGCATCCAGCATGCCAATGGCACGTTCTCGCATTACTACAGACATCTGAAGCATGATTACTTCTGACAAAATTGGACATTTTGGGGTGGCCTTTTATAGTCCCCACTGTAAGGAGTGCCTGAGTACTAATCATTCTGTTTAAGCTGCTTTTGTGTATCCCACACCCATGTACTGTGTGGATTCACTGCAACACTGAGCAAATGCTCAATGACAGAGATGGACTGAAATGTGGCACACAAATCAAGAAAAATATTCATTGTGTACAAGTACAAGACAGTATATACTCACTCAGGGCGGCTCAATTCATGTTTCTTCAGTATTTGACATGGGGCGTTTATATTTTTGTTCAGTGTAGTTTGGGCTGGAGATCCCGGTGGTCCAGTTTTCGCCCTTTTTCTTACCTAGATTTTTTTTTTAGGTAATTTAGTTTGGGGAGAGAGGCTGGCGCGACGGCCCATTGCGCGGCTGGATCGGCACCTTTCCCTTTTTGTTCTTTTTTGCCGGGGTCTTCAGCTCTTCTTGGTTCATTGATTTACATTCATGCTCTTACGTCAATAAAGCCTGTGGGTTCATTTTTGAAAACACTTTTCTGGCGTCCTTCTTTATGTGTTATGTCTCCTTTTTGTTGACGAGTCGTGGTTCATTCATTTAAGTTGAGGAGGCCGTAACAAGACGTGAGACGAAGGCGAGAAGGTAAGAGTTTTTATTGATGACAATGTAGGTGGATGAACGTCCAGAAGCCTGAGAAGCTGTGTCCACAAAGAGCAGGTAAGTGATGGATTGAATCCCGAGAGAGTTTTGGCTGTGTGGGTGTTTGGGAGCCAGGAGCTGGTGGAGGCACTGAAAAAGGAAGCAGAGACACAGGAGTTAACCACAGGAAAGCTCGAAACAATCATAAGGAGAATATACTCAATACTTGGCCGTAATATCGCTTGGCATGCAGGAATCTACTAGTGCCGACCCACACTCAGAGCAGAGCTTATGAGCCGGCGCTGCTGATTGCTCATGAGCCTCAGGTGTGCAGGCCGTCTCCACCCAGGTGAACAGTGAGGGGAGGGGGGAGAGAGAGCTCCGCAGCAGAGGAATCACCACACCTGGACTCACACCTTTATGCCCCCAGTATTCCAAATTACGGCCTTTTTACATCATCACAGTATTCACTCTTCACTAAATATTATTGTACTTCTTGTGTAAATAGTAAGAGTTTACTATTCTTTCTATTTTTACTATTTATTTTTCTTTGTCATTTTAGTTCTTATTTTAAATTTCTATCACTGTTCTATTTTTATAACTGTTTTTTTGCACTTTGTACTGATTGTTGTGAGCTGCTGCTGTTACACCAAAATATCCCCCATCAATAAATAATATTCTATTCTATTCTATTCTATTTTTTCCATAAATACCTTGTGGAAATTTAAAGAACAGAGCTTGCTTTGGAGGGATTTCTAAAACATATGAACATGTCGAGATTTGCAAATCTGCAATTTTTTAGTCTGAACATCCATCAGTTAGTTTATAACCATGGTTGAAACGTGGGGAAGTATAATATCCACTTTAAACCAAAGTAGAGTCTGAAAAAATTGTTTGGCTGGACTTTGTTTGCTGCTAATGCTTCTTCTCGTAACCTTCCTCTGTGCTTTCATAAGCTTGTTATTTGTGACTCTTTGTCCCTCCATCCTCCACTCAGTGACCCAGAGATCGATCGCTGACAGGTGATATAGCTGTATGTCATCTGTTAGTGATGTCTCCTCATAATGGCACTGAACAGAGGAAGGATACCTCATTTGGCAAGAGTGTGCCATAAATAACCTTCTCGCTGAAAATTCACCCTTTTTGAAGCCACTGTGTTTGATATATCACAACTGATTTCTTCCCCTGCATCTTCGGTCCTTGAACTAATGCTCAGTGTTTGGAGAACAGCCTCTGCTTGGATCTTATAGAAGTGGTCTGGCTGTACCTGCATACGAGGCTGCAGATGTGTTACACTTCCTGTCTGTCTGTCTTTCTGCAGTGTTGCTTCCCTCATGAGAAATACAGCACTGTTCAGACAATATGTTCTACAGGTTTGCTAACTCCAGTGTGTTGGTCTCTGTCCACAGAGTCTGAGTCAGTGTTATCACTCGGTGTGAGAGTGGAAGCAGCTGCCTTTGTCAAAATGTTTCCTGTCTGAATCTTGTAAGGAGTAAAAGAACTGTCAGGCTGATGTCAGGCTGGCTGTGTTCATTAACAGGAACCTGCAGTTAATGGTCAACCTCACAGCTGAAAGTCCAGGTGTCTGCCCCGGACCAGCTTTGAGAAAAAAAGATTTGCAGGCCCATAATTGACCTTTTCTCAGTCTGTCTCTTCTCCCTGTGAGTGCGTGCAGGTGTGTGTGTGTGCGTTTTTTGTTTTTTTTTTCACAGTCGGAATCATTGATCCAATGAACTTGTGTAGAAGAGTTCCTCGAATGCGAGGACTTTGATAAACGTGTTCTCACACTGTGTGGTCTGTATTGACATGTATGTCGGTCAAACTGCTTGTGGAGTGAGTCAGTCTCTCTGGAACTAGCCAACATATGTTCATACTTGTCTTAAACGAACAGGGTGGAAATATGTAGTGGTCGTGAGGTCACGATTGCAAAATTCTTCTGACATTGAAGAAGAGCTCTGCTCCAAAAAGAAAGTTATCAACCTTCAAACTCAGGAAAATAAATAAATAAATAATTAAATAAATAAATATACATACATACATACATACATACATACATACATACATACTTACTTACTTACTTACTTACTTACTTACTTACTTACTTACTTACTTACTTACTTACTTACTTACTTACTTACTTACATACATACATACATACATACATACATACATACATACATACATACATACATACTTACTTACTTACTTACTTACTTACTTACTTACTTACTTACTTACTTACTTACTTACTTACTTACATACATACATACATACATACATACATACATACATACATACATACTTACTTACTTACTTACTTACTTACTTACTTACTTACTTACTTACTTACTTACTTACATACATACATACATACATACATACATACATACATACATACATACTTACTTACTGACTTACTGACTTACTGACTGACTGACTGACTGACTGAATTACTGACTTACTTACTTACTTACTTACTTACTTACTTACTTACATACATACATAAATAAATAGTCTGGTTTGTTTAAATATTTCAGTTGGTACTAAGGGGCCCAAAGTGTGCCAAGAAAAAACCCCACACCATTACACCACCAGCCTGAACCGTTGATACAAGGCAGGATGGATCCATGCTTTCATGTTGTTGACGCCAAATTCTGACCCTACCATCCGAATGTCGCAGCAGAAATCAAGACTCATCAGACCAGGCAACGTTTTTCCAATCTTCTATTGTCCAATTTTGGTGAGCCTGTGTGAATTGTAGCCTCAGTTTCCTGTTCTTAGCTGACAGAACAGGAAACTGAGGCTACAACCTCAGATGCTGCAGACTCCACCCCTTTAATGTGAGCACACTCTGATCAAGACTGGAAGACCCTGCATTCACTGAGCGAGTTGATATCCAGCTTCATAGTACCACTTATCAGGATTGAGAATGTCTCGTTGAGTCAACCCAGGTAATGGAGAGAGATTCCGAATGTGTTAATCCAGCTTCGTAGTACAGGCCTCAGGACAGGACCCAAAGGCTCCCAATGGCCGTAACATATCTCAAATTCAAACTCAACTTTATTTATAAAGCACCTTTCATACATTTGAGTATGCAACCCAAAGTGCTTTACAGAACAACAAAAACACTGGATAATCATTGGTGTGGGAGAAGAGTTCTAAAAGTAGTAGAAGTAAAATCTATAAAAATACATAGATAAAATAAAAATAAAGAATAATAAAAATGATATTAACCAGTTATGATAAAAGTCATTGTGATGATAAAGGTAATAATACAGTCTGGAGCTAAAACAAAGTTATTCCAAATTAAAAGCGAGGTTAAAAATGTATGTTTTAAGTTTGCCCTTAAAGACGCCCCGAGAGCTCTGAGCTGTTCTAATGTCAGAGGCAGAGAGTTCCAAAGTTTTGGAGCATAAAAGCAGGAAGCTCTCTTGCTGGAGCTTGTTTGAGAGACATGAGGAACATTTTAACGGGAACCATTCAAGGTCCTTAATGATTGAAGTGGAATGTAACACGAAATAAGGTCTGCGATGTATGTAGGAGCAAGGCCGCACAGAGCTTCAAAAACAAGTAAAAAAACTTTAAATCAATTCTACAAGAAACACGGAGCCAGTGCAGAGTTTTAAGAAGAGAGGTGATGTGATCACTTCTACACAATCTATTTGATCACTTCATCACAGTGCTGAATGTGTTATTTGACAAACGCACTCTGAGTTATTTGCCAACATTTGTAACAGTGCTCCTCCTTTTCTTTTAATTACTCAGTGACAAATTGACCTCTGGATCTTTAACAGAAGCTTCATTAAATTGTTTTTATTCAATTAGTTTAAGGATCAGAATTATTCATCCGGAAGACAACTGCTGTGTGTTCACATCCAGCACAACTCTTAGTCACACACTGATGACACAAACACCTACATCAGCCTCGTACGAGTAAAAAGCGCCTACATATGGCAATCTATAACCTTTGAAGGCTCTTCATGTCCTCGCTTGGAATAAGAAATGCCACATCAAACAATGAGTCACAGCTTAACAGCGTCAGTAACAGTAAGCTTTTTCAAATAGTTGAAGATTTTCATTCACTTAAATGTATTTTAACAGCAGCATGCACCGTGCAACCCGGATTTGACACATTTTGATGTTTGCTTCAAGCTTTAACGTTTTTGGCTTATTACACAAACTCCTGATCATAGGAACATAAAATAAAGCTTCAGATGACAGAAAAAAAAACATCAGTCACAGCTTTAATGTCGATATGTGCACAGATCCTTGATACTGAACGCCTATCGATGTCTCCTCGGTAACATCAGCAGACACATCACATCCTCACTCGTCTTATTTCTGGCCCCCCACATAACCGCTAAGAGCCACATGGGACGTTGCATAACTTATTTACACATTCAATCTGATGTCTCTCTCTTTTCCCAGATAAGTTCTCAGTGCACTTTTGTTGACCACAAACAGCATATAAAAACACAGGACTCCCTGTAACAGCACCATATTTTTACCACTTGAAAAAAAAAAAATGATGATAAAGGGAAAACAGAGAGGCAGAGTGCGCACACTGTGGCTGAGTTCTATCCTGGGCTTTTAGAGCTTATACGTGCAGGACAAGGGTCAAGTGCACCCACAGGCATTAAAATGCAGCAGGGGAACAGCTGGAGGCAGAACAGTAGGGTTCACAGCGCTGCATGGAGACCAGGCAATCCATTATGAATCCCTTCAGTCTGTTTGTTTCAGAAGCAGTCCTCAAGTTACACTGGAGTAGTGGCTCTGACGTCAATCAGTGTAATCTGACTGAATGAAAAAACAGTTTCTCTTTTAACTTCGATCAAAGGAGCAGGGAGGATGATTGCATTTTCTTCCTGATGTATTATTCTTTTTTTACTTCCAGGCTCAGTGCATCCTGATATCTTCATAATTATTATATTTATTTTTTCTGCTCATAAATAGACAGGTTTTTGTGTTTTTTATGTTACATCAACTTAACTCAATATGAGAGTACGTAGTTATTTCAAACTTTTCCTTCTCAATTTCCAGGCTGTGAAAAACGCATCATGATGATTGGTTGAAACACCATTTTAACCCTTAAACCCGAAGGTTCCCCAATTAGGGTACTTTAAGGTCGCTGGGAAACAAAAGGCATAAAAGAAATCACTTATCACGTATACATGTAGTCATATTGGACCTCACATTAAACATGAGAAACTCAGCTACAAACGCCATCAAGTCATACTTCAGCCAACATTTATTTTCCTTCTATTAATACTTGAGTAATTCTGATCACAGCGCCTCGATTGGCCTGGGGCATTATTTTTCGTCACTACCTCCCCGAGTTGGGAGTTGGTAATTTGCGCATCTTCCGCCTTTCTTGGATGTGGTAGCTGTTTCTCAGGCTTCCATCACCCATGGTCACCATGGTAGATGCATGAAGTACCATCAAAGGCTGATAGGGCAGATATTCAAATGAGACGTCGCCGCAGCAGGGAACAGCGATCGGCTCCAGGTTATCTAGAGTCACCAAGGGCACTGGGGTGGAGAGGGTGGGCCTCCCACTGCCCCACATGGGTTTTTGGATCTGATAAATGCACCATCCCCCAGGTTCAGCACTGGTTCACATGTATTAGCTCTAGAATTACCACAGTTATCTAAATAACGAGAGAGCGATCAAAGGGACCACAAATGATTCGATGAGCCATTCAGTCTATGGAGCCGTGTGTACTTAGACTTCCTTAACTACTTAATCTTTGAGACAAGCATATCCTGCTGGCAGGACCAACCAGGTAATCCCACAGGTCCACTGGGCACAAGGGAACCGCACACCTTTCTGCTCCACTCCTGCGCTTCTGAGGCACCGGGATTTTGGACACAGCCAGCAGCATCTTAAGTTATATTGATATTTCCATTTCACTGAACTGACTTAAAACTTTGAGTCGGCAAACCAAGAACTCATTAAACTAAACTCATTGTTTTAAGTAGAAGTAAATGATAGAAATCGATATATAACTTTTGAGCTCAACATGTTTTACTGTAAATTTTAAGTTTAATGTTACTTCTGAAAAGAAGCTAGCATGTCTTTACTTGATGGTAAAGAAAAATGCTCATTTTGATGTTAATTTGTCTCACAAATGGGCTGTTCAGAACCTGCTGCCTTGGAGGAACCAGTGACCATAAAACTGTAAAAGACTTATTTCTTTTTCTTTGTCTTAAGGCTGTCAGGATTTAATGTCATGGTAAACCTAATTGTGTCTTTTAATATTTCCCCATTTTTACAGACAGTTTCATTGTAAACTGGTACAAAACACCAGAATACAAACATTTACCACAGCCAATTTTTGTTGGGTAGCACCCTCAAAATACAGTGTTAAATGAATAAATGCTTCATAAAGTAGATACTTGTGAAACTGTGATCAGTTCCCACATAATCGTAGCCTCCCTTGTTTGGGTCTATTAATAAATCATGTTTAAATGAGCAATAGCGTCTTGAAATCGATGTATGAAATAGTGTAGTTTTTTCACTGTAAGCAAGGATGATGTATAGTTAACAGCTGGTGGTGCTTTTAAATGTGGATCTAATTTACAAAAATACAAATCCACTCTGCATGTTCCCCTTACAGAGGTTACACACAGGATAATTGGTTCTTCTGTTGTTGCAGTTTTGCCGTCTCACAATAAGAGACATACTTACTTTCCCTCTCTTCTCTATCTGTCAGTCTAACTTCTAATCTTAATGTCCCATTAAAGTTATTAACCATGGATCTCTCTGGGAGTCTCTGAGTTTGTCTGTTAGGTTCTTTGGATTGTTGCTGTGGACGGTCTGCTGCCATGGACCTGACAGACTCCAGCTGCTATGGCTTCTTACAGTTTCAGTTTCTCCATCATCATCTCTACAACACAGAAATATGGACTCTGTGTTTATGTCTCCCTGTGTCTTTGTCTCTCTGCCCCCCCCCCCTCTCCCTCTCTCTCTCTAATCCCAACTTAGTCTCCTCAGATGTCTGTCTAACATGAGTCTGGTTCTGTCCGAGGTTTCTGCCCGTTAAAGGGAAGTTTTTCCTCTCCATTGTAACTTGCTATATATTGCAAAGGTCTGTACTCATGGTGGGTTAAGATAAGATCAGACTTCTTATCTTGTCTTGATGTTGGGTCTCTGTTTATAAAATTTTAGGATCATTTACAGGTCCAGACCTGGCAACGCTTGGAAAGCATCTTGAGATAACGTTTGTTATGAATTGGCGCTATATAAATAAAGATTGATTGATTGATTGATTGACTGACATATACATTGAACTGCATCAAATGGATCATTTAAGACATAAAAGTCTACACTAAACTAAACCTCAGTTAAAGTATTTCCCAACATCTTCAGCCTCGTTCTTATCATTAGAAAACCATGTCTTACAGTAAACATACTAGTTTTAGTTGTGCAGCTTGACATACTGAAGCACTGTAATGTTTTTGTGACCTTGTCAGAGCTGTCTTGGATTTTTAATTAGCCAAAGTGAGGCGTCAGTTTGTTTGGCATCAATAAACAGGAACCAAATGATGTGTCAATCAGGAACAGGCAGCAGCCAGGCATTGCACAACCACAAAAACAGACCCCCCAAGAGGGTCATTTAGTGATCTGGATCTGATTATTTATTTGTTTGTTTGTCTATCTGTTTGTTTGCTCAAAGGTGACCCATATCTGCTTTGTTTCTGACAGACAGACTGAACAGCACAAATCACACTGAATCTGACGTTTTCCAGTCAGATTCAGGACACCTTCAAGTGAGGAACTGAATCAGACACATCAGATTTTTTTAGGGCGACCACAGTTATAACAGCCAGGTCGCACTTAATGTGACTCTAAATTAATTCTGGAGGAACATAAACGCTGGAAAAACACAGAGGCTGGCTCCAGCTGTTACAATGTGTAACATCTATATATACTGATACACGTCAATGTGTATCAACAGCTGCCGCCACAAACAGTTTTTAACATAGGACTATTACTGAGACTCTGGCTGCCGCCATGTTTGTTTCCATAAAAAACGTTACTCATTAATGTTCAACTGAGCATGCGGGTCACTTCAGGAGCGTGAGCGGTTCACATCGCAGTCCACAGACAGCCAAAGAGAAGATAAAAACCACAGAGTTGACTTCTTCCTGCTCTTTCTTCATGTGGATTAGTGTCAATGTTTGATTTCATTTGATTGAGAGACAGGATAGAAAGACTCTTGTGCAATCAGGGAAACAGTTTAATCAAGGCAAACATCACTTTCTTTCTTCGACCTGAAAACCAGCAATGCATAAAGAAAAAACAACCAAATCCATGATGCAACTCCTTCGTATCTGAGCCTTCGAAGCATAACCAACCCATGAACACCAATCAGCAACAGAAGTGAAACTCCTTCAAAATTAAAGTTAGAAGAAAAGTTAAATCCCTGTTAAAACCTCATGCCAAGGAGACACAGCCGGTAATCCAGTCCTAAAAGTCAGTGTCCAGAAGTTAGTCTCTGGTCTTGAATGAGAGAAACAGGAAGTGATTTAATCAGTGCAGAGATGATCCACTGAGGAGGGAGAGAATACTTTCACTCAAACAGCTCAGGAACTTTTACAGTTTTAAAGCAGCTCTATAACAATAAGAGTTTATTTACAATCGCTGGGGTTCAATTTTAGGTCTGACACTTACTAACCTTTATATGCTTCAGATCAGAAATTTCAGCAGGAGACACTGCATCATCATAGCTGATGATACACAGCTATACATCGCCATTGTCTCCTGATGACCCAGGACCAACTGATGCCCTTTTTAACTGTATTTTAGATATTAAATCGTAGATGGCAGAGAATTTTTTACAACTCAACCAGGACAAAACACAGGTTTTAGCCATTGGCACCTTTGGGATGTGGTGGAACGGGAGATTCACATCATGGATGTGCAGCCGACAAATCTGCAATAAAGTGGCTGGTGATTGTATATATATATATATATATATATATATATATATATATATATATATATATATATATATATATATACATTAGGGATGAGCCGGATATTCGTTTCAAACGAGTGTTCGTTACGGATAATGCATTTTTGCCGAATACGAATACAACACGAGTTTTTTTTAGGATTATTCGTATCCGTACTGCTCTGTGATCGGCCAGTCACACACAGCACACCCCCCTCCCTGCACCCACATGCTGCAGCGAGGAGGTGCCTGCTCTCCTCTTTCACACACACACATACACACACGCACACACATACAGACAGCGAGTGACAGCGACTGCTTCTCTTGCTTGCTTGAGTTGACTGTAGTTTACGTTGCTCTAATCTCTACTACTCACTCGGTTTTCTTCTGCTCGTCTCTATTGAGGTTTGTTTGGTATTTAAAGTTACTTCTTGAACTTATTTCCTGTCATACGCGATGCATGTGACAAGACGGGGCTGAAAACGGCTCGTGTCGCGCTGGTCAGTGCCTCTTGCTTCAATTCAGGACCGTTTTTTTTAAGGTTTTCGTTGTCTCGCATCTCTTTAGTTCTTTTTTATATTTAAAGTTACTTGATTAATTGTTTCGCAACGTACACACAACGCATTTGAAGGCTTAAAGCTGTAAACTCCTGGTGTCGCGTTTTTTTTTTTTTTTTTTTTAAACTGGCTGCGTGATTTTAGTTTGGCTGGTGAGAAAGAAACAGAAACACTGTGCTCAGAATGAGCACAGTGTTTTTGAAAATAAAGTGAAAAACAAGACATTTTTTAGTTTTTTGACACTGAATGTTTGCACAAATCACCTATTAAATTTACACAGATCATAAATAAAGAGACAGTCTTTCACACCACTACATACACATTTTTACCAATTGTACATAATACATAGCTGATCACACAAAAGCCTTTAAAAGAAAAAAAAAAAAGCCAGTTTCAGACTTAAAATAAACTTCGGGTTTAAGCCCCGCCCATTTCCTGGCAAAACACAACCACTTTCGGTTTAGGCCCCGCCCATACGAGTACGGATACGGATACGGATAATATGGATGGGTAAACAGATACAGATACAGATACAGATACAGATAATGGTGTACTCGCTCATCCCTAGTATATATAGTATATAAGCACTCTGCGTTACCAGATGTATGAGAAGTGCTCTATAAATAAAGTCTGATTGATTTATTGTTTAAAGACGGGTATAAACAGAACCTTTTCAGCTTATTTGCTGAGGTCATGGCAATAACTTTTGTAACCTGACACACTATTTGTGTGTCAGGCTGTGAGCATGTGGATACCCTAATACATTAGGGTGGTTATACCAATTGTTGCAGTGCTGACTAGCTGCTATGATGAAACAGGTAGAATCAAGTGGCGAGTGTCTGTCACAACTTACCAGATGATCATAACTCCTTCCACTCTTTGCTCTAAGTAGGTTCTTTAGTTTGATTGGGTAGAATTTTTCCTGTTTCAGTTGTTTTTAAGTAGTTCTGCCCTGAATAATTAAATGCTTATACTGTATACTCTGACCCAAGCAAGTGTGCCTGAAGATGACCCTGGCAGCAACTCTTTGATATAAACTATTTATTATTATTATTATTATTATTATTATTATTATTATTATTATTATTATTATTATTATAAATAATAAAAATAATAATATAATAACTGAACAGAAAATAAATAAATAAATAAATAGAAGTTTGGGGAAGCTATCAACTTTTCCAGTGAACAGTCTGTTCTACAAATTATATTGTAAGCTTCATAGCATAATTTCCTGTCACATCAAAGGTAAATAACAATAAAAGAGAAATTAATTTATATCAATAATTAAACAAAGAATTCCCTTTTCTTTTCTGAAAACCATGAAATATGATTTCAGCAATTATGCTATAAGACAACATGTCACTGGAGGATCTCAATGCCAAATAGTCATTGTGGTGCAACAGTTTATTGAAGATCTTCTGTTTTTTCAACCCTTGCAAATTAGGGAATGACATGGGTACATTCACCACTTTTGAAGTGGTGTGAACATATGAAACGTATGTATCACCCACAAGCAAGTAACTGTACTGAATATGTGGCCCCACAGTCTTTGCACAGAGTGAGTTGCCAGGCGTGATCCGGTTTGATGAGTCCCACTGATGTAAAAGGGGGTTAAAGGCTGAAGGATAAAATGTGTTCACTGCCTGTCAGGTCCATCTCTGCTCTGACACCGCATCAGATTTGAAAGGTTTCTCGTCAAGTCAGTGTGTCAACACACTTGGCTCCACTCTGTGGTGTTTTGGCTGCATCTTGGCTCTGACAGTTGGGAGAACTTTGGATCAGAAACCAGGTTAGTTTTACCCTACTGGTGCTGTGTTGTTGCAATAGTAATCCTGCCCAGACCTTTATTTTTTGTCTCAAGTGGAGATTTAGACCTTTGGATTTCAATAAACCAAACTCAAGGACAAGACGGATCAACCATGAGGCATCAATAATGATTTAAAACTCATGACATGCCTTCCATATCTGGATCAACTTCTATGGGTATAATGGTCAGTAGCACTGCAAGTTAGGGTTGAGGACTGAAATAAATACTGAGAGCAGTATCATGTTTGGAGATGAGAAAAAAAAACACCAATTAGGAAAAAAAAAGAAAAAGAAAATTCCACCCTGTCAACAAAAACAGTTAACCATGAGTGGGAGCAGAATGGAACCACTGATTTGAGACGTAGGCCTGAGTTTTTATCGGTCTATGAGCTCAGACATATTCTGGCTACCTTTCCTCCTGACCAGCCCTCATTATAAGACTTACATATCCACAGAAACTGACATGGATTCAGGTTCATTCATGCAATAATGTGGATGTTGGTTAGAAAATAGCATGTCAAAACACTCTCTCTGGATGTACAATAAATCCCACAAACCTGATGGTGTACCGTATATTAGTTATCGTGTGGTATTGTGTTATTCCAGGCATGTCATCTGATGCTCATATCACACAGGCCAACCCGTCAGGGAGGTGTATGATATACAGAAAATGAAATGTGTTGATCCAAGGAAATAATGTGAAGCAAAGATAAACAAACCGCTGCCTTTGTGGAGATCTGAGGTGTCAGTGCAGAGAAAAAGGACAGGTTGATCCTGAGGCATCAGTGTGCATCTAAGTCAAAAGGAAGTGTGCAAAAGCCTGACATGAGTGTTGTGGCACACATCTAACAGCACCATGTCAACCTTATCTGCAAGTTTCTCCGACAATATGCCATGACAGAACAGAGCATGACACGACCTAATTGAATGTTTTTTTTTTTCCCCTTCGGATGGCACAAATATGTCTGCAAACATAACGTACATATCTCAACATACCAGTTCCACCGAAGGGACGGAAATTAGCATGATAATACATTTCTTTAAGCAAAAATGCAGAATAAGAGAAATATGACACTGTTCTGACTTTCATCTGGCCCTTATACATTTTTTTTAAATTAAAGAATATACAGGGGGATTTTATATCCTGCAACAGCTAGTCTAAGCAGAACAGAGCTCTTTTTTTTTTCATTTTCTTTCTTTGTGTGCACATGATAATAACCAAATGTGCTAACGTGTGTCTGGGAAGCAGGACAGTGGTTTGCAATTGAATCCATGTATCATTTGTTCACTTGATTTAAAAAAAAAAAAAGAAAAAAAAAAAGAGGAAAAATTAGAAAACAAATTGTTTTCTCCATGATCGCCACTAAAACAAAAATGAAAACACAGATAATGTCTCCTTTTCTGATTTTTTTCTCTTTTTTTTTTTTTTTCTCAAATGAAAAATGGAATAAATTGGTAACGAGTTTCATTCATTTTGACTTTTTCGTCTTGGCCAACGGAAGTGAACTTTACTCAGCTTTTTTTTTTTTTTTTTTTTTTTTTTTTATATTATTATTTTAACTTCACTCAGATTTCAAGAGAACACGAAACAGGCTTTGACCTCATGGCTGAACTTGAGAATTATTCAGAGCTCACACTGCATTTATTTCAGAGTGGTAAAACTCTAATAAATAAATAAATGTCAAATTGTGTTTTTCTACAAGTATAATAGTTGTTGATGAAAAACTGTTGTTTTTTTTTGTGTGTTTTTTTTCAAAAAAGCGACAAATCCAGTGACTTTTCTGTCATTTGTGGATGGAGTGACAGCATGTTGTGATCTTCAACTGCTGCTTCTCATCGAGCAGCGGGTGCTGAGACTCCTCCACTCACAGCAGACACTCCAAACTGCAGCCAGAGCAGACGACTGCTGCAAATGAATCATGCAAATGTTTCACTTTTCGGTCACTTTTGACGGTCAAAAGCCCTGATAAAGGAGGAGGGTTTTTATTTTAACATAAAAAAACAAAGAAAGTTCATTTATAGTTATTAACACATTTACAGTGTACTCAGTATAAACTCACCTGTCACTTGTTTGCACCTGTTATTTTTCACCTGCAAATATTTGTTTTGTATTTTATTTTTTTTATGTAAGAAACCTGCTCAGAGTA
The DNA here is from genome assembly GCA_030710495.1 of Labroides dimidiatus. Lineage (NCBI taxonomy): Eukaryota > Metazoa > Chordata > Actinopteri > Labriformes > Labridae > Labroides > Labroides dimidiatus. Next base: position 23,184,056 of record CM061161.1, on the reverse strand, counting down.
GAAAATTATATGTTGATGAAAATGAAACTCAAGATATGTAGCTTAAGATGTCACGAAAGTTTCTTTTTGTTAGAACTGATAAAAAAATTGGTACTGGAAAAAGTATTATTCAGGAACCGGTATCAAAGTGAAGGTATTGGTATCGCTATAGAAATCAAAGTTTTTGATTGATACCCAGCCCTACATAGAACATGACATGCTATTCCACCCTTCTGCAGTCTGTGCCCCTATCAGTGTTATTTATTTCATTAATATTGTTATTATTTATTTCCTGACCTTTTTCTCTGTGAAGATTCGGTTGTTTTTGTACAGCATTCATATGAAGTTATTGAATAATCTCCAATAGAACTTTCACTCATGCTTGAGTACAGCACAATTGGCTATGTGTGACTGCACTCTATGGGTGGATTTCTAGAAGTTACCCAGTAAGATATCTACCGAGATTATTCTCCATGGAACAAGATTGAACATTTAAGTATTCTAAAGTTCTGACTTTATTTCTCTTAATCGGAAAGAAAAGTGAAGTAATATAGGTTGGACAGACCAGCATTTAAATTAGAAAAAAAAAAAGTTTCCAAATATTGTGTTGTAAGCAGAACCCCCCCCCCCAACACACACCTACACACACACACACACCACACACATACACACACACACATACAGACATTTACTTTAAAAGTTTGCGTTTCATAGATGGTGTCACATCAGCTGAACAGTTTCTGTGATTGAGTAAATGCTCATCTTTAAGTGTATTACCTTTTCACATTCACTGTCCTTCCACTGACTGATGCAGCCATTTGGCTGAGACGCAGACATTTGTAACACAATCAAGAGATGGAAGGTCAGCGTGTACTTCAAAAAATTAAAAGAAAAAGCTAAACTATTGTGATATATTAGGAAATATGATGTTCCTAATGCAAGGCTAAAAAAAGCCAATGAAAGGCTCTTCTAAACTTTAAATGTATCACTCTGCTACAGCATTGACTCGGCTGCTCACTCTCCAGTGTGAGCCTCAGCTGAAAAAGCAGCGGCTGGTGTTGCATCAGTATTCTCCCTGCAGGAACTGCATCATTTAAACACTGACCATAAATGCTGTCTGGCAGGAGAGGGCTGTGAGTGATGAAGACAGACCGGAGAGGGGAAATGACAACACACCCGCTCTCTAAAAACCTTCCATTAGCCGTCTCAAGAGGAGTGCACACTGCACGCTGTGGACGTGCTTTTAGTACAGGTCCAGTCTTCAGACGTTTGGAAAAGTGTTTCTTAAGAACAAATTTCTTTAAATCGTACACATGTTGACAGTCAAGTCGCATCAAACAGAGGAGAGAACATTTTTTTTCATAGCAAGCTGAAAATCTGTTTGACTGAGATGTGGAGGGGATTGAATGTTGTTCCCGTTTTTAAATATCCACAAGTCCCTTTTAGTATCATAACTGTGAATCTCCCAGCCTTTTCATTATTATTATTATTATTATTATTATTATTATTATTATTATTATTATTATTATTATTATTATTAGCAGCAGCAGCTCATTCAGCCAGTGCATGATCCCACCCAGAAGCAGAACGGAGCGCTTCAGGCGTTCCTTTGTGCCCACCGCCATCAGACTCTTAAACAGCAGTGGAGGCCACAGTACATCAGTGCGCTGACCTCCTCGGAACTAATTGATATACTTATACTCATAGCAATATCACAATATTACACTGTTCTGCACTTTAATATATATATATATATATATATGTATATATATATATATATATATATATATATATATATATATATATATATATATATATATATATATATATATATATATATATTTACAACAATCAACATTACTCTGTTGCACTGTAATTACTGTATATTAATCCATTACCCTTTTTATCCTTAACACTGTCACTTTAATATGAATATCACTGTCATTTTTCCTTCTCTGCACTGCTAAACAGCTCATACTGTTGCTGCTACTGGATGGACATTGTTTCTCATTTTTGTTTTGTTTATTTTACATCACCCTTGCTTTGTCCTAATATATGACGAATGATGAATGCATGCTACTACCCTTGTTCTTTGCCCTGTACTGCTGCAATACCTGAATTTCCCCTCTGGGGATCAATAAAGGATTATCTTATCTTATCTTATCTTATCTTATCTTATCTTATCTTATCTTATTATTATTATTATTATTATAAAAGGTTATACAAACCCTGCTGGCTTGACCGGGTATCAGAAGCCTTTTTTGGGACATATATGACGCATTGAACTAAACTGAATGTGCACATTAAGTCAATGACACAATATGGCGTTGTCACCCTACCAAGTTGACACCAGGATTACATGTCCAGGAAAAGGGAGTAATAATTCCATGAACCTCATCCTGAGAGTCTGAGTCATCCTGAGTCCTAACGTTTAGCCCACAATACGTAGCTAAAGCTGTAGCTCTGGTAAATGATAGCTGTGTCTTCATTCAAAGTTCACAAGTCTGGACTTGCATTCTCTGGAAGTTCAGACTTGGCAAGTTCTTCCCAGTGTTTGGACTTCAGATGTACAGGAGTCTGCAAAACAATCCTACTGCTATTGAAACAGCAGTGAACTTTGCTAGCGTCCCCTTTTATGCACCTACACGTCACATCCGAGTGCATTGCCGGAAGTTTGTTGATGTATAATTTTACACAACTCACTCAAAGTTTCTGGGTTTCAAACAAAAATGTACACAGACTCCTAGCACAGCTAAGGCATGTAGCATGTGTCTCCATATTGATTAGGGGGGTGAGGTAAATGAGTATGAAAGCCGTTTCTGGACTGAGGGCTGTTCCTGCTAGCGCCGCTAACGTTAGCCACACACTATGTCCAAAGAATACATGATAACATAGTTTAGCAGTAGGCTGAGCACTGTTTAACACTGAAAAACACAGGCTCACAATCATTAATTTTTACAAGTTTTATTTTTTTTAAAAAGAAAATGTCTGGACTTAACTCTTCTGATGTTTTCCTGGATTTTTCATGAGCTTTCAAGAGACTATATTTAATGAAGAGTGAATCTTGTAAACATCTAAACAGCATGTCAGGCATAAAAAACGAACCCCAACAGCGACCTTAAAGCATGTCAGGCTTCTCGAGTCCAAGTAAAAAAACTACAATTTTTTTCACCATCATCCATCCACACAATCTATTTTGTGAGAGCATGAGTTTCTCTATTTAAATTCAAATGTCTGACATTTAAAGAAATGAACTCTACTGTTGTCAGGGATACACAGAGGAAGAAAGAAATCATCAAACCCTGGCTTGTTTCTGAGCCAGTGTTAACAGATTTAAAGTGTATACTGTCTTAACTGTACCCCAAGTCTGACTGATGCCTCAATTCATTCATGAAGCAAAGCTCAGAACGAAAATGGGTCTCTATCTGTGATGTTTTTGTAGACCTCTGCAGTTTTAAAACTCCACAATCTGTTTCCTGAAGGCCAAAGCTTTCAGTTCCACAGTCGGAGCTAATACATCATGCTCTTACTCCATCAAGCATACCTCCTTCCTAAACGTATTTGAAGGCTGCGTGGCTTTGGCTTCGTTCTAGCACACGGTGCCAGCCCAACCACAAACGCTGATCTTCTGGCTTCTCATATTGGAATCCCTTCTGCATGTTTTGCTTAATCACATTGTCCAAAATCTCTCGAATAGAACAAAAGACTCCATCAGAGCTGGTAGTGTTCCAGGAAATTTTGCATACGGATCAGTTTCTCCTCAGGAAACGAGAAACAATCCTGGCAGTACTCCGAGTTTTTAATCAACATAGGAAATCCATTTGTTATATAAAACAGGGACTGAAGAGCTCCACTTATGGCCTCGAGAGCTTTTAAAGTTACACAAACAAACAGATCTGCCAATCTGCCACTGAAATGTATGCCTTTATATTATTTTGTGGGTAATAATGACGGTCAGTCCAGCCTGGACGAATCATTATCACAGGTACATCAGTTCACCTCCAATCTAGTGTTGAGTCCTGGCTTATAGGACTTGTGACTTGACGGAGACTTAAACTTTTTTTTTTTTTTTTTTTAAATGTCAATGATAATCTATGGAATTCAAAGCTGAGACTGGCAAGTGTTCACCTGCATGCACATTCATGTCGTCTTTTTTTAGCAACAACACCTGTTAAGGATTCGTGAGTTCTGCTTTCGAAAGTCAAAGAGCAAATGCAAGCAGGAGGAGAGCAACAAATGAGAAGGCCCATCAATGAGAGGACAGGAACAAGCTGTCCTGAAGCAACCAGAGGAAGAAAGGACATGGCTTTAAGTTACAGTTTTTCAATCAGTTAAAAAAAAAAAAAGGATTAAAATTATGTTTCTATTCCAGTCATTTAACACCAGCCTGATCAAAACACACAGTTGTTGAAGAGGAAGATTGTAGAGAACTCACTGACTCAGCTGCCATCAAAGTGTCCACTAAGTAACCCTGAGCCTCTTTTTTTCTCCAAGATGTGCTGATCTGAGATGCAAAGATGTTTAAAAAAAGTCACAATATGACTGTTACATCGTAGGTTTTAGATAGATATTTTTTTTCTTCTTTTCTTTTATGATGTGCTTCTACTGGAAGCATTGAAGTCTGGCAGCTCTCAGTGATTACTCTGTTTTTTGTTGTGTATTTTTATCTCATTTTTAGTGGATGTCTCTGTCTGGGGAAGAGAGGATTCAAGAGAGGAGCTTCTTGCACTAGAATGGAGCAAATCCAAGTTTAGCCGAGTTGTTGAAGCGTTTCTGGGGATGCTGTTCTGGTCCAAAGCAACTGCTGAAGGTCCATGTGATGTCATCCATAAAACTGTTGCCAGGATACGTAATCAGCATCCAGAGGCACTCATAATAATATCAGGAGACTTCAAACATGTTAACTTCTACTACCACCTGACTTGATTTATACAGTTTGTTGATTGTCCACCCAGAGAGAAATTAAAAAAAAAAAAAAAAATGTATTTTTTTTTTCCATTGTACCATGCACCAAGGAAGTGGCTAGCCCTCATGGACTTTTAAGACACTGAAATACAGATTACAGTAACCAGGCAGAAACAAGAAAATCTCAGTGTTTTTCACACAGAACCAAATCAAATCCAACACCTTTTTGCTCAATGATCAATCGACCCCACATTCCGCCTTTAGGCAGCAACTTGAGTCAACATACAGTAAAGTGTACCCTTGGCTGTTGAAAGGCATTCAGCACAAACCATACAAAAATCAGGAAAGTCCACAGGCATTTTACAGAAAAGTTGACATCTTAAATTATGATACAGAGAACAACAGAAGTGCAAAACGACTTGATCTGCTGTGTGTCAGTGTCAGGGATGCGTACAGAGCTGCTGCCTTACCTCCACTAGACGGGTCAGATCACAACCTTGGTTTCCTGTAGACCTGTTGTGGACCCTGTCTTCTGAGGCAGCCTGCAACTACCCTCACAGTCAGGAGATGGACACCTGAGGCTGGTGAGGCTCTGGGGGGACTGCTTTGAATGCACAGACTGGAGTGAGCTGACAGAAAGATGAGAGCAGCATGGACATTGACAGACTTTATTTCATGTTTTTTAAGTTTGTTTTGTGTGATTTTTATAAATTCATCTGCCAGACACCCAAATTCCCCTTCAAGGATAAAAAGTTCATTCTGTTAAAGTAATGAGGAGCTGGTGAGCAGGATGCTGGTGGAAACACTGGAGAACAAAAGGAGACACAGGTAATTAGTGGAGAGATCAAACATCCAAAACTTGAAATTTGCAAATACTTGAGTGAGGTGAGTCGGCTAAAATACTACTAGTAGAAGCGGGAATACTCTAGCACTGGTGTCCTGGCTCAGCAGGGCTTAAGAGCTGCCACCTAACGAGCCTGATGGAAGACAGGTGTGCAGGTGTGGCAGCCACTGGTGCAGGGGGAGGGGACAGAATCCTCACACAGTTCACAGATTTCATATTACTTTTTCTGGTGAGGGCCATGAGGTAGGCTATGGTCCCATCCAAGACAACTTTATCAAACAGTGTGCTGACAAAGGAGATGCTCACTGTTTTAGTTTTTTTGTCAGAATGTACCTGTCAGCTGTAGAGGCAGTGAGGTAAGCTTTAATCAAGGTTTCTTAAAAATAACTCAGTGACTAGGTAGACCTGGACCTTGATAAAGTTCCCTCCTCACTGTTTGACTTGAGCAAAGCTAAGCAGAGAGATAACACTTCAACACAATACACACTTCTGTGTTAACACAAAGAAACTCTACTCCTTTGAATGGCTAAACATTAAAAATAAGGCTGAGGATTGTGCACAGTTTATACAGTTTTTTTTTCTCTTTGTTAGATTTGTGATAAAAGTTAAGAATCAAGTTCAAGTTATTTATATACAAATAAAACTACAACCATCATTAAATCTTAGCTAGGTATGGCTACCAAACTCTAATGTGGTTCACCAAAACAGGTGAACTGATAGTCAACTATGAACAATGTCACAGAAATATAAGTCCTAAAATACTCACAAACAGTGCTTCATTTAAAGCAACAAACAAGGATCAAATACCCTTTTTTCACCGAGCTGATGCTGGTGGTGGTTCAGTGCCCATAATTGTGTTAATGTTTTGTTGGTTTTGATCCTGAGAACAGATGCTGAAAACATTTAAAAAAGGCAGAGATTTTCTCTTTATCTGGGTGTGTTGTGGTAATTGTGACTTTTTTTTCCTGTCTGCTAAATAAAATTACCCCTGATTCACACATACTCTGTCAGCACCGGGTTTTTGGAGCGAGCCAATTCACACTGGATCTGTCTCAGGAGCGGAGCACAGCTCAGCGTACTCATAGCAGCTGGATACACAAGATCACAGGAGAACCACATGTTCCCGCAGGAATCACACCCATGACAACTACTTTCATGATAATCAATAACCCAGCCAGGCAGAAGCCGGTAGTCTCTCTAACAGTCCTATGTTCAAAACTGTTTGTGATGTATCAGTATATATAGATGTTACATATTGTAACAGCTGGAGCCAGCCTCGTGTTTTTCCAGCGTTTATGTTGCTCCAGAATGAATTCAGAGTTGCATTTAGTGCGACCTGGCTGTTATAACTGTGGTCGCCCTCTGATATGTGTCTGATTCTGTACCTCACTTGAAGGTGTCCTGAATCTAGCTGCAAAATGTCAGATTCAGTGTTACTTGTGCTGTTCAGTCAGTGACCCCTGATTCACACCAAGCGGCAACCTCCGGTCTAAAAATATGAGATAATGCAGAAGTGCTAAAGTCTGCTGTTCCTCGAGTGTCCGCTTGAGGCTGGCTCCATAAGTACAGGAAGTCACAAACACACCAAGCCAAAAAAAGCTGTTTTCACGGCCAATATAAGCACATTTACAGCCTGGTACAAAGAATGTCTCCCGTCTGAATCGCTAATTTTGCTAACGGCACGCACTGTACGGGGGGTGAATTTTTTTCTAACTCTGCAGATTCAACAGAATTTAGATCATCAGTTCATCCAATCAGAGGCACAGCTCAGACCACGTGACTCCCGAGTGCCCTATGGCTGTTACTCACAGCCTCTCATTTTCAATATGGCCGCCGGCTGTTTTGCTTCAAAAGTCTGTTTCAGAAACAGATGGGTGATGTCGCGGAGACTACATCCATTAATTATAATCTATTCTATATCTATTATTCACACATACTCCGTCAGCGCTGCTGTTTTCAGCACACGCCAATTCACACTGGTCCCTTTTAGTCTCTGTTGGTGTCCTTCTATAAAGGATGTGTTGTGTGGTATATAATTATAAGGTCTGTCCACCTCCAAGTTAAAATTTTCCTCGTCCATGGCGTCAGATTTCCTCTGGGTCTGACCTGCTGATGACTGCTGGCCCTGTGCCAGTGACGTAGTTTTGATATACGAGGATAATGTTACAATCAACATCCAGAACATGGTGCTTTATTTTGAAAAGACCAGAAACTCTGATTGTGTCTGTTTTCCTGATTGGTACGATCTGCTCTGTGGAAATTGACGCATCTCTGCATCGTACTTGGGCAAAAATAGACTCACAGCATAACAGTCGCGACCAGTCGTTGGTAGCACGTGTCAGAGACAGACTGTGCGAATGCACTAAATGACTAGAGTAGCAGGGAAGTAACACAACAGACAGCTCACTCAGCATCTTTTCTTTTATAAATGGCTGTTTTCCACACTGATTGTTGTAACCCTGTAACACCGCCCCCACCCCCTGACACAGTCCATGCTTCACTCTGGCCCAGCAAAGAGTCAGTGCTTACTAAACACCAGTTTCTAGTTTCTTCCTGGAGCCGGTGCTTTTTTGGTGGAAACACAAAGAACTGGTGCTAATTCAGGTACGGGGCAGAAAACTAGCACCAAACTATGGTGGAAAAGGGGTAAACATGGATTTGATCTGAATGTTTTTCAACTCCATCTCTGTCAGCCTACACTGGAAAAATGGTAACAATAACACCTGTTAGCATGGCAGCCTAACTTTCACAGTTTTATACTGTTACACTGTAAAAGAAGTCCGTCAAATTTGCGGTGAAATACAAGCAGCTGTGGTCACCAGGAATGTATTAGGGGGGGGGGGGGGGGTAAAAAACTTAAAATTGTGATTTCTTTAAACAGTGCAACACTGTGTAGAGGATTTCAGTTCATAACTTGTAGAATGATGGATTTATTTTACAGTATGGCCTCTTACTGTCACAGTAGATATTGCAATAATTTAAGACGCATGTCCACATGCTTGAAGGACTCTGACTGTTTATGTCAGGGAATGGAGACAACCTGTGTCACCCGTGTGATGCACCAATGCACAGCAGGGTCTCATGTTCATGAGGCAAAAAAAGATGTTAAACATTTCTGTTCTGTCAAGGTGATTTGAGATCTGAAAAGAGAATAAAAAAAAATAAAGGTCAATCACAACGAGGGGGTAAACGTGCTCTCCTGTACTGAAACCTCAGCTGCCCTTTGGGCCTGATTGTTGGAAGAAATCCTCATCTGCAGCCAGAGAAAAAGCTGCATATAACGAGCACTACAGCCAATGTTCAGTCGAGGCATCCCAGATTACATTTCAGTCTAGCGAGCAGCTGCAGCACATGTTCACTGACTGCTCAGTAAAGAGGGTTAATTCCTAAGTCCTGTGTCTTGAGGGCTTCTGTAATAATGGCAGCTTATCAGAGGAGTCCTCTTTGTTCAGAGCTAAAATTACCGTGTAGCCTCGAGTGTACACACTCTAAAACACATCACCAGCACCAGACGGAAAAGTTAAGCTGAAAACTGTCTGTGAACTTCCTTTACTGCTGACTGACTGAAACGAAGTAGCCCTCCTGCTTGTTTCCTTACAGCTTGCTTAGAGTTCGCCTCCTTGATTGTGTAACCAAGTTAGGACTGGTGAGGGACTTCTGGTATTAATAAAAACCCAACAACGCCACCTTGGGACTTTCACCCAAGGAATCCTTTTTTACTCTGACCCCTTCAACAGAGGGTTTCCCCTTTTAAACACAGGCAAGTCCACAAATGAATACAAAGACGTGGTTTTTAGAAAAGTACAAATATATAAATCTTTATTTTATTCATAGCAAAAAAAATACTTTAAAATGATTTTTTATAAATAGACACATGTACACTGCGACAGTTGGAGGTCACTGTGAAGAAGAAGCTGAAAGATGACTGGAAAAGCTGATCAGGCTAAACTAAGGGGAGAAAAAAAAGAAAACACTACACATCTAATGGCAAATAGAAATGAAGGTAAAACACAAGAAAACAAAGAAAGCCTGATCAAACTGGACAGCCACTGCACGGCCTCCCAACACACCCCGGACCCGATTGAATCCCAAACTGTTAACAGCGCAGCGTCTGACAAACCTTTTACTGAGCAGCGTCTCCTGACAAACCGTTTACTGAGCAGCGTCTCCTGACCGTTTACTGAGCAGCGTCTCCTGACAAACCGTTTACTGAGCAGCGTCTCCTGACAAACCGTTTACTGAGCAGCGTCTCCTGACAAACCGTTTACTGAGCAGCGTCTAACTCAAAAAAAAAAAGAAAGTAAATTTAAACACAGAATGAGCCAAACAGAAGCGCAGTTAAACGTAACAAAACGGAACTCAAGCTAACGATAATCAAGATAAATCTACAGAAACACAAAGCTAAGGCTTCCAAATAACAAAACAAAGGAAAACTATAAACTAAGAGAAAACAAAAACCGGGACAAAGTCAACCAAAACAAAAGACAAGGCAAAACAAGGCAACAGTGGCAAACTGTAACAAAAAAACAGAACATTAGCCACCGCCGACAAAATCAATGCACAGAAATGCTGCAAACGAGCCCGTACCTCAGCTGTACACGCCCTCACGTTGACATAACATCCCCCACTTCGGCTACAAGCAGCAACGTGAACGATGCCCTGGGATGATAAGCAGAGTCATTATACCGTTTATCACAAGTTACATGCTACAAAGAGCTCATACCTGTTGCTCATCCGGAAGTTCACAGGACGAGAAGGTGTTCCGGCCCGTAAATATATCCCCGGGAGACAACGCGTGTGCCAATTATCGGTTCCGACCGCAGCTGTACGGCATACCCGCTAATCAGCCGGTTACATTCTACCCCCCCCAAATTTTTATCAGCGACCCGCTGATAAACAAAAATCACTAAAATTACGACCAGGGTCGGAAAATACTTTTAGCCATGCTGCCAGAACCCAACACCTGAGAGGTTGTAGCCCTACTTGCCTCCCCCTGCACTGATCGTGGAAGCCGATGCACATTTGAGTGCTGCCCTGCAGTTTTCCTTGCAGACTTGCGTGGGACCGCTGTGCTGGTGCTAGGGCCTCCTTGGGCTGGGGTGTGAGGAGCTGGGCTGTAAGGAGCTGGGCTGGTGGTAAGCATAGGTTGCAGATCCCTTGGCGCGCTCCGAGAAGGTGTAGTAAAAGCAGGAGTGGGCGGTGTGCCTGCAGGTGCTGTCACCAGCATCCATAATCCATCATCCCCAGGCTCCTCCTCTTCACTCTCTGATCCTTGTGCTGCTTCAGATGAGCACCGCGGCCTGACCTGCATTTGCCCAGGTGAAAGAGGTCGGACTGGCTTTAACATCGTCCTATGCACTTGCCTCACACGAGTCAGATCATAGACTGGAGCAACAGAGTACACCACTCCACCCGGCTCAGGCGGCCTCACCACTTCAAAGACAGTGGCTCCCCACACGTCTTTAATCTTGTTTCGACCCCGTGATGCATGGTCTCTCAGGTACACTCTTTGACCCGCCTCCAACGGCTCATCCAACACTCCCCTATCGTGTCTCTCCTTCCGCCGCCTCGCTGCAGCCTCCATGCGATCCTTGGCAGAGTCAAAAGCAACATCCAACCGCCAGCGATGCTCTGCCACCCAGTCACACACTCTCCCCTCCGTGGGTTTGGGAAGATGACCCAGCAGAAAATCCACAGGTAAGTGCGGCTCCTGGCCAAACATGAGGAAGTGTGGCGACTCGCCTGTCGACTGATGAGCGGTGGAGTTATAATTGAACACGAGCTGGGGGAGATGCTCCGGCCAGTGGCTCTTCTGGTCTGGAGGAAGGGTGCGCAGCAGGTTATGCAAAGTCCGGTTAAATCTTTCACACTGACCATTACCTTGGGGGTGATAAGGGGTGGTACGAGTCTTTTTTATCCCGTACAATACACACAACTGATGAACCAAGGCACTCTCAAAACTTCTCCCCTGATCAGAGTGAATGCGGGCTGGGACTCCATAGCGATAAAACCACTCCTTCACCAACACTTCTGCCACTGTAGCTGCCCTCTGGTCCCGGGTAGGTATGGCCTGAGTGAACTTTGAAAAGACATCCGTCATCACCAGAACAAGCTCCCTTCCATCCTCTGATGGCTCCAGCAGAGTGAAATCTATGGCCAGCACTTGGTTAGGTTTAGCAGCTAGCAGATGACCCATGGGCACTCGGACTTTCGGCTGCGTGTTTTTGGCAAGGGCACAGCGCTCACACCGCTGACACCATTGCTTTACATCCTGGTCCATCCTTGGCCAGTAGCACCTCTGTCTCACCAACTCAGCAGTCCGCTCCATGCCTTGGTGCCCATGATTCTGGTGAAGCTGTGTCAGCACCTCCTCCTTGAGAGCTTCTGGCAGAAGAAGTTGGTATACTTCCTCTCCACCATCTGGACGAAAGAGCCGACGATACAGGAGGCCCTCAAGCTGCACAATCCGACTCCACTGCCGGACCAGCCCCCGCACCTGAGGACCCAGCTCCTGTCTCTCCACCTGGCTTGGCTCCCTCTGCTGGTGCCAAAAATGCAGGAAGGTCCCGATGGCTGGGTCCGCTTGCTGGAGTGCCTGCAGGTCTGTTGGGGTGCGAGAGGGAAGGACAGTTACTTCAGACTGTACTGCAATTTGCTGCCTACCCTTCCTTATTGATGTCTGCAGAGCACCGGGTACCGCTGTTCCTGGGAGGATGTTCTTGAGACAGTCTGGAGTGTCAGCCATTGTCTGCCTCGAAAGGGCATCAGCATTCTTGTTAATGCGGCCTGGGCGATAGCGGACGCTGTAGTTGAAAGCAGACAATTCAGCAACCCATCGCTGCTCCGTGGCCCCCAACTTAGCAGTCTCTAAATGGCTCAAGGGGTTGTTGTCTGTCCAAACTACACAAGACTGACCCCACAGGTATTCTCTGAATTTCTCCGTCATCGCCCACTTCATGGCCAGGAACTCCAATTTCATGGAGCTGTAGTTCTTTTCTGCTGGGTGTAAACTTCGGCTGGCATATGCCACAGGCCTGACTTTGCCATTCTGTTCCTGAGACAACACTGCACCTAAACCGCTGTGGCTAGCATCGACCTCCAGGATGAAGGGGAGAGAAAAGTCAGCGAAGGCCAGAGTGGGTGCACTTACCAAGCAGGCTTTCAACTTACGGAAACTTTCCTCACAACTTTCCGTCCAGCCAGCTCCCAATCTGTGGTCCCGTCCCCTTTGTGCCTTTTTGCCAGTTAATTCAGCAACCAACCGATGCAGTGGGGCAGCCAGCTTTGCGAAACCCTCAACAAAGCGCCTGTAGTAGCTGGCAAAACCAAGGAAGGACCTGAGTTCAGAGACACTTGTAGGGTGGGGCCAGTCAGCAACAGCAGATATCTTGCTTGGGTCAGTGGAGACTCCGTCCTGGGAGATGAGGTGACCCAAGTACTGAACCTTCCTCTGGAAGAACGAACACTTCTCCAGTTTAATTTTGAGTCCTTCCTGCTGCAGGCGACTGAGAACAGCATCCAAGCGCCTCAAATGCTCATCCACACTGGAAGAAAAGACAATAATATCGTCAAGATACAGCAGTAAGGATTGGCAGTGCTGTGCCCCAAACATCCTTTCCATCAGTCTTTGGAAGGTCCCAGGTGCATTGCACAACCCAAACGGCATCCGGTTAAACTCAAACAGGCCGAATGGAGTGCAAAAAGCAGTCTTAGCTTTATCACTTTCTGTCACTGGTACCTGGTTGTAGCCGCTAGCTAAGTCCATTGTAGTGAACCACCTTGCCCCAGAAAGCGCATCTAGGGACTCGTCGATGCGGGGGAGTGGAAAGGCATCCTTCCTGGTTTTCCGGTTTAGCTGGCGATAGTCCACACAGAGGCGCAGAGTGCCATCCTTTTTCTTTACCAGCACAATGGGGGAGGCGTAGGGGCTACAACTCTCTCTAATTACCTGGGATTCCAGCAGCTGGTGGATGTGGGCTTTAACCGTGTCGTATTCTGATGGAGGGATTCGCCTATAACGTTGGCGCACAGGTACATCATCAATAAGTGGAATGTCATGCGTGATCAGGTTTGTACAGCCGAGGTCACCCTCAAATGCAGAAAACACAGGCTCATGACTCAGTAACAGTGATCTCACTTTGTGCTGCTCAGCGTGAGAAAGAACAGACAAATCTAAAGCCCTGATCTGTTCTTGCACTGAACTGGCTCCTAAAACCTGAGAGTTTACTGTAGCGACCCCTCCTGATTGATCACACTCCACCCCACCAAACCCCTGGGGAAGGCCTACAATCTCCACCTGTGACAGGAGCCCTCTAGGACGACGGGGTCGAAGAGTCACAGCAGAGACACCAACATTTACAACAGGAATGTAGGCAGTGCCTCTAACTACATTAACTAGAGCGGGAGACACCAATAACCCTTCGGGGAGAACATGTTCAAAAGTAAGGGGCTCCACCAAGACCGACCCAAAAGACCCAACCTGTGCTGAACAGGTAGCAGCCACTATTTTAGTGGTGCCTCCTGGTATCTGGACAGGCCTCTTTCCCCTCAGCCTAGCTAATCCCGCTCGGGATGAAGGGGGCTTAATTTCAGCCTGATGGCACAACTGGAGGGCTCGCAACCATGCTTCTGGGACACCCGATACAGAAGGGAGGTCAAACAACTTAGGGCCGTGCTTTGCAAAGAGAACATCATAACAAGCTTTAATAATGTTCATGCCCAAAATCCCTGGGACTTCAGGTGGAATGGCCTGCTCTGGGGGGTCCCTCACTACCAGAACACCTCTTCTCGGAATTGAGTGGCCAAACACCTCAACATCGGGTTCCATATAGCCGACATAAGGGATTCCCAACCCATTAGCTGCTCGCAGTTGCAACCAGTGACAAGACTTCAACTTATCCTGAAAGTGTTGCAGAAAAAAACTCTCCCTGATAGTAGATACCATAGATCCTGTGTCTAGCACACATTTAACCTCCACTCCTGCCAATTTAATGTCTACTTGAGGACAAGGGGCAATTAGCCGGGCCATCAGGGCCTCATCTACCGGACTAGGGTCTGTGGAGCCTTCCAGTTCCCCACCTAATGTTTGGCTCTGCACACTAGGGGGCTCTAGTTTCCCGCTGGCTGAAAAGCAGCTGCTTGAGAAGCATGTGGGGTGTTAACAGGGCTACGTGGGACACGTTTGTTATCGCACTCTCGAGCATAATGTCCTGTTTGCTGACACCGTCTACAGACAATACCACTAGGGTGACTAGGTCTAGGGCCTAGGGGGACCTGCATTGCCTTAATGGCCTCGGTGAGCTGACTGAGCTGTTCCTGCTGTTTTTGCACCAAAGCGGTCAAAGCTGCAAGTTGTGCAGAGGTAGAACTGCTAGGGAGGACATCAATGCTCTGCTGGACACTGGAACTCTGCACAGCACAAAAAGGGGAGATAGAATGGTGTTTACCGTTTGCAGGGCTACCTTCTCGTTCCCATTTAATAGCCTCAGCACGTACATCGAGTAAAGACAACGTGGGGTCACTCCGAACCAACCTCTTTAATTCCCTACGAAGATCAGAGTTATTCACGTTCTCAACAAACTGATCACGCAACAGGATAGAAGAGTTAGTCATTCTATTTGGGGAACTAGCAACGACTTTTTCCATCAAGCAATACAGGGCATGAGAATATTCTTGCAGGGACTCTCCCTCCAACTGCCTCCTAGAAAAGAAGTCCTCCTGCAGGGACACATAAGACTTCGGGCAGCCATAGAGCTCCTTTAAAATAGCCAAGATACGATCTGGGTCGTCACGGTCGGTACGTGGCCTATACTTTATTTCATCCCTGGCTTCACCCTCCAGATGGTCAAAAATAAAGCATGCCTGGTCACTGGGACCCAAATGTCTAGCCCTCATGCTAGCCTGTACCTCCTCCACCCACTCATCTACCCCAATACCATAAGTTCCCCTGAACATGGGGCACTTTCTCTCTCGTGGGAGGTAAATGATGCGTTCAGGGGCAGCATTGTTCCTCATTGTCCTGGGGGCACTCGGCCCAGCTTGTGCTTCTTCCCGTGCTGCAGCCTCTTCCTGTAGCCGCTCCTTGTCTGCCTGCAGCTGTCGCACTTGCTCCCTGAGGTCCTGAAGCTCCTCCGCCATCATGATGAGACACTACAGCAGCAGCCCCCGTGAAGTCAGTCAGTGGCCGGCACCCAGGACAAGCAGTTTATTCCACGCTGCGCCAACTGTTGCCTTGCCTTGTTATAAAGAAAAGAAAAAAAAAAAAACTCCCTACACAACACACTGCTCAGTACAACCGTCTGCTCAAATATTACCAAAACAGAAGCTAAAATAAATACACACGCCTTTGATTGTGTACAATCCTGCCAACAACGCCAGAAAATGGTGTAACCAAGTTAGGACTGGTGAGGGACTTCTGGTATTAATAAAAACCCAACAACGCCACCTTGGGACTTTCACCCAAGGAATCCTTTTTTACTCTGACCCCTTCAACAGAGGGTTTCCCCTTTTAAACACAGGCAAGTCCACAAATGAATACAAAGACGTGGTTTTTAGAAAAGTACAAATATATAAATCTTTATTTTATTCATAGCAAAAAAAATACTTTAAAATGATTTTTTATAAATAGACACATGTACACTGCGACAGTTGGAGGTCACTGTGAAGAAGAAGCTGAAAGATGACTGGAAAAGCTGATCAGGCTAAACTAAGGGGAGAAAAAAAAGAAAACACTACACATCTAATGGCAAATAGAAATGAAGGTAAAACACAAGAAAACAAAGAAAGCCTGATCAAACTGGACAGCCACTGCACGGCCTCCCAACACACCCCGGACCCGATTGAATCCCAAACTGTTAACAGCGCAGCGTCTGACAAACCTTTTACTGAGCAGCGTCTCCTGACAAACCGTTTACTGAGCAGCGTCTCCTGACCGTTTACTGAGCAGCGTCTCCTGACAAACCGTTTACTGAGCAGCGTCTCCTGACAAACCGTTTACTGAGCAGCGTCTCCTGACAAACCGTTTACTGAGCAGCGTCTAACTCAAAAAAAAAAGAAAGTAAATTTAAACACAGAATGAGCCAAACAGAAGCGCAGTTAAACGTAACAAAACGGAACTCAAGCTAACGATAATCAAGATAAATCTACAGAAACACAAAGCTAAGGCTTCCAAATAACAAAACAAAGGAAAACTATAAACTAAGAGAAAACAAAAACCGGGACAAAGTCAACCAAAACAAAAGACAAGGCAAAACAAGGCAACAGTGGCAAACTGTAACAAAAAAACAGAACATTAGCCACCGCCGACAAAATCAATGCACAGAAATGCTGCAAACGAGCCCGTACCTCAGCTGTACACGCCCTCACGTTGACATAACATCCCCCACTTCGGCTACAAGCAGCAACGTGAACGATGCCCTGGGATGATAAGCAGAGTCATTATACCGTTTATCACAAGTTACATGCTACAAAGAGCTCATACCTGTTGCTCATCCGGAAGTTCACAGGACGAGAAGGTGTTCCGGCCCGTAAATATATCCCCGGGAGACAACGCGTGTGCCAATTATCGGTTCCGACCGCAGCTGTACGGCATACCCGCTAATCAGCCGGTTACAATTGCATAACAACAGCCCAGAAACCTGGTTTGTTTTGAGCCACATTGTTATGGATGGTTACAACTTGTTATTTTTCTGAGAGATGTATCGCATTGCATCAGTGTTTCCTCCTTTTTGTTAGTACTCTGTTTGGATATACCATTTCCCTGTCTCTCCTTCCCTACTGATTTAAAAGTTTCTGCACCTGTTTTGGAAAACAAGCATTTCACATTTGGTAAGCTGTTCAAAACTCTTGCTGCCTCACATGAATTTTGATGCCTAGATTTACTCCTATACTGCTCTCCAGTACCTCAAACATGTGCAAATAGCCTGGTGCCTTACTGACATTTTTATTCCCCTGTGAGCAAACAGTTTAACAGAGCTGAGGGTGGTTTCTGTGAAAAGGCCAGTCAACAGTTTTTCCCCCGGAAAGACTCATCCGGCTATGCTGTTCTGCTCTTTTACCTGCATCATCAAGGTGCCAAATCATCATATTTACCAGAGTGTAAGATACCAATTTTGTCTTATAATGAATTATATCTGAACATATTGCATCATTGGGGGCTTTTGATTGCCTGCAGTCATTAACGACAACATAAGATGCTTTTTGAAAGCTTCAGTGGAGACAGCACAGTGTACCTGCACAGGAAGTTTATTTCAAAGAGCTGTAACCACGTTTCCAGAGGCACGATCACGTTTTTGTTTTCAATCCAACAAGGGGGACAGAAGGTAGACCCTGGTCAGAAGACCTGAGGAATCTACAGGTGGGTTAAGGATGGAGCAGTGCTTAATCAGGGATCACTCCATAAGTTAAAACAAGAATCTTATAATGCACTTAAACAGAATGGGACATTCCTGTTCAGAGTGGGTGGAGTCTATCCCAGCTGTCTTAGGGTGAGAGGCGGGGTACACCCTGGACTGGTCTACAGCCAATCACAGGGCTGCCACACAGAGACAGACAACCTTTTACACTCACACTCACACCTACGGGCAATTTAGAATCAGCAGTTAACCTGATGAGCATGTTTTTGGACTGTGGGAGGAAGCTGGAGTACCTGGAGAGAACCCACACATGCACAGGGGAGAACATGCAAACTTCATACAGAAAGGTACACCTTGCCTGAACAGGGATTCAAACCAGCGACCTTCTTGCTGTGGGACAGCGGCGCTAACAGCTGCACCCCTGTGCAGCCACATTCAAACTTTATTTGTTAAAATACAAGCAAAGCATTCCTTTAACAGGTGATCTGTTAAACACATGTGGTGAGTCTGTTAAGAACTGTCATAAAAGAACAATACAGTCATTAGCTATGGCACATTTATTAAAAGCTAAAGGTGTTAAGGTAAAAAAAAAAACTGAAATGTGATTGAAACTGATGTACTTTTGGCAAAGACTAAATCTAAACCAGCTGACAAAATGAACACTGCATTGGACCTGGTTAACAGTTCTGATGGTTACAGGATGATTTATTGTGGCTAATGAGGGGGAAATAAAGGGTTAGATTTAAGTTAGGGTGACCCTTGTCAAGTTAGGAGGAAGTAGATGCATTAACCAGTATTTCAAATTCAACATGTAAAAACCATCGACCTTAGTTTTACAATGTTTCCAAGGTGTAAGAAGCGTTACCCAGTGAAGGATTTGATGCGTCTATCAAAAAGCATTCAAAAATCACCAAGACATCTGAGGTTTGTATTTACTGAGGGGTAAATGGGAACCAAAAGCAACCATGGCAGCAATGTTATCCCCGGTCAGAGAATCTCCAGTTACCTTTTCAACAGAGCTGGCGCTAGTGTTAGTTCCAGGCTTGTGCCTAGGTTAGCACTGGTTTTTATACCAACTAAGCCTCAGCTTCAGGTGTCAAAAACTGATGCTAAGCAAGCACAGCACCAACTCTTAGCTGGGCCAGAGCTAAGCACTAACTACGTCAGGGACCAGGGGTATGTTACCATGACCTATGATCAGTTTTACAAACATCCATTTTTAAAAAGAAAAGCTGCTAAGTGAGTCATCTATTATTGATTGATTGATTGATTGATTGATTGATTGATTGATTGATTGATTGATTGGAGTTTCTGCTTCAAAAGTTCCAGGTTTGATGTTGGTGGTTTATTATAACACAACACTGGTTACTGTTGGCTGTAACCGTAGCAAAAAAAACAACTACTGCACTCTGTGTAACTACAAACGAGTCCCAAAAACAAACAGTCGTTGGCTGCTGAATCACTCATTACTGAGGATGCATTCACTGAGCCTTATTTTCCAGCACACAATAACTCATCTTAACAGTAACACATCCCCTTAATCTCATACTAAAAACCCACCAAGTCTGTTACAGTATGCAGTGATGTACTGACATTTTACGGCGACACAATGACATGGCTCCATTTGACTCCTTGCCGATGGAAAACCAAACCGGTACTTAGGAAGAAAGTGATTAGAACCAACTAAGCACTGGTGCTGAACGAGCACCTGGTGGAAAAGGGGTAAAAGTGGCTGATTCCAAGAGATGATGGGAAACTGTCATCTCAATTAACAAAATAAACATTATCATTGTCATCCACATATAAAGGCTACAAATGTATTTGGTCTGTTAATATGGAGGCCTGTTAACCATTACACCACAGTTGATTATCTTTTTTTTTTAAATACTTTTAGAACCTCATACACTTTGTGTACACACATTATAACCTGTTAGACTGTGAGAAAATTTTAACTTAAGTTATAATTTAGTCTCAATTAGTGATGTTTTATTTGATGTGATTTCATTATTTAAGAAAAAAAAAAAAGTATTTTTATTTTTTTAGAGGAATTGATCCTAAGCAGGGTTGTCTTGTATTTAGACTTGAGCAAAAAGAAATAAGCAATTTTACTTATTTTCTTTTAGCTGTATAAAATTTCAACCTTCTCTGTTTACAAGTTGGACATATGGTTTATCAAAAAGTCTGAATGTGACTCCATGAATACGGAATCAGTGCTGTAGATCTCATTGAAGAGTGTTTGGCAGACTCAGGTACTCAGCTGTGTATCTGAGCCATTGTACACAGCATGAGAAACACTTGTGCTGCATGTGTATCAATGAATGTTGTCACTGTGGGCTCTGTGGTCACTGTTCAGCGAGCTAGATAACTCTGCTTCTCTGGTCGATGTAGCACGCACTGAAGAAGTGAGTGCTTCCATTGCACACATTAACTGAAACAGTGTTTGAGAATGCAAATGGTAAAAGTCCCTTTAAGGAAAGTCAGATTATTTCCACATGAATTTCTTTTAAAGGGTGATTAAAACTAAACCCTCTCTATCCTGTAACCAGTTCTTTATATAAAAGATGTTCACTCAACCAGGATCCTTTTCACTTCTGTTAATGTAAAGGGCTTTCACATGCATGTTACACATGTTGTAAACAAGGTTAAACTAGAAACATAAGAAGACACATACAACTTTTGCATTTAGCAGAAAAATAAATAAATTAATACATAAATACACTACTCACCATAAGTCAGGGATATTGTGAGGTCCTCAGTGGATTTCATACATCAGGTGTTTCTTTCACTTCAGTGATTTTTAGGATTGGGAGTCAACTGTATTATGGTGATAGACACACCTCATTTAGTGTTTTCCATGTAATGGTCTCACTGTGTACAGTGAGCCTTACATATTGGAGCCAATACCAAAAAATACAAAAAGACCCTTGTCAATGTGGCATCAATTTCAACATTCTGGGGGTATAAAAAGCTGGTTCTGTCAGTAAGTCATTCCCAGCTCATCATTCAAGCAGCCATGAACACACCACATCACTTAACGAACGAGCAGCATCACCTGGCCATAGCGCGCCTTCAGGTCAGTAGCAGACAGTCAGATGTTGCTCTTGAACTTGGTGTGTCTCAAAGTGTCATCAGTAGACATGCAGCAAGACACAGAACTACTGGCAGTGTTGGTGACAGACCCAGGAGTGAAGCCTAATGAGTGATGGACCACAATGATGACCAGGACCTAAGGACCTCTGCACTCAGACACAGTTTTGCAACAGCCACACAGCTGCAGGCCTGTTTACAAGAGGTGAGGGGTACTAGGGTTTATAGACAAACCATTCACAACAAACACCAACACTTTGGCTTAAAGCCAGACGACCATTGCACCACCCCCACGTGACCTGGCGGAACTGCGTGTAGAACTTGTAGAGGAGTGGAACTCATTGCCTCAGAACAACATCATGAGGTTAGTGAGCTGTCAATGCAGCAAATGGTGGAAACACCCACTACTGATTTTGTCAGTTTTGGTTATTTGGGGCCAGGGTTCGAATTACACAGTGGTCTTCGGGGGAGCCCTACTTTTTTTTCAGTGCGCACCACGACCTTCCAAATCATGTGAATGCGCATATAATTATTATCCATGTGTGGCCAACAACAGGGTTACTGAAAAAAACATTCCACTATTACAACAAAAAGTGCTTAACATTGTCCGAAACTATTGATAGAAGGACAGTAGCAACAGCTCAAAAAGTATGCAGCAAGTTAAATCACTATGCAGTTTCCCCTCGCAGGATAAATAAAGTATTCTGAATCTGAATCTGAAACAAACGACCTCCGCTCCGGTGCAAACAACGTACTGTAACATCACAGTCAACAAACAGCGCTATCCATGGTGCTGCTAAAAGAGGTGATTTGTCCCTGTCCCACCTACTCACGAATGAGGTGTTCAGCTGGCTACGTAAATTAGCATTTAGTTCAGCGCCGCTACGACCACAGCAGGGATATACAGAATTTTGTAAAATAAGTGAGTTTTAAAAAAAAGGTTAATGAGCAAATAAGCACACACACACACACACTCACACAAATATTATTTTATTTTATTTCCAGTAACAAGAGAAAATAGAACAGTGGACAATTTTTAGAGCTCTCCCTGAATGTGTCAGGTCAGGCTTTCAGGGGAGCTCATGACCCTTTCAGGGGAGCTGAGCTCCCCTTAGCTCCCCCGTAATTCGAACCATGTTTGGGGCTATCTTTGTTATTGTCTAAACTGTTGGGGTTTCCAAATGTTTTGAACTAATGAAAATGGTGTTTCTTCTCATTCATTAATAGTGATATCAAAGGGAACTATTACTTATTTCATTAACATTCAGATCAAATAGGAAAAGCACTCATGTAAATAATATCCCTGACTTGTTGTGAGTAGTGTAAATAAATTAAAAACGGTTCCACTGTTGGTATTTTCAGCCAGTTTCCAGTCCAGGCAGGAGAGAAGTGGTCAGGGAGCTTCAACATTGCACTGTGACACCCATCTGCAAAGTCATTACATTCCCAGATTAAAACCTATTACTAATACTGATTGCTAAAACCCAATGAGGCATAAAATGCAGCTTTTTTTTTGTCATCAAGGTCGAGAGAGTGATGGACTCGAAGTCAGAGCAGGGAGGCTGTTTCCAGTGAGCCGCTCACAGAGAGGCACCAACAGCAAACTGATGTTTCCCTTGCTTTAACTGAACTCACATATATGACACATATCTGCCTGCATCATGCAACACATCCAGCATGAACAGTGTAGGAGTATCTTTTTAACATCACACCATCTCGTGCTAATAAGGAATATAGGGTTTAATGGACGTATGAGCAGCACTGAAAAGGTTCCAGGTTGTTAGAGAACCTGTGGTGTTCCTAATGGTGCACCCTTGACACACATACACATACCATTACACACCCACACATTTACATAAGGCCTTCTTCTCCCTCATGCACACACACACACACACACACACACACACACACACACACACAGAGAGAGAGAGAGAGAGAGGTTTATTTCTTTCTGGCCTGGATTCAGAAGGGACGACTGGTCATTAGACAAATGAATGCAATCATGTGTAGATAAGTGGAGGCTCACACGGGCCAAAAAACTCCTCAGTGTGGGTCAAGAGACTCTGCTCGTGATAATGATGTCCGTACAAACACTGCAACAATGACAGCTCAGGAATACAGTATATGTGCACAATGTCTTTGTTTTCAAAAGGCAAATTTAAAAAAAAAAAAAAAAAAGAAATTCAAAGAAAAAAATGAAGACATTTGCAAATCACAGCACAGTTAATGTGTTGCTAAAGCTACACAGTATATTGGTTAGTAGCTGCTTGGTGTTTTGGCTTTTTTCATCCTGTAGAGACTGTTTATATAGGACACAGAAGAAATAATGTACTCTAACATGAAATGAGAGGCTTTCTCCAGGTAGCCTTTACTTTTTCATGTTCAAAAACAGTATTTTAAAGAGTATAAACATTTTTTTCTAAGTCCCCTTACATTCCTTTAATCTCATAAGATAGTTGTCTAAAAACGTGTTTTATATTCAATAAAAAATTACAGTACTTGTCTATTTTGAAGACTTCCATTGGCACTGGGACCAATAGGCTACAAGAGCTGCACAAACCTCCCACCTCCACCTCCATCAACAAGAAGAAGGACCTGAGTTACTGTGGCATACATACACATTCATGTTTACACACACATACTGTATAAACTTACATAAATACACTCATTTGTACTCATTTGCATATGTTTCTGCTGTTCTAATTGATTAAAACTCTTGTTGTTTATTGCTATAGTGAAATGAAATAATTCCTCAGTGAGTCCCATGTTTCTATGATTTCCTGCTTGTTGTACTGCAGCCTGAAAGCTATCTTTTCTAACCTGGCTGTTTCCATTACTTCCGTGATCCTTTCTGTATAGGATGGTGCATTAAATTCAATCCACTCAGCCATGATGACGTTTTTAGTGACCATACAGACACAAAGAAACTTTTTTTTCTTTTTCTTTTTTGTTCTTTGAGGAAACATCATTCAAGCTGTGGAGGTCTCTGAGTATACATGTTTGTGCTTTGAGAAGTATGACTAAGTTCATATGACTAGTGCTTTTTTTTTTGTAGTGTTGGAGTTCTCGACCTTGTGAATTTAGTTCTGAGTTTATAAACTTACATATGTAAGGTAGATAGAACTTTTCAGAGGTCTGGGTTCTCTAAGCTGTACATTTCTGATTGGTGGAGCTATGATGGACTTGGTTTAGTACCTCCTAAGCCTGATAGTTTGAATGTGTCTCTGTCAGCTCCCGGTGTTCCAGTTTAAAGAGTGATCCTGTAAACTGGAGACCTTCAGCTGAACATGTCGGTGGATATCCAGTTTACAACAGAAGTTTCAAATGCAGAAGAAGTCCTCAGGAATAAATCCTAGTTTAGTTTGATATATCTGTCATTATCTCCTCATCAGAGCAGTATTTAATGATGAGCTGATGAGCTCTAAATATGTTTGAGAAGGATGCATCCCACTGAAAGTCCTCAACCAACAGGTTTGTTTTTGAGCTTTAACACTGGTCAGTCTCGACTGCCTTCCTAACATCAGAGCGATCTGAATCTCCTCCATGCTAACTGGCTAACTGTTGGCCTGTTTCCTTTATTGTACCATTTTTGCTGAATGGCCTTTATTGTCGTCTTACTGCTGTCTACTTACTGCTATACTCTTCTCCATATGTCACTGATCTTATTTACATCATCAGGTCTGTAGTTGACAGACAAACAGTGGGACACGGTAAAGATGTAGTTTCAAGAAAGGTTTTACCAGGGGCTTAAAGTTCATGGACCTTTTAGTAAAAAAAAAACAATTGAATTCTTTATCTTGTTGTTGTTCAGATCTTGGTCATTTGACAAGGTCAGTTAGTAAAACTGAAAAATGTCATCTGGTGTAACCAATGATTTTTCATAGAGAAAAATAAGTCTGATGTGGGGAAAAAAAAGTTACTCTGAATATGATTTTATCAGTCTACTACACTGTAAAAAATCAAATTAAAAATGATTTAAACCAACTGACCCAAAAATAGAGAGAAAACATTGAGGTCTACAGCATACTAGAAAAGAATATAACTTTATTTGTCATTGCAACGAGTACAATGGAATTACAGGTTCAGGAAATTACAGATTCAATAGTCCAACAGTTTAAGAACAATGTTTCTCAACGTACAATGTCAAATAATTGATGGATTTGATCATCTACAGTCCATAATATCATCAAAAGATTCAGAGAATCTGGAGAAATCTGACCTACTCAGTAGAACAAAACCCATATTATCAAGTTTAGACATGAAATATTTTAAATATTCTTTGAGATATTTCATAACAAATAACTCACTCAATCAGTTCACTTTTATAACTTCAAATTATTTAATTACTTGTCATGTTTTTGTGGTTAAACAATGTGACGGTTTAATCAAAATTGGTTCTTTAATTGGTTAAAAAATGTAGAGATGTCATAAAAATACTAGGACACCAACAGAAATGCAATTATCACATTTAAACAAACATCAGACATGTTGTTTGAACAAGGCGAAAGCAGACTTTTGACACCAACCCTTATTTGTGTGTCCTATGTAGCTGACTGAACTGGACTGTTCTTTCAGATCAAAATCAGTCCATGACTTTATTTATTTTTTACTTACTTTTGTTTGCAGCACAACGTATGGGTTTACAGAAAGAATCAGGCTCTACACTTACATCTGCATCATTCCGTGGCCTTAACAATTATGATCAAAGAAGAAGACTAATCTCTGACACGGATCCAAACCGTGAATTCAGCATTAGTCCACGCTGACAGGTACACATCGGACAGGGTGCATTGTAAGTGCGTGGCAGACATGTCCCCTGCTCTCCTGTGCAGCATCGTGAGGTGTTGATCTGTTTCTCTGATTTCTTTAAACAAAGGACTTGAAGGATAGTTGTGATATCATGGCATGCTGAGGGCAGCCATGCAAACATGTTTTTCTTTTCTTTTTTTTCTTTTCCTGTGAACACAGCTGTCATTTTGCACTTTGCTCTTTTTCACACTTTTCCCACACTGACTGAATGTGAGTTGTGTGCGGCCATCAGGATGTGATGACAGGCAGCGGTAAAAGTATCAGGCTAAAAGCAGACTGTCTATCCTTCAGAGGGACTTTAGCTGCTCTTGGTTGTTTTTGTTTTGATTTACACATTACAGTTTTCGACACTGACCAGACTGTCAGCTGTCAAGGCCACCATTAAGAGCCCCGGTGCCCTGATGGCCAGTCTGGGTGAGTGCAGACAGATTGTGACTCAATGTTTAGTCTCCAAGGAACACCAGAAGACTTTTTTTCTTTCCTTTTTTAAGAGTCTGAAAACTTGTTAAATATGGTGAAGTTAGCAACACTGAGTATTCAGCTGAACAGATTTAGTGTAAATTGAATATATATATATATATATATATATATATATATATATATATATATATATATATATATATATATATATATATATATATAACCCCAATTCCAATGAAGTTGGGATGTGTAAAACCTATATAGAATAGAATAGAATGATTAACAAATTCTTTTAACCTACATTTAGTTGAATACACAACAAAGACATGACTCTTGTTCAAACTTTGTTTTTTTACAAATATTCATTCATTTTGAATTTGATGCCAGCATCATGTTAAAAAAAAAGCTGGGACTTGGGTAACAAAAGACTGGGAAAGTTGAGGAATGTTCAAAAAACATAATATCATCAAAAGATTCAGAGAATCAGGAGAAATCTCTGCACGTAAGCAGCAAGGCTGAAAACCAACATTGAATGCCTGTGACCTTTGACCCCTCAGGCAGCACTGCATTAAAAATCAACATCATTGTGTAAAGGATATTACCACGTGGGCTCAGGAAGACTTCAGAAAACCATTGTCAGTTAACACAGTTCATCACTACATCTACAAGTGCAAGTTCAAACTCTACCATGCAAAGACAAAGACATATATCAACAACACCCAGAAACACCGCCGGCTTCTCTGGACCCGAGCTCATCTGAGATGGACTGACGCAAAGTGGAAAAGTCTGCTGTGGTCTGACGAGTCCACATTTCAAATTGTTTTTGTAAATCATGGACGTGGTGTCCTCCAGGCCAAAGAGGAAAAGGACAATCTGGATTGTTCTCAGGTCAAAGTCTCAAAGCCAGCATCTGTGATGGTATGGGGGTGTGTTAGTGCCCATGGCATGGCTAACTTGACCATCTGTGAAGGCTCCATTAATGCTGAAAGGTACATACAGGTTTTGGAGCAACATATGCTGCCATCCAAGCCACGTCT
This sequence comes from Labroides dimidiatus, assembly GCA_030710495.1. Lineage (NCBI taxonomy): Eukaryota > Metazoa > Chordata > Actinopteri > Labriformes > Labridae > Labroides > Labroides dimidiatus. The sequence goes on along the minus strand of CM061161.1, from coordinate 23,156,622 downwards.
TTTTCAGGGACGTCCCTGCTTATTTCAGCAAGACAATGACAAGACACATTCTGCATGTGTTACAACAGCGTGGCTTTGTAGTAAAAGAGTGCAGGTACTAGACTGGCCTGCCTGCAGTCCAGACCTGTCTCCCACTGAAAATGTGTGGAGCATTATGATGCACAAAATATGACAACAGAGACCCCGGACTGTTGATCAACTGAAGTTGTTCATCAATCAAGAATAGTAAAGAATTCCACCTCCAAAGCTTCAACAATTAGTGTCCTCAGTTCACAAACACTTATTGTGGGAAACATGAGCCTGTCCCAGCTTTTTAGGAACGTGTTGCAGGCATCAAATTCAAAAGGAGTGAAAATTTGCAAAAACAAAACAAACCAAAATTAAAAAAATAAAATAAAAACAACTATATTCAGTTGAATACAGATAAACAGGATTTGAAAGTCACTGTATTCTGTTTTTATTTGATTTATAAAAAGTCCCAACTTCATTGGAATTGGGATCGTGGGATCAAACCAAGATAAGGATCAGAAACCCAGTCCATGCAAACACCCAAAGGTTAATTTGTTACCAGGTTTTTGTAGAATACCTTTATTTCTGAATGTTTCCTTGTTTAAAATGAATATCAACTTCTCTGACTGTCTCCAAATGTGTGCACAGTTTCCAATAACACATTAAGAGCTGATATTATTGCTGGAGCACTTCTTACTCATAGGGAGAATTTGCCTCTTGTGCTGCGTAACATTCAGACTGGTTTTAAACACAGGCTTACGTCACAAACAAATCAGACAGCAGGTCGCTGGGGAAATGTTGTTGGGGTGTGTGTGGGTGTTGAGTTGGGAGGCTGTGTTTCCGGGGCCTCAGATTGTATCAGAGGACACTCCAATTATGCAGAGGCTTTGGGGCAGACGTCTGCCACCCCGGGTGAATTGGTCTCCCAGCTGAGTCACATGAGCCGCTGACGCTGCTGCAGTCAGTGATTAGAGGCTCTTTGCTTATGCAGTGCTTCTTCAGAGGGCTTGTTTGTGCCACAACTCAAATTTCATGAATTTCCTGGTGGGCGAGATGAATTCCCTGTTCTCTCAATTGAGGCAACGGAAGCTCAAAAATGTGTACTTTCGATCCTTCAAGAATCGCATTTCAAAGAGTCTTTTCTCTTGCTGCGTGACCACTCTCCAGCTTTTTTTTCCCCCCTTTTTTTTCTAAATTTCTATGGATCTCATTTTTTATCCCTGAAAAGTTGCGACAATCAAGTGTGACAATAATTCTATAATTGGGAGCCAGATGTTAAAAACATCTGCCCTCTTCTCTGTGTGAATGCACCCTCAGCCGACTGAGCGAGGAATAGCTGGGGATCAAATTAATAGACTGAAAATATGTTTCCTGGAAGGAGTTTTTCATGCTAATAAACAAGCCGCCGTGTTCCTTCTCTCTGATTAGTGATTTCTGTAATGTTAGACGAGCTTTAGCATGCAGCCGTATTATGACGGGATCATTGCAGTGTGTGCTACTGTTTTGGAGGTGATTACATTTGTTTGAGTAGTGGAGCCATCTGCTTTCCATTCTCTCCGTACAATTCTATTAATTAGTGCTCCAGCTGATATAAGAAACACAACATGAAGAGATTGAGGGAAGGGAGGAGTGGAGAGATGAGGGGAAGGACAGAGAGGGAGGTGAGGAGTAGAGGGTGCAGAGGTAGAGCATGCAGTAACAAGAGAAAGAGAAACAAGAGGAGGAGATAAAACAGTGGAAGAAGACGAGCATGGCTGTGAGTGATTGCAAATGCAGATGGTTATGAAGCAAAGGCAGATGGCGTGTCAGATTGACTATTTTCACCAGCGCTGCGTGATGGATACGAGGCGAACACTGAGCTCTCCCCTCATTTCAGATGACACAGAGTGATAGAGACGTGTCAGCTCGCAGGGTTAATCTCAACGTCATTCAAGCTGTTCTGAACCATTTAGAGCTGTCCGTGTATGCCAGCCCATTCATTCCTGACAAGCCGATTACACCTGTAAATAAATATGACTCCGCACTTGTGATCAGGCGGTAGAGAGGTGGGATATTGCTGCGGAAATAGGAGGATTTGTCGGCCACGGTGCCTTAGCGCTATCTTGCCACAGCAGAGGAGAGCATTCTCTCCGGCCTCATCATTTCGTACGGGTGGCATTTCAGCTGACCCGTCTGGGAACAAAAGCAGCTTATAGCTGCGTCTCAGCCTCCAGCGTGAAATATCAGGAGCCAAATGACATCTGACAATATGTTGGATGTAAGCTGGCCTGTTCGTGCTTAGATGAGACTGCTATCCACTTTAATTTTCCGTATTCCACGTGAAGGACAGAGAACTCTGGACATGTGAGGTGTATTTAGTCCTCACAGGCAGGCCCTCTGTGAAACAGGGTGGCAGTCATCCTCCCATATTATTTAAAGTCTAACATCACAGCTCAAGTGTTCAGAGGTTTTGTCCTTTTTAATTCTGGAAATGGGCAAACTACAGTCAAAAAGAGATGATAGCTGCCTTTGAGCCGTTCCTTTACTGAGAGAGACATTGTTGACCAACCTAACTGGGTTTCAAAAGTCAAGTTCATCCATCTGCTGCTTGTCTTTCTGTTAGATTTCTTAAACTGTGACAGAGCATGATCTCATAGACTGTGTGATACTGTTAGGCTTAAGACTGGAATCAACTATGATGTCAGATATTGGAAAAGAAAAACACTGAAAGTGCTCGCTATGATCAACAAGGAAAAAAACCATTGAATTTCAAATCATTTCTAACAATTAATCAACCTTGATTGAACGACAATATGATCAACTCTGAGAGATTGTAGAGTTGCATCAACATCAATTCAACTATATATGTATGCATGGCACTATGTTAGTGCTAGTACAAGATGTGCCGAGGCCCCGAAGCGTGTGTCAAGTAATGGAGGGGTCTTTTCCGCAAAGTGCTGATCAAGACTCTCTTCATTTGGGGGAGGAGCCAAAAATATTTATTTATTGGTCAGAACTTTTCAAAACAAAACAAAACAAAATAAACACTTAAAGAGGATGAAATATTACTCAGTCTAACCACAGGAACTCTCAGATTTGGTAGCACTGAACAGTAAAAATTTAGAGAGAAAAATTAAAAATATTGGCAAAGGATCAGGTAGGAAATATGATGGTTGCTTATTTTTTGAATGTTAAAAATATGTCATGTTCTTTCCATATAGTTTTATAATATTTATAAATGTGTTATTAAACATGTTAAAACATAATGCTGGTGTTACTTTGTTGTTTTGAGAGAATTGCTTATACAGGAGATGTGTGAATTTCTTCTTTACAATGTTTTGAATCTAACTGGGGTTAACTCCTGGGCTTTCAGTGTTAACAAAATATATTGGAGAACAAATGACCCCCATCATTTTGTTTAGGATATATATTTTTTGTATTGTATTTGACCCATCAGGATATTTTGGCATTTTAGTAACGTTTTTAGTAAATATACATTTTTAAATGCAGAAAATGCTTGTTTTAAAAAATTGTAACAGTTTAGATGTTATTCTTATCACATTTTCTTGAAAATTAGCAATGCTTTTCATGAAAAAAAAAAGTGTGTGGATGATTATTGAAATGCATGTAAACAGCTTGATCAGACCAAGAGCAGACCGAGCATAGCTCAGCTGACACATTGGCACTCAGCATTCATCAGGAAGAGGAAGTAGATGACCATGATAAATAGTGCCACTGCGCTCATACAGTCTACGACTCCAACACAACAAACAAACACAATGGAACAGATACACAAATAAAAACATGAAGAGCTACAGCTGCATCCATCCTGGCTATTGTTGTTCCAACGTTGCTTCTTCTTCAGGTGAACTGGAACTACACACGCAGCTTCTCTTCTCAAAAAAGGACACAGCACCGCCTGTCAAAGCAGAGAAGTCTGATTCTCTTTTCTGCATGTTTATACTGACAAGAGTAGACCCCACGCTGTGACTTTTCAATCGAGGTATGACCTCAGTCGGACCGCTGCACACATGTAAATGTGTTGACTGAGTGTGGAGCATGGTAAAAATGGTGGTTTTTAATCTTTATTCGCAGCAAAAGAATATTCACTATGTCTGTGAGACGTTTGTAAACGGTCTATAAGTTCAGGCTGCATCTCCAGTGAGGGCTTTGAACAATGTCAGACAGCCAGGCAGCAGAGATCTCTAGTGGCAGCTGTGGGCTGAGACTGTCTGTGCACCACATCTGCTTCTGGCTCCAGCACGTTTCCATTGTTAATGCACACATGATTCAATAATGGTGGTGGTGGGGGTTGGGGGTGGTGGGGTGTGCCTAATCTCCATGGCTTGGAAAAGGTTGCTCCTTCATCTGGTTTCCATGATGCCCGTGGCTCCCGTCATTGTGCACTGCTTTGGGTGATGATAACAGAAAACAGCCATTAAAGGCGTCTCTGGGAAGAGTGATGAGAAAGACTGGAAATGTCGAAAACAGGACCAACCTGCCAAGAAAATATCTTACAAAACAAGAGCCTTTTTCTATCCATGTGTCTGAGTCCAACCACCATGGCCAACATGCAAATCAAGAACTCTTGAATCAGCTCTGACTTGATGGTGGGAAAGATGTATGCCCTTCAGACAAGCCACCATTCATTTATTTATTTTTCCATTTATTGCCTTTCTTTGAAGGACTAACTCTTCGATGTCGCTCTAAATGCAAAGCACAACATACCCAGCTCTCCTGCACATCTAGAAATGTGAGCATTTGGCCTGATCAAGTTAAGACCCAGGTACTTACCAAGACACAACCCTGGAAAAAAATGCATGAACCAGCAGTACACAAGGTAATGAATTAATTTTTGAAGGTTTTTTTTTTTTTTTTTTTGGGGGGGGGGGGGGGGGGGGGGGGGGGGGGGGCAGGACAGTGGATAGAGTAGAAAGATAGAGTAGAAAATAGGGTGAGAGTGGGGAGTGAGATGCGGGACAGTCACCAAAGGCCAGACTTGAACTCAGGCTGCCTGCTCAAGGGCATTTTGCCACATGGAGTCCAACCTAAACCACTAGACCATCTGCACTCTTAAGTCAGTTAATTAAGTCAGTCACTCAGCCTCAGTCTGTAGACACAATGGCTGAGTGTAAATGGAGTAATGTGTGGAGCTACTTCAGGTCCACAAACAGCCAAGACGCAGTTTGTGGGAAAAATGGTAAGGAGTTGAAGCAGCACAACAAATCTTATGAAACACCTTGATACACACATATTATCAGAAATTATGAGGGGATTTTAACTTTAATGGGACACTTCTGTTTTAAGCTGTGCAGCTTTTCTTGCCCTTACGGTATTGACCTATGGCTTAGTGCCGCCCTCAAATGCTATAGCATAGCATATAGACATTCTCTGCCTTGACATCCATTGAAATGCATTGCAGAGTCAGCTTTCATTCGGTTTTATGGGGATTTTCTGAGATTTTAAGCTTGAAAATGGTCACATGGTGTTCATGGGGTACATGCAACTCTGACTCAAGGTATCCTGAGTATAGTTAACCTAAGTATCCTGGGTGACGGGGTGTATTTTTAACCCTTTCCTTAAGACACATCTCAACAACATTGTATTTAAAGCAACATGTTGTCACTTTGCTGGAAAGAAATATAGTTATCTTTAACACTAGAACTACCACAGCATTCTGACAGACAGTCTAGGAATTTCTCTAACATTAGCTAAAGTTAGCCTAGCGTTAGCTCCTAGCCGTCCATCATTGTTAGCTGTTGTCCAAAGGGCTCTAGTTAAACTAGCGTTAGCTTCTGGAGCTTAGCTTCATTAGCTTATCTGTAATAGCCCAGATAACAAAGGCTGACAAACGTTGTGCTGAATGATTCAATGTAAATACTGTAGCTCCAAACTAACAGAGACTCTCTTGGTAAAGATGGTAAAAAGGACGGAAAGTCACTCTTACTAACCCCAACGCCTCCCTCCTTAATCTGAGAAAGTAATATTTACAGCTTTCAAGAAAGACTTTTGTTGAAGGTCAGAACTGGAGACCAAATGCAGCCTGATTATCTTGTTGTGTACTTCACTTTAAAAGTGGAGGGAAAAAAGTGAAATACTTGAGTTTATGTTGGTTGGTTCCATTAAATCTTATAAAAGGTGTTTCTTCTGTCAGTATCCGTAAGATAAACATAGTTTCTACCTTGACCTCCAGCTCAGGCTAAATAAGGATGAATTTGCATTTAACTGTCACTTATTCTTTGAGTAGCGGTTAAAGGACAAGTTTAGACTCTAATTAAAAGTTTTGTTAAGACCAAAATAAAACAAGATGACTCACATCTCCACTTTTGTTCCAGAACTGCTCAAGCCTTTATCGCCCCCCCCCCCTTTTTTTTTTTTTTTTAATTTTCATCTATTTGATGCCGAACAAAGTGAAAACAAACTGTTGGAAAACTTTCTCTAAATGAAAAAGCACAAAGGTAGAAGAAAAAGCTTTCAGTTCTTCTTTGTCTCTGGTTGATCAGTGCGTCGGCTGCCAGCTTTCAAAACCATCCCAAACCACCAGGGACAACAAGCGCTACCTTTAAGATTCATTTTTCATGTAAATTATCTTCATGATAATCTGATTCCCTTATTAACTGAGGCCGCTGATTGGAGATGCCATGCGCGTCTCCACCCTCATCACCTTGTCTCCCCCGGCTCCTCAGTATCTCTTGCAGAGGCTGTAATCAAAAGAGCAGCAGACTACAGTGCTGGGTCCCTGGGGACGTTCACTGACTGCCTCTTCTGCCATCAACAGCATGACGTTGTTGGTTTTCTTCATTTAACCCATTACTGAATTATTTCCCCCCTTGTTTTTCAGCACAGAAGCATGCTCGTCCACAAGTTACTAGACCACAAAGTGAGGCCTGAATGTAGCGCTCCTCTCTTATTGAAAAGTATAAGGACAGCGAATAAAGATATGGAGTCAATGTTTTGATTCCTCACTGAGATTTGTTTAATAAAAAAAAAAGTGTAATGAAGTGACAGTGAAAAAAAAATATAAATATGATTCCTGGAAGCACTTTCTCCCCAGAAGTGTCAGCGTTATGTGATTACTGACAGGTGAAGTTGAAAACATTGATAATCTCTCCACAGTAACACCTGTCAGTGGGTGGGATATGTCAGGCTGCAAGTGAACATTTTGTCCTCAAAGTTGATGTGCTGGAAGCAGCAAAAATAGGAGTCTGTAAGGATGTGAGCGACTTCAATAAGGGTCAAACTGTAATGGCCTGATGACTGGGTCAGAGTATCTCCACAACTCAGGGTCAAAGGTTAGAAAGACTCACTGCAGGCTGCTGTGTGTAGTCCAATACAACCAAAGAACTGTAATCCACAGAGCTGGAGAGCTATTGTTGGCTCTGAACAGAAAGGTGTCAAAGCTCAGGATACATCCCAGTTTGTTGTATAAGGAGCTATAAAGTTTCTCAGCAGCCTACTGCCTGAAGTACCAATGGGCACTGAAACATCACAAGTCTACAACAAGCAAACCAAGGAGGCGGTCTGGAACAGAACTAGCGAAAGGTGATGATGTTGTGCCAGACTTCAATTTAATCAAGCATTTGTAAAGTATGCAGAGCAGCCAAGTACATGTTCATGGAGGCACCACCTCATGGGTAACATGGATCAGACTGCTCCAGCCTTTATCTCAGAAGAGAGGCTGAAATATGATCTTTACTGTTAAACCTCCATGCAGACATTTACAGCCAATATGATTCTTAATCAGCATCACAGCTTAAAACACAGCTTAAAAAACATACAGTATTCATGAGTCAAATCTGCCAAGTTAATGGCATGCTTTTGGGCAAAAAAGACAAAAAAATAAATTAAAAAAATATAAAAAATAAAAAGCTCAAATGTATTATATGATCATTTGAGGTTTTATAAAAGGGCAACATCTGCTTTTTTTAAAAAAAATGAGGCCCATGCTGAAGTGCTAAAAGTTGCAGTACATCAAGATTTCGCTTGAGGCTGACTACAGAAAGACCACAAACCACAGACACACCAAGCAAAAAACAAACAAACAAACAAACAAAACAAAGCTGAGTTTTATGCCATTGAAAAACATATTTACAGCCTGGTTCGAGAAACAGCTTGGGTCTGAAATGTTAATTTCTTTATTAGCTCACACTGTACAAGGTTTGAACTTTTTTCTAACTCAGCTCAGTCTGGAAGGCATTTAGATCACAATTTTGTCCAATCAGAGGTGCAGCTCATGTCTGACGTGAGTTGCGCTGTTAGTAGGGCGGCTCAAAGCCTGCCTCATTTTCAAAACGGCCCCTGTCAAAGATTAACCTGATCACACTGTTCAGGAAGAGATGGGTGATGTCATGGAGACTATGTCCATATATTATACAGTCTATGGCTACTATGGAAAGAAAAAAAAAATCTTACAGGTGATAACAAAAGCCTTGGGGTCTTCATGTTCAAGATGCAAAATAAACCATATGTGACCTGCTTATGAAGGGGAAGTAATGGACCTTGAATTAAACCTAATGAGGATCATTATAATCTTCATCTGGATCCAGAGAAAACAAAAAAAAATGCATTAGTCTTTGAGATGGAAATTATAGTTAACCACAGATGGTTATCTTACACTCCTTTTTAATATTCATGGGTTTCAATCACATGACTTTTTTGTGACGGCCGCCATTATTAGGACCTTGGCAATATCAGCTAGATGCCTGCTCTGTTTAGTCAATGGGTGAAAATCAGTTGTTAGACAAAAATCACTCATTGTTCTGCCGACAGAAACCAATGCTATTGAAATAACTTGGATGTATCTAAGCTGACCTCTTGCTGACTTCACTAAAGTTTGCTGGAAATCACAGAATGTGGTTGTTGTTGTATTTTTTTTTTGTTCCATTGATCAGAAGGAAAATTACTAATTACTGGACATTTACATTACCAACATGCTTGAGAGTTAAACTAACTGGGGCAGGGCCTGTGGGCATGGGCTGTGCATCTGGCCCTCCCCGGGGTATGGGAGGTGGAGTGGGGTGAAGAATGGCTGGGGGCAGAGGGTGGATGAGTTGGGGATGGGGATGGTTGGTGGTACTGGCGGCTGGGTCCTTGCACCCGGTCCCTCCTGGCGTGGGCCCTGACACTTTGTGGAGGGCTGGTGTGGGCCCTCCTGCATCAGGGGACCTACATTGCACCCAGTGGCCTCTGTGGTCCCTGGAGTGTGGCTACCCGACCCTGCAGCTCTGCAGGACTTAGAGTAGCACTTTGGGTCTTTTGGTGACTGGCTTATAAGCATGCTTGTCTACACAGCCCCTGTCGGGGCCCATAACAAAGACCAGATGGGCACTGTCAGGATGAGTTGAGTCACTTTGTAAGCCCAACACACAGCTTGGTGTCACTATCACCTCCTCTCTGATTGACCCACTTCTCTCTATTGGATTATCACTTTTTAAGTGTTCAGTCTGGTAAACTTCTGACTTTCCCTTTCTTCTTTCTTTCTTTTTTCTGTTGATAGTGCTAGGAGTAGCAAAGCATCTTGTCCAAGACTTGAGGAACAGAAGCACCACCCTTGTCCCCTTCCTTGTCACCCCCACCCCACCCCATCATCTTACACTGTGTCATTTCTTCCCCGTTCTTCTCCTTTTTCTTCTTCCTCTATGTTTCTTTTCTTTTTTTGTCACTTGGGCTTTGCACTGCCCCCTCTGGCTTTGAGTAGGAAATTTCCAATGACTAAAGTTTGCTAGTCTAGTTTCCAGAGAGGGCTGGTGACGGTCACTGAAATGCAGTGAAAAACACAGCTTTCAGCTGCAAGATAAAAACTGCATTAACCTCAGAAAGAGTTGACACCTCATATGGTGTTACACTATGAGAATAAAGCAGACAAGGGAATGAAAAAAAGAGAGTTAAACTAACATATTTGCTACATTTGTAAAATTATTAATAAAACATAACATGAAGTTATGTTACAATAATTTGGGCTACTTTCAGTTTTATAATTTGATTTGAATATGCTTATTTTTTGCAGTTGTAAAACAGGTTGAGGTCTGCTAGACAATGTGTGTATATAGGTAAAAGACAAGTGTGTGTCTGAAATAAGGTACAGACTAAATGTAAAATAAAAGTATTAAAAATTGGACTAGTTCACCTGTTAACGTAAGAATTGATCTTAATTTTCCACCCCTCTTCCAAAAATCCCATTATTTCCCCTCTTAGGTGGCTCTAATAGTACTTTAGTCCAATCAGGGGGCTGGGCCAAGTGGGGGCATTCAGCTGGCCAAAACATCACCTGGTCAGAACTCTGGAGGGTGAAGCTACACCATTTCAAGATCCTAGTCCAGGGCAAGCAAGCAGGTGGTGCTACAGGAGCTAACTGTCCCCCGGGGTGATCAGATGGAGGAGGGATAAGAACAGAAGAAAGCCAAGTATGCTGACTTGGTGGCTGAGTGCTGGAGGAATGGTTGATGGTCCTGCTGCAAGCCTATTGAAGTGTGTTGTAGCAGCATCGCCAGTCTCTACACCAAGTCCTGGGACATTAGGATCAGTGGACAGCACAGCCATGAAGAACATGCTGAAAAGGCTTCATGTTGGCTCTGGTTGAAGAGGCGTATGAGTGGTGTAGTGCGCTACCTAGGCCTGTTGGCCCCTGGCTGGGTCACCTGGGTGAGGGTGTCTGATGTAAGATTGGAAACACCTGTGACACTGGTTACATCACTGAAGATGTGTTCAGGTTTCACCATGAGGTTTATCTGAGTCGTAAATTGCACGTCTGGTCCCTGGTGTGTCCCAAGGATGGCACTGCAGGTGTTGTGTGATGTCATGTAAACCTATGAATGTATTAAATGCTTCAAATTAATCCCTCCAGTTCTCTACCAGTGATGATGTGCACTTTATTATTGGGCTGTCAAGTTCACTGCCTCAAAGTTTGACCAATTTCAAAACAAAATAAATAAATCTACACACACATGCAGGATGCACACATTTGCACTTTACATCAAGCAGTTTGGAATTAGGGAATTCAAAGTTTCTACCTGAACAACACTCTGTTTGTTAAAACCACTGTCAAACTGGCTGAATGTAATCATTTATACTGTATGTGAAGGAGAACATTTGGTACTCCCCTGATAATTCCCAGTGCTTCCTGTTGTCTCTCCCATCCTTGGTTACTTGGACTGTTCCAATGCGTTCTCTTCCAACCCTTCAGTGAAGATGTAAGATATTACAGTTTCTGTTTACACGTCTCTTTGTGGACTTAAGCACTGATGGCAAACACAACAGGAAACAGATTGCACTCCAAACACAGCAGCCTGTCCCCACTTAAAAATGGCTTCTAATAAATGAAACCATTCATCTTATCAGGCTCTCGAAACCTTCAGACGCTGGAGTAATTGATGTTGCTTTTAACATGTTTTTGCATGATAAGAGCAGTGAAATGGATTAACCTCTTGGAATTGTAAATTTATCAGAAACATTTCTTTATCCACATTTTTGCTTTCTATAGCCACGTTATTTCTTTTATTTTATTTAGAGGCACATTTCTGCTTATATTTAATTTTCTTTTATATTTCTGCTTTATTAGTTCTTCCTCTCATGAATTAATCTTTTGATTAAAATTTCTTTATATCAAAACATTGTCTGTTTTTTTATATTTATCTATTTGTCTTTATATGTCCACTTTTATTTTTATATACTTCCATAGATTTGTTTCTGTAATTTGGCACTCTCACTCCTCCATAATGTAAAGATCACACAAGATATTATACTTTATGTAGTATGTGTACAAAGTTGTATTAAACATATAGGGCTGAAAAAGGCCTTAAATCATCAAGAGCACACAACTTATCATAAGCAGGATTTCCTCCAAAATATTTATTCCAGATTTTAAAGAAGGGGCTTCGAGCTTTCTTAGATTTTAAATTCAAATATAAAGTAGCAATGCAATGTTCAGACTAAATGTATGTAGATTTTCAAATCTTTATATATTCATGTGATGAAAAAATCTATGAATTTCTGTAACTTGTTCAAAGTGCTCCATTCTGAAATAAGCATGAGATCTCTATGAGACTTCTTGGAAGGATGAGGTCATTGCACAAGGATCTCCTGACCGGTTAATGACACATTGTAGAGCCTAAAACACCAAGGTCTGCCTTTAACAGGCCTTCAGTAGGCCAGCCAATCAGAGTGGAGGGGGAGTTTGGAGAAAGGAGCTGTAAACCATGTAAGGATACTACAGAGACACCAGAGGGACAAGATAAAGCCTTTCACAAAAGCACAGTACTCCCTCTTACAGGAAACTGAACCCAAACACTAAAGCCAGTTTTAGTGAACATCAAAAAGTATGGTGGCTCACCATGCAAATTCCCTCTACCATTAAAGCATTGAACTTCACACCTGTGGGTACTTTTCTAAGATTTTTCCCTTCCTCTTATTTCTCATTGGGAAATGTTTTCCATTGAACAATGACGGACTTGTGCTTTTTCTAACCTCGGGACCTTGGGATGTACATGCAAATCCATAATAAATAATGGATTGATTGTGTTATTTCTTCTTACAGCTTTCTCTGCCCTTGTGATTGCTTTGTTTTTGTTGTTTTGTTTGTCTCATGCAGACACCTGTGTGTTTGTGCTTTTTTTCACTGAAGGAGGAAGAAAGGGTTGGAGGATAGAAGGATTCTGAGTGTACTTTTATCCTTTGTTATTCACTCACTGTTGACGGTGAGCGCACTGTCTTTGGGCATTAAAAAACAAGGAATTGAACTTGAGGTCAAAGAGAAAATGTTGAAAAAAACATTGGTGATTTTAAAAGTTACAACAGTGGCACTGAAAAGCAACCTTGAAGTTTTCTTTGCATCAATCAAGCATCAACAGTGTGTGAATGGAAGTCGCTTTGTGAATGACTTTCAGCTGTCATTAGTGTCAACCTGCAGGAGTTTCGATGTCAGCTCGCCCCGCAGGGAGGCTTTTGTAGTAGTTTTCTGCTGCATTGTCTGGGGCCACACTCACAATGGTAACATGGGTCTTTGTAAACAACACTCTTGTCACTCTGTCAGCACTCTTTTCATATCTGCTTCAGCAGGTTGGAAGGTCTATTCAGTCTCTGGGACTTACAGGGAGACGTTTACCCATTTGTAATTCCTCACAATCTTTAAACCATTGTGAACGGTGAGTCAGGGACCATTTAAAGTACACATTAACAGCTCTCAGCTCCAATCAATGAGTCAGTGTTGTTTAGAGACCTTTGTATACTACAGTAACATTTTCTTTAACATACCACATCTGGATAAATATGTAGCTGTTAGTCTGGTTCAGAGGTTTTTGTCTTTGATGAAGGGATTGCAATTTCATATAAATTTAAAGGTCCTTTGTAAAATGCAGTTAGAAATTGTGTGCTCTGAAACAGGTTACTGGTGTTGTTTTTTAGGCAATTAAAAACAGGCTCTTTCTGCGAGCAAGGATTATTTTCTATTTCTTTTTTAAAAAAGAAAAAAAAAACTTCTTGATCAGTGAATGAGCAGTGATTATTATTGAACGTAGAAAAGTCACAAAAAGGTGTACGAATGGAAATTAAATGAATGAACAAATAAACATTTAGTCCTGTGATGTGTCATATATGCCATCAATTTGTCTCTAACCAGTACTCTCATGAAACACGGCTGTAAATTGGTCTAAAACCACAGCAGCAACTTGATCTGTACAGACTTGGCTCCTGGAGAGTCGCCAGTTCGGCGACTTGGGTCTTGAGATGCTGCCGAGATGCCCTTAAGCAAGTTTGTTTTCAAACTCATAAGTGCTTATAGTGCTTGACTGCATGTTGAATTCTCAATCCATAGGATCTTCTTCATAATTGTGTGAAAAATGGTCTCTGTGTTTGTGTGTGTGGGAAAAGATTTTTCCCTCCATTTAATATTTGTTGTCTTCATACATTCATTCATCTTCTATCCCATTTATCCTGTTCAGGGTTGCGGATGTCCGGAGTCTATCTCAGCTGTCTTAAAGCAAGAGGCGGGGTACACCCTGGACTGGTCACCAGCCAATCACAGGGCTGAGTTTACAGAGTGAAGAGAAAAAGGGAGAGAACTGTCCCCTGTGGGGCCCCTGTGCTGCAGACCACAGATGTCTGACACACAGTCCTGAAGCCTCACAAACTGTGGCCTGTCAGTGAGGTAGTCCATGGTTCATGATGCCAGGTGACAGTCTACTCCTGCTCTTTCAGGCTTTGAGCAGTGAAGGCTGGATTGTGTTGAAAGCATTGGAGAAATCAAAGAACATGACTCTCAGAGTGCTGCTGGCGTTCTCCAGGTGAGACATGGATGTCTGCAGCAGGTAGATGACAGCATCATCCATCCCAATGTTCAGCTGGTAAAGTGAACTGCAGTAGATCCAGATGTGAGCTCACCAGAGGTTCCTCAGAATGATCCTCTCCAGGGTCTTCATCAGGTGAGAGGTGAGGGCCACAGGTCTGAAGTGGTTGAGCTCCCTGGAGTGTGCTGTCTTTGGGACAGGAACAATGCAGGAAGTCTTCCACAGTTCTGGACCCTCTGCAGGCTCAGGCTGAAGATGTGTAGCAGCACCTGACAGAGCTGGTCTGCACAGTCCATCAGTCCTTTATTTTGCTGTGTTCTCTCCATATCCATTCATCATAGCTTTCTTGTTTCTTGTTGTTATCATGTACTTGATTAAGGACTTTTTAACAGCCTGATCTTAATCTACAACTTAAAATGAGATTATCAGCACCAGTATTGTTTAGTTCTAAATGATATTTCTTAGCTTCCCAATCTGGTTGGACAGGACTGGATTGATTTATGACACGCTGAAGTCTCTATGGCAACACCATGCCAGCTGATGAAGTTTAGTTGTGAGAGGAGAGAACTGAGTTTTTTTCTGCTGAAAACGATTTCTGTGATTAATTTAGTAGTGATGGTGGAGACTGGAGCTGAACTGACAGACAGAAAAAGAACAGAAGGAGAGCGATAGAGCACGGGCGAAAGGCTAAAACATGAGCTAAAGGCTAAACTGTTTGTGATGATCTTCATTCCAACGCACATACAGAGGCACTAAAATAGCCGGCCAATAAACTACAGTACAAATTGACAAAGTTTGCTTGTCATCCCGTTTCAAATAACAGCGCTGTGTAACTGTTGATAAATACCTTACCTTGTTGCATTGTATCTGATAAAAAGTTTGTCTTGGACAAAGAAAAGTAGTGTTAGAAAGAAGATTTGATCTCCATTCATTTATGAAACAAACACACACGTTGTTAACAGTCATGTCAAGAGCGTGCGTGCGATTCCAGCCAAAAGGTGTCGCTGTGATCCACTTCAAACAGAAAGTCCTCACAGTCTCTTTGGTGTCTTTATATTTGTATCTTTATAGCTGTTCTTCTTAAAGTTGAAAAGTATTGAGTTTCGTTGCTCCATAGTGTGTGCTAGTCCAGACCAGTGAGGTTTAACATCACCTCTAACACAGATCAGCTCATCGTCCTGCCCATTCTGGAGGATTTTCTCTTTTAGTTTGAACTCACTGTTTACATCCCCAGTACCTGCTTTAGGTCCCTCTTTGCCTGTATATTATAAGGACAGAGTGCTGTCATGGTTTGGGGGTTTTGAATTGGATCATCCACCTTTGTGTGTGTGTGTGTATGTGTGTGTGTTTGTGTCCTTGCATGAAAGCATGCCAAGACAGAAAAAAACATGGCTTTGCTCATAAAAGGAACGCCTTCCTCGCATTACTAGAGGTCAAAACCTCCACGGGGAACCTTTAATATGAGGCTGCTGGTTGCCACAGCTGGAGGGACATCTGGTCAGGCTTAGAACAAAATTTAGTTTCTAAAGCAGAGCTGGTAAACACAGGAAGTTACTTTCAAAAATGGTAGGAAGCTATTTTACTGTTTT
Source organism: Labroides dimidiatus (assembly GCA_030710495.1). Classification (NCBI taxonomy): domain Eukaryota; kingdom Metazoa; phylum Chordata; class Actinopteri; order Labriformes; family Labridae; genus Labroides; species Labroides dimidiatus. The sequence continues at coordinate 23,140,766 of CM061161.1, read as the reverse complement.
TTTCTTCTTTTTTCTGTGGCATGGCATCTTTGAGGTAACTTTTTGAGGTCACTTTGTCGTGTTCTTGTTCCACTCTGTGTTAATCAGCTGTCACAGCATCGGGCTGTATTAAGTTGACCTCTTCAGTGGACCAAGGGCTTACTTTTTGTTTTGTTTCACCTACATCGCCTTCAGTGCTCTTAATTTATTTTGTGCATGGCTTTTCAACCATGACCAACTGCTTGCTATTATTTTGGACATCTGTTTTTCTTACATCCATAAAACCCACATCTGGGTGCACATACAGGAGGTGATTCAGATCACGCTGTTGCGGCTGATTAATGATGGAACTGTGCTTCATGGATGAGACCTGAATTATTAAGCATCTGTGTGTTTGGATGAATACTGTATGTGAGTAGTAAGGAGGAGCTCTGACATATATTGGTTGATTAAACAAACTCATTAAACTTTCAGCTTATTAATGGTGCACTCAGTAGTTTGAGTACAGGGCTGGAAATAAACATATTATTGTTTGTTCTCATGTGCCACTCTGATGACAAATTTTGATCAGATTACAGCTCATCTGAACATTTTGTGAACCACGCTGCGTTACTGGGCTACTCCTCTGTAAACCACACCTAACTTAGAGCCTATGCTGAGCAGTGGTCATGTTAATTTCTCAAACTCACAAGGTGATGAAATAACGTACTGGCCACTTTAATCGTCAGTATGTTGACATGAACTGAAACGGACAAGATTCATCACATATTGTTAGTCTGCACGATATTAAAGTACCTACAACTTACGAGCCTGCATCTGAGCCAGTAGACTCATAATTTGACAGCTCTGTAGTAATCCTTAATGACCTCATTTGCCCTCAAATACCTTTTCACATACACTCTTGTGTTTAGGAATGTACAGATTTCAGTTATGCTCAGTCCTATCTTATTTGCTAACACCTAACTCACCTCAACTTGGTATTCTCTCTTCTTCATTGAAGCCTGAACTGTACCCTTTATCATGCCTCCAGGGAGGACACACACACTCTAAACTCTGTTTGAGTTAAAGGAGTTTAGCCCCTTTTTAACCCTAATCGAAGAATCTGCGAAAAAAGACGTGATTGTGAAAAGATTGACCGGTTCTGCTGTTATTTCTCTGCCAAGCCATAATAACGCGACTGTGTTTGGACCCGGAAATGGATGAAAAGTCACGGATGACGTAGGGCTTACCAAGCGGATGGCTGAATGTCAGCTGTCATTTTCCATCTTTTCCAAATAAATCAATACATCAATAAACCAATAAATAAATACATCAAACTGTCAACTTTTACTGTAAAATCAGTGAGAAGAGATAACATTTTTTTCCCCCCAAGAAATTTGTTTATTTTGCATGATTCAGGTTAATTGTAGAAGCATCATATGCACCTATTGAAAAAACAACATAATACTAATACTAAATATTAAAGGCATTGGTAGCTGGTGCAAAAAAAAATATATATAGGTAACTTTGGTCTCTTTTGCTTCTTATTCTTAATATATTCCATCAAAGTAAACCAGAAAAAATGAGAGGTGAAGGTTGAACTGATATAGATGTTACAGCCTCTGCTTCTCTTTGATTTTTATTTATCACATCAGTTTGCAAGACATTAGGTTAAGAGTGTTCAGGCAAAGGGAAGGGAAAAATTCCCCCACAGCTGGGATTTCCAGCCTGGTGAGAGGTTGTCATTGCCAGAGTCAGAGTTTTGATTTGTTGGTTTCAGTGACTGCCGTCCTCACTCATCCTGCACTCTCACCATGGAAACCAAGGAAAGAGAACCATCCTGCCACAAGCTTTTAGGAGATTGAAATGGTAAATCTGCTTTGCATCATCCCATCTGATAAAGCTTCATAATCAACAACTCCCACTTGATATGTGACCATGAACAGCCTTTGTCACCCGGCCTTTAATATACAGCTTAGAGCGGGAAGCAATAAAAAGTACTTTAACCAGCAAGGGAAAGGCCACAGTGTGGGAGCTCTTATTGCTGCCCTGAGTGTTTGCAGTATTCTTGTGTTTTGTGCATGAACAGGTCTTTTATTTTGATGGAATGCTCCCTCGAGAGCTCAAATCCAACCACTACAAAGTATCTGCATTACTGCGTTAAACCAAATTATGACCCTTCTGTGCAAACACATACATCATTAGCTTGATTGCGTCATTAAAGCCCCATCAGTCTGTTAATTGGGGGTGTTACAATGCAAAGAGCCTGCTTTATGCACAGTGAATCCACAAACTTTTGAGTGTCAGCAAAAGAACAGGATTTTATCATGATCTCTCTGCTAAGATGATGCAATACTCTGGAAATACTTGTGCTTCAGTGAGCTTTGGACAGTGCTCTCAGGTTTGCCAAGTTCATGCCAGTTTATTTCTTAGGGGAAGCTGGTTTAAAGAATCGAATCTCTCTTTCCTTGAGGGTAGATGTACCAATTTTGTGTCAGTGATTTATATTTTCCAGTCTGACCCCACAGTACCTTTGACAATGAGATAACCCTCGCCTGCTGTGATGGCTCTGCAATACGTTATAAATCCCTTGAATTATTTGTTAACATTTAGGGATGCAGAAAGCAGTCACTGGTTTGTTTTGGTCCAGTGAGGTGTAACTCAACCTTGGTGGATCCCGGTGAGTGATGTCACTTGCAGGTTTGACAGAGATTGGCTCAGTCTCAATGTCCACACTCACTGACTTTGAGACGTGTCCCTACTAAATGCCAAAGGGCTGAGAGTTGTTCTACTGTCAAATCCTAAAATACGTGAGGGCTTTTGCGCTGACTTTATGAGCCTTAAACGCACCCTTTCCGTAACAGGGCATATTTACAGACTTAGCATGAGGGAATTACCCACAGTTCACAGCAATGTGACCTGAAAGAGAGTTCCCAGGGGAGGCCTGCAAATAATGCAGGGTAAACAAATGCATAACACGGAAATAAAAAAACAAAAAGAGACGTAAACAAAAATTGTGGAAATTGAAACCAGTGCTGACACCTGTAACATTCTCTTTTCATTAACTAATGAAGCTCCTGAGTGCAGCTCAGCTGTCTAATCATTCACAAAATGCAGTTAACTGTTGTGAAGTCTGTTTAATGTGAATTGTCACCCTGGTCTGACAGCAGTGTAGCTATTATTAGCTATTATTATTTCTGAGGTGGCCGTGCTAAGAGCAGCTGAGAGGTGATCATCAGTCAGTACGTTTACATGCAGCCTGAGAAATCAGACTATGAGCTCAGTCAGCACAAAATCAGACTATTAAAATGTACAGAATCGACTGAGTCAGAGCGAGAATGGACTCAGTGTAGCTCGATCGATACACGTAGATAATGAGATTGTTATGGGGACTGCAGCTGGACTCAGCAGGACTCGGCATTCAGCACAAGCAAATATCATCCAGAGGTGAAAGAAAATCTGTTTTTGGGTTTGTAGAATTTCATCGCTTGTCCGAATTCACTCGCAGGAGACTCGTACCAGAACCATCCACTGATCGGGTTTTCTCCCTCCTGCTCCTCAGTCTTCTTCCAGAGGCAGTGAAGTGTTAAGTGATCTGTAGACTGAGCTTTCAACAGTGAAGATATAAAAACAGGCTTTTTGACCAGCCTTGTTTTAACTTCATCTTTATTTAGTTTCACACAGGCTGATGCCTCATATCTACATTAACAGCACTTTTGGATAGAGATCTCTTTGTAACCAGTGTTGACGGATCAAACAAAACATAAAATGCATTGGGTGCACATATGGGCATGTTTGTATTGCTTTAAAGAGATAGTTCATGTTTTCTCAGCATGGTTGTATTCTGTTTCCCCTGATTGTGAATAAGCTGCAGTAGATGGTCAGCTCACCCTCTGTGTGGAGAAGGAAGGCATGGATGGCTGACTGCGAAATCAAGGTACCAGGTTAAATTCATCTGTTCTGGAATTGTCAGCTGGATGTTGTGATGGGAGCAAATCAGTTTTTAAAACTGTATCAAAATCTTATAGAAGGTAACTTATAGTTTAGCCTAAATATTGATCTTCAGAAAAGCTGTCTGTATCAAATGACTTTGCTTAAAAAACAATTACTGACTAAAACAGGCTTTAGAAATCCTTTTATCCCTCAGGATCAGAGAGGACAGGCTGCCCCTTGATGAGATCAACTGTTGATTTTCTTCAGTTATTCAGATATTCCAAGTTAAGCCCATGGCTCTCTTTTCCAGTGTAAGACTTCATGTGGAAAAGCAAATAATGTGGAAATGCATTTACATGAAGCTCTGAGAGTTATCTGTTCCAAAGGAGGAGCAACATGCCACAGACTGCTGCTATAATGGACACTTCAGATGAGGTAGGTCTCTTCTCACCAACAAGGCTCCATGTTTGCATTTAAGAGAGTCGTCACAGTTTGTCTCCAGATTGATTTTTTTTTTCTTTTTTAACTCATCAAATCAAAGCAAATATGCTAAAACTACATTTAACAATGATCTATGAAATAAAACCTTTATTCATCTTAGTACAAGACTAGACAATCATGAGCTCTGTAGTGCAGCTGATGCCATACAATTAAAATGTATGCATTATGTTGTATGTGTGTACATAAATCTTTTGACACTAACCTTACCCCATACATTTTTGTTGCCTGTAAAATAAATTACAATTTTTTTTTACACTGAAGCCTTTTGTTTGTTCATGGCTGCTTGGGACTGGGGAAATGAGCTATATATATATATGTATATATATATATATATATATATATATATATATATATATGTGTGTGTGTGTGTGTGTGTGTGTGTGTGTGTATCTATATCTATATCTATATCTATATATCTATATCTATCTATCTATCTATATATATATATATATATGTATATATATATATATATATATATATATATATATATATATATATATATATATATATATATATATATATAGAGAGAGAGAGAGAGAGAGAGAGAGAGAGAGAGAGAGAGAGAGAGAGATAGATATAGATATAGATATAGATATAGATATAGATCAGAGTGAAACAATACCAGCATCTGACAAGTCCTGGTTTATGGGGTCACTGACGCTGCCACAGGTTAACACAGACATTCAGTTACCTTGCATTTATTTATTTATTTATTTATTTATTTATTTATTTATTTATTTATTTTTAATCTATACAAATATAATTTTGACAACCTCATAGCCTCAGGTCAGTCAAAGTTCCGTGCAGACCCCAGGTTGGGAACTACTGCTCTAGATAATGATATTTGGACAGCATTTAATAATATGTAAGCAGCAGCGTTGCCAGATGGGAAATATAAAATTATCATACGAGAGCCTCAAAATTATCGTATTTTGGAGGAAATTATCGTACACCCGACAAAATAATCAAAATAACTGTAACTGCATTTAGGGTTTACAGATAAATCTGTCAGACTGGGGTAGATCTGTAACAACCACACGAAATTATCAAATTATCGTGCATTTCGCCTTTTTTGGAATTAGTGATCGTACATCGTACAGAGGGCTAAATTATCGTACAAATACGATAAATATCGTACGTCTGGCAACACTGGTAAGCTGTTAAAATTTTAAATAAAGGTCACTACAAAAGTTACTTTTCCTGAGACCATGTTCTTAAACTGTAAAGAAGCTGGACTTGAAGTTAGGTGATGCAGAATATTTAATTAAATAATTTAATGAAATTTTTATGGCATAACTTTTTAGTTTAAACAAAGTGATGATTTGCAGTATAAAATTCCTCATTGCATCTGACTCTAGCCAGCTGTTTTTTCTAACCTAAAAAAAAAAGATGTTCAGGAACATCAGAATCCTGTACGTGGAGTGGCAAGTATATGTGAATGTGGCACCGTCATGTGAATGCATTTATCAGAGCATTACCAGCCCATTAACATGCCAGGAGAGCACCTTAAGCTGAATATCAGAGCAGTCATCAGTGATAATGAGTTCTCAGATGGATGGAGACCCGTCAGCGCCTGACATCCACTCCCACTCCTATGTAAAGCAAGAGGATCAGCTGCCTGAGGAGCCCAGGGGTGTCCATGGCGACGAAGCGGAGATCTTTTTTTACCTCCAAGATGAAAATGCATGGTAGGCACTGCATGTCCTCGCAACGTTGATCAATTATGCATAAGCATCAGTGTTCAGACTGCATGAGATGAAATAGCCTGACAGAACACCAAAAATTACCCCTTTTTTTCCTTTGCGGCTTGTGGATATGTATAACACACAGCGATAATGGTGTCAGAGCGAGTCAATCATCTGACAACGTGTCAAGAAATGGTCTGTTAAAGAGAAACACTTATCACTGCTGTGTATAGCAACTGATCACAGTCCTTCAGTCTTGAACATGACAGTGAAACCAAACACTGAGTTTAGTGTCTTTTCTCACTTCCTGAAAGAAGGTGGAAAGATCCATAAATATTAGGCCAACTCTTTTCACCAGTGTGCTGCTCTGGAGACAAAGCAGTGGCATTCTGCCCCTCATTTGAACCTCTCAGTCTGTAAAATAGCTTCACTTGCTCTGAATCGGCGGTAATTTCATGGCCTGTTGATCCTATTTTGGGTCAATTTCACTCCAGCAATGGTACACATTCTCTATTCTACTTCTGTCCTATAATGAGTGCTCAGATATAAAAAGGAAATATATGGACTACTCTCATAATAATGATTGTCTTTTTTATTTGTCAGACCATACAAGTCTTGCACAGAGAGGTCTTTTCTTGGTCTCAAATGGCCTGCACTCCATCGCTGTTGGAAAAACAGGCAGGAGACAAAGGTGCATAAATATGAATAAAGGCTAGCTGTCAGCCTCTTAATGAGGTTAGTGAGTAATGGGCTGCAACATGGTTGTTTGTCACTCTTTGACATGTAGCATGTGGACAACTTCATCTAATCCAACTGTATCTATTAGATCCTGCTGCTCCCAACCGCTGCTGATCCATGGGAAATATGATGGCTTCCGAGTGGTCCATTGATTTATTGATGGGTATAATGCTATAGCCTCAAAGAATGTGTCTTTCTGTGTTATCTGTCATGTGGTCTCTCTGCATATAGCTTCTGGTAAAACATCTATTTGTAAAGTTTGAAAACAGATAAAAGTTGCAAATTGTTCTGAAAGACCTCTACGTACTGTTGTAAAGTGCAGAGAAATGCACAGGAAATAAATAAATATAACAAGTATTGACCAGACTGATGCACATTTTGGTAAAGTCTCTGTAGCATTGGGCCCAAGTAAGTTTTGGTGGTGTCTTTTTTCTTCCATTTTCTTTGTCGTCTCTGATATGTACAGCTCTTGAGGACGTTTGCCTGGAGCTATGACAGATTCCAAATAATAAACCAACAACCACAAGAAGTCCAATCCCAAATTTAGAATCACTATGAAACAAACCAACCAATAATCGTCAAATAGTTTCCTATTGACAGTGTGGTTCTTGCGAGTGAATTTTTTTTTTTTTTTTTTTTTGGCCATTGGAAAAAAAGGGAATTTCTGAAGCTCCGTATTTTGCTTGAAGAAAGAACTTGTCCTTCACCATAAATTGTGTGAATACCTGAGTTTTCCCTCTTCACCTGGCAGAAAGACTGCATTTATTCATGAGATGCCACTCGTTTCTATGACACTGTCAATTGTTTTATTGTTTCCTGTATAAGTGGTAAGCAATATTTGTATAGTATTTCTATAGCTTAAGAAAGAATAGAAATGTGCAAAAAGGAGTTTTGAATGCATTTTCATTTATCCCAATGAGTCAGTTTCTTTTGATTGTTTTTTTTTTTTTTTTTTTTTTTGCCAGTGAACGATGTAAGAAAATATACAATTCAAAAATGTGAACATGTGAACCAAACAACCTAGCTCGTTCAGCTAATTAGCACATGAGGGCAGTATGTAAGTGCACAGCCTTTGCAGATATATTTCTTATACCTGCAGCACACGGTCAGTGTTTTACAGTCCTTCTTTGGCAGGCAGAACTGACAGAACTGACTCTGAAAATCTCTCTTTCAGCTTCAGGGATTTTTTCTTCTTCTCCTGAAGATGATTCATTAGTCTCAAGGGTTGTATTCTTCCCCATCTTCTTCTTCTGATACATCCTCCACTGCCTCTTCTGAATCAGAGTTGTCTTGCTGGACATCAGAAAAAAAATTGCTCTAGAGCCTGTTTGACGTTAAGATGCACACTCATGGCTTCAGCACAGAGATAATTTGGGGCACTGTCATCTGCAGCACCTTTATAGCCTCTGGGAATCCACAGACAAAGAAGCAGTATTGTTACATTTGGGTCAGACCAAAGACTGTGCAGTCCACAAGAAGACCACCCGTCTTGTCTTGTTTACGTCTGCTACTGATTGATCTGAGACAGAACTAAAACCATCTAACATTCTGTGGTGTGTAACTAACTCTGTGACTCTGTGATTTTAACTCAGTTTGACTGTCGGGTCATTTTGACCCGAAGGCGATCTTTGTACCTTTTTTTGGACAGCTTACATGGATATGTGAATAAAGGTAACAGTTCACTGTTTCTAATGTTGGGGTCAATCTAGGAAAAGTCATCAAATTTCAAGTTGAAAAAATACTGTTTAGGGTATTTTTTTTTGGGGGGGGGGGGTTAAACATCGTTGTGGGTCATTTTGACCCGCGGACAACAGTAGGGGTAAACACAGCACATCAGTATCTCAACATCTTTATCATGTGACTAGTTGGAACACACGGTCGAAGCCTAGTATTTGTAAGAAATTGATTGGACACATGTTATTTATGACATGTTAAGCCAAATCACTCTTTCATGCCTTCCATTAGTCCCCGGGGTTTCAGTGAACAGCTTAACCAGCTTATAAACGTGCCTCAACATCCCCATCTATCTCCACCTCTTCACCTCTCTTCACTGATACTGATATATTTCAAAATCAATATCAAGCTTTACAATCTAAGGTCAGGAAGATTGTGCCTGGTTAACACTTGTGACCTCTTGTAAACTGGTTAACAGCCTGAAGGGTCTTTTCAAAGGTTTCCCAGCTTCAACCATGTCCTTGCTCGGAGCACACCAACAAAAGAGACGCTTGCTCCTAAAGCAGGGGTGGCCAATTCATTTCTGTGAAGGGCCATATGAGAAACCTGAACTGTGTCAGAGGGCCACATCAACAGTAACATGACCTTAAATCTACTGTATATTACCTTTTCCCATTATTTTGATGAGCTGCTACTGGTAAGCAGGAGAATAAGGATCTTCTTTATATGTATGTAAGTATGTAAAATTGTGTTGTTGGTCAAATTTGAAAATACTAATATAAAAAAAGAACAAAATAAACAGTAAAAACAACTTTTTATTTTTAGCTTGTAACCCTCAATTCACACATACAGCGTGAGCGCCGCAGTCCGTCAGCGCCGCGCACTGCGCTGTATTTCGCTGCCATTCAAGTCGATCAGTGCATTCACACAGCCCGCGCCACGGTCCGTCTCTGGCGCGTGTTACCAACGGCTGCTTGCAGCTGTTTCGCTGCGAGTTTATTTTTGCCGGAGTACGCTGCAGAGAAGCGTCAATCTCTGCAGAGCAGATCGTACCAAACAGGAAAACAGACACGAAAAACGATCAGAGTTTCCGGTCTTTTCAAAATAAAGCACCATGTTCAGCCTGTCGATCGTAAAATTATCCTCATATATTAAAACTTCGACACTGGCACAGGGCCAGCAGTCATCAGCAGGTCAGACCCAGAGGAAATCTGACGCCATGGACGAGGAAAAGTTTATATTGGAGGCAGAAAACCAGATAATTATATACGATACAACACATCCTTTATATAAGGACACCAACAGAGACTAAAAGGGAAGGACTGAATTAATGAAGCTCTGGGAGGGCAGGTGAGTTTAACATACTAAATATCATGAAAGTAGTTGTCATGGGTGTGATTCCTGCGGGAACACGTGGAACAATTTGTGATCTCGCGTATCCAGCTGCTATTGGCTGAATTGGCTCGCGCTGACGGACAGCGGCGCTCATGGAGTATGTGTGAATCAGGGGTTAGTCTTCACTAAAAAAACTTTACAACAGTTTAAAACAAAAACAAAAAAACAATAGCTTCAAAATAAAAGCAGCACAGTTGTATTGCATACATAGCATACTTTGTTTTTTTTTCATTCATGTTCTAATTTATGATCGACTTCGTGCAGGCCACACATGGATGCCCAAAGGGCTGGTTGAGTTTGACAATCAGTATTAATGTGTGTGTCTGCGATCTTTTTGTGCAGTGGATTAACCTTATTAAGATGAGATCTGATGCCATAATTTCTTAAACGTTTCACTCCTACACACGGGGTACATCAGGGTATACAAAGGAAGAAGAACTGCGCTGCAATCCCCATGAAAAAAGAAGTGTGAGTCTGAGTTTGGTCTAACTCTGTTGTTGGATAGATAACAGAGCAATAGCAGATGTAATGTGTTTCTGTCACTGGGTAAAGTGGTCACTGTACAGACTCAGGCCATCCTAAATCTCTTTAAAAATGATTCATGTTACCCGACATGTTTTTTCATCCATTAGAACGGACATAAAGTTCACAGCTCTGCTAAAACGTTGATCATCTGAGCCCGGGGCACCTTAATGAGGTAAGCGGGATAAGAGAAATATGCTCCCCTGTTCATCCATCAATCAGTCTCCAATTAAACAGCACTTCATGATCAATTGATTAATGTGAAATAATGAGGAAGGCTCACTGCTGCTGCGTGCAAAATGACAAATGTCGGACTTGGGAGGGGCACTGCGGCTATCATGCTCTAATCATAATGGACTAATCCATTAACAAGGATCCAGCAGCAGGGGTTCATTAACTGAGGTAGACGTGTGCAGCCCTAACTTTTATCTCACCGCACAAGTCTCCTCCGAGATTGTGGAGCTGGAACGCCAGCAGAGACTGCGTGTGTGTCTTGATGCACTAAATGATTTGTGTTTGTGTATCAGAGAACGAGGTAGACTCAAATGGCAAGTTTTGAAAGAATTACCAGATGGCTGTGTTCTTAGGGGGAGATTGCCAAGGTTAATGATAATGAAGAATTAACAGGATTGATGCGTAATTAGACTGATGGATGGAGTCGCAGGGAGCGCATATTTGTGAGAATGCGTGAGCACACACTCGCATACACCCAACGCAAGCACAAAGCAATGCCATTACAACGCAAAAATCCCCTTGGGTCTATTATAGTCAGCTCATCCTCAGACGTGCAACGTGAGTTTAATGTGATGGAGGACAGTTTAAATGCTATACCAGAATGTATAGAATAGATTCTCACGTGAGCGTGCACGTGCATGTGCATGGAGACACATTAAAATTTTATGAGAGCTGCTTTAAGCGTCTCATTCTCACTGCTCATGTTCTACAAGTGAAAAACATCTCCACATAGGTGAAATTTAACACTGAATCTAAAGATAGACAAACTCAAGACTCTGTTGGTTCAAAACACCCTCATGGTCTTTCATGACAAAGAATGGCCATGCTGCAGCCATTTGGGTCTTTTCAGTCCCCCCCACACAGCCACCTCCCAAAAGAACCTTCCACCTTCTCTTTATCTGGCTCTAATCTCCTTTTCTCCATCACCCCTAAACAAAGCGATCTATACCTCCATAAAGTCCTCTCAGGATTGTGTAACTGGCTCTCCTCTGACTGAACCTGAAATGCCTTATTGGAAAGAATGAACCACAGTCATACATTCACACTTTGAGCTTTACTCTATCCGATGAAATGAAAGGAGGCATTATGTTGGCATAATTCTGAGTGCTTGGTTTTGTTGCTGAACCTTGAACATTTTTTTTTTCTGAGTTGGTGTTGGAATCTGGCTTTTATGCAAGTTGTGATCATACTCTGTGCCTGTCGTGATGGTATTCAGAAGCAGAGTTATGACAGTGTTTTTGTCAGGACTTCACAGTTAGATGGAAGTCTGCCTGTCAAGTCTGGTTTTCTTCCTTTCAAACAAAAACATCTCAGGTGTTGATGATCGTGTTAGAACAGGGACATAGTGATACTCTCAAATTTCTCCTGTATTGCACAAAAACATCTGTTTTGTTGAAATCAACTCAAGAGATTCTTTTTAGTTCTATAATGACTGCCAAGAACCTCATGTGACTGGTTGCAAAGTCAACCAAAAAGCATGAGAAAAACTAGGGCTAAATATGAATCTTAAATTAATACAGCCCAATTCCAATGAAGTTGAGACATTGTGTAAAAGTAAATCAAAACATAAACAATGATTTGCAAATCCTGTTTGACTTATATTCAACTGAATACACTACAAAGATGTTCCTAAAAAGCTGGTTCAGGGTCATGTTTCCACTGTGTTCCATCACCTTTCCTTTGAACAACACTCAATAAGTGTTTGTGAACTGAGGACACTAATTGTTGAAGCTTTGGAGGTGGAATTCTTTACCATTCTTGATTGATGAACAACTTCAGTTGATCAACAGTCCAGGGTCTCTGTTGTTGTATTTTGTACTTCATAATGCTCCATACATTTTCAATGGGAGACAGGTCTGGACTGCAGACAGGCCAGTCTAGTACCTGCACTCTTTTACTATGAAGCCACGCTGTTGTAACAGGTGCAGAATGTGTCTTGTCATTGTCTTGCTGAAATAAGCAGGGACGTCCCTGAAAAAGACGTGGCTTGGATGGCAGCATATGTTGCTCCAAAACCTGTACCTTTCAGCATTAATGGAGCCTTCACAGATGGTCAAGTTAGCCATGCCATGGGCACTAACACACCCCCATACCATCACAGATGCTGGCTTTGAGACTTTGACCTGAGAACAATCCAGATTGTCCTTTGAGGGGCTGGGGTGGGTCATCATTTTGACCTTAACTGTCCATTGCTGAAATATCGGACTAAGAGACAGAGCAGATAGCAAGAGCAAATGAAATGCAATTTTGGGGGCTAAAAATGGCCACAAACCATCCTTCGAGGATTCCCCTGTGAGTTTTATGTTGGAGTGACAAAGCTTAGAGAGCTCATGGAGAGCTGAACACAAAGCATTGGGAATCTCTCTTCTACACAGATGCAGTAGTTTAGCTGCTTAAGACACAGCAAAGAGGAAGACTGCATCAAAGGTCAGCTGTGGTCAGCTGGTGTTCTATTTCTGTTTTCTTCTCTCTACAGAACAGTTTCCATTCAGTAGACTAAAACTTATTATAAAACAGACTACAGAGCACTTAAAGTGTTCACAGGAGCTACGTATCCTCCAGCACTGAGTAGTAACAGTTGGAGATAACACAAATAAAGAGAGCAGAATCTATTAATAACACATTGCTTATATTGTTCCCCACTTTGATGGATTGTCAGCACTTAGTGAAATACTCACCGAAGACTTATTAAAGACTTCCAAATGCCTGAAATGAGCACTATAACCTGAATTATTGATCACTCTTTAGTTTAATGGTGATGATTAAGATATCACTACCAATAAGGTTTGAGAGGCAGACGTGATGAATTAATGATAAAGCAAGTGATGGAGACACAAATAAGAATGTTTAATAGTTGAGCAATAACCTCAGCTTCTGCTCTGTTGATGCGTGTCCAATAATGGAGTGTACAAAAAGATGATAAAGAGCATGTCTACAACCACTGAGATAATTTTGTAGTATGTTGACTTGACATTGTTACCAGACTGGAAAAGTAAGTAGAAACAAGTTACTGCTGGAGTTTTGTCACCATGTAGAAACCAGAGTTTGAAGGAATGTCACCTTTAATTGGCACCAAACATCAGGGTTATTCATTCTAAACAGGAACCAATTAGGAACCTGGTACTGGTGATGGAAGGGGCAGACCTGACACTAAAATATTCAGCTTGAAATGATCCTGTACTTTCAAGGGTTTGCTGCCAATATTTATGTTACAGCCTAGATTACACGTCAAGGTCGTATGATCTATTCATAAGAAGGATACTGGTTACATTTAGCAAAAAACCTGCCCATGCCAATTAAAGCAAGGTGACCATGAAATGTCACAAAGTGGATATCAGGTACTCATTTGAAAACACTACTCGTGATTTATGCTCTCATTACAAAGATATATATACCTATGTTTTTAATCAGTGTGCCATCACGTCTGCCTTGTCAAACCTTATGATACATTCATAGTTGTAATTTCGAATGGGTATCAGGACCAGCCAATGTGTCAAAGGACTATCAAACCATTATGTTTCTGATTAAGACTGAAACATAACCTGAGTATTCAAAAACCCAAACAACCTTCATGCCAGTCATCTCTGAGTGTATCTATAAGTAAAAGACATTCCCCACATTTAATGACTTAACTACTGTTAGCTGAAGTCTTAAAAAGTAACCAAATTTGTATTTATTTATTTTTTATGTCTTAACAATGCTTCTTGTTAATAATCTTATATCTTTGTAAAATATGTTTATTTCTGTTTTAAAGATCATCATGTCACGTGCCCCATGTGGTTTGTCCTTGAGTGGTTGGTCTGTGTTTTAATTCAGCCTCTAGCCTCATCCCATGTCCTTTCTTCACTCTCACCTAGTTTTCTAATCCAACCACTGCCCTGTCCTATCTGAATAAAAGCATTAAAAAGATAGAAAAAAAAAAACTTTAAAAAAATAAATAATGGAACTTTAAGAGAATTATATTCAGTTCTTCTTGTTTTTTCAGTCAAGATTCAGATTCCCATGACTATGGTGACTGTGCCTCTTCAGATCTTCCCCTTACACTCAGTACGTTTACATGCACGCAGCAGTCCAGCTAAGGTCTTAGCTCAATCGTAGAGTCTTGGCAGGGGTCCAGTCTTGTCTGTGCATACATGCAGAAACTAGTTTTGGTTCATCCCAAGAGAAAACAACATTCTGACGATAATGGCTGGGATGGATGCAGCTGTAGCTGTTTGTTTTTTTATTTATGTTTGTGTCATGGTGTGTGTTTCTTGTGCTGGTGCCATAGACCAAATGAGCGCAGTGACCCTATTTATCATGGTCACCTACTTCCTCTTCCGGCTCTACGCAGAGGATTACCAAGACCTGCCGAGTCCTGCTGAATCCAACCGTTGCCCAATAGAAACCACATTATCTAGGTGTGTCAATCAAGCTTTGCTCAGTCTGCATTCAGTCCAGCTAAGCCATTAATATTAATGTGCATTTCAGTAGTCTGATCTTGGGCTGACTAAGCACATAGTCTGATTTCTGAAGATGCATGTTAATGTACTGACTGGCTCCTCATGTTTTTCCTCCATTAGAGGACTCAATTTCAGCCCTGGAGATGCATGCCTCAGACTGGCCCTGTTATGGCCCCAGCTGTGTAGATTGGTGTGTATGCCTTTCTGTGTCCCAAATTGTGTACTTCTGCACTTACACTCACTACTTTCAGTGCATAAGTGTGTTCACACTGACAGTTTGGAAAAACACAGTGCACTTTAATTTCTCAGCTGGCGCACTCAAAACAAATAAAGTTGAATGTGGAACAGTGGATACTTCACACATTCAATGGTTGCCATATTGGCTACATAGAGGAAAGGGCGAGAACAGATCAAACAATGGATGATGGATGTAAATAATGGATAGCAGAAGAACGGTTGTGAAATGAGATCATAGTTTCTGGTAAATGTGAAGCTGCAGTGTTTGATTTGGGACAACACTACCCTGTAAGATTTTGTGTGCTGTTACAGATAGCTCAGAGTGCACATTGTGTGCGCATGTGCGCATGTGTTGCTCCCTCTCATAAGGCTGCCGGTGGAGACAGAGGATTGGGACGTCTGGTGGCGGATCCGGACCACCAGGTCCACCGTGAAAACTATCCAGTGGAAGCATTAAAAGGCTGGCAGGAGCTTCAGCCGGCAGCGATTGGATTTAATGTGATTATCGCCCAAACTCTGCTGTGCTCGGCATCCAGTTAGAAAGTATTTTGGTAAAGTTAGAATTTAAAGAGTTTTTATGTCTGTGGACAAGTAATGTAGGTTCTTTTTGCTTGTGAAGCATGCATTTGTTTTATACATAGCTGAAGGTGTAGCTGGCTCTGTTCCTTGGCTCCTGTTTTCAAAGTGCCTTTTTGTTTAGGATATAGTTAGGATAGTTTAGGATATGTGTTGATCCCATCATAATTATTAAAGACTTATATTTACCCCTTTTAAAAAGCTTTTGGATGTAGCAGGCCCACTTTAAAATCAGGACCTCAGAGCTGCCAGGGCAGGCGGCCCCAGGGACAGCATCAACAGAGTCTGTCCTATATTTTAATATTTCACTGTTATGACTTGACACTGGCTCTCACAGCCTCGAATCCAATTGGTCTACCTGGACTTGTCCAGATCCTCCCAATTGACCACTTCAAGCCTGCATGTACTATCCAAAACCGGGGAGTGGGGACCTGTCAGTTGTGAGTCATTGTTTTGATACTGGCATACTGACCAGGTGTTAGGTCATTTATTGTTCATTATAAAGGATGCTCCATTAATTCAAATACCAGCTCAAAACTTGCACAGACAAAAGACTTTAATAAGACAAACACAAAACAATCATAATACAATACATCAATGATCTTATTAACCCGTCTTGTCTTGAAAACCTTTTCCACCAAAGAAGATATGATGTGTTTCTCATCTTGTGAAGGGATTTCTGAATGGTATTTTATCTCAACTTCATCCCAGTCAAGGTTGGGCCCCGCCAGAGCTGCCCTTTGTCACAGACTCTCTTCATTACTTTTAGGACAGGATGCAGCCAGGGGGTGGAGGGGGTCAGGTTCGGGGGTCTTAGGATCCTATCTCTGCTTTTTGCAGATGATGTGGTCCTATTGGCCTCATTAAACACTGACTGACAATCTACATTCCAAACCTCACCTATGGTCACCAGCTGTGGGCAGTGACCAAAAGGACAAGATTACCAATACAAGCTGCTGAAATGAGCTTTCCCTACAGGGTGTCTGGGCTCAGCCTTAGAGATGGGGTTCAGAGCTCAGACACCAGGGAGAGCTTCGAAGTAGATTTGCCGCTCCTCTGCATCGAGAGGAGCCAGATGAGGTGGTTTGGGCATCTGGTAAGGATGCCTCCCTAAGGAGGTGTTTCAGGCATGCCCAGCTGGGAGGAGACCCCGGGGTAGACCCTGGACACAATGGAGGGATTATATCTCTTGGTTGGTCAGGGAATGCCTTGCTATCCCCCCAGAGGAGCTGGCAGAAGTGGCTGGGGACAGGGACCACTAGTACTCACTGATAACATTGCTGCCCCTCTGACCCGGATCAGGGTAAGTGTTAAAAGATGGAACTGATGGAATATTATTTGTCTGATATGCACCTATGGGTAGATAATGTTGGGAGTCTGCTCCAAAGCTTTCATTCAGCTGTGAGTTTGACTTCAAACAGAGTTCCCACCTCAGAGGGGCGGAAGTGAGAAGGGACCAATTTGAAAAGTGCCAAAAATGATTGGCGAACAGTCCCCTGGCAGAAAGGTAAAGGCCGATTGCCTTTGGAGACTTCATAAATGAAAGACTAAAACCTGCTTTTTGCTTTATTTCTTTCATCAAATCCCAACCATGATGACTATTTGCTGGTCAGCTGATAAAGTTGGCAAAGAAGGAACTTTAATGACACAGCCCCAGGTTTGAGAATGAGCGAGCTATAAGATTTGGCTAAAAGATTGAACGCTTCTAGCTGAAGCATTGTGTTTGAATCTCTCTTTGATTGCATGTGGTGTCAAATGAATGTCCTCTATGAATGTGTTTGAGAAAACAGTGGTTATGTGCGTGGTCACACTGTGAGCAGGTCTGAGACTTAGATGGTTTCTTCTTTATAAGAAGATATAAGCAGTGGATTGAGCTTGAAATCCTTTGGAGTGCATGAGGGAATAAAAGCTGACAAAAAGACTCACATTTATAGAAAACCAATTCCCAATTTATTCCATGCATACGGCAGATGTTTTATCTGATTAACAGCTCAGTCTGAGTATTAGTTCTTTTGTAAATGTGGCTGTCGGAGCTCAAAGCACTGCTGCTGGGTTGAAGATGTCCTCTGGGTGTACAGGGACCTTTTCCTATCCTGAACTATTAAAAGTGCTATACAATAAAGAGCATTCTGGCACAAAAATAAGTAAAACATTGGCTCTGCAATTTTAATAGAGTAATTCCTTTTCTTTGGAGCAGCTTTAGATTTACATGCTAATGAAATTTTAGCCTCAGGGAATGACTCCATGGTTTCTGGCTTAGAAAAAGTTATTAATGCTCCAGCAGCAGTGAACTGTAACAGACAATGCAGGGACTTTTGAGTAATTGTTTACCAAATTACTATACAAGACTGTTTTATTAGTGAGATATGTGGAGAGACTCAGGTAGAGCAGCTGCTTTGTTGAGCACTGATTGGTCCGGTGTGGCAATGACTGCTCCTATTCACCACACCAGTTGAAGGCCAGGTTACACAATGGTGACTTGGTACTGTGTTCACTGAGAGAGGCTGATGGAAAACCCAGCTAACTTCAGTGTCATTGAATAATTCTGATAATTGAGAGATGAATCACTGAGAGGCCTGATGAAAACATAAATAAATAGGCTTATGAAGAATCCATTGTATGCTCTTACAGAGAGTTGGTGTTACCACTAAAACAAAATGAGTCTTTTGAGAGTTCAGGCACGTACTCCTGTGTTATGCCTGGTGACTGTTTTAAGACTGGTCAAATAAACACACAAAGTACATCTCCTTAAGCCTGGATGGTCAGCCTTAGCTCATGTTCCCTTTTGATAAACTTAACTAATAGATACCCCTTTCCACAGTACTTATTTTCAGGCCTGTTAATAAATTCCATTACTGTACACAGTGAAGGAAAAATGAAAAACCAAATGTTCAGTTATGTTTCAGCTTATTAAACTCTTATTTACAGACAGAGCTGTGGAGAGTGCAGAGCGATTCGGTGAATGAATCTTTTGAATGAATCACTTGACTGAACTGATTCTACTGATTCAGTAAACCAGGAAAAGCATGACTTAAAAAAAAATATTTTTTCAACCAAAATGAAAAACAGGGTGCAAACAATGAATCATTTGTATACTTTCATTGCAATGTAAATTAATACAATATTAATGGGGGTAGACTTTTTCATATTATTGTGGCCAACATACGTGGTGGGTGGACTGATAGTCTAAGTTGGCGATGGATGAGCTCAGTAATGAACACACTATTTTTTGGTGATCTCAAATCAGGTCATGTATTACTCTGCTGTAATGTACTTCAATGATTGTGCTTGGACACAGTCTATACTACCTGATTCAAAACTAAAATATGCTTTTATTATGACATTTTTGGTAAACAGATGGTCGCTAGTCTCCAAGTATCCTTGAGGTTGCTGAGTTATCCCGTTCTCACTGAACCAAGTTTACAAATACAAAGATGACCATTGCTCTAAACAGTCAATTATTGGATTTTATCCAGTTCCTGCTTTGCATTTCCTGAGCCAGACACATTTACCTGTGAATATTATCCATCCTCACCGTGAAGGTTTTGGTCTAGCAAAGAATGGCATTCCAGTGTTTTTAGGCTCTCTTGATTTTCTCTACCATGCCATAATTTATCAAAAATTCATTTCATGATGGAGGGATGAAAAGCAGGTGGGTAACTTACTGAACACTGTTTGGCTCTCCAAAAAATCCAAGGTCTCTCAAATGCTCTGAGAAATAGATATAAGCAGTACATGTAGGAGTCTGTTTGAATGGTCATTATTGTTAATGTCTAATGAGGTGAAAGTGACATTGTCACATAAAGGGTTTTAGAACATCTCTGTAAGGGAAAACTTATACAACTAAACATTATTTTCAGAGCAATCTCCTTTCATCAGCAATGACTGAGGTTTAACTGTTTTTAATCGCTTTGCTCTTTATTTCTCTCATCAATTTAGTTTAAAAAGACATCCTTGAAGTTTTCAAAGCCCACTGTTAGTCACACTCCTAAAGCAGAAAACATCAAACCCACCTACACACATACAGAGAAGTGCAAGGAGGGTAATGGGATAAATACTGTGCTTCTTATTCCTTATCTCTCTTTCAGGCTGTAGACCTATTGCTGAAACCTGATGTTTTTCCCCCTCTTCCTTTGTTGTCATCTATCAATGCCAAACACTTTTTTACCTTTCTTTGATCCAAACTGCTACCCTCAGATGACTGTCAGGCAAAATGTCTATCCAAGTCTTTCCTTTAAATTCCTGCAAAGATGTGAAATGAGCCAAAAATAACTACTGAGTAATTAGGTGGTTGGTTGGGGTAAGATGGATGTATTTAGTTACGACGCCTCCCACCCAAAAGAGGAGAACAGGGTTTTTTTTTGTTTTGTTTTGTTTTGTTTTTCCTTTATGGAATTTGATACCAGAATTCTAAAAAGTGAATTAAAGCCACAAGCAATGATAAGCAGGTCCTCACACCCATGTGCCCACTGGGGATGCTTAATGAGGGGCTGAAAGACATTACTGAATAGAATTGAAAATAATATGTTGGAAAAAGGGAGGGGTTTTAATCACAGAGTAAAACATATGACTTCCTGTTTAGAGTGGAGGTGCTGTGGTTTAGGGTGGAAAAAAAGCATATAGATGCACTCAAATGTTTTTGTATGTCTTAGCATGATAGTTATACACACAAAAATGCAGGCCAGTAGCTCAAAGTAGCTGGAGGGGCTGCAGTTTTACATCACTGGGGGCGCTGTGGAGCTAATATCATCATGAAAACTGTGTCTTCATACATTTTTCCCCAGGACTGAACTTTGTGAAAAATCTGGTGAGTTTTGGAGCACGCGGAAGGAACGCAATTTAGGGTTACAGAGGTGGAGGAAACAAAGACTAAAGAGGTGGAAGAAGCAGAGAGAGAGAGAGAGAGAGAATAATCTTAAGGGCTTCAAGAGGACCTTTGCCCCGATTCTCAGGCTTGGGCCCTAATCATTGTTAAGTTCATAGTCTAACAGTCCTGACTAAACTGATTAGGTGAGTGTTCACGAATATATATATATATATATATATATATATATATATATATATATATATATATATATATATATATATATATATATAATTTTTTTTTCTGGAAAAACCTTAAACAAAACAAAACAAAACAAAAAACTTTACAACACAGACCTCCATCTGTAATGAATTTCAATTATTTAAATGGATAAATAGTATTTATTTAAGTTTATGTGAGTGAAACACCAGCATGAGTCAATGCTGATGGGACCCCCAGCTTCAGTAGGCAAATCCCATGTTTGTAACACCAGAACTTAATACTTTAGTACAATTCATCCACTCTGAGTCTAAGCATGCACAGTTTGGACAAATAAATATTATTTTAAGCAGTGGCTTTCTGTCAGCTCTCTGGGACCTTGGCAGTGGAGGAGTGGGTGTTGAAAAATGTGTTCAGTGCTCATTAATGGAAAACAACAATCCCCAATGTCAAGGGACTGCAGGACATGAATGAACACTGAGCTGTGAAATGTTTTGAAAAGATTTAAAATGAGTTCAATGTGACAAAGCTTTCGTCTTCCTCAACATCATATTAAAAGATAAGAGGCACAGTTTACATTATTCTAAACGGTCGACTGCTGTCTGGAGAGCTCATGGTCACACTTTTTTGTTATTCTTGGTTGGTGTTTCTAGTTCTTCCAGGTGTGTGTGCTTGTATAAGCTTTTTTACAGCACTGAAGACATACAGTTTTGGCTGCTGTGGCCCCGTGGTAGAATGGGTATGTTTGGGAGGTTGGTGGTTCAGTTCCAGCTCCCACAGTCATGTGCCAATGTATTTCTGGATAAGACACTGAAATTGTTGAAAATTCCCCTGGTGCATAACAGTGTTCAAAGGGTCAAGATTTTCATAATTCCTGAACAGAAACAGATTTTTTTTTTTTTGACAGAAACACAAACGACACTTCATCATCACTCACAAGTAATGGGCCAATGGTATTGACAACAGACCAGTACTTCCATAGTGCTTTTTAGTCTTTCTGACCACTCAAGGTGCTTTTACACTTCTAGTCTCTTTCACCCATTCACACCACATTCATATACTGATCATAAAGACTGCTATGGTAGGGAACCATCAGTTTTAGCAAACACATTCACTGCAGTAGTGCTCTACATAAGATCAGGGCAGCTCCAACTTCCTCTGTCATATGTGGTCGAGGAATTCAAGGTTTTAAAGTGCAGAGTTGTAATGGCATACAGAGGCTCCCAGGATGAGCAAGTCGGACACACAGGTGTCATCACAAGATCAGGGCATAAGTGGGCAGCTAACTCAATCATGCATAGGACAGAAGACAGGGTCTTGGAACCTCCCATTTCCCACAACGGAGGAAGGCAGGAACCAGTGACAGAAGAGCCATGATTCAGGAAGAGGTACAAAATCTTGAGGAGGAAGGGTGAAGGTCCAAGGCAGTGGAGCTAGCTTCCCGAGGAGCCTAGTCCAAATGGGATCTCTTCAAGAGGAAAATCTCTTAGGCAGACCTATGGAGACTGGAGCCATTTTGCATTTCTTTTCTGCTGAGATTAGTGTGTGACACACTCCCAACTCTAACAAACTTGCACATGAGGGGCATGAGAAAGGACCCATTATGCAAGCTTTGTTGGGAAAGGGACACCATGACACACATCCTGTCTGAATGTAAAACAGCACTTACCTAAGGGAGGTAAAGGTGGCATCATGCCAAGGTGCTCATGACACTCACTACTACCCTAGAGCAGGAAAGAAGCAAGATACATCAACCATCATGGAAACAACACCAATCCAGTTTAATCCACCAACCACAGTGACAGCAAGAACCAGTCTGCTACAAAAGGCACAATCATGGGAAACGAAGGTCGACCTGGGGGGAAGGGTGCAGTTCCCCCAGATGGTCCAGACAACCTTGAGGCGGAATGTTGTATTGTGGTCTGAAGAGGCAAAAAGAAATCATCCTCATTCAACTTATAGTCACATTTGAAGAGGGGTGCGAACAAGCCTTTGAAAGAAAGAGCCCCAAATACCAAGACCTTCTGCATGATTGCAGGGGTAAAAGATGGCAAGCAGTCAGCATGGAGAATACTCAGCCTCTTGCTGGCTATGGAGAAAGAGAGAGGAGTAAAGTTGGAAGCCAGGAGGAAGAGACTGGCAGTGACTTTGCAACCACTGCTGACCCACCATCAGGAAGGGTGTTGCAGTAATGGTCAAAACATCCAATGAATGATGGATACTCCTGACAACATCAACCCCTCCTGGCCAAGACTACATGTACCTAAGATGAGTGAAGGTGACGCATCCTTTGATATATTTGATGTCACAGTCACCCACAGTTTACCATGTATTTGGATACTTTCCCAAATTTGTCAGCAACAATCCATGTAATCCGCCAAACTGCACCTCTGCTCATATCAACTGGTGTGTGTAGCATATGCATCAACAGACATTAATGGGATACAAAGGTCTCCACAGCTATAGTCTCTTGAGCTGAGCTGAGCTGAGCTGTGTCTCTGATTGGGTAATCTTCAGGCTGACATGGTACAATGCGAAACAATGTGATAAAGAACAGACATGATGATGTTATCTTCAAGGCACTGCTAGCAAAAACACAGACCGTTTGTTCTTAGTCCTAAAATGTAATTTTCCTCAAATGTCCTGTGAGAGCTCCATCACAAGGCTGAATGTTTCATCTTAAAAAATCAACTGTAACTACTGCTGTAGCTTTAGCCCATGGTCTAATACATTGGTTTCCAATACATTCACTTGGGCCTGATTAATTCAACCCTGTTAAACAGTGAGTTGTTGACTTATTGAATTCATGAGAGACTTATAAACCAAACTCTTGATTCTGACTCAAGTTTATTTCACTTTCTGATAGGCAGTCCCTACAGGAGGTTATGAATTCCTGTAATTTCTGTACAACCTTGCAATTTTGTTCAATCACCACAACATATTTTCAAATTGTTTGTTATGTTATATTTGCAATAATGTTCTGCACAAAACTGTTTTAGATCAAGTTGCCTTAGATTTCAAATGAATTGTGTATTAATTAAAAACAAATTGCAACTTGTTTTGGAATTTTTGCTAATTGCTGCAATTTCATTGCAAAAACCATCTAAAAACATGACACCATGCATTGAATCTTTTTTTTTTTTTTTTTTTTCAAAAAACTGTTACAAAATCAGTAATTCTAGCCGACAACAATCCCAATAAAAATCTGCAAAATCCTGGATGGACTGGATAGGACCAGGTCTTACATAATGGCCAATCAAGTCTACATTACTGAAGCTCTTAGCAGCTGTTGTGTAGCTGCAGTCATTTCTGCAAGATGGTAAAAAGTGCAACATAAAAACATAACAAGGGAAGAATGGTGTGAGTATGAGAGATCATAAATGCAGCACATGTTAAGAAAGCCTGGTGTTGTATGTGATGGGGAGAGCTGTCATAAAGGTGTTACAGCTGCCATAAAGACCTCTGAGCTGTATCAGGCAGCAACATGAACTCCAAGATACCAAAACCTGAATGAAAAAAAAACCCAGATAGAAATTGTTCAAATTCTACAATATCACGGCGTGCTGCTGTTGCACTTACACTTTAACACAATCTTCAGTCATTCAGCTGTCTTTGAGTGGTTAGAACCAAAAAGAAAGGCTGCATGATCAAAGCGTTACTTTAGTATAGCAGCCTGTATAAAGGCCTTCATGACTTGGGACCACCTCTCCTTTCTAGTCTTGAAGGATGGACATTACAACCTGTGCTTATTGTGCATTACTCTCTGTTTCATCCCTAAAATCTGAACTAATTTGTTTTTTTTTGTTGTTCTTTTTCTCTGTACCCTTTGCCAAGAACATTTAGCTTACTTTCTATTGTAAAACTTATGCTGGTTGGACAATACCATGGGGTTATATCTCGCCCTATTGAGATAATATAATGACCTATAATGTCCTGCCTTCAATCACGATGAGCAGATCACAGTGCGTATAGCAATCCCATATACGCAGACATTCTCTGCCCAGACATCCATTGGAATGGGGTGGCAAACAAGGTGTTTGCCTAACTGTCAGCTGTATATGGAGAATTGTCCGGGTATCCTGTACAACACTACATAGCAAATTCACAGATGTATAAAATATGGCTGTAGTCTCCACAACATCACCCGTCTGTTCCTGAAACATTCAAATGAAGCCAATCATTGGACAGGGCCATCTTGGATATGACGCAGACTTTGAGCTTCCTTTTTAACACCTATAGGGCGCTTGTCAGTCACATGAGCTGAGCTGAGCCTCTGATTGGAGAAACTCATAATTGTGATGTCTTCCAAAACTGCTGAGTAAGAAAAAAATTCATCCCCCATACAATTTGTGTTCATAGCAAAATTATAGCATTTCAGACCCAAGCTGTTTTTTTTTTTTCAAAACAGGCTGTAAATATGTTTTTAATGCTGTAAAAGTCTGTTTTTTTTTTTTCTGTTTTTTTTTTCTTTTTTTTTTGGCTTGATGTGTCAAAAAAAAAAAAAAAAAAAAAAAAAATAGCCACCACCTTATCGTGGTGGAGGGGTTTGAGTGCCGCAATGATCCTTGGAGCTATGTTGTCGGGGGCAATTGCCCCTGGTAGGGTCTCCCAAGGCAAACTGGTCCTAGGTAAGAGGCCAGACAAAGCGTGGTCAAGATCCCTAATGATGAGCAAAAGCAAGAACCAGTTCACCCTGGCCGGAGGGTCACCGGAGCCCCACCCTGGAGCCAGGCCTGGGGTTGGGGCCCGCAGGCGAGCGCCTGGTGGCCGGGCCTCCACCCATGGGGCCCGGTCGGGCTCAGCCCGAATGGATGACATGGGTTCATCCTCTTGTGGACCCACCACCCGCAAGAGGAACCATAGGGGTCCGGTGCTGTGTGGATTGGGCAGCAGTCAAAGACGGAGACCTTGGCGGCCTGATCCTCGGTTACGGAAACTGGCTTTTGGGACATGGAACGTCACCTCTCTGGTGGGGAAGGAACCTGAGCTGGTGCAAGAGGTCGAGAGATACCGGCTAGATATAGTCGGGCTCACCTCAACGCACAGCTTGGGTTCTGGAACCAACCTTCTCGGGAGGGGTTGGACCCTCTTCTTTGCTGGAGTTGCTCCGGGTGAGAGGCGGAGGGCAGGCGTGGGCTTACTAATAGCTCCGCAGCTCTCTGCCGGTGTGTTGCAGTTTTCTCCGGTGGACGAAAGGGTTGTTTCTCTGAGCCTCCGGGTCGGAGAACGGGTCCTGACTGTTGTTTGTGCTTATGCACCAAACAACAGCTCAGAGTACCCACCCTTTTTGGAGTCCCTGGGAGGGGTGCTGGAAAGTGCCCCAACTGGGGACTCCATTGTCTTACTGGGGGACTTCAATGCTCACGTGGGCAATGACAGCGTGACCTGGAGAGGCGTGATTGGGAGGAACGGCCTGCCTGATCTGAACCCGAGTGGTGCTCAGTTGTTGGACTTCTGTGCTAGTCACAGTTTGTCAATAACTAACACCATGTTCGAGCATAAGGGTGTCCATAAGTGCACTTGGCACCAGGACACCCTAGGTCGCAGATCTATGATAGACTTTGTGGTCGTATCGGCTGATCTGCGGCCGTATGTTCTGGACACTCGGGTGAAGAGAGGAGCTGAGCTGTCAACTGATCACCACCTGGTGGTGAGTTGGATCAGATGGCGGGGAAAGATGCTGGACAGGCCTGGCAGACCTAAACGATCAGTGAGGGTTTGCTGGGAACGTCTGGCTGAGGACCCTGTCAGGATGGTCTTCAACTCCCACCTCCGGAAGAGCTTTGACTGTGTTCCGGGGGTGGCCGGGGACATGGAATCTGAATGGACCATGTTCAGCGGTGCCATTGCTGAAGCGGCTGCCAGGAGTTGTGGGCGCAAGGTGGCTGGTGCCTGTCGTGGCGGTAATCCCCGAACCTGCTGGTGGACACCAGATGTGAAGGGTGCCGTCAAGCTGAAGAAGGAGTCCTACAGGGGGCATGGTTGGCCTGTGGGACTTCGGGAGCGGCTGACAGGTATCGGCAGGCCAAACGTTCTGCGGCTCTGGCGGTCATTGAGGCAAAAACTCGGGCATGGGAGAAGTTCGGTGAGGCCATGGAGCTAGACTACCAGTCGGCCTCGAAGAAATTCTGGCAAACCGTCCGACGACTCAGAAGGGGAAAGCGGCCCTTTGTCCGCACTGTTTACAGTGCGGATGGGGAGCTGCTGACCTCAACTGAGAGTGTAGTCGGGCGGTGGAAGGAATACTTCGAGGATCTCCTTAATTCCACCAGCATGCATTCCGTGGAGGAAGCAGAGCCAGAGGACTTGGAGCGGGTCCCGCCCATCACTGGGGCTGAGGTCGCTGAGGCAGTCAAACAACTCCGCAGCGGCAAGGCCCCGGGGGTGGATGAGATCCGTCCTGAGTTCCTCAAGGCTCTGGATGTTGTGGGGCTGTCCTGGCTGACACGTCTCTGCAACATTGCATGGACATCGGGGACAGTGCCTCTGGATTGGCAGACTGGGGTGGTGGTCCCCCTTTTTAAGAAGGGGGACCAGAGGGTGTGCTCCAACTACAGGGGGATCACACTTCTCAGCCTCCCTGGTAAGGTCTATTCCAGGGTGCTGGAGAGGAGAGTCCGGCGGTTAGTCGAACCTCAGATTCAGGAGGAACAATGCGGGTTTCGTCCTGGTCGTGGAACACTGGACCAGCTCTATACCCTTGCGAGGGTGCTAGAGGGGGCATGGGAGTTTGCCCAACCAGTCCACATGTGCTTTGTGGATCTGGAGAAGGCTTTTGACCGTGTCCCCCGAGGTATCCTGTGGGGGGTGCTTCGGGAATATGGAGTGGATGGCCCTTTGCTACGGGCTGTTCGATCTCTGTATTTCCGGAGTGAGAGTTTGGTTCGTATTGCCAGCAGTAAGTCAAGCTCGTTCCCTGTGAGGGTTGGGCTTCGCCAGGGCTGCCCTTTGTCACCGATCCTGTTCATTACTTTTATGGACAGGATTTCTAGGCGCAGCCAAGTGGCGGAGGGTGTCAGGTTCGGGGGCCTTAGGATCCCATCTCTGCTTTTTGCAGATGATGTGGTCCTCTTGGCCTCATCGAACACTGACCTCCAGCTCGCACTGGGGCGGTTTGCAGCCGAGTGTGAAGCAGCTGGGATGAAGATCAGCACCTCTAAGTCTGAGGCCATGGTTCTCAGCCGGAAAAGGGTGGACTGCTCACTTCGGGTCGGGAGAGAGTCTCTGCCCCAAGTGGAGGAGTTTAAGTATCTCGGGGTCTTGTTCACGAGTGAGGGGAAAATGGAGCGGGAGTTTGACAGACGGATCGGGGCGGCGTCGGCAGTGATGCGGACGCTGTACCGGTCTGTTGTGGTGAAGAGAGAGCTGAGCCAGAAGGCAAGGCTCTCAATTTACCGGTCAATCTACGTTCCAACCCTCACCTATGGTCATGAGCTGTGGGTCGTGACCGAAAGGACACGATCGCGAATACAAGCGGCTGAAATGAGCTTCCTCCGCAGGGTGTCTGGGCTCAGCCTTAGAGATAGGGTTCGGAGCACGGACATCCGGGAGAGGCTCGGAGTAGAGCCGCTGCTCCTTCACATCGAGAGGAGTCAGATGAGGTGGTTCGGGCACCTGGCGAGGATGCCTCCTGGACGCCTTCCTGGGGGGGTATTCCGGGCATGTCCAACTGGGAGGAGACCCCGGGGTAGACCCAGGACACGATGGAGAGATTACATCTCTCGGCTGGCCTGGGAACGCCTTGGTATCCTCCCAGAAGAGCTGGTGGAAGTGGCCGGGGATAGGGGCCTCTGGTCTTCACTGATGACATTGCTGCCCCCGCGACCCGGAACCGGATAAGCGGTAGAAGATGGATGGATGGATGGATGGATGGCTTGATGTGTTTGTGACTTCAGGTCTTCCTGCAGTCAGCCTCTAGAGGATTCTCCATGTACAGCAACATTTAGCACTTCAGCATAGGCTTCATTTTTCTCTACCAGATGTTGCTCCTCGGACAAATAGTATAAAGGCTTCAATTGTACATATCATCAATTCTTTGCAACCTTGACAGTAAGTTGCTAACACTAGCTAGCCTGAGCTAGCAGCCTTGCTTTTGTGTTTTAAGTTTTGACTCCATCCTGCTTCAGGTTAATCATAATTTTAAAAAGTTTAATCATGTACACATACCTCTCAATTCATGTGTTGTTAAACATCTCCTAACGGACCAAAAAACAATATAGTAAGTGCAGCGCTAGCTTGGTGCTAATGCATACAGAAAATCGCACTGATATGCTATCGGTTAGTATACATCGTTGTTACTTTGGTTTCAAAGCAGATTTTTAACTTTCAGCACTGAACACACAAACAAGTGTATTTTAATTTCTCACAGGAGATTCCTTTTCAATACATTCAACATGTTATACATCTGCTACAGCAAACAACAATGAGCTGTCATCCCATCTTTGAAAGGACAACTGTACGTTTACATGTCATCACATTAAGTGTTAGGCTACAAGTGAAAACATAAACATTAATATAAACAATAAAAGAACAGCGAAAATGAACAGTTTTGGATGTTTTGACAACAAGCATTTAATGGTTGCATACAGTAACACAGCACTCTTACAGTAACTAGAAGTTTACATGCGTACTGAGATTTAACTGGAAATATGTCGTGGTTGCTTGTGCATATATCCCACTGACAGCACATGTTGTGTTGTAGTCTTTGCAGCAAGTTTTCCTGATGCTGTGCAGGTGTTTCAAATGATGACGATGTTTTCTTCATTAACTATGATATTCTATTTATATATTCATGCTTTTTTTGCACTATACACTTTCTTGTATTGCTGCAGAGACTCCAGATTCCCTTTCAGGGATTGATAAAATACATTCTCTCCTTTTATGTTCTATTCTTTTCTACATGCAAAGATGATATGACTAATTGAGTGTCAGGACTGGTGTCACACATCATCCGCTCTCCAAAACACAAATTAGGCCAAAAAACTTTTTCAGTCCACAGAAAAACAGATTCCTCTGGCAGAACTAAATCAAAGTAGAAACAGATGAAATTGAAATTAATCCATCTCATGATGTCATATCATTGCTCACTCATAGTGCTGTCATGTCTCCTCAGTTATATCAAGTTACACCTTTTTGCTTTAGTCTTGTCTTTCCTGTTTGTCATGTCTGGTTTTATTTTGTAGTCACGTCTTGCCTCTTGTTTCAGGTCACGTCATTTCCTGCCCTGGTGTTTTTCCTGCTTTAGTGATTGTCATCTCTGCTCCACATTGTTTCCACCTGTGTCCCTTTACCTCATGTGTTAAAGTCTGTGTTTTCCTCTTGTCCTGTGCCAGATCGTCTTGTCTTTGTCAGTTTGTGTGCCAATCTAGCAAAGTGTTCGAGTATTCAACCTTAGTCTTGTGCAGATTTTTGCCGAGTCTTTTTCTTTTGGCCAGTTTTGCTGTAATCTCGAGTTTACTAGATAATTCTGTCTTTTGCCAACTCAGCTGACTTTTCATTTATTTGTGTTCTCCTACTCGATCCTTTTGTAATGAAGAGCCTTTTTTAGTTATTTTCCTGGGTCTTCACTTCCTTTCTTTCTGTCAACCTCCATCAGTGCAGGATCACTAATGCATAGCTGACAGGACATTACACAAACAGACTGACAGTGGATGACATACCCCAGCTTTTACATTTTGTAGCCAACACCATACTTCACCCCAATGTAAGGGGAAGGTGTATGGACAGAAAGGGGGGTTTTCTATGAGGAATCCACCATCAACAAGCATGAGAGTTTTTTCATGTAAGATCTGGAAACCAAAGCCACAGTCCCTGTCCAGTGTAGACTCATTTTGAAAGTGGTATGTGGATCACATGTTAGAAAAAGCTAAAGTGGGACAATAATAATAATAATAATAATAATAATAATAATAATAATAATAATAATAAACTAACAGACCATTTTAATGCAATAGACAAAGACTGAAAACATCAAATTCATGCATGACGAGGAGACATAAAAAGCCAGAACATATCTAGAACTGAAACAGAAATCAATAACTGTTGTTATTGATTCAATCAGAGCATCACACTGTCCACAAACTGTCTATAGTAAGGACACTTCACGGGCAAGCAAACTTAAAAACAAATGAGATGGACAGAAAGGGGGAACATGTACACTTTCACAACACACTCTTTCATTGTCAGTGTCCACGATGGGCCATAAACAAAGGAGGGGAAGAAGGACGGAAAAAAAGAAAACTGAAACAAACCAAAAACAATACCAGAACAGAAAATCCAGAAGTGGTCACACTTCCATACATCTGAGGGGAAATCGAGGAGATCCAAAGAAAAGAGGCCCTGAAGGAAGACCTCTGTCATCTATCAAACTCCATGCCTTTGAAACATCTGAAGCACACACACCATCTCAGACCACTGCCAGGAGGAAAATCACAACACTGACTGAAAAGAAGACAGAGGTCATCCACTGGGAGAGCAACAGTGTTGGATAAAGGAGGTTGTGGAGATCAGGAAGCAAGCCCAGGGGACAGTTAACCGGGATGAGGATAAACATGCTGTCACACACCTGGGCTGCTGTCCTAAGACTGTTGGACAACAGGTGAGAGCGCTTCAGGAAGGACGACCAAACCTCAACAAATCAACAGACAAACAAGCCACAACACCACCTCATGACTTTCCTGAGGAAGACTACAGGAAGTTTGCAGTCCAAACATGTCGAGACACAAAAAGGAATCACATCATTCTACTGTAGTTATAAGATCTGTTGAACAACATTAAAACAGATTCCTGTGTTGGTTTGAAGCAAATAGTCACACTTTAATGAATTTGAGAGTTTATTTTATTTATCTATTTTTTTTTCTGGTCATTGCTTCTCTGCTCTGCTCACCATGGAACAAGCAGAGCATTCTTTACTTTACTTTCCAGCTTATTTACAGTGAAAATGTTGTAGTTGGTATTTTACATTTTTTTCAGCACAAAAATAAATAAATGAATAAATAAATTACTTAATAAATAAAACTAAAAATGGTGCTATATGAATTTATACAGATAATGGCTATACATATTTAATAATCCTCAAACTATTATATTTATTTCTGTCTGTGTTGAAGCTGCATCACAGACTACTAAACATGGAGACAATAATTTGAGTGTCCGTCAGCCCTGTTTTTACAACAGGTCATTTTGGGATGAAGCCAATTTCCGCCAGATGAAAAAATAAATAAATAAATAAATAAATAAAATTGAAACTTGGCTTTGGTGAGACTTTTTTTTTTTTTTTACCCAGATTAAGTCATAATAATTATGAGATAAAATCATAATTATCAGATAAAAAAGAAATTATGAGATAGTACAAAAGAAACCCTACTTAAGACAAAGCAGTAGTGTTGCTTTGGAGTGAGCTCTTGAGAAATGGACTCTGCTGTGACTTACTGTAAAGTGGTATCTGCTTTTCTGTATGCCTGCATATTCCTTATCTTTTGTCCCATGCATAAATAAAGAATATTTCAATATATATATATATATATATATATATATATATATATATATATATATATATATATATATATATATATATATATATATATGGGAAGAAAGAAAAAAAACAAAAACACAATACCGGCAGAAAAATCACCTCTGTGAAATGTATCATTTTGTCTCATTCCACAGCGAAAAAATCCTCAGAAATCCTTAGTGCTTCAGTTGACAACCTTGTAAGCCTCAGAAAAGATACAGAACATATATTTAGGAAAAGTCATAGCCCGACAAGCTTGTGACTTTAATTTTGACAAATTCATTGGCATCCAAAAATCCCCAAACGTCTGTCAGACTGCAGTGGCAGTTCTAGTGTTAAAGTAAGTCACAATGTACTCAAAATCCATTTCTCTAGAGCCACTCCAAAGTAAAGCTACTGCTTTGTTTTTGGTAAGGTTTCTTCTTTTTATCTCATAATTGTGACTTTAATATCTCATAATTTCAACTTTTTATATCATTATAATGACTTAATATGGGCAAAAAAAATTAAAAAATCTCAACAAAGCAAAGTTTTAATTTCTATTTTTTTAACTGGCAGAAATGGGCTTTCATACACATAGGCCTTTGTGTTTAAGTCAAAGTTCAGAGCTGATAAAAATGGGAAAAATTGGCAAAAGAAAAAAAACAAAACATGATATTGAGGGGAGAATGCAATCAGCTGCTGTTGTACCCAATTTCCTAAACAGCAGTGATCCAGCTGATGGATTGACTGACCACTCACTGCTTCCTTCTTTATAGTTTCTGCCTGACAGGATGCACTTTCTCATTTAAACTGCCACTTTGTCTGCCTGTTTGTTTATCCTCATAGCAGACCAGAGGAAACATAACATCTCAAACATATTCCAGCCATAATGATGGTGACTAATGGTCGGATAGCTGGGTGCAAATGGAATGCACCCTAAATATTTAGAGACTGATGACTGGATTCATCATTTGGGAGCAGCATATTTCAGTATTGCCTGAGGGAGTGGATGTGCACAGCATCACAGCCGAGAAGTGGGTTTAAGTGTTTTGAACCTTTAAGTATCTCAATCACAAAACCAATCTCCACCATGATTGACGCAGTGCTGAATGTAAAGAAAGTCACAGGAGGAAATGATTTCAAAAGCCTATCTTATTTCTGCTCTTCTAATGTGTTATTGCTTTGAAATGCAGCACTGAGGATGAAGTGGAATATATCACAGCGGTACGGATCATGTCTATGCGGTACGTTTGAAGATGAGGTCAGCCTAACTTGGTTGATTCTTCGCTCCACGCGGAGTGTGAAAAAGCATAAAAGCCACATGTGTTCTCTTGTGTGGATCTCGCATGTCTCCTTTCAGTGCATCATATTTGGGCGGAAAGCATAATCAGCCCTTAAAATTATCTTGGCGATGCAAAGCTCCTTGTAATGTCTCAGTCAGTGAAAGCACTCTGAATAAATTCACTTTTGCACCGCTTGCATACAGCAGATGTTAAAAGCTCTGGCCCTTCCTGTAGAGGGTATCAGTGTTCTTTGCCCAGTCCAGTTTATTGCACAGCTACTTATACTCATCTACAATGTCCACACCGATCCCTTGGATGGAAACAGAGGCCCCGTGGTCTTTTCAAAGTTGTCCATAGCAGCCATGTACTCAACCTTGTCCCCCTCATGCGCACTACAGTCAGATCTTTCAAATCTTTCAAATCACCAGTGAAGATTCTCCTTATGCGTGTGTGATACAACCCTGATTGAGAATCTTTGAAGACTTTTAAAATCCTGTTCTGTGAGCCAGGCGTAGGAATATTTTAGGGGGACTTAAGTTTTCTTTTTCCCTAATTGAACTTCATACTGTGATTTCCAAACAATGAAAGTTCAGAAATCACAACCTTTTGTGTGCCACAATTTTCACAGATCGTAGCTGATAAATACAACAAAACAAAATGATAAGACCAGCATATAAACTGTGGTATTTTCTATATATAATAACAAACATGAATCCATGCATCTAGAGTGAGTCATAGATGGATCTAATGAAGAGACTCAGAATAAAAACATCATTCAGACTCAGATAATAAATCAAGCGGAAATAATGGACGTTATTTATTCTATAAGTGCGGCCCAGTAGCAAATGATCCACAGGGGTTGAGGACCACTGATCTACAGGACGTGTCAGATATGTCTTTTCAGTGGAATCCATACACAGCCCAAAGCATATGCATACATAAGTGAGTGTGAAAATAACTACAAAGTGTTCAGACGGATGTGGGACCTGCTTTTCTAACTTTTTACTGAAAAAAAAACAAAACAAAAGAAAAGAAAATAAAAAACTCTCACTGGCAAAATAGCATCAATTATAAATCCAGGTCTATGATGCCATCCATATGCTACAGGAATGTGTCTGACAAGTGTCGGGTATGGTGAATGTTAGAAGCTGAACATGTCAGATCTGTGGAAAGACAGCCGCTCAGGAATGACCTCTGTGCTTCTGAAAGACAATCCACGATGCGAGCCAGGAATAACTTTAAAAACTTTTACACAGTGGATGTCAGACTCTTGTCGTATTTCTGCTGAGCCATATTTCAGGGTTTTGTATATCTAGAAGCATCACAACAGCCACAACTGAATCACTTGACTGTTTCACAGAGAAGGAATTTATTGTCTCATCTTCTGTTTACAAGCCCGGTCCCACACGGACCTATAAAACCACACTGCAGCCAGTACAGGTCAAAGTCAGCAATTTTGTAAGTAAAATAGAGGTCGAGAAACTGTCAGGTTTTCTGCCAACCTGCAGCTTTCCTGTTTGTCTCCACTCCCAAGTCGTAAAACAAAAGTTTACTCTGCTCAGCTGGTCAGCTCAACCACTGATAAAAGATGATGTTCACTTCACTAAATCACAACGTCCACAGTGTGCAGGAGCATCGCAGGGCTTCTGTAGATATTAAAGCATGTCTGCCGCAAGTCATTTACAAGACACATGCCCTGGATTCATGCTGTCCTGAAGGTTAGGCCAGGCATTCATTTAGGCAAATCAATATACTTTTACTTAGTATAGTGCTCTTAAATGCCGACTGTTGCCTTGTGGGAAAAATGTCAATGAGTCTTCCACAGCACTCCTTTCTGATCCCTGAAAATATTTATCAGAGGGAAACATTTCACTCCACAAGCATGACAAATGGAAGTGTCAAAAGAGAATGCATCACTGGGGCAGGCTTTTAATATAATTATTAACTTTGACTTGCCCTCATTTTTCAAGGGGGCGAAGAGTGCGAGACAGAGCCACAGACGGCTTACTTCAACTCTGTCCCCTCACTTCAATGGGCTGTTGGACAAACTGGACTCTACAGCCGCCACTTAAACAGAGTCTTGTGTTTTTGCCTGGTCATACATGCTCATTGCATGTGTAATCCTGCAACCACTCAAACTACATTCACTTGAAGAAATGTGCTGCAAGTGCAGAAACAAGACGACTTCAAAAACAAGAGTGGAATTGTGCGTCAAATGAAAAGAAAGCGCAGCACTGAGGTATGAACCAAATCCAAGTGTTTTAGTCCTGGTACCAGTATCAAAACCTGGGTCCTGGTGTCAGCAGATACTGATCAGACCAGTGTTGATTTAACATGCTCTATTCCAGGGCTTTGAACCACTTCACAGAACAAAAACAAAACCCGTAAACATGAGTCATTTTTGTAGGAACATAAATGAAATCAGAACTTTGGAATTTGCAACATTAAAACTGTTGTTGCTGATTCATTCTTGAAATGTCTGCCATGTTGGTCGTGTTGCCCAAACACATTCATTTCCTGTGTCTTCTTTCCACCAACCACTGGGCAGAGCAGAGAAAATTCTGCCACTACAGCACATGAGAAGTGATCGAGAAACATCCTTATGCAGTTTCCTAAACTCTACCAAGCTGTTTCCTCTCCTCACTCTGCAGCGTACAGCCAACTGTACATTATGATAAAAGAAGACGACGTCCACATCCAGCTTTAGTCAAACAACGTGCGCCGAAAACTTCTGGAAATGTAGAATAAATTTAGTTTTCTTCAAACTTAAAAGCTGCTATGCAGGAGATCAATTGTTATTACCTCCTACCCAATCAGAGATATTGATTTTGATGTGCCTGCACAAGTGAGTTTGTAAAGCAATAATAACTAAAGTGATGTCATCTTACTTTAATTCTAAGGTCTTCAAAAAGGAAACATACTTCACCTTGTGTTTTGCTGCTGATATTACCACAATGTTCACAATCTGTTAGATCTAACAACAAATACAACAGTTTCATTTAACATTATTATTATTATGATCATGCACCTGACACATGCAAAGGAGGATAGAGGGTGCTGGAGCACCTGCCCCTTTACCCCCTGATGTCCAAAGTGCCCATTTGTCAAAGTGTTAGTTTTATTCATTTATTTATTGTCACTGTGTGTGTGTGTGTGTGTGTGTGTGAGAGAGAGAGAGAGAGAGAGAGAGAGAGAGAGAGAGAGAGAGAGAGAGAGAGAGAGCTGAAGTCTGTCTGTGTGACCCAAAAAGATAAATAAAGCAAATATGATTTTAATAATTATTGAGCAGAAAAAGCTGCAGAGACAGTCTTCAAAAGTTTTACCACCCAAAATTACAGAGATGCATGTTTGGAATGGATTGATGTTATAATAGGACGTCTGTGTGTCTGAAATACAGTCTGTGATTTGACCTGGGGTTTTTACTTTTCAAATTACAGACAGACATGGGATTAAAAACCCAGATGTCCTCCTTAATTATTACAGATTATGAGAGGTCATACTAATCCCATGCAAATAGGGCTTAAATTTATCTAGGTTATCACATATTAACACATTTATAAAAAAAAAAATAATAATAAAAAATCTGTTAAATTTCTGGGAAAATACCGGAAGCTGTGGTTACCAGGAATGTTCCACAAAAAAATGGGGGGAAACGGTCAAAAACTGAAAACTGTGATTTATTTGAACAGCACAGTTCTGTACTGTCTCATGTCCGCTGCGTTCCTTCCACATGCTGTCACAAAAAAAATATTAAGGAGCAGTTTTTGAAGTGTAACAGTGTTACCATGAGTGAAGAAGGAACACAGTGGACTGTGTCTGAGGGCACCTGAATGCATCACAAGTGCCTTCTGCAACATGGTGAAACAGGCCGGAGAAAATGGAGAATTTCATGAAGTTTCATCAACATCGTTTTTATTTTCATGCCTTTTTGAAAGTTTGCAAAAAAATAAATTGTTTGCTCTAGCTGATTTCAATAAAAACAAATTTTTACACTTTCTACTGCTTTTAGCAGGCCCTGAATGACTGACATTCATGCTTGAAAAACTCTCTCATTTCATTGTCTTGCAGGTGTCAAATTTCTGCTCAGCACCAATGAGCATGTGCTATACGCCTGCTGTCTGTGCCATCAGAACTTGTTTCAGGTCAAAAGCAAACATTTTTTCCTGAGCAACCTCCGGTTTCAGGAAGGACAGAGTGAAGAGAGCTGGAGAGAAAGAGACATGAGAGAGATGCAGAGAGGACAAGTGCGATGACCTGACTTGAATAGAAGAAAGCGATGAGAAACAAAGTTGACGGGTGTTTTATTTGATAACAGTGGGGGGGGGGGTTCTTTCTGGAAACATGGCCCAGAAACGTTACTCTTTAGACCAAGTTCTTGCTTGGCAGGTCGGAAACACTCCATTCAGTGATGAGGAACAGGATGGAGGTTCAGCGCCAGACAGCTTTCAAGTTTGTCTGAAGAATTGTATTTGGAGTGAAAGGACATGAAGACAGGTGAATGTGATTCTTGTTGTTGTTTTTTTGTTTGTTTAGCTATTGCTGTTTGAATGAATGAACACAAAAACGTTAGAATCCTCGGATCCTCAGCTAGTGTGTGTGTGTGTGTGTGTGTGTGTGTGTGAGTGTGTGTGAGTGTGTGCGGGGGAGGGGGGGGGGGTTGTTAAGATGAAGATCCTTTTGTGTCAGGTGGACAAGTTCAGTTGGCTCCACCATCATCCTCCAGCTCAGAGTCAGAGGCTGAGCAGACAACTGCCCACGGAGGTCATCGTGGGCGTAGATGTGGGCGTGGACGCTGCTGCACAACAGCTGCTTCCACCATGTCACCTGCAGCACTCCATCCAAATGGATGGTAGACAAAGGAACTGGCAGATTCCCTCCCAGAGCCCCTCCCACTGTTTTTCCCTGCACTAGCTCCTGGAGTTCAAGGCTTTGGGAGAATCTACAACCCAGCCTATTGACTTGTTCAAGGCTTTTCTCGATGATAAGACTGTCAGCATTATCTGTGACATAAAAACAAGCAAAAAAGAAAACTGAGCAATGTAAAAAATTCAAGTGGAGTGACATTGGTCCCACTGAATGTGTGTCTCTTTTTTTTTTTTTTTTTACATGGAAGTCCTCAAGTGTTACAGTGCTGGAAAGAAGTCTCATGTTTTAGTGTCATGTCTCAATCCCTCGTGATGACCAGGAACACTTTTCAGAGGAAAAGGGACACGAAACTTAAAAATACACGAAGTGAGGAGGAAATGAATCACAAGAAAAAAGAAAAAAAAAAAAAAAGGAAAGAAAAAGCCCTCCAAAACCCAGACAGGATGAGGGTGAATGAGAGAATGAGAGAATGAGAGGCTGCATGTGATGTGCAGTCAGATGGAGCAGTCATGATGCAGACGTGTTCTGTGGAATCAAGGATTTAAATTGATTTATGCATTGGCTCTTCATGTAACCAGCTCAAAATGAAGTCAAAGTAAATGTTGAAATCGTAAATGAAGTTTCATCCTCTATCAATTCCTTGTCTGACATGGAGCCGAGATTTTCCCACATCCTCGGGATTACTGACTGGTTGCATCCAGCTGTTTTATACATACATGGAAAGAGAGAAGAGGCGACCGGAGTGACAGTAATGATACAAGAGAAAGAATTTCTAGTCAAATAGAAATGAAGCTCTGCATGTCTTCTGTCTGTGAGCGTCAGGTCTGCTGAAGCTGCTGTCAGGACAGGAATTGGTATGTCTGCCTCCCATGTGATGGATGTGTTCCTTTATGACTGTGAAAAGTGAAGGCTGCAGACAGAAGCTTCCCCTCTTTGGTTCTGAGACTGACACCAAACTGTAATGATAAATTCATGTTGCTCAGATGGAAAAGTGTCTTAATGTCTCAGTAGCAAACACGTTCATGTATAATGGTTTCTAACTGGGGAGTGCACTTTGGAAATGTGTTGCACTTTTGGATACAAATGAATGGAATTCAGTCCCTGCAGTCTGAGTCAAGTGTTTGAAGAATATCAAAGATGTAAAAAATCTGGGACGATGGAGCGATGTTTAAACTGCGGGAGAGTAACATCTGTTCCACAGATCAGATGTTTCAGACGGATTGTCTCAACTGCTGTTTGCAAGAATGTGCGTCCTCATGTCTGTCTCATGTCTGTCTGCATGGGTCACTGTGGTTAAAGTGGATGAATCAGAAAGTGTTGACCCCTGACGCCCAGCTTTACGGCCTGCGTGGATTCTGCTCATCCACTCCAAGCAAACCATTTACAAACGTCTGTACGAATCAGAGAAAAGAGGCATTTCACCACCTGTAAATGAGACTTTGTTGTTTGTGCAGGAATGCTGCCCAGGCTTTTACTGAAGGCTCAGACTTAACACTTCTGGTCCAACATGTGCCAAATTTAGACTCCTGACAATATAATACAGATGCTTTATTTATTTAGCAATTTTTAAACAAAAGTTACAAAGTGCTTGACAGGGAGCTTAACAACAAGCAATTAATGTGCCTATAAAATCAAGCAGCAAAACAATAAATCAGAATAAAAAGCAATGACAGTGTATAATAATAAGACAATAAAATAAAACAAAATATAAAATAAAAACATTGAGTAAAATGAAGGAAGGCTCTCTGATATAAGTAGGTTTTAAGAAGTGACTTTAATCAGCAGAGCTGATTTCATCCTGCAAACTAGTCCAGGGCCTTGGAGCAAGGACTGAAAATGCCTTGTCTTTCTTGGCTTTCAACCGAGTCACTGGTGCATTTAAGAGACCCCCGGACGCGTGCGCTCATATGGAGTTAAAATGTCTAAAATGTAGGAAATAGGTGGAGGAACCCAATCAGGGATCTTGGTCAGCTCAAGATGTGGCCAGAGGTCTCTCTCCTTATCACTGGGTGCACTGAGCTCCCCTCTCAGGGTCTTCGTCCCTGACAAAGCTGCTGATTGGTCATTGGCATGAGTCAGAATTTTAGGCTCCGCATCGCCCCCATCATTTTGATGATGTCATCGTTACATGACTTATTGAAACCAACTGTCTAGTTATTGGTGTTTTTTTTCATTACTGCATTGTGTTTCTTTGCTTTGCAGCAGGGTAGTTAAATCTCTGAATTTTCAAAGATAACAAATTCCCTAAAAATTCACGTTAATTTCTGGAAATTCCCAGGAAACGTTTCTACATGAGCATATATATATATATATATATATATATATATATATATATATATATATACACACAACTCCCATGGGAATTTTCAGAAAACCTTCCCTGAAATTTACTGGAAATTTTCCACCCCTTTCCAATCCTACTTTGCAGTCACATTCATGATTTCTTTTACATGCAGTTGAAATCAAAATGTGTTTCTGTTGTAAGTGTTTAGAATTTTGTTTGAGTTCCACTTATACCTGCAAATCAAAATATTTTCTTTTTCAAGCATTAAAAAAATGAAATGAAGTCTTAAAAAAACAAAACAAAAAAAAAACAAAAAACCCATCCCTTGCCCAGTCCTTAAATCCACCTTTCATTACCCTTTCTTGGTGTTTGCTATTATTAAAAGTGACTGGTGAAATGTTCAATAATAATAAATGAAAGGCCAAAGATACTTAAGTTAATCCGTCTCCTCTGATACTGCTCTTATCCTGGTTGAGTCACTTTGAGGGTCTTCAACAAAGAAATCTGAAAAACAGATCAAACGTAGCTTTATGTAATCTTAAACCCTTGTATGGTTTACATTTTTTACACAAATGGATGAAATCTGCAAAACAGTTTTTAAATGTGGAAGGCATTTTGCACCCCCCCCCCCCCCCCACACACACACACACACACATACTCTGTACCAGCCCATGATACTTTTTCACAGAAAGTAATTAATATCTCTGAAGCTTTGATGAAATACAATTTGGCCTGGCTGGTGGTTGCATTACCTCTTGAACTGCACACAATCCAATTTGCAGAATGCAGAAAAAGGAAGGAGGACTTTAACTGGTGGTAACCATGGATACCCCAAACATTTTAAGAGCTGAACTGTCATTTTGATGGGCGTTACTGTTTTTGTTGATGTTGATGACAGATGGTAAATGGACCAGTACTTCTATAGAGCTTTTCTAGTCTTTCTGACCACTCAGAGCTTTTACACTGCTGATCTCATTCACCCATCCACACCACATTCACACACCTTTGGGAGGAGGAAGTTCTATTCTAGAAACCATCAGTTCATCTAACCCATTCATACCCATTCATACACCACTGAACAACAGTGGGAGCAATTTGGGGTTCAGTGTCTTGCTCAAGGACACTTCAACATGTGACTGCAGGAGCTGGGAATCAAACCCTCAACCTTCTGATTGAGAGATGACAACTCTACCGCTGATCCACAGATGAAGGCAGAGAGCGTTAAAATTTTGTAAAGTCCATCCAGATGCTACAATGATGACGATTCGTGAAGACTTGTGTTTTTCTTCACTGGTCACTGTCGGCCATGACCACACCAACTCAAAACAGGCACAAACTGAACACTGAATGAAAACCATCATCTCCACCAGGCCTATTGTCTCACTCACACACACACTGTCAGAAACACCAACACCTGCACTGAACACAGAACGCACAGCAGAGCTGTTACAGTATGAACGCCAGAGTCCATACGCGTAGCAGTGGACACGTAGCAGAGACTTCTGGGAGAGGATCGTGGCCGAGGAGGAGAGGGAGGTGCATCAGTCACCTGAAAAATCACCTCATGAGAGCGTAAAAACTGTAAATCAAAGTATGAGGGGATCTTGTTGTTTCCATTACCCTTTTTTTATTGCGATATTTAGGATTTGCACAATTCTTGGTGGAATGAAAAAGCAACTCATAACCCACAAGTGAGCTGGTGCAGTGCTCACCCTCACAGACATAATATTAGTCTTCTGATGCTGTTTTTAAATTTTGAGTGAGATGTTAGGCCAGGATTTTAAGAGAGGATTATCCTGGTTTCTGTTTGTAGTTTGAGTAACATCATCCAGCAGTGGCTCAGCAGGCTCGGGCTGTAGATGTGAAAATATATGTGGAGAGCTAAAGGAAGCAGCATGCAATCATAGGTAATATCATCCAACAGCAGTTTTCTAATGACGATTCAGTCTAAATGAATCTCTTTAGACACATGTTAGCATGCGAGCACAGCTCTTACACACCTTCTGGTTTCTCAACAACAACAAATAAGTTTGAAGATTTCTTAGTTAGAAGACATATTTATTCTAAAACCAACAGGAGCTCCAAATAGTTTGCCATCACACCCACAGCCAGTGATGTTCTCAGATAATGGCTGATGGATTCAGACTGGTGTTTACTGATAAAGTATCTCATCATGTATTATTTTACAGTTAAACGCATCACTCACGGTGACTCACTGCAGAAACAGCTTGCAGACATGCCTGCTGATAAAATACTGTTGGTCACTTTGCCTACTGCCAACCTGGGAGCATCATTAAAACCAACTGTTTAACAAACGTCAGTCTTCATGATGATATTCTGGTTTTATTCATGTCACATATAAGAACTTTGGTTTGACAGGTTTGTTTGTTTGTTTTCTTTTTCCCAAAAGGGTATTTTAACAGATTATGTTGTTTGCAAGGACTCAAATGGATATTTTGATCTGCTTCGTGAGAAACTGTAACATTCAAAGAAACAATGAACATAACAAACAAACAAGCAAACTAGTACTCAGTGTTCAAGGATAAAATCTATCTGACTTGTATATATGGGCGAGTCATCCCTGTGGGTGGAAATTAAGAGTGCAAAGGTTTTGTTTTTATGCTAACTTGCGCAGATGACTGTTCAACTAGAGTTCACCTTCTGCTTCTTTCTTGCAATTAGAGTTTGCTTTTTAAAAACACCATTGCCCCGTTTC
Source organism: Labroides dimidiatus (assembly GCA_030710495.1). Classification (NCBI taxonomy): domain Eukaryota; kingdom Metazoa; phylum Chordata; class Actinopteri; order Labriformes; family Labridae; genus Labroides; species Labroides dimidiatus. Next base: position 23,097,205 of record CM061161.1, on the reverse strand, counting down.
AGGCAGAGGAGATTTAAATGGAACGAGGTTAAAGAGGAGATGATTGTATGTAATTATTTTCAGACACCCAGTCACTTTATAAAGTTTGCCCTAACCAGTGCCTTCATCAACCTGGTTAAATTCCATCCATCCATCCATCCATCCATCCATCCATCCATCCATCCATCCATCCATCCATCCATCCATCCATCCATCAATCTTCACCTGTTCACCTGAGACCCAAAAACAGCAGACTAAGTGTAACCCAGATGAAATGGATCACTTATCTATAGTTGTTGTCCCTCCATTCAGTACATTCCCACTGCAATCCTACAGCCACACTATTTGTTTAAACACCTGTCCATCAAACATCTGTCCCTCACTAACCCCGCCCACCTCACTCAATTCAACGTTTGCAATAAAACAAGTTTGGTCGAAGTACTTGGATGTGGACTCGCTCCGCCCCTTTTATCAAGTCTGCCGCTGGGCGTAACTTGAGCGGACTTTTCACAGTCACAGTCTCACAATGCAATTCGTGTCATCCTGTGGAAAACTCAGACAATGGTGGAGAAGAAGACGCAAAACTGAAAGTAACCGTTGCTGCTGTGTAAAATGTGAATAAGATACTTAACTGTGACAGAATTTTGTTTGAAACTCAGAAACGTTGGATGTGTTGAGTACAATTCATTCTCTCCTGAACTAACACCTGTTTTTCCTGCTGTTGACTGGCTGTTTATACCCAGAAAGACATTAACAAATAAACTGTTATTTTAAAATGAATAAAAAATGAGACAGGGGTGTAATTCCAAACATATCTTTTTTATTTATTTATTTATTGTTTACAAACAATTTGTCTACAAACATGCATCAGGATGTGACGTGTAGGTACATAGAAGGGGACGCTAGCAAAGGCCGCTGCTGTTTGAAAAGTAGTAGGATCATTCTTTGAACCTCTGAAGTCCAAACTCTGGAACAAACTTGCCAAGTCAGAATCTCCAGAGAGCTTTTTTATTTTTTATTTATTTTTTAATGGTTTTTTTATGCCTCTAATGTGAGAGGACATCATGGTGGATAGAGTAGGAAACAGGAGGAGAGTGAAAAGGGACATTTGGTAAAGTCACCACAGGACTTGAACCCGGCTGCCTGCTCAAAGGCTCTTTGCCATATGGAGTGCGACCTAAACCACTAGGCCATCTGAACTCTGGGTTTTTTTTATCTAAAGTTTAAATGAAAAAAAACAAAACAAAACAAAACAAAAAAACGTCAGAGCTTGCTAGGAAGCATCCAGTGGCCACATTTTTTCCAGTGGGTTCCAGCAAGCTCAGCCTGACAATGTAGAATGACTGCATCTTTAGCTTCCCAATCCCCAACCTCTGACCTTGTCAAATGAAGCTCATGTGGAAATGCTAAAATCCACATTTCCTCCAGTGTCTACTTGGGGCCAACTCTGGAAGCATCGGAGACCACAAACACACTTGTTCAAAAATGTTCATCTTCAGAGCAAAAATAACCAGGACGTTAGCCAGAATGGGTGGTGGTAAAGGTTAAAAGCACACCTAAACTCCACTCCTGTAGGTTTGATGGTAGCTTAGCTAGAGTCAGTTTCACAACATGGAATTCATCAATTATAAACCTCCTTCCTAGAAACCAGAGTCATTACTGATGCTACAGAAAAATCCTTATCGCTGCGGCTTAACCATCATTTCACGTCAATGAATAAATTCCTTTGACTGCATCTTGAAAAGAGCTGGTGGGCTAAAGGAAAAAAACCATCAAACACCAGAAGCATGACAGTTAATGTTGTCTTTATATGTCATTTATTTGTTTTTGAACATTTTCTGTCCAAGCGTTTTAGAGTTCAGTTCCATTTGAGCAGCAGAGGCTGGTCACAGCTGAGATTGCTTTAGCATAAACCCATTGTATAGAGAGCTCGAGAAGCACATTTACATAAGAAGCATGCCATTATTCAAACCTGGGTCCATCAGCGTCATTGTGAGTAGCTCTGTCAGGGACTGTGTCTTCATTAAGTGTCTCTATTTAGCAGCTCTGCCTATCTATTATTCACGGCATGCTTCAGAACCTCTTCATAGGCAATGCTACCAAAGGATGTCGGCTGATTGCTGAGTGACAGTAATACACACAATAATTCCAACATGCACACAGGTTGCTAGGTGACAGTAATGCATATAATGAAAAGATGTGTATGGTTGGAGGAGATTGGTTGTCACCTGTAGGACTGTGAGGCTGTCAGCATTTGAAAAGAGGACTTGTGTATATGTACGAAGGAGAGTGGAGGGGCTAAAGGAGGATAACGTCTGCATTTCCACACAGGTCATCAGGGACCAGCGGAGGGATGAGACGAGGTCAGCAGTAGAGGCGCAGTGTGTCAATGTGCTCTGAAATCAATGATTCAGACAGGCAGAGCAGGTGACCATAACTTACCCACTGTCTTCATCTGTGGATGGCATTTTAATACAGACTGATGATGCTGCATGTAAAGGAAAAACATCCCACGTATTCACTCGGTTTAGTTGTTTTAAGCTTCTCTCAAGAACCTTGTATCCAACTCAGGAGGTGTGATGTCTTTGTGCTGCACAGAAGCACGAGGAAGAATGGACAAGGTTTGTGTTCTACCCAGCTCTAATGTTTGTACTCAGATCTTTATAAACATATTTAAACTATTTCTGTCCAAGGACTTAAGTAAACACTGTACAGGATGCAGCATGACGACTGGCTGAATGACAGTCACAGCAGGGCCTCATTCAGGACTGGAAAGATGAAAACTCAACGTCTGAAGGTCCATTTTGACATGTCTGCACTGCAAACAAACAAATACATATATAAAAAAATAAAAAATAAACAAAAAGTAATTAATTAAATAGATAGATAGATAGACGGACGGACGGACGGACGGACGGACGGACGGACGGACGGACAGACAGATAGATAGATAGATAGATAGATAGATAGATAGATAGATAGATAGATAGATAGATAGATAGATAGATAGATAGATAGATAGATAGATAGGGAAGTAAACAAACAAATAAATAAATGAATGAATAAATAAAATGAAATAAAATAAAATAATCAAATATATGGTAAAATACCATCAGCTGTGGTTGTCAGGCACATACTGGGAAACCGTACATAACTGAAAAACGTGATTTATTTAAACAGTACAATGCTGTAGAGTGAATTACAGGAAGGAATGCAGTGGTTATGGGAGCCTGCTGTACTTTGGGATGTTTTGCAAGGAGGCATGGCATCAACTGGCTGTCTGCACTTCACATGGCATGGACCATGTACATTATGATAATGTAAAACATTTTTTAGTATATGAATTTTTTGATGGGGTGTGATGGCCAATTTTAAATGAAGTGTAAGAAAGTTTTTTTTTTTTTCATTTCACTTTAAATTACCATTAGTCGGAGAGTATTTGAAATTGGAGCACAGACAGCCAGTCCAGCTTAGACAACCTTTCCCCCTCAGTGTTATAGTGTTTTATCCTCATTTGCAATCTAAAATACTTGGAAAAGTGAGAAACCTTCATTGTGTGTTCCTGTGAGTTGATAAAACAAATAGTTTTGAATACAGACCTGTCTGTCATCCTCATTATCCATTTACCTTCACTCATGACCAGGACCCTGAGCTCAGGGTGAGGTTGACAGTCCTGTTGGTGCAGAGTCAGACTAAAGGCTGCCCATAGCCCTGTTCTTGACAGACCTGCATAGGACTGGCTAATGATAGGGAAGGGGTTTGTGTAGCAGGAAGTCTTAAAGAGACAGCAGCTAAAAAAAAAAACAGAAAAAAACATGTTTCGAACAGAGGCTGAAATATGGATTTTCTAAAACACCAGTGAGAGAAAAATAAGATTTTTTTTTATTATTTTCTGTAAATCTTGTAAAGCCACTATGGGGGCTCCAGAGGGACAGTTTAAAACCTTACAAAAAAAAGTAGTAGCCTGACACTTGAAACAACCCAGCATAATAATGAATTAACTAACTATGAAGATGTGCAAGGAAAGTTGAGATGTACTCTAGTTTCATGTGTTGGCCTCTTCTTCATCCGTTAACCTTAAGGAGGCAGGGACTTAAACTGCAGAGAGAGGTCTTATTCTTTTGGTTGTTGTAGATTAACATGGATGTCTCACATTTTTGCTTTGGTGCCAAAACTTTGAGACTGTGGACACAAGCAGTCAAAGTGAGTTTCTTCCAAAGGGTGGCTTGGCTCAGCCTCAGAGACGGGGATCAGACCTGAAACTTAGAGAGAGTCCTTTGAGTGGGTAGACCCAGACCATATTTGAGGTATTATTCCTCCCATCTGGCCAGGAAACACTTTGGAATCCTCCAAGAGGAGCTGGAAAAGAGGAAAAAAGGAGCATTTGGGGAAACTTGCTTGGCTTGCTGCCACTGTGACCCTGCCTTGAATAAGAAAAATAGAAAAAATATAAAATGGATGGATGAAGGGATGGTTGGTAACACAAATTGGAGTTCGAGATCTTTTGAATGGCTCCAGTGGTCCGTCCGCTCCTTCTCTGCTGGTTTATGCTGAAAAAAAAGGGCTTGTTAAAACAAACAGTGGAAAAGGCCCGTGGAGTTTTGGGAAAATGCAGCCCTTAGAAAACAAAGTTCAGAAACTGACATGCAACAAAGAGTGAAATATTCACCTACCAGCCTGCCTGCAGAGGAAGAGGAGATGGTGAAAAAGAAAGTGAGTGACACATGTCATAACAAAGCTCTGTGTACTGAGGACAGACAAGTATCTCAGAGTGAGTTATTTGATTCACAGGCATGCAGAAAAACACCCAGCAAAAATGTCTCAGAACTGAAGGGTGACATTATAAAAACACATCCCAGAAGATGTCCAAACACTCTGAACACTGAAGGCAGAGAGAGCTTAGCTTTGAGGGGATCGCACTCTGGAGGATATTCCAAAACACAAACTGTGGGCAGTTATCCAGTCAAGTCTTAGCAGATAACAAGGAGCTTGTTCTGATGCCAGCAGTGAGAAAAGAAGTTCTGCCTCCTGCACCCAGAAGAAGTGTTAAATAGCAGCCATTAGCTCCTTTACAAACAAAAACAAACAAAAAAATACAAAAAATTGATGCAGACTTAACTAAAAGAAGTATAAACAAACTTTCAAGTACAAAATAAGCCACAGATTTAGAGCAGGTCATTCACAGATATACAGGTGTATGTGTGAGCGCCTGCCTGCACGAGAGGGAAGCAAATTTCCTTTGTTGGCTGCAGAACAGTCGTTCTGTGCTCCTGTAGCTGTGTGCAGCTTTGTTGAAATTGATGCTAAACTGGAAACATAAATAATAACAAAATACAATTGTGATGTGTCATTTGTGAAAGATTCATTCAAAACGAGCAAATTATTGAAATATTACTGAAAATATTCATTCAATTCTCAACTTCAGTTGCACTCTACTCCTTCCTGTCTCATCTCTTTATCTCTAGACCGTAAGAGTCTCCCAACCACCTTACCTCCCCCCTTTCATGTCAGTGATTTGTAATGAGTGATGCAACAGGCGTAGTCGGTCAGGAGCCCTGTGTCCCTCAAGCCCACTCCAACAGCTCCCTCTCATGTCTCCAAAATCAAGAATGTTGCAGATATTTCATTAAGCATTTAAGTGTCGCCAAAATGTATGTGCTCAGTACATACATACAACTTAATTTTACCCGGCTGAATATTTTAACACTTGATAGTGTTTTAGTCAGTACAATGCACGTGTAACTGAGGCTGGGAACTCACAGTGAACGATTCGTTAACTGAACCTAATAAACAGAACTATAGGAGAATGTTTGTATGAGCAGCTTTCAGTTTGCCAAATGTAGCTTTATCCCACTAAATTCTCAGCTCAGTGGCTTATTATTCATAAACAGAGTACAATCGTCAGTAAAAATAAATGTGGGCCATGTTTCAGCATATTATATTTTAATTCTTAGGCAGAGCTGCGGTGAGTACTGAGCGATTTAGGGAATACATCTATTCAGTACACTGAAAATAACAGTTTTTCTCATCACTAGAATAAAATGATTTGTAAATTCTGTTTCTTTATTCAACTAAATACACTGAAAAAAAGAAGATATTTATTGTTCAAACTGATTAACTTTTTTGTTGTTTTTTTTTTTTTTTTCAAATCTTCACTCATTTTGAATCTGATGCCTGCAACATATTCCTAAAAAGCTGGGACAGGCTCATGTTCCCACTGTGTTCCATCACCTTTCCTTTTATCAACACTCAATAAGTGTTTGTGAACTGAGGACACTAATTGTTGAAGCTTTGGAGGTGGAAGACAATGATGTTGATTTTTAATACAGCACCACCTTTGACCCCTCAGGCAGCACTACATTAAAAACCAACATCATTGTGTAAAGGATATTACCACGTGGGCTCAGGAAGACTTCAGAAAACCATTGTCAGTTAACACAGTTCATCACTACATCTACAAGTGACAGTTCAAACTCTACCATGCAAAGACAAAGACATATATCAACAACACCCAGAAACACCGCCGGCTTCTCTGGACCCGAGCTCATCTGAGATGGACTGACGCAAAGTGGAAAAGTCTGCTGTGGTCTGACGAGTCCACATTTCAAACTGTTTTTGGAAATCATGGACGTGGTGTCCTCCAGGTGCATTTGTTGCAGGTGCATCAAATTCAAAATGAGTGAATACTTGGGGAAAAAAAAGTTTATCACTTTGAACTATAAATATTTTGTCTTTGTAGAAGAATATTAAATTCTATTTATTTTTGAAAAAGTAAAAGTGTTTTGCATTGATGACAGAAACTCACAAATTTACAGTCATTCTGAGTTAAGCAAACTCTGCAAAGATTCAGATCTGTGTTCTCCAGCACATCACTGATTTACAGCATCTCTGTATCAGCTCCAAAGAAAGAAGAGCATTTGCATTTCTTGAAAAACATTTCTAAGAATAATTAGCACAAAAAATTTTGAATCTGCTCAACCCAAATGACTATACTGGCTAACTTTTTTTGGGAGATTCTTTCTCTGAGTTTTCTTTTTTTATGTATCTTCTGCTGTTATTTATTCTAAGTATTTTCATACATTACCATTTGTAATCTAATGTGTTATCCTCATGATAAAGAGCGTAAGAGGAAACATTTTCATACTGTCATGCTTGTGCATAACCCTGCAGAGCCCGATCATGCCTTATACTTTATTTTAGCCGATAAAGCATTTGTTTTAATTAAAGCACACAGCCTTCATGCTGCTGATGCTGTTCAGAGGCAGAGGAGTGAAAACGCACAGAAAGTGCTCAGCCACAGTAACAGCACTCTGAGGAAAACACTAACGCGTTTAAAGGAGCAGATGGGTTTCTTTGCATCTCTCAGGCTGTTTAATCAATAGAGCATATATTCCAGGGAGAAGGGCATTTTCTGCCTGGCTAAGGTGGAAATGGCCTGAGAATTAACATGTTTTAAAGTCCTGAGAGGGACCTTAGCCGTGAGGTCAGTGTGGCTAACGAGATTATCATGCTTGGCTTGAGTAGCAGCTGAGCAGTAATATTGTTGTGACATCCTGCATAAAAGATCTGACCACGATTTCACACAAGTCAAGGTGACTGTCCCCAGCACGCTTACACAGATGCTTTAAAGGACTCTGTGTGAGTCTGTGTGGCTTTACAAAATACAGCTCAGCATGCAGCTGCTGTATTTTCACAATTATCATATATATGGTCGATCAGTGGTAAGGTTTCTTTATCACAGACGTGTTTGCAGTTATGATTTTCTAAAAGCTAAAAATGTCTTTTTTCAAGTTTTATTTTAACTAATAATTTCTGTGAAACACATAGTGAACAGTTAAACTAGTTATGGATGGGAATGGTGATTTGCAGGGGATGTCTACAATGCACTACAGATACCACATCTCTATTGGGTATAAAAAGCCCATTGAAATGATTTAGGGTATCTTTGAAGGGGCAGAGGACTTTCTGTTCGAAGTGAACTGCAGCAACACCTTTTGGCTGGAATTGTGCACACACTGTAGTGACATCATGACTCTTAACCAGGCGTGTGTTTGTTTTGGAAATGAATCGTATCAGCTTTATCTTTTTAACACTACCTTTCTTTGCTCAAGACAAAGCGGATACAGCGTGACGAGGTAAGGTATTTATCAAAAATTATGCAGCACTGTTGTTTGAAACCTGACAACAATCAAACTTTGTCTGTTTGTACTGTAGTTTAGCAGCCAGCTATTTTAGTACTACTCAAAGCCCGGTGCTCTGAGACATATGGCTAACGTGTAACCTTTGTCCTGCTCATCTACCAATCAGAGCTAATGTAACCTCACTCTCCATTTTATTGACAGACTAAAGTTTGATCAGATCACTGCAGAATAACTGCTGCATGTGGGTTGGAATGGACATTATCACAAACAGTTTAGCCTGTATTTTAGCCTTTAGCCTATGGTTTACCCTTTAGCTCGTGTTTTAGTCTTTAGTCCATATTATAGCATTTAGCTCGTGTTTTAGCCTTAAGCTTATGGTTTAGCATTTAGCCCATGCTCTATCACTCTCCTGATTATCTTTCTTCTTTTCTTCTGTCCTTTTTCTGTCTGACAGTTCAGCTCCAGTCTCCACCATTACTACTAAATCAATCCCAGAATCATTTTCAGCAGAGAAAAACAGATCTATCCTCTCACTCCTAAACTTCATCAGCCAGTGTGGTGTTGTCATAGAGACTTCAACGTGTCATAAATCAATCCCATCCAGTCCGACTTGATCGGGAAGCTAAAACGCAGCATTTAGATGTGACCTTTATTGGTGGTGACAATCTCATTTTATGTTGTGGATTAGGATCAGGCAGATATCTACAAGAGAGACTTTTCAAGATCACTAAGAAAGTCCTCACAGTCCTTTTAAGAAAAGAATATAAAATTAATGCACATCTTATTCTGACTAAGGTTTCCCTTTTAGGGTGTATTTTAAAGAGGGTTACCTGGCTTTCCAATATTTTAAACATGGACATAGAGGAGGAATGTTGAATGTTCACACTATAAATGTGCATATTTTTAAACCTCTGCAAAACAAACTTCCAAGACTTGCTGAAATGATGAGGCCATATGTAAAAATCTCTTACCTGGTTCATGAAGTTGGCAGGGTAGGCCTCAAACACCAAGGTCATTCCGTAGCTCCACCCCTGATATGCCTCCAGAGTGCTGGCCAATCAGAGGGATGGCAGTTTTTGAAGAAGGGAGCCTTAAAGAGACAGCAGCTAAAACAAAGGCTAAAATAATTTAGGTTTGCTAACCTAAAATAAAAGCATAATGCCCTTCTTTAAAGAAAAAAAGGCAATGTACTCCAACTCAACAAAAGCATAGTATTTTGGTAGAAGTGAGCAGAGCGGCAGGAGGGCCCAGAAATCCTGGGCCCCCAGCACAGATCACGGCCAATGCAGAGGGTCAGGTTGGACCCGTACCCTGAACCAGAGGAACCACGAAGCCACGGCAACCCCAGAGAACACCAGGAGAGCCACCGGGCACATACACCGACCACGGGGTAGCACCATGGGCAGCGCCACCCCCCAGGGCAGAGAAAAGACCTGGGGTCCAGTGGGAAAGAGCACCCCTACTGCAAACTGATAGTAACAGTTATATTACATGTAAACGCTTTGATGTCCTAACTTAAGGGAATGAATGAAGCAGAGAAGACAAATTTAGAGGTCACAAACAAGATTAACTGAGACAGATTTAGTGTTTAAATGGAAACGTTCGTGCGAGGCATCCGCTAACCGAGGTAGCAAAATAAAGCTAAGTTATTTTTAATGATTTAATAAATGGTGTCCATTTATCTGTAAAAAGTGATGTTTGATTTTTTTCTGTCAGCAGATATTTTCTCCAGTGATATGTGCTCTGTAAGTAGATTCAGTCCATGGTTGATTGTGATGACCTTCTTATCTCTCCAGTTAACCAGTGTTGTTTTCTTGGCAATGATTAGGGCTACAAACAAAGATTGGGATTTTTTGTCAGGAAGATTCAGAGTTGTTATATCACCAATCAAGCACAACTTGGGAGAAAGTGGAATCCTGCAGTCCAGAATGGAGGAGATTTTTTCTGTGATTTTATACCAATCTTCTGTTATCGGAAGCAATATCGATTTTGACCAGTTAATGGAGTAATCAAAAAGTTGTGAGAAATGTGTTATGAGGGTGTGTATCTCCTGTAATGACTGTTTGGAGTCTTGTACATATAATAATATGTCATCAGCATACAGGTTAATTTTATGCTCTGATATACTTGTGGAAATACCTTTAATATAAGGGTTTTGGTGCACAACTGAAGCCAATGGTTGGATAAATATAGCAAACAGTAAGGATGAGAGTAGGCATCCTTATCTGGTTCCCCTCTGTAGGGTGAAACTTGGTGACATTATTCCATTAGTGGTGGCTTTAGGTGAAGTGTTTTGAGTGGAAATTCAGTGAATAATTGGTTCTCCGAAGCCAAATTTTTGAAGGACAGCAAAAAGGGAAGGTCCAGCTAACTTTGTCGAGGGCTCTCTCTCTTCATCAAGTGATTGGACAATTGCTTTAGTTTTAAGGCGCTGACACCTGCTAATCAGATTGAGAAGTCTCCTAACATTATTGGTGGAGTGTCGACCTTTAATAAATCATGTTTGATCCTTGTGGATTATTGATGGAATTATTGTCTCCAGCCTTGAAGCAACTGCTTTGGCAATGATTTTTTGGTCTGTATTGATTAGTGAAAGTGGGCGATAGCTTGATGGTAGGGTGGGATCTTTATCTGGTTTCAGTAGTTATTTGATTGCAGCTGTGTTCATTTATGGCCATTGCTTTTAATTTCAGTAACTGTCCTAAAGAAAAGTGTTGCAAGTATTGACCAGAAGTGTTTTAAATATTCTGCAGGGAAACCATCTGGGCCTGGTGCTTTACCTGTAGGCATACTGTCTAAGGCACTATGTATTTCATTAATTGTTAGTGGGGTGTCTAATATGGCTCGTTGATCTGTAGTTAGTTGAGGAATATCTATGCTGTTAAGGAATTTATAGATGTCTTCCAGGTTGGGGTCGCTTGTTTTTGAATATAGGGTTTGATAAAACCTGAAGAAGACTTGATTTATTTCCTGTGGTATCTGTGTGTTTGCCATTAGAATCCTGAATTGCTGTAATGAATGATTTTTCCTTATTGCATTGTAGTTGATTAGCTTGAAATGTGCCTGATTTGTTATTGTATTCAAAATCATTGTATCTCAATTGTTGTATCAAAAATTCTGTCCTTTTTGATAAAATATTATCCAGTTGTCGTTTTGTATTTTGTAATTCGTACCCTTTTGGTTAATGGATGTGCTTTCGGAGATGCCCGAAAAGATTACGTTTTCCCTCATGCTCCATGCCTGGATGTCGAGGACCGCATCTTTGAGGGATTTTCATTTTTTAATATACTTACTCCAGCCGAGGTGGTCTTCAAGGCGGAGCGGAGTTCATTTTTGTCCTTCTGTAGGTCGAAAATCTGCTGGTGGGTGAATTCCAGGCTGGCTCTCAGATCCTTATTCTCCTAGTGGACTACGCCGAGGACCTCCAACTTCTTGTTAATGGACTCCAACAAACTGATGTGGAGATTGGAGACCTCCAGATTTTGAGTATCCATTGAAGAAGAGAGGGTTTTCTTCCTTTTCGAGGGATTTTCGGGAAGTGGAGTTGAGCTCAGATCCTCCATTACGTACTCGTGAAAGTAATAGTCGATGAAGTCTTTGAGGTCCTCCACTCTGACGGCGTGTGTTGGGTGAGTATTTCGTCTGACAACCTCTTTATACGGTGTGATTTAATATTTATAAGGAAAAAGATTCGGACTAGTTTGTTTACTCTCGTCTAGCAGCCGGGCACTGCCATGTTGAATCTCAGGATCTCTTGGAGGGTCTCGCAATCTCACATGCTCCTCTCTCGTCTCCTGATTGAGTTATGTTATACGTCTTTTTTTTTTTTTTTTTTTTTCTTTAAATCACTAGTTGTAACGATCGGCTCTGACCCTCTCTTAGTGTGACGTACTCTAACACTTCGCTTTGTAACAGCCAGGTGTCTTGATTGCGTTTGGTTCTATTCACCAGTATGGTGGGTTGCTATTACAATTTGCATACTTTGTCTTCACCCTGTGGCCTAGATAGCTGATCTGCCCAAGAGACACCATCCGCATATTTTGTATATGTCTTTTGAGATTGCCAGGTTGTGAACCAAATCAAGATCAATGTGAGTGCATCCCCAGTGGAAAGCAGTTGGGAATGTTTCGGCCAAGGTGTAGGTCCTTACTGTGAACCTACGATAGACTTTGCAGTTCGGCAGTGAAAGGACAAGCGGACCATTATGAAACCAGCACTCGCGGTTTTGGATGGTAAGCCATCAACCCTTGACACTCAGTACAGGCAGGTCAAAGAAAGGAGTATCAGCTTTAATTTCCAGATCTTCGGCGTAGTCGAGAGCTATGAGCGGAATGTATGACAGTGCAATGTCCTGAGGCACAGCATTCCTTCTGTTTATAGTCAATCTCACTGAGCAAGAACAGACCTCTCGCATGCTTGCTTTGAGTGGAAGGTTGTATATGCGTCTCAGTAATAATATGTGTGAAGCAGTGAAGTCAAGAGCATGCCTGTCGGGAGGGTCTTCAGGGACAGACCGCAATGTGCACCCAATAATGTAAACCTCATCAGTCTTCCTTCCTTGAGTGAAATCTGTGTAGAGATGGACAGTCACAAAGGTCTCAACCATTTGTGAGTAAAGGACTCTCCAAGGGCTTTCCTGATTTATGAACACCTTGATCACCAGAACCAGATTGACCTTCGCAGTGGCTGAGATGATTCACCAGATATTGTCCTAAACACGAGTGACTTGGGCGCCCATAGCTGAGTCTTTGTGATCACGGGTAATTGGGTTCACTCTTCAGTCCTTGAGACTTGTTTTGACGGCTTCCACAAAACTGCTATGGGACGCATCAGTTGACTCAACCATCCCAAGGCATTCAAAACTGTACTCAACATGGGAACCTGTGCTGATCATCCAGTGTGTTAGGTCAGTAGGACGGTACTGCAGTCCTCAATCATCAGGTACATCATCGAGGGTCACGAGAGTGTTGAAAATCTTCCGAGGGTTGATAAGGGTGCAAAAAAGTGCAGCAAAGGACCCTGAACCTGCCCCAATTGCCACATAGGTCCCTTATGGTGGGACCAGGCTTGCAATAATTTCAACCAAGGGAAGCAGCTTCATGCATGAGGTTGAGCCGAGTCCAACCAACCTGGTTAGGCAATGAGGCCCTGGTGTGGTTATCTGCTTAGGCAGATCTGAGACTGGTAGGTCCATACATGTTTTCCTCTCCTGACTGTCTGTTTTGTAGAAAACTGGTGCTTGACCCACCTGGTTCTCTGATGTACAGTTGAAGTGTCAGGGGACTCCTCGTTCATTGTTTTTTGCTGGCTTTGGAGGGAGATGAATATTTCTGACCCTCATCTCATTGAAGTAACTCTTCAGGACATACAAGGCTGAACATGGGTATACTTCCACTGTGGTGGGCCCGAGTAAATGGGTCTGCATATTATCAAGCTGCTTGAGCCTCTCTGCAATGGGTTGCTTGTTGCTTGCAACTGTGGCTGCTGCCCCGACACCATTGCTAAGTATCGTTGTTTGGCTTGGGAGAGCTCTAGCATTTTGTCCCTGAGATCATCAAGATCTACAATGAAGTACAGGGCTGTTGATGCAAGCACTTTGTCAAGCTCGTCACCGAAATGGAGAATCCCCCACCGTAGCACTGCTTTGGCCAGGCACGAACCCTGATGAGACAGCGCACTCCACGCTGCGAAAAGAAAGTTACACCCCATGACCACCACCAGGTCAGAAAACACATCCGGGTGAGAGAGAAGGGATCCAAAGGCTCTCAGGGCAGCATTATCAGTGGCAGCCAGCATAGAGCAAAGTTACCTGGCCAAAGTCATCCCTCCTGGCGTCACATTCGTGAGAAAATATCCCAGACTGTTATGCAACATCCTGCGGACAAGACCTCTGAGCATATCAAGCTTATTAGCCGGTTTGAGTTCTGTTAGAAGACCACTAGAAATGGAACTAAGGTCAAGAGGAATGCCATCCCAGTCTCCAGCTCAAAGTTGCTGCAAAATTTTGTCCGCAATGATAATACCAAGGACCATGGACCCTGTGACGGACAGATCTTTGGGTTTCCATGTCTGGAACTCAAGATCCTTGCTGGCATCTAGGACATGCTTTATCATGTCGGCTTGCAACTCTGTGATAGGATTTGGGTCATACATCAGGGGAGATCCAGACTTGAGTATATTACTGGTGGGTGGTACTCCCATGGGCTTCACAGATTGCATGACCCGCAAACAGCTCTCTTCCTTGATGTGGATATGCTCTTGGGGCTTCACAGTCAGTTAAACTGAGTACTTTTTGAGTAATCCTAAATCAAAATCCCTAATAGAGTACAAGATTAAGAATATTTCACCCATTTTTGATGTGAAATAGAAAACCGCTCTGTTGTGATTGTATGCATCAAAACATTAATTCAAGGCTTAGGCAAAATATCAAGATATATATCGTACTGTGACATAACCTTAAATTATCAAGATATGTCAAAAAGCCCTATGTATATACAAGTGGCGATTGCTCTAAGACTGCAAGGGAAGCTCAACTTCCCCTAAAATGTCCCCCAAAAAAGTGTTGATATGTCCTGCTGTGTGTACATTTCATTGCCTAAATATGCGCTAGAATACCTTCATCTTTTGTTCTGAATCAGCTACTTATCACAGGTAACTGGTGCGACTTCCTTCTCATTCATCCCCGCAGCGTCTGAGCGCTTTAACACAGTCGGACGCTGAGCGTCTTCAGACTTCAACAGTGTAGGGTAGAGTGGGTTGTTCCACTGTGGAAACTGGACGGTCATTGGATAAACGCTGGGCTTTGTCCCGCCCATCGGACGCTCAGCGTCTCTGGGGGTCTATGAGGCAGTGGGCTGGCCTGGACGCTCAGCTTCTGCATGATGATTGGATGATCTTTCTGAGGCTGAATCCCTTTTTGATTGACAGTGAAATGAGCCAATCTGCGATCTTGAAGTAAAACTCTCTACCGGAGACTTTCTAACTTCTACATTCAGTTGTTCTGGACTGATCCGGAGGCTTTATCGATCCCCAGCAAGTTTACCTTTCTTAAAAACGACGAGCGTTGTGTTTAAAGATTCACTTTCTTTTCCTTGAAAAGGAACGGAGGGTAGAATTTACGTTTAAATAAATAAACAAATTTATGATGTAGGCCAGAAAAAAATTGAGCTTCCCCTCCTTGACTGACCAGCAGCCGCCACTGGTATATACATTTGTGTATATATGTTTATAAAGATAGTCTGTACATATGCATTTATATATTCACTGGCAGTGGATAATAGTCCACTCATTCAGAGATCCTTTGCAGATATCTAGAGCCAGCAGGTCATTATTTTATTTTGCTTTCACCTGACTTTTATGATAAGAGCTTTTTAAATTCTCTGTTGTATCATTCCAGACACTGAGGCAACTGTAGCTCCAACAGCATTTTTACATTTTAAGAAGAAGCAGCTCAAGCTCCGTGAGGCCAAGAAGAAGCAGCACAACCTCAAAGAAATAATCAGCGACCTGACTAAAGAGAGTGACTCACTCTGCCAACAAGTTGGTCAAAGTAACTACTTTAAAGTAACACTTTCTTGGAAAACATGTACAATACACATGTATAGTTAATACCTGTAAGATAATATCTGTGCCTTTGATTGACAACAGACACATCTGTCCAACTGATGAGATCACAATTTCATGAATCAGTGAAACTGAAAATCTTAATAAATGTAAGTTGATAAGAATGTATGTGTTGACTTGTATCATCATAGTAATGCATTTGGTATTATATTTTCTCTTATGTTGTAGATACAGATATCGGTGGGACAAGTGACACACGCTCCTCATCCAGCTGGTCTCCTGGTGCATCTTCCTTCCCTGCATCCTCCAGTCCATCCAACTCTTTATCCTCTTCATCCAGCTCCTCATCCTCATCGACTGATTATTCTGATTCAGACAAGAAATCGAAAAAAAGACTCAAGTAGAAAAAGAAGCACCACCACCAGAGTCACAAGAAAAAGGACAAGAGGAAGATAAAAGAGAAGAACAAAAGGCGACATGGCAAACAGAGAGGTAAGTGTAGGGAGAGAGGAAGGCAATAAGGCTGCTCCCCCCATGTGTCAGGCATGTAGACATCACAAAGTCGGTCTGTCTGTGTGCGTCTCTGTCTGTCTGAAATGTACATCCTGGTGGGTGTATTATCTTGGACACTCCAATTTCTCTGTGCCCATGTAATCTTAATTACTGTTTTCAACCACTGTGTATCTATGTGTGTTTTTCCCTGTCGATAAACTATGTGTATGTTTGTTATTCTTAACTAAATTTCTATCTGTTTCAGCACGTCATCCTAAGGAGGTCATCAAGAGATACAAGAAAGTCCTTAAGGCGTACGAGAAAGGAAGAAAGCTGAGTGTGGCATATCGAAAGGTCGGTGTTGACTGAAACACCATCGTCGCCAATGCCCCAATCAGTGAACTGGCTGTTGTGGCCACAAAGAAATACAAGGAGTTACTAATTGCTCATACACCACAGCAAAAACTTTAGGACTTTGCAAAAAATATGTCTGGTAGTGTTGATTAATGATCCAAACCTGATGAGGGATGTTGAACATGAAAACTGATTCGTCTGTCTAAGAAAGCTTAGGTGTAGAGTCAATGTGGGATGGTGCCCTAAAGCAGTCCAGTTGTTGCTCGGGTCTGGTTCACTAATATAAAGGGTCCAAGTTGTGCTAAGATGTGTTCATATCAATAATGCCAATGGCTTGATTTTGATTTATTTTGTTTTTTTATGTCCTGCACAAAAAGTGTCCAAACCTCATAGGTTTGTGTATTGTTATATACTGTTGTATACTGCTGTTCACCCATGAGATGGCTCAGTATGTGTGTTTCTATACATTAAACTCAGTTTTCAGCATTCCATGTGTGGTGTTTCTTTGGTGAAATACAGTACTCTAAAAAGCCTATGGGTGGAACAAGGTTGAGGTACAGAAATTTTATATTTTAGATATTACATCAAATTTCTGTACCTTGAACTTGTTCCACTTATTTGCTGTTCTTCAAAGTTTCACTTGTATTAGTAGATGGTTAACAAACGATTAACAACTGATCTGTAAAGTGTGAGTTCATATATTGGTTAAGTATCAGTTATTAGCTTATGTATGTTATTGGGATGTTATTCTAAAGTTGCAATGATTCCTCATTTACGAACAGTCAATAAATGAGTAATAGTCGCAACTTTAGAATAACGTCCTAATAACAAATATAAACTATTAACTGATACTGAACAAGCCAGTAGTAAGTAATATATTAATAGTTTGTTCATTATCTATTACTAATTTATAAGGTATAGCTATAAATCCTCAACATACAGTTAACAAGTCATTTATAACTCACTATCTAACTTAAACACTTAACAAGTCATTAATAACTCATTAATTAACAGTTTACTCATGATCAATTAACTACTTATAACAGATAAACTAACTGTTAATGAACACTTAACAAGTCATTAATTAACAGTTTACTAATGATCTATTAACTAGTTATAATGGATAGTTATTATAAAGTGTTACCCAGAGATCATCTTAATGAAGATGTGACCTGCTGTTGACTTCCCTCTCTTTGAGTGAATAACTCATGTGGATTTGTGTTGAATAAAGCCAAGTGCTGATTTAAAGTACAGAAATACAGCAACAACAACAAAATAAACCTCTGAAGAATTTTACACCAGGCACAGAGCAAACAAATGGAGGACCCACCTTCCAGGAGGAGAGACAGAGAAAGGGAGCCATCTCCAAATCAAGCAGCGTATGATCCCTGAAGGAAAAGCCCGATATGGTTTAAAGGGCCAAGCAATCAGGGAGAAACTGTCAAGCAGGGCTGGTCTGTTGAATCTATGTAGAGCCTCAGAAGGACCTTTCATAAGGGGGCTACACCACCCAGAGCTTTCCATACTTGTGTTCCCTGTGTGTGTGTGTGAACCACTTGACATTTACACTGCCAAAACCACAGCTGGCAATATGATGGCTGTGCTTGTGTGTTGAGCTTTTCATGTACCACAAAGATTACACTGTGAACATTATCTTGGTTTAAGTGGAGCTCATACATGTTTTACATGTACAATAACTGAAAAAATACAACAACGCAGATCAACCGCCCCAAGAGGATAACTGAAATACTCGTTTGTTTGTAGACTGAGAAACCAACAGTCAGCTTGAACCATTATGTGAAGGCAATGTGGGTAACAAGTGTTCACCTAACAGTGGACTAACCACTTTATTATTTACTATGTCACAGACTGTCTCATACTCTGAACTCAGTTGTACTAATTTAACCATCTGAATGCCGATAGCTTTGTCATGTTTATTTATATTCCAGCATCTTAATGTAGAATCTTTTGTATCACATTTGTTAGGATGCTGTTGTGTATCCATATAAATGTATTCGCTCTTTTATATTGTTGTTGTTGACTTTAGCAGCACTTGCTCACTGCTAAGGTAGCACTAACTGAGATGCTATATTCCAGCGTTGTGTGGCTACTTATATTGAGATGCGCAGTTGTAATTGAGGAGTATCTTAGGGACTGTTAAGCTGTTTAGATAGCTAGCTTTAGCAACTCCTTAAACCTTTATAGTATGTGAGAGAGTAATCACATTATTACATCCTCAGTGTGTGTGTGTGTGTTTGTACACAGATCAACAGATAGCTAACACTGAACGTCAAGAGAAGGTCGGATGCTTAAGTAAAGTTCAAACCTTCTTTGCTACAAATACTGAATGTTCATACACATTAAATGCAGTGAATGTAATATTACTGGATACTAGAGGTAAACAGCATTTGAGGTTGCACCCTGAATGAACTGCACCGGGTAAGAGAGATTGTTTGGTTGGTTGGCATTAAAGTTGGAACAAGCTTAATTATTACTGAAGACGTACTATACTATCTGAGGAAATGGACCGAGGTTTGTTTAAAGTGGACCAAACTGCTCCGGTGTGGATGCAACCTCAGGCTAAAAATGCAAGTAGGCCAACATCTATCAGATATTGTATCACAGCACAGGGCCATCACAAACTGAAAAGTAAGTACCCATGGAAATAAATCAAAAAAGATTTTAAGACTTGAAAACAAGCCGGGGTAGTTTGGTACTATAAAAATGTAGTTTTGTCCTTATTAAGTAGTGAATTTTTGTTCTCATATATCATAAAACATCTTGCCTGTGAAGGAAAACTGCTCTCTGGAGCAGAGAGCAGTTTCACTTCTTTTTAAACTTAATTCCTCTTCTTCTTCTTATTGCTTTTTCCATTTTATGAGCCCAAACATAATGTGGCTAGCATGAATACACCCTTCAACACTCCACACAATAAACCCAACCTGACGTCTTTTGTTTGGACAAATCTGTTAGACGCACTATCAAAAAGTCAAGTTGATTCACTGAAAGTTTATCTTCTCACACAAGTTTGCAATATCAGAGCAAGTCATGACCTCTATATTTTTAACCAAAGTCTGTATTACTGCAGGCAAAAAACATATCGCTTTCCCACTAATGCAAATTGTTCCTCCCTTCCGTGCATTGTGCTCTTAATCATCAGATAAAAGCAGAATCATTAGGGTTGTGTAACATGTTCTGTGATCACAGGAGCTTGTAATGAATTGAGGAAAGGAAGAAGGACTCAAAAGCAATGTCAGGCTTTTGCCTTAAAGGCACACCAACTGGGAACCAGTGAGCTTTGCTAATTGAAGTAAGGCTTTGTTCTGCATGGTGCCCACTGAAAAACAAACTTCTTGACTTGAAAGTAGTTACTGAAGTTGACTGGGAAGAAGAGCAGAGAGATTGTCCAAACTTGCCTGAGTCATAAGCAGTTTTGTTAGTGCTGCCCTGAATAGGCCGGGGAAGCAGAGACATCTTCAGCTCTCAGTGCAGTTCATTTAAGTAAGAGCGTGCTGTGAGAGAGATGGGAGCTATATCTTTAGGGACATCAGAAAGACTCTGAAAAAATTAACTACAAAGCCAAACCAAAAAATAAAATCATCCCTGCACTTGAACAACCTTTCCCAACTCTCACAAAAGCTGCAGTGCTAACTAATGCCACGACGATTTCGGGACGCAAAGACATTTGATTCATTTCCAAGCCTTGGAAAACATGTCCCTGTTTACCGTGTGTTTACTGCGAAGAACTCTCCTTCCTCAATAATCCCCAGTCTAGAATCACCAATTAGCCAAGCTTAGTTTGGCAGAGCTCTGTGCCTGTGTACAGAGTGTACAGTGCCATGGAGGCGAAACTTTGACAGAAAAAAAGACAACATGTTATTTACTCTGTCGACAGACCCTGAATCCTCCCTGCACACAGAACACACAGAGAGCAGGAGGCTTCGTCTGGCTGACAGCTGGGCTCCAAAACCCCGTTTTCTCTTTCCCTTCCAAAACTTTCCAGGAGCGAGCAGATCTGCCATTTGGCGTGACAGCACAAGGACAGGAAATGTAGCTGTGTGGATTTGGAGAAATTACCTGCTGTAGGAACTAAGCAGAAAGACGGAGAGTCTAGAGCCTAAAGCTGCCGTAGTGTTCATCACAATGTGCAATACAAAAAGCTCTGTGAACAAAGTGGAACAGCTGGAATCTAAATATGACCTCAGAATACAGGGCATGGAGTCACAGATGCTACAGTACACTTCCTTTGACTACTTTCGCTGGTACCAAGTACAACCCCACTTCCAATGAAGTTGGGCCGTTGAGTAAAATGTAAATACAACCTCAATACAATGATTTGCAAATCATAACCTAAACAGGTCAGAAATCAGTTCCTCTTGAAGCTCTGTGACTGTTCTTTCCAGTAGCAGCCATGTGGCTTGGTGAGAGAGAAACGTGTCAGTATTTGGAGAAAGGGCAGAGACAACATGGAGCCGGATTGGTCCACTAAATTGAGTACACACGGATATCTGATCACACATTGTCAGAAGTATCAGGGATAATTCTGAGGCTGGTACAGGCATCAGGACCACTCTGCAATGAATACTCACATTTTCAAGAGAGTCTGGCTGCAGACCTTTCCTTTCAAGCCCCTAAACTGCAGACCTCAACCTCTGCTGTCAGACCGGAAATGTTGTCATTCATCGCACGCTTGGACTGGAAACAGTAACATTATTTTATTCCACACGAAGAAGACAGTAGGTGACTTAAAATAATTTTATCCTTTAGCCATTTCGGCCCAACTTATTTACAGTTTTGTGAGTGTACACAAGAACAAAACTTGAACAAAAGACTTGGGTTTGCAGCTTTATAGACTAGAAACGGTGGTTTTCAACAAAACAAACGTTTGACTGAGGACAAGTTTTTTTTTTTTTTTTTTTTTTTATGAGCGTACTAAGTTGGTTGGCTTTGGGTCTGGGTAGTTATCTGAGCAGATAAAGCTTTGAAATTTGAGAGATAGTTGGAAAATCTGTCTTGTTATTGAGGATGTTCAGTCAAAACATTAAATCAGCACAACAGACTTTCTGTCATTTTAGGCTGTGTTTACATGATGAATATATGTGTGTGTGTGTGTGTGTGTGTGTGTGTGTGTGTGTGTGTGTGTGTGTGTGTGTGTGTGTGTGTGTGTGTGTGTGTGTGTGTGTGTGTTTGTGTGTGCCAACCTCAAATACACTGAGAGCTGCTGCTCAGGATCAATTGTTTGATCACTGCTCATTCATTCCATTTTTATTGTATTGCAAATTTGCGTAGTTAATAGAAGTATAAACACATCAGATTCAGTGTGTGAGGTGTGTTTGCATGACATTTTTTTCCATATAACAGATCCATAAAATGTATAAATTAAACGTAGCTGTCCGTCCTCATGCGTGCAACTACAACCAAGCCGGCTTCATCTACGATCTCTTAATGGAAAGGCTACTCCTTCCACAACTTCTGAATCATGATAATCAGACAAATTAAATAATAAAATCAAAATCAAGCCGTGGCCCATAATCCAACTTTACTTTATTAGCTCTATATTAACAAATGGGACACTGGAAAACAAACAAATTTTCATTTGTTTTCATTTCAAAAAGGAAAAAACAAACAACAACAATGAACTTTCAATGTTTTGTTTTTGATTCATAATTGAATATCAGTTGAATAAATGACACTCAGATTTACCTGGTTAATCTGAATCTGAAGTCCATCTGTCATTTGGACATTATCATAACTGTGTTTTTCTCTTTTTTTTTTTTTTCTTTTCTTTTCTTTATTGCCTTATATATTTGCATCATTCCATCATTACAAGCGACACAAACAGCAGCTAACTGCAGCACAACATGCTGTTGTGATGATGGGAGAAGAGGTGCTCCTCCAGGAGGCTGTGAAGCAGTTTCTCAATCCTTTGTCTGAGGGGATCAGAGCAGCTCCTCCAGGATGGGAAGGAAGAAATGTTGCAGCCGTTCAAGGTTGACTTTCACGTTATTTTAGACATGTGGAACTTTTATGAAGAGATTGTTGTCAAAAGAGGATAACTGGCATACAGTGAATGCAGGATGACTGACCAATGGACAGACATTCATTTCTAAAAAATTACATAGAAGCTATGTAAAGCAGCATCTGAAATATGGTCCAGAAAATAAAATGAAAAAATAAAAATGAGGCTGTGCTACATTAAAAATGTAAATTTATATTAAATATGTTCATTACATTTGTATATAGGTGTTTGTGAGGTTATTAAGTAGTGTCTGTAAAATGCACTTCTATCACCTTTTAGATTGTGTGATTGCTGTTTGAAATAAAGCACCTCACTTGTAACTTGTAAAGCAAAAAGAGAATGAATTAATGAATGAATGAATGAATGAATGAATGGATGAATGAATGAATGAATGAATGAATGAATGAATGAATGAATGAATGGAAGTGGAGTTGGTTTGTGGAAAAGCAAAGCATAGATATTTTATGTACAGAGATTTCTGCTGAGAGAGCTGCACAGTCCTAAGAGTGGTAGAGTTGTCGCCTCTCAATTGGAAGGTCGAGGGTTCGAGTCCCAGCTCCTGCAGTC
Organism: Labroides dimidiatus; assembly: GCA_030710495.1. Taxonomy (NCBI): domain Eukaryota; kingdom Metazoa; phylum Chordata; class Actinopteri; order Labriformes; family Labridae; genus Labroides; species Labroides dimidiatus. Next base: position 23,074,090 of record CM061161.1, on the reverse strand, counting down.
ACATGTCGAAGTGTCCTTGAGCAAGACACTGAACCCCAAATTGCTCCCACTGTTGTTCAGTGGTGTGTGAATGAGTATGACTGGTTTAGATAAAACTGATGGCCATTAGGGTGGATTGTTCTTTCATCAGTGTGTGAATGTGGTGTGGATGGGTGAATGACACCAGCAGTGTAAAGCGCTTTGAGTGGTCAGACAGACTAGAAAAGCGCTATATAAGTACTGGTCCATTTGGTCCATTTTAAACTGACATGACAGTATAGTTCACTTTATGATGGATTTCAGGCGATCTTTCTGCTGATATTAACTTTCTTTGGGGAACAACATTTTTTAAGTGAGCTCTGAATTTGATGTGCCTTTTAATTGATCCTATTTAAGCTTCATCAGCAGGCTTTTCAAAAATACGTTTAGTACTTTAGTAGAGATAATCTTCTGTATTTTACCAAATCAACTGGAGATTAGATTAAGTATTCAGTGCATAAATTGCTAAAAGGCTAAACTGGAGAAACCGCATCGGAAAAACAGAAATTTAAAATAGAAATCATAAACCAGAAATGTAAAACAGATTTTATTTTGAAATTATTCAGACTCCACTGACAGTGGAGGTTAAGGTCTGCAGGCTAGGGGCCCGAGAGGAGAGGTCTGCAGCAGGACCCCTGGTCAAAAGGGTAGGCTGTTTTCAATCCCTGAAACAGGTCTTACTAAATCTGGCTTTACCTCATGTCTCAAGTTCTAATCTCCAGTCAGCCAAGCAGAACTGTAAATTTAGGAGGTGATGTCTATCAGGTCTACAGTACTGGACCTGAACTCAGGCTGTTCTTCATCAGTCTAATGTTGGAGGGGGGGGGCTGTGTGATTGCAGAGCTGGCTCCATGAAAGTCGAAGCTCTCGGCTGATAGAGATGAGGTCTGTACAGTAATTGTAAAGGTTCAGTCCTTGGTTTCTCCATTCCATGTGGCCCAATCAATACTTTAACCACCATTTACATCAAAACAATCCTCACCACTGACAGTAGATCCTTTCACTCAAGCTGTGCAATGAAGTTATGCTCCGTGTGGTTGTGTTCAGTCAAGCCTGAAGTATAGTTGTTGCTACACAGACAATAGCTGCTTTCATGGTCAGTAGTTACAGTTTTCATCCTTCTCAGATGAACGATGTTTAAGCTCAAAACTATATGTGCTAAATCAATCTTTATATGTGATATGAACGCAAGAGGAGGGTTAAATTCAGCACCTCTGGGGTAAAATAATTTACTACGTCCCAATTCTTGACCTGCAGTATAAAATGGGTTAGTAGTTCATTAAATCTTTATGATTTTCTTTCCTTTTCCTTATTGTTTGTGAAGTGTAGGAACAAAGGACCAGTGTTTTATTTATTGATTTATTTCAGTGCAGTTAATTGAGTGTTTCTTGCCCGTTCCAACGCTGCCCCTTTCTTTACATGTTCCATCACGCTTCCTTTCAGTGGTACCAACAAAGAAGAATGACTCACAGCCCTGGTATGAAACCGATGAAAGTTTGGGCTTCAATAGTATATAACAAGGTCTTCTTTTCCCTCAGCATCAGAGACATTGGAACAAGGTTTTGAAAGGTCAGAATCAGGACTTTAAGAAACTTCAAAGTCCTCAGTGAATAGATTGTACTGTCACAACGTGAAGAAACGTCCCTTGGAAAAGCGACTGTACCTTTGAACTCAATGCTTCATGAAATAGTTCTATGAAATAGTAAAAGACCAGGGTCAGACTTCTCATTGTCTCTGTTTGAAGCTCGGACTGAGACCTATCTCCTGCAAAGTATGACAAATTGCTTCTGCTCCAGCAAGATGAGCAAACAGAGCCCACAGTGGATCTGTGATTAAATATGGGTGTCTGGTATCCTCCGTCTGAGCAAATATGGACATGTCCCTATCCACGTCTCTTATTAATACCAAAAAAAAAAAAAACCCTACAGATCTGTAAAAGTATGAAAGGGAACAGTCTGCTGGGCTTCTTTTTATTTCAGTGTACACATCCCATCCTTTAGAAGTTAATTTATTAAAAGCTCTGCCTGTTCTCAAAAATGTCATCTTGTGCCGGCACAGACGGAGGAGAAGAGCCTGGTTAAAAGAAAACGAAGGATATCTCATTCTGAGCTGAGCAGCTTCCACGTAAGTTTGACCAGCCATCATTATGTATATGTGATGGGCACAATGCACATTAATCAGTGTTCCCATGCAGGGGTCGAGGTCTGAATAAACATGGGTGGGAATGACTCACCGGAGGGGAGTGAGAAATTGTTGGGAGCAGTGTGGTGTTTTAAAAGCTAAGCATTAAGGACAACGAAAGCTAGAGATTAATCCCAGGAAATCTTATCAACTCAATTTCCCGATTCCTGGCAAAGGTAATGTCAGGAAACCAGGGGAAAAAAAGGGCCTCTATTGTAGTGCTATGGTGATGTTGATGTAGATACATTTAAACATGAAAACTGTACTTATAAATACAAATATTGTGTAAAAAAGATACAATCTAATGTACTGCAGGGAACTGTTTTCATTAAGTCTAATGTTCAGCATTTATCTTGGAGATCAGATGACTTGAGGATGCTGACGGAGGTGGAGGAGAAAGACTGAACAGAAAAACAGAATCTTATTGGCTGAATTTTGCTCTTTTTTTCAACACTTTCCCAACTTTCATCTGTTTTCATAAAAACCTGTCCAACCAGCTCTGTTTCATCCTCCCAACAACAAGGTTTCTAAATGAGTTAGCCAAGTGTTATTAATAGCGCCGTAGCACACACTGCTGCAACTTTTTCTGGGTGTTTCTTCTGAATAAAGTCTTAAAGTTTTGCAAATAACTACAAGCTAACTGCTTAAAGTGAAGAAGTGAGACACGGAATGCTGTGCAGATGTATTTTCCTTTACTGGCAGTGGGGAAAAATATCAGCAAAGAGACGGCTTATATCTTAAAAATCTGTTACTTGGGACGCATGTAAGTCAAAGTAGTGTTAGAGAAATATTCCTTCCCTGTTTGAAAAAAAAGAAAAGAAATTGTGAATTACTCATTTTAATTGTCAAATCTACATAATGTTTTAGAGAACCATTAAATGTTTTACTTTATCGTATTTGGTTAGTTTATATATGAGTTCTGTAAAGTAGTGATTTTATAACAAACTGCTTTACGCTGCTTATAGTGTTTCAGGAGACACGTCACAGACAATCCGCCTGGCATTTTATAATAAGCGCTGCAGCAGCAGATGTCACTCATGCAGTGCACTTTTTTGATGGACATAAACTGTGTTCTTTTGTCTCAATAATGCTAAAAAAATAACACAAAAATGTCACTTTGAGATTTGGGAATACAAAGAGCTACTGGCTTAGCTAAAAAAAAAAAAAAATATATATATATATATATATATATATATATATATATATATATATATATATATATATATATATATATATATATATATAAACAAAACAACAACAACATAGCATATATATATATATATATATATATATATATATATATATATATATATATATATATATATATATATATATATATATATATACAACAAAAAAAGCTATTTTTGGAATTCCTGGGACATTGGTCGTTTTCTCCCAGGATCTGATTCATCTTATTTGCAGGAAAAAAGATGAAACCCTTGTGAAAACAAAAGAGAGTGACAAACACGTGCAGCCCTGTGACACTTGGTCCTGTAAACATACAAGAAGAAACAGCTAACCTGCTGTTGTCTCAAGAAAGGGAACACTTGTGAAATTTCTTCAGAGGTTTTGGTATAGGTATTTATGTCACTGGCTCAGACTAACAACTTAAGCATTATTCAAACCATCAGAAAGTTAGGTTGAAGAATGACTCGACAACATGTGTAGCTGAGTTTCTCCTGTTTAAGCTGATGTACAATATGACTTTATTTATAATTGAAAATTACTTCATTTTTGCTTTTCTTTGCAGAGCGACCTTAAAGCCCTGAAACTGGGGGACTTTGGGGTTTAAAGGGTTGAGGAGTGTGTTAGCATATTTGCAATGTGCATTGTGAAACAAATTAAATATATACAGCGGACATGGTGGATCTAGCAATGCATCTCTGAAGAATCTTTAGTCGAGCTATGCACGACTAGAAAACGACTTCTTTAGAATCACAGACCCAGATGTGTGAGACATCTATGTCTTACTGTCGTCGTTACCTTCCAACAAAATGAATCATGGGTTGATTCTGCAAGGATGTCGGTGTTTCTTGACTTATGGGGCAGATGAGCATCTTTGTACAGCATTCAGTTGTCCTTTCCCTCTTTGGCCAGGAGGACAACGACATCCATGATTTCCAAAAAAAGTTTGAAATGTGGACTCGTCAGACCACAGCACACTTTTCCACTTTGCGTCAGTCCATCTCAGATGAGCTCGGGTCCAGAGAAGCCGGCGGTGTTTCTGGGTGTTGTTGATATATGTCTTTGTCTTTGCATGGTAGAGTTTGAACTTGCACTTGTAGATGTAGTGATGAACTGTGTTAACTGACAATGGTTTTCTGAAGTCTTCCTGAGCCCACGTGGTAATGTCCTTTACACAATGATGTTGGTTTTTAATGCAGTGCTGCCTGAGGGGTCAAAGGTCACGGTCATTCAATGTTGGTTTTCAGCCTTGCTGCTTACGTGCAGAGATTTCTCCAGATTCTCTGAATCTTTTGATGATATTATGGACTGTAGATGATCAAATCCATCAATTATTTGACATTGTACATTGAGAAACATTGTTCTTAAACTGTTGGACTATTTGCTCACACAGTTGTTCACAAAGTGGTGAACCTCACCCCATCCTTGCTTGTGAACGATTGAGCCTTTCGGGGATGCTCCTTTTATACCCAATCATGACACTCACCTGTTTCCAATGAACCTGTTCACCTGTGGAATGTTCCAAACAGGTGTTTTTGGAGCATTCCTCAACTTTCCCAGTCTTTTGTTGACCCTGTCCCAACTTTTTAGGAATGTGGAAATAAAATTTTAGGAATGAATTAATTTTATGTAAGTTCATGTAGGAAACGGAAGTCATATGCCCAGCTGTTATCAGCTGACAGGCTGATGTTTGAATCACTTTCAACCTCGCTCAACCAATCACAGCTTGTATAAAGCAATAAGGCCGTGTATTTTAAACACGTCTCCACTCTCACTTAACTTTTTCCCCACCATTGACGAGATATTCCGTCAAACGCTTCTCTATCATTGACAAGATTTTCTGTGTTTTCAGTCATATTTTGGGGGGTGCTGTTGTGCATCTTGTGAATTACCACATACTCCTGGGTGCACAAAGAAAGAAAGAAGAAGCTCCTTAACCAGGACAACTGAGTTGCAACAAAGTTACAGCCACATCCAGTATGTAATTCATGACAGCGAATATAGAATCAATGCACTTTGGAAAAGCCATCTCCACAGAAACGATTCACAGTTACAGTCAAGCTTCTCATGGACTCAGACTTTAATGATTGAATTACGATCTTCATTCAGAGCCACAGAGAAAGTGGAGGTAAGGGAAACACAGACGATGAACGTGGAAGTGAGGGGGGAGGTGGGAAAAAATTACACAAAGAGACAGACACAGATATGGGGAAGACGGTGGAGACTCTGAGGAAAAAGACTTCATATCCTATGAAGTCTGTATGCATGTATTTATCCATGTGTGGGATTTTGCATTGCACTCCCTGCCGACTTTAACTGTATTTCCATTTGGCAATAAATGGTTAAAGTCTCTGACGAGTGTTCCTGACTGAAATATCTTGTTTTTGTAGTGTACTCAATGAAATATATGTTCAACAGGATTTGCAAATCAGTATTCCATTTTTATGTCATGAGCTTTGAAGGATACGTGAACATATCAAAGCTCACTTTAAATTTAAAGACATATCTTAAGTTTATTGTTGGTTTTCTTTACAGGTTAAAATCCTGTTTTTCTTTGCCGTCACGCAAGCGATTGGTAGCGAGTCTATTCTTATCACAGCTTGATTACGGTGATACTGTGTATAGATTTGCTTGTCCAACTGTTTTGGCGAAACTTGACCCTCTCTATCATGTTGTGTTGAGATTCATTTCAAATTCTGCTTTTAGGACTCACCACTGTACATTGTATTCTCTTGTGGGCTGGTCCTCACTACCAATGCGCAGGATGAGGCACTGGTATGTTTTGATTTATAAGGCCTTGTTGGGCACTTTGCCCTCGTACATTAAATCAAAATTTGTCTTTGCTCAAGACTCTCACAACCTCAGATCCAGCACCTGGCTGCCCTGCATCGTCCCCTCAGTGCAGACTGAGGCTGGTCGTAGGAGTCTGTCCTATTTTGGCCCTTGGTCATGAAGAACCTCCAAACTAGGCTCAAGCTGGTCTCTCTAGTCTCTTTGACGTGCTTTAAGCACAATATTGCTGAACTTTTATCCTCTGTTTGCTCCTGCCCTGGTGTTTGATTTGTTTGCTTTGTTTTAATCAAATGCTGCAGTCTTTTACCTCATTATGTTTTAGGTGATCACTCTTTGTGCTCAGTGTGTTCTGTATATGTGTGTTTGTTTTCTTTGTTGAACATTGATGTCTAACACTGCCTCTTGGCCAGGTCACTGTTGGAAAAGAGATTTAATCTCAATTGGTTTTACCTGGTTAAATAATGTTTAAATAAAAAAAAAAAATCTTCCCCTGTGATCGACTGGGGACCAGTCCAGGGTGTACCCTGCCCCTACAGCTGGGATAGCCTCCAGCCACCTGGACCCTGGTTAGGATAAGTGATACAGAAGATGGATGGTGGATGGATGGATGAGGTATCTTGTGTGAGCTGTATCATACTCCCCAAGAGAAGTAAACTGAATATCACCTTTAAAACATGTAGAGTGTTTTTTTTAAAGGAGGGCTCATATCAACAAACTTAACAAAGAGGCTGAAAAAGCATTGAAAGTCTATTCTGTGGCACAAAAATCAAAACTTTGGGTTCATTTAGTTTCAGTTGAATAGATCCTGTCGTATTTGTATTTGCAGAGAATCAAACATTCATTTATTTGCTGTGAAGACAATGACTTTGTAGTGTGTGCCTTGTGATGGCACATAAACAAAACTAACAAAGTAACAAGAAAGACAAGAAGTAGAACTTTAATAAGACAAATATAGAACTGATGACAACTTCTTCACTTTTAAAATATGTAAAGAAATCCTTGACTCCTCAGCCAGAAGAGAAAAGCTGATGCAAAAGCAGCAAACAAAACGCAACTTTGTTTCACTGTGTTAAGTTTCTTTGATGAGAGATGAGAAACTGCTGCTTTGTGAGGGAAGCTCTACCTGTTGAACAGTGAGGGGAAAACATTTTTTGAGAATATTTTTGAAGCATCTTTGCCTGTATTTAAAAATGATGGTGAGACACGCAGCAAAGGTTTTTGACTCCAGGTGGAACCAGCCTCCTCTGTGACACTGACTCAGAAACAGACCTGAAAGGCAGAGACTGAAGTTTTACTGATGGTTTATTTCGACAGAATTATAGTTGGTAACAGCCGGATCCAAGAAGGCAAAGAACTGCCAAAGACTGTAAGCATGTAGAAGGTTGTTTTTTTTTTTTTTTTGCTTGTTTGTTTGTTTTTTTTTACCTGGCAAACAGCCCAAATACGTCGGATGTTGCCCCTGTCATATAGATCAGATCATCATCAGACGTACACTGGATCTGCTGCAGAAGGTCACAGAATATGTGCAACAGTCCTTTATTTGCTAAGTGTTGGAGCTGTGATGCATCAATTTAATAAAAGGCAGATCAAGCAGGACAGGAAGTCATGCACGAAAACCGTGGCCAGTGGCTTTCAAAATAAAACAAACCGTGTAAAAACCAGATTGTTTTTTTTTTTATTGACTACAACAACAAACCGACATAATTCTTGGAGCCAGGCCCAGAGTCAACAGGTTTGAGGTATTACAGCCCAACATGAACGAAGAGAGGCTCATCATTGATCTGAAGTGTGGGAACTCCTCATTTCTGTGACTCCAGATGTCTGAAGAGTCCTGCAATGTGCTGGACTGAACACACAGCTGGTATGAGTTGAGTTATGCAGTCAACACGCAATGAAGCGATGAGTGATCTAGCCTCTGCACTACCAGTGTTGCCAAGTCTGCTTACTATAAGCAAGTAGGGGCTTGTTTTCTAAAGTGGAGTAGCTTATTTGGGCTAACTTTGCTGCCTGTACAATCCCCACCTGATTCACTCCGTATAGTGGACAGAGAGTCAGGAAAAATATTGTCAACCCCCACAAGAAACAGAAAACAAAAACAAAAAACAAAAAAACTCTGCCTTTTTTTTAAGTGCTCCCAGGGACATTTCTGTGAAGATGGTAACACTTTCCCGCCCAGTCCTTCCCACCTCCAGCCGCAGCTGCATGAACATAAACTGACTGAGAGGCAGTGACAGTGAAAACATAACAGTTTATCGTAAACTTGCTGTTATTTATGCATAATGCTGATGTTTATTCTTTTAATCAAAGTTTAGAAAAATAAGTTATTCACGCTGTATGTTGGCTGTGTTTACTGCAAGTTTACTGCAGACAAAAAAAAAAAAAAAGTTTATATATAGAAACTGTTATATTTATATACTGAGTACTGACCTGAATATAGGACAACCCTGATTATAAGACGGCCCTCTTCTTTTCAAGATCAGTCTTCAGAACAAGATTGATGACCAAAATTTACTTTAATAAGGAGAAAGAGTTCAAAGAAACTGTTTTGAATTGAATTTCTGAGAAAATCATTGAAATATTAGGGACTGCTACAACTTTTGGCTATACATACAACCACTAAGAATTGTATTTGAAGTGTTGTACTGATGAGAGCCGCGTTGAGGACCACAATAAGCGACCCCACTTTCCACATGATTTTCATTCAATCCCTCTTATCCTGTTCAGGGTCACAGGTGGCTGGAGTCTATTCCAGCTGTCTTAGGGTGAGAGGTGGGGTACACCATGGACTGGTCTCCAGCCAATCACAGGGCTGACACACAAAGACACAACCTTTCACACTCACACTCACACCTACGGGCAATTTAGAATCACCAGTTAACCTGATGAGCATGTTTTTGGACTGTGGGAGGAAGCTGGAGTACCTGGAGAGAACCCACACATGCACAGAGAGAACATGCAAACTACACACAGAAAGGCACACCGTGCCCAAACCAGGATTCCAACTGGTGACCTTCATGCTAGCAGCTCTAACTGTTGGGCCACCATGCAGACCCTAATATATGCCGTTAGTGACTTTTCTGTTGTTGCAGAGCCATAACGTCTGAGGTGAGTCTGACACGCCAGCTGCTCTGTTCCTGATTGTGAAACCCAACACTGATGTTAATATTCAGCCTCAGCAGCAGAGGACCAGGAGACGAGGATTACTTTTTTTATTTTTAAACAACACGCTGACGGTCGTTGGTGATAATTTGTTTGTTTGTGCTAACCACTTCATCTCAGACTGCCTCAACATGGAGGGTTGACCTTATCAAGGAAGAAGGAATAACACTCAAATCTTAACACACAAACAGAGAAATGTTATTACCACAGCTGCAACACTTCACATAAACAGAGCGGTGTAAACAACATAAAACATTCCTGAAATAAGGGCAAGTCGGCAGTTCACAACATTTTAAACACAGAGAAACAGCTATGATGTTCGAAAAAATGTGAAGTTAAACACATAATTCAGGCTGAAATCAACACAGCTGCATTCGCAGAGTGAAAGACCTGGAAGATTAGAAGAAGACAAAGACAGAGTCAGTGTGAAAATGAAGCCTTAATGCATTACTTTCCCATCACAAGGGCGCAGTAGATTGGACTAAAATGACTCCTGTTCATTTCCTGAAACTAATTTCCAGTTCTGATTTATTCTGTATGAGTGTTTTAGGGCAAACATTTCACATGATTTAAAGCAGTAAGCACACGTACTTTCACATCTCTTAAGTAGAACATCTTAAAGGCGGCTTTGGTGTTAGCCTACTTTGGTCCATGTTGAAGTACGATGTCAGGAAAGCACAATCAATGACTCTCTTTGAGATTATACACATAAATCATACATAAAGTCCTCCAGTCCTCTTGAAGTCATACAGTCATTCTTCCTCCCTGTCAGATTGGCTTACAGAGCTCCAGGATGTAACCTTCCAGCTCTGCACTGGTCTGCACTCTCCATATGCTCCAGCCACCCGCGACCCTGAACAGGATGAGCCATATAGAAGGTGGATGGATGAATGGATCTAAACTGTTCCTATGACACATTGTTTGTCTGTGTTTCCACCATGAGGCTGAAGACACAGGTTGATTATACAGAACAGGAGAATGCTGTTCCTGTTCAGAGAAAAAGAAAAAATGACACCAAAGACAGACACAGTCAAGCTGTGTAGCACTGCAGTTAGCCTGTTAGCGATAACCACACAAAGCCTGTGCTGGTTTTGATCATGCTTTATTGCACAGCCCATGGGTTTGTCGACACTTGAAAGGAGAGAGGCTCAGGCAGCAAACACGTCGCCAGTTTCAAAAAGTGTGAAACAGCTTCAGCAGTGAAACATCGAACCGCTTGACTGTCTAAACTATGAGGACGGCAGAGATCGACCTGTATATCAGCTTAAGCTTGTTGATTGTGGACTTTCAGTGAGATGCATCTGTCTTAAACAGTTCTGGATCATCATAAAATACTAAGCTGATGATGGAGCACAGATGGTCTTGTGTTTTAGGTTATGTTCCATGTGGCAATAGCCAATGGGCAGCCTGGGTTCAAGTCCAACCTGTGGCGACTTTCCCTCATGTCACACTCCACTCTCGCCGTTTCCTACTCTATCCATTAAAGGCTCCCCCCAAAAATAACTTAAGATTAAGGATGCATCCCTGATGACTCCTTTTGTGTTTGAACAGCTGTTGTAAACTGGATATCCACTGACAGTTTGAGCTTAAATAATTTTTACATGGAGCCTTTAAAGTTCCTGTGAGGAACAAACTTTTAATCTGTCTTAGACAGAAAGGGACAGATCATCTCTTTACTGATCACGATTTAATGCATAGGAGATATCAGTCTAGTTTATAGCTCATGTAGAGAAGTCATTGATAATTCTACTCTGTTTCATGCCCCGATAGAAACTCCACAAAGGAGCTTTAAGATTCAGAAGACTAGAATGATTCATTAAAGAAAATGGCTGTATTTTAAAAAGGTTTTTTTTTTTGGTCTGAGTTCTCAACATGATTTCAAAATAAATTTAAATATAGCCCTTTTTTCCCTCGCTGTTGTTCTGGAAAACCCTAGCACTTGATGGTCATAGACTGTATAAATAATGGACGTAGTCTCCACGACGTCACCCGTCTGTTTCTAAATTGGACTTTTGAAGCCAAATGGCCGGCTCGGCCATATTGGAAATGAGGTGGACTGTGAGTCTGCCAAGCGGCAACCTCCGGTCTGAAAATATGAGGCAATGCGGAAGTGCTAAAGTCTGCTGTTCCTCGAGTGTCCGCTTGAGGCTGGCTCTGGAAGTACCTGAAGTCACAAACACACCAAGCCAAAAAAAGACGTTTTCACGGCCAAAATAAGCACATTTACAGCCTGATACAAAGAATGTCTCCCGTCTGAATCGCTAATTTCACTAACGGCACGCACTGTGGGGGGGGGGGTGAATTTTTTTCTAAATCGGCAGTTTCCACAATATTAAGCTCGCCAGTTCGTCCAATCAGAGGCACAGCTCAGATCACGTGACTGTGGAGCGTCCTATGGTTGTTACTGTGGAGACCCACAGCACGCCTCATTTCCAATATGGCCGCGCCGGCCGTTTTGTTTCAAAAGTCCGTTTCAGGAACAGACGGGTGACGTCACGGAGTCTACGTCCATTAATTATACAGTCTATGGAGTCTCCACAGTAACAACCATAGGACGCTCCACAGTCACGTGATCTGAGCTGTGCCTCTGATTGGATGAAGTGGTGAGCTTAATATTGTGGAAACTGCCGGATTAGAAAATAATTCACCCCCCGTACAGTGCATGCCGTTAGTGAAATTAGTGATTCAGACAGGAGACATTCTTTGTACCAGGCTGTAAATGTGCTTATTTGGCTGTGAAAACAGCTTTTTTTGGCTTGGTGTGTTTGTGACTTCCTGTACTTCCGGAGCCAGCCTCAAGAGGACACTCGAGGAACAGCAGACTTTAGCCCTTCAGCTTTGCCTCATATTTTCGGACTGGAGGTTGCCGCTTGTTGATGGTATTTGGGATCAAGTTTAATGTGGTCTCAGACAACTGGACCCAGTGTGCACCGCATCCATGTGGTACCTCATGTTAAAGGGTCACTGAGTGATCCTGTTTGAGTAATCTCACATTGATCTATTAGCTTCTGTAAATGCCAAACAATATCTGCTCCTTTTTGCTTCTTCTTTTTAAAAACACATCAAACCTTTAAGGGAAACAGCAGTTTGCTCACTGTTTCATGGAAACTTGGACATGATGTAAACAGTTTGGTACATTTGCTCTGAAGGCAAAATACTATAGCTGCTGGAGAACTCTATTTCAGCCTGTAGCCTAATTGCTTCCATTAATTTTACAAAATGGTGAAACATAAAACTGATTTGCATGTTGACTGTCCAATTACTCTTCCTCCCTTAAAGGGGCAGAGGGAAAAATATCTGACATATATGAAGTATGTTAAAGAGAGAAGGGCTGCAAATGGAAGTGCGCACACGGACATACGTGTGAGATGTCTATGTGGGCAGAGGGGAGACTGCGGCTGACTTGTGGCTGTATATTTTTTTATGATGCACACACTGCATGTTATGCAACTGAATGCTGGATTCAAAGCACAGTAAATCTGTGCAGATGCAGGTACAGCAGGAGTTATATAACCAGCAGGACAAAAGAAGAACTCTTGAGTTTCCAAAGCATCCTTGAAGTCAGACAGCTGCTCTTCAAGTTACGTATACATGGAAAACATCGAGTTCATGAGACAAAATGTTACATAAGGCTTCAGCGAAACCATTAAGAAGTGATTTTATTTAGCAGACCAAATATCTGTTATGCATAATGTACATAAGTGACTGCCTGCTGATGGCTTGATTTGAATAATCCCTGCAGCAGTTTGAGGGGAAAATCAGGAAGAGCCTCTTTGAACAGAGCCCAGTGGGACTTCATATAACTAAATTATCTCAACTCTTTTAATGTACAATACGAATGCTTGCGTGTGTGTGTGTGTGTGTGTGTGTGTGTGTGTGTGTGTGTTTGTGTTTGCTCATGTGTTAACATGAATTACATTCTGCAGCAAACTCCTAATGGACACCCTGCTTGGGATGACTCATCAGGCTCACAGTCAACATCAGATATCAGATACAGCTTTTCCTCAGATGACAAAGACTTCTTGAGCACCTCGAGCACCAAACTTTCTGAGGTGTCTTAAAGAAACACCACGCCTCACCGCCTGACCTGCCTTTAGAGCTGCAAGTGGGAGAAGAGAGACCTTCCCTCCGACTATAATCAGAAGTGAACTTTAACCCTTTCGCTTTGTTTGAGGGTTATCCACAGTACACTGGCTGTATGTCTGTGCCAATTCAAAGTCTGGGTACAATTATTCTTCATTTTGTCCCAGGATCAAAACCCTCCATTAATCTCAGCAACACTTTCCTCTCCTCAATCTTCTGATTCCTCTGTGTCTTTGTCTATAATGAGTTCTGGGGATTTGCATCAGAGTTAAGTCTGACTTTTCACCCCTGGACCAAAATGAACAATTATAGAGTGTGCCCTTAAAGGTACAGTACTGTTAGTGTGTGTGTGTGAGAGAGAGAGAGAGAGAGAGGTGTGTATGTGTGTGTGTGAGAGAGAGAGAGAGAGAGCCAGAGGGAGAGATGAAGCTTATGTGCTACGTCAACAGTGTTTTGATGTCTGTTGAAGCTGCTGCCTGTCAATATGCCAGCTACTATAATCCTTTAAAAAGATTAGGATTAATGGCCCATGGGCCTCGCCGAATGTTCCACTCGGAGAGATGGATACTTATGAATGAACATACATTAAAATAATCATTTTCTGTGTATTTCTTCTTCATATTTCAGTACAGAGGTCTCAATTACGATTGGGCATCAGCCAGTTGTTGTTGTTTTTTTTAAGTCTTATTCTCTGAGGAGCCAGCAGGTGCAGTGACGCCTCAGGGATGTGTTTGGTTTTTATGTGATGAATGCTATCTTTTTTATTCATGCGGGCATGATCTGATTCATTAAATGTTCAGGCTTTTTATGATTCCTTATCTCTGAAGATTTATTGGTGTTTCCTGCCTGTGAAACGGTTCAGATATTACCTCTCTCATTAAGTCATTGGCAGTGTCTGTGAAGCAAGGCAGAGTCGTCTGATGGTGGCTGATTATGTTGGACTAAAATAAGATGTGTAAACAAGTGGTGGGCAGATCAGTTTAAAATATTAATGTCAATATCAATGTTGGTATTGGTATTAATCAACACTTGTGTGATTATATTGGTATTTAAGTTCCAGTTTCTCTTCTCTATGTGTGCTCCTCTCACTCACTTCACTCACGCACATTCTGCCCCTCCTTCCCTGCTCCACGTTCAGTCATGTCATTTAGAAGCGCACTGCTGGCTGCCTAACAGAGAAGATCATCCTTTGGTGTTATTTTACAGCTGAATACCAAAATACGTATACAAACATCTAATAACACACCAAAAAGAGAACTCTGAGTCAAAGTGGAGGAGAATCAACAAACTACAACCAGAACCCAGGATCAGAGACAGAAGTGACTAACAGAGTCCTTTTAGCAGGACCAACAATATCCAGGTAGATGATTTATGGAAATGAAAGTAAGATTAAGACATCTCCAACTTTAATGTTATTCTTCAAAGTGTATTTGTTCTTCATAGTTTTACCTTTAGATAATAAATTTACTATAAACTATTGAGACAGTTATATAATATATTCAGACAGTTAAAATAAATCTGGTTGAATTATTTATTGTACCATAATACATGTAACTACCTAAAGATAGGAATGTAATGGCTTAACAAATGTATTAGACCACCACTCAGTGTAAGTTGTTTGTCACTGCTGCCCTATTTAATTAGTATATCACTGATTTATGAAATATTTTTTTTAAATCTCTGTGATGGTTCATCCACCAGTATGTGAAAGCTCATTAATCAAAATTATACATTTGATGTTAAAAAAAATATTAATTGTTGCTATCCATGAATAGTCAGAATGTAAGATTTTATAACAAAGCAGAAAAAATCACAACAAAGCACATTTCTGTTTTCTGATGGACAAATATTTGCTTTCAATGATGAACCGAAACATTAGTTTTAGTGGTTGTTTTTTATTCTTGATTAATTTTGAGAAGCTCCTTCCTGTGTCAAAAGCATCGGTATCTGGGATAATGGCCCTGTAGTCACTTGCTATTGGATTGATACAAAATTTTGCAGTATTGCACACCACCAGCAGGAACTCTGCTCATATGCTAAAATTAAACTTAGACTGTAAAGTATATATATATATATATATATATATATATATATATATATATATATATATATATATATATATATATATATATATATATATATATATTGGGATGAAGGAGTGTTTGTATCTGTTCTGTTCACATAGAGGAACCCTGCACCTCCTCCATCAGTTCAGTAAAACATATTCAGAGTTCAGCACATGAAACTTATCAGATAGAATATTGTTTGCAAGCCTGAGGATTGTTGTTCAAACAGGTCATGTGGGGTTGCAGGTGCAGCCATACCAATGATTTTCCCTGCTGTTTTTAATCAGATTCAGTGTCTGGGTTCTTGATTTAACGGCTAAGTTGCCAAAACAAACATTTAGCAGCAGGAGCTGTCCTCTGTGTCGCCAGCAGAGCAGTGCCATCTTGGATCTTGGGTCATGTATTGTTCAGTCTATGGGTCAACTTTCCCATGTGGTACAGCTTTATATAAATGAGCATAAGTGTAGTCAATGGAAAAAAAAATCAATGAGAGGCAAAATTGAACCTTAAAGACTACATTTTGCCCTTCTAATTACCAGGTGTAAGAATCAGAGTCTGTTTGTCAGCTGTTGGATCATGATGACAGTCTCTGTCTGGGTTCGTGGGCATGCCTCTGTTTACACACCTGCACCTCTACGTAATGTAGGGTCTCCCCTGCTCTGCGTTATTTTTCTTCCTCTGTAAACTCCACTTCAAAAGAGTGTTCCACCTCATGTTGTAAACAACATTTAAGTGCTGTTTCCAGAATCAGGATTTTTTTTAGTTGAGTTGTATTTTTGTCTCACTCAAGGCCCGTAGGCTCAAACAGCTGATCATTGCCCCGAGGTGAGCTGGGTTAACAAACTCTCTCACCATTCCTTTACTAGCCTGATGACTATTTCTGCTTAAAATGATCAGTGAAGAAAACTGATGCAACAAATTACAGCAAAACTACCAGTTTATGAGGCAAAATGCAGGTTGACTCATATGTTACAGAGCAGCCAATCAGTGCACTGCATGTGGAGCAACTTGGGTGTTGCATCTGTGAATCAGTGCTCAGATAAAGGGGTCGATGGGGTTCTACACTTATTATTGGCAAGCACCACCTACACTCAGAAAAGTGTAGGTCTACGTTAAAATTTAAGGCAACAAAGTAACACTTAATATAACTGAATAGATATTAATTACTTACCTTGAATAAGTTAAGTGAATTTAAATAAATAATTTTAACAAATAATGCAACCGTGAGTGAGGAGGGGACATGCTGGATATGAGAACCTGCTGTACATCCAGGGCTCCACACGGCACAGATCAGCTGTCTGTGCTCTGCACGAGGCAGACTGGGTGGCTCTCTGTGCTCCTCATCTGTCCACGTCCTCCTCTCCCATCAATACATCTCATATTATTCTGTAGAACATTAAACACTGTGAATGATAAGGTCCATGATCAGTGCCGTGGAGCACAGACAGCCTGCTAATCTGAGGAACGCTGATAAAAACCTCTAGCTGAAACCTGTTCGTTTTGTTTGCTGCTTGTTTTTTCTTCAATAAAGAAGTGTTAAACTTTATGACGAGTGCTGCTCGGTTGGGTTTTTTGTTTAGCCTCCCAGTCTGTGTCTTGTGGAGCTCAGACAGCCTGCACCCCCAACACAACAGCTTAATGTAGAGCAGGTTCTCATATCCACTATGTTCCCTTCTCGCTCGTGGTTTGAATAACTGTTAAAATGACTTTGATTTCTTGTATCCAAATCATTTTTAACAGTAAATTTAAATTAATTCCTCCTAATTAATAAGTAAATCTAAATAACTTTTTTCCAGATAGTTAGTAATCATTAATCATTTTTTTCCCAGTAAAATTGATTTGGATTTACTGAACATTTGGGATTTCATTAGTTTTAATTTACTTAATTAAAGCAATAGTTTTTTTTCATAAAGATAAATAATTAAAATGTATTTAATTATATTAAGTGTCGCTTTGTGGAGGTGACTGTGGATCAGTGGTAGAGTTGTCGTCTCTCAATCGGAAGGTCGAGGGTTCATTTCCCAGCTCCTGCAGTCTCATGTCAAAGTGTCCTTGAGCAAGACACTGAACCCCAAATTGCTCCCACTGTTGTTCAGTGGTGTGTGAATGGGTATAAATGGGTTAGATGAACTGATGGTTCCTATATAGAACTTCCTCCCATCAGTGTGTGAATGTGGTGTGGATGGGTGAATGACACCAGCAGTGTAAAGTGTTTTGAGTGGTCAGAAGACTAGAAAAGCGCTATATAAGTACTGGAGCATCTACTTTGCTGTCTTAATTTATTTAAGTAGACGCTGGTCACACTTTTTAGAGTGTACAAGCCAACGTAAGGGATAAACGACTTTTTATAAACTATTTTTCTTTTCTTGTTTTAGCCTATAAATATCCCATTGGTTGCATTATTTCAATTTCTGGGCAGCAACTTTGCATTGACACGCAAAACTAAATAAATAAATCACAAACATCATGTATGAATCAATTTTTGGGACAATCAGGCAATCTAAATTCATCAAGAACTGGAACTAAATCAAGAACTAAAACAAATTCTAATTGTATAGCATTTTTCAGTTTTCTTTTTCAGGCCCTTGGATTTCTCTGATGACGGTAAAAGTTGTTCAGTGGACTAAACATCCAAACTTGATATAAAGCAAAAGTTAAAGTACTTTCATTCTCAGTGTATTTTGCAGGAGTGTTACTGCCTGTGAGCCTCCTCCTCTTATAGGACGAGGAGTCCAGTGTAATTCCTTCTCACATCAAACATATTTCAAATGCAGTGCCACCAGCAGTGCTTCAATTAAGAATTTCCCTTTCAGCTCGATATTAAACCAGTCCGCTTCACTCACTCCCCACAGCTGGTGACTGCAAATGGAGTCAGAAGTTCACAGCTTCAAACAATGTTTGAAATTCAATGCCCACTTTTCAAATCAGATGACATCAGCGATTCAGATATTACCCTCACCGATATGCTTCATAAAAAGAGACGAGTGAAGGGAAATGTCATAGGCTGCTGGTTCCAGCATCTCATGGAGAGCTTTAAGAGCATTTTGAATTTCAGATTTCATGATTGAACACTGATGTATTCACTGCGCTAAAGAAATGGTAGCTTAGCACATTGGTGTTCTCTGTTTGAGGACTAAAAATACGAAGGACATCCTCTGAATGCAGTTTGGTATCAGAGCAAAGAAAGTCATGTTCAGGAAAGATTGACCTCAAGTGGTCTTCTGGGGACCATTTAACTCGCTCTTCAGTTTTCTGCAATCAAATACATCAGGTAAGAATCTTTATTATAATCTTAATGCATAATAAACATTTTTGTCACATTCAAAACTTACATAAGACATGCACATAACCAAATGATTCTGTTGACAGATGTGACGCAGTAAAAAAGTCATAAATAACAACCAGTCATACATTTATCTATAACTGTAACTTCTGCATCACATTGTGTGGGTCTTAAATTTAGATTTATCTCATTATAGTTTTAGAGAGTTAATTTTTTTTGTATTCTATTATTTTTCTATATTTAGTATATTTTATTTAGTTTATCCATTTATTTAACTGAATTGAATTGAATTGAATTCTTTCTGTGTTGTATTGTACTCCATTTTCCACTTGGTTTATATTGTATGTCTGTGATGCTGCAGGAAAACGAATTTTCCGCTGGGGATCGATATTGTTATCTTATCTCATCTCGTGGATCATATTATCTCATCTCATCTCATCTCATCTCAGCAATGAGGTTAAATTACCAATGGAAGGCTTTGAAAGTTTTTATCCCCATTCAACACTTATGATTATCTTTATTCTTTAAGCTCCATTCTTTATTCACATCCCTGTTGGCTTCCATAAAGTGGCTGATAGTCTTTTTTGAGGTCCACAAAACAGAACAGAACACCTGTTGTATAATGTACTAAACACAAGACCCAATTGAGTTTGTGACATGCAAAAAAATATATATAATGTAGTATAGCCTGTGTCCTGTGTAAAAAATTCATTTGTCAAAGGTAACTTCTGGGACAGTCTCAAGTCCAAAATGTGGAGCAGCTTAAACATAGCAGCCAGCTGTCTCTTTCTTCAGTCTACTAGTAAACAGAAACATAAAATCCGCTGCCCTTTGGATTCTGGAAGAGTCAGATAACGCACATAGGTTTTCCAGGAGCATGCCATGGCTGTAAAAATAACTAAAGGATGCCCAAAACAGCTGAGGTAACTGGACACGAGCCAAGTTACTGTTCACTGGATGTTAAAGGATTGCTGTATAAAATAATGAAGCTTAAAAACTAGTGGTGGGACTTGATTAAAAAAATTAATCGAATTAGTTATGCCATTTGTAATGAATTAATCGTAATTAATCGCATTTTAATTGCATCGATATTCAACATCAGAAGCAACACTTTTCAAACAGATTTTGTAGTTTAAACTTCTGTATGTGACTATTCAATGATTTAGTCTTCTACCAAAATCCTGTTTATTTTGCTCAAAAGATGTTTTTTTTGAAAACGCGTCAATCTCTGCAAAGCAGATCGTACCAAACAGGAAAACAGACACGAAAATCGATCAGTCGATCGTAAAATTATCCTCGTATATCAAAACTACGACACTGACACAGGGCCAGCAGTCATCAGCGGGTCAGACCCAGAGGAAATCTGACGCCATGGACGAGGAAAAGTTTATATTGGAGGAAGAAAACCTTATAATTATATACGATATGACACATCCTTTATATAAGGACACCAACAGAGACTAAAAGGGAAGGACTGAATTAATGAAGCTCTGGGAGGGCAGGTGAGTTTTACATACTAAATATCATGAAAGTAGTTGTCATGGGTGTGATTCCTGCAGGAACATGTGGTTCTCCTGTGATCTTGTGTATCCAGCTGCTATGAGTACGCTGAGCTGCGCTCCGCTCCTGAGACGGATGCAGTGTGAATTGGCTCGCGCTGACGGACCGCGGCGACTGTTTTTTAAAAGTAAATTTTCCATCCACCGAGCTAAGCAAGGCGCTGTCAACAGTGTTATCCATCACTCAGTGCGTCGCTATAATCCGTCTGCCAGAAACTCGTGCACTGAGAACCGTTCTGTGTGATATAGACTATAAAATAAAATACGATAAAATGCGTCATTTTTTTTAACGCCGTTAATTTCCCCCCGCGTTAATTATCGAATTAACGCGACAAAGTCCCAACACTATTAAAAACCCAAGAAAAACTCTGAGTAAAATAGTCATAAATAAAGGTGTAGATTTTTCTTTCCCTGAACTCCAAATGGGACTCCATTATACATATACAATGTAATACTGTTAAAACCCCTCCAGATTTATACTATAGGGAAGCACCCGCTGTTTGACCACAATATTTTTGATGATTAGTGCATTATTATTTTACGCTGTTTTCGTCAAGTGACATCAAAGTCCCCCAACTGGGGGACCCTTGGGTTCAGTGGTTAACAGAGTGATTGTGTATATGAGCAGTGCATCACATCACAGGTTAAAAAAAAAAAAAAGTAAAAAAAAATACATTATTTACAAACAGAAGTGAAACTGGGTTTTCTCTGACTGTAACTGGAGCAGGTGACAACACATGCTGTTAGTTTAACACAACAAGAAACCAAAGAAATACAGTAACTGGTTTGAGAAAGAACATGTTCCTAAAAAGCTTCGACAGGATCAACTAAAGACTGGGAAAGTAAGACTGAGGTTCTACACCTTAAACATCACTATAGATTAGAAAACATCATATTTTAATGTCAACACTGTGGCTTCTGCTGACTACAAACAGTCCATTGGAAGGGCACTTTATTACATTATCCACTGGGCAGGCGCCTATGAAGGCAGGTAGTTATTTTTTTTTTACCTGGTTTTCACTTGAAGGACACCAGTGAGGGCATTTTATTACATTTTATTATTTTATTATTCAATTATAAAGGCATCTCAGAGGGCGCTTTAGAGCCTTTTTCCAGACACAAAGGCCCTTTGGGAGCAAACTCCCTTAGCCCCAGCTCTGAGTACACCACTTACTCTGAGTTTTCCAGTGACTTGGTTCGGTGCCTTTGTCCACTCTGTTGTCAAGTGAATTTCGAGTGAATCTGAAAAACCTGTTTGTAAGCAGAGTTTTAATCACTTGTAGGTAGCTGGCCAGGGCTCCATGCAGATTTATTCAAATCAAAGTGAGACTTGAAGTGAACGTTCCTGGATATCTGTCTGCGTCAGCTTGTAATTTCTGTGCTCCCTGAAGTAAAACATTGTTAGGAAATGATTTCATTAATTACGACTGTTTCCATGCGACAAAGCAGCTTCTACCCTCCCCATGGTTCACTGACATTTCTAATTTTCTCCAAACACCATTCACGTGTTTATTTCACAACACGTTTATTCTTTCTGCTAAATATGGGAACTTTTCCCGAATGATTTTAATTGGAGCATCCGCACGGCAGGAAGCAGATGGACAGAGAGCGGGTGAATGCGAAGTGACCACTTCATGATGCTGTAACAAAGAACATTTGTGGCACTGCAGCCAGTTTGTTTTTCAGACTCAACACAGACGAGGTTTTCTGATTACAAACTATTCTGTGTTCATTTCACTGATTGTTGCTCAAGGTTCCCTCGCAGCAATGTAAACCAATTAACCAGTCGACATAGCTTTCCACAGCAGCTGTGATAACAACAGTGAGTACAATAGCACGAACACAGACTGTGTTGACATGATTGGATTCTGATGGGGCTGCACTGTAAACAAAGACACACGCTGTTCAGACGTTATAAAAAGTGTCAGAGGATAATTTCTTATCCATAAGACATTTAAGATTGACTACACCAGAGGTACTGTATGGATGGCATTGTGGATTGGTCAGTTGGTCACCCATACACCACACTGGTTCTCTAAAAGTAGGGGATGGACTGCCAGTAACTTCAGGAAGTTGTTTCCCAGAGAATGAATTGTGCTGACCTTGCTGAAACACTGACTTTTCCTCTGCGTTTGTTGGCAGGTTGTAGTTGGAGTGAAATGTGTGCACACCATTGGAGGGAACAGCAATCCTTCTGAGTTTTTTCAGTTTTTTTCGACTGCATGAACACAGAAATTAAAAGTTGTACTCAACAATCAAAACCTGACGCTCAAGGAGCAAAACGTTGGCCCAGATTTCCACCACTTTCAGCACAAAGTCAGCTTCACACTGGTTGCAAAACAATACACACGGAGAGTTGCAAAACACTGAATACACTTGAATACATTAGACACTGAAGTTTATGATGATGTCACTTTTTTTTCCAATTCCAATTGACTGCTTAATTTCAGACACACCAATCAGATATTAGCACTGTAAAAATGCAGTGGTCAATATTAAATCTTCAAAATATAAACACTGATATTTTCTCTTTGAATTCATGTTCAGCAAATACTTCAACTGGATCACCACAGTCCAAGTGAGGAGTTCTGAAGTCTCAAGGTCTTGTTCCTGTCCGAGGGTAAAATGGATCGTGCATGTTGATGCAGCATCAGCAGAAATTCAGCAGTTTTCTGGCATTGCACTGGACCACTGTAGAGAATGGATGGAGAGATGGATGGAGAGATGGATGGATGGAGGGTGGGGTGACCAGGTGCCAACAACTTAAATATGGGACAGAAGCATTTGTTTCTGTGGGACTGCAAGAGACGTGTTGGTGCACTGCCAAGTTATGGTCTATACTTCAATATAACATCAGTCCAAGCCTAAAAAAAATACACATTTCTACTGAACTAGTCAGCTTTAAACAGTGCTGGATTAAGTTGCAAAGACTGTACCGTTCGTGCGATAAGCTTTTATTCTGCATGAAAAGGACTAAACAAATAAATTAATGATCGAGTGTGGTGACTTGTATACTTCTCCAGGAATAGATAACTGTGTGATTCTTCTTTCTTCTTGCACACGACACACAGTCTGAGAGTTAAAGAGACAGGCAGGTGCAAGCTTAACTTCAGCCACCACTTTAGTCTGCCCACATGAGATTCTCATAAATTGATGGTGCTGCATCTCATTTTTTATTAATTCATGCCTTTGATTCATGCCATAGGGACTTATCATAGGCAGGACAGCCAAACCAATACAGAACATCATCTCAATTTGTGTGACAAATGATAGAAATCCTGTGAAGTCCCACAGAAAGTGAGACACCTGATCACCCTCATGGAGGGATGATTTCCTCCTCACATGCATCCTGTAACATCATGAGATAAACATCAGAGTGTACTTACTGCTGAAAGTCTTACCTCATCCCCTGAGCGAGCTACAAAGTTTGTGTTCCCCTTCAAACTCTGGAGGACAGTAGATGTGGTTCAGGTTCTGGTCCCCTCGGCCTTTCTTACAGAAACTCATCCATCAGGTCAGGATGCAAACTTATCTGTTGCAATAACAGCGGGCTCAGGTTAGCCCTCTGCCTTTAGCTCAAGATAAGCCTTTCTTTTCCCTTCTATACGCTGAAATTTGTGTAGGAAGAGGGTCAGAGCGGTCAGAGTGGATGGATGGGTCAAATAAAACAGGAATTTTCACCCTGCAACCTGAACCCTGAACCAGACCTAACAGTCCTGCACTTACAGCCGTGTATTTCAAAGGTTTTCGATGAGAAAAGGAAGAAAGTTACACGCCCACAACATCTCCCTCCCGGAGTCTGAGACAATGGAGAAATGTTTTAAAAGATCAAAAACTGATGGATTAGAAGCACAGATATAATAACTGTTGTATTAATGTGAAAATAATCTTTAAAAAAAAAAAAACTTTACATGTTCATTAAATTTTGTTTATCGAGCACTTCTCAAAATGAGTTACAAAGTGCTCTACAGGGGCAGCAAAATAAAACAGGCAGGTTTTATCTCTTAATATGTAAATATTGTCTTGCGTATATTATTGTATAGGGCAGGGGATGGCATCTGGTGGTCTGGGTCCAGACCCAGACTCCATACTAATGGGACCCGGACCCATCATTAGAAAATAACAAGGGGATTTTAAATGTAACGAGACACTTGTATTTTCACCGGCTCAGCTTTTAAAGTATTTACGGTACTGGTAACTGGTAGCTGGAAACACACAGACCAGTTGCAGTCGCTTTAAGACATGTGATGCTCCTCAGCCAATAAAGTCTCTGCAATCCAGACTCTAAATATTGCCACTCTGCTCACAGAAAAAAGTTTAGAGCTAAGGGATGGTCAAAAGAATGATGGAACAATAAAGAAAAACAAAGAAAGTGATGCAGAGCGAGAGAAGACAAAGAGACGGGTGAGCTGGTGGAGTTAGGGAGAGAATAACATCCACAGATGGTGCAGTCTAAGAAAAGAAAAGTGGACTTACTTGTTCACGTTCATTTTTCCCTCTGCCCCCCCCCCCCCCCCCCCCAGAGCATAAAACCGCATTAAACTGCTGTCTGTCTGTCTGTGCACAATGATAATCATCATGATTATTATTTTCATTATTTTTTTCTATTTATATTTCCTCTTATTTTGTACAGCCCTTCTTACACCTAAAGTGATAATAACCTTTTACCTATCTACTGTGAACATTTCTGTTAACTTAATTATTAGGTAACCATAAATATTGTGAAATACATGTGTAAACAGTGCTTTACAAATGTATTAGTCTACCTGTCATCACAAATCAAGAATCAAGAGTAACATACAATCATGTTGTGCCTCTCTGTCTGCCCCCCCCCCCCCCCCCCCCCCCTCTTTCTGTACTCCCATCCATAGACTGTATAATTAATGGACATAGTCTCCGCAACGTCACCCGTCTGTTTCTGAAACAAACTTTTGAAGCCAAACGGCCGGCGCAGCCATATTGGAAATGAGGCGTGCTCTGAGTCTCCACAGTAACAACCATAGGACGCTCCACAGTCACGTGATCTGAGCTGTGCCTCTGATTGGACGAACTGGCGATCTTAATATTGTGGAAACTGTCGAATTAGAAAAAAATTCCCCCCCCCCCCGTTAAGTGCGTGCTGTTAGTGAAATTAGCGATTCAGGCAGGAGACATTCTTTGTACCAGGCTGTAAATGTGCTTATTTTGGCTGTGAAAACAGCTTTTTTTGGCTTGGTGTGTTTGTGACTTCAGGTACTTCTGGAGCCAGCCTCAAGCGGACACTCGATGAACAGCAGACTTTAGCACTTCAGCATTGCCTCATATTTTCAGACTGGAGGTTGCTGCTTGCTTCCATCACAGTTTCTCTCTCAGATGTCTGTCTATCATGAGTCTGGTTCTGTCTGAGGTTTCTGCCTGTTAAAGGGAAGTTTTTCCTCTCCATTGTAACTTGCAAAATGCTGTAAAGGTCTGTACTCATGGTGGGTTAAGATGAGATCAGACTTCTTATCTTGTCTTGATGTTGGGTCTCTGTTAATAAAATGTATTATCATTTACAGGTCTAGACCTGTTGATGCTTAGAAAGCGTCTCGAGATAACATTTGTTATGAATTGGTGCTTGATTGATTGACTGACATTCCTCTTCTTTCTGGGAGAGGGGGATGGGTTGGATTCCCAGAGGTGTACTCCATAGTGCCGCCCTTGTTGTATCTAGAAGAAAAAAAGATGGATCAAAGGAATTAGAGAGGAAAAGACGGACAGACTTACATGGTATACCTATTTGTCTAGCCTCCTTTAAAGCAGGCTCATTTGTTTCCTAACAAGGTACGCTGTCCCCTCATACTCCTCTTTAGAGATTAATTTTCCAGGTCTCTGGATTGGTCCTCTTTCCTTCCCCTTCCCACATGATTTCCTCCTCCTGAAGAGTCCAGCTGAGCTGCCTCTCCTTTTGACTCTAAGCGAAAAAAAGAAAATACATGTAAATGTTAGATGATGTACTCAAACAAAGCATACTGAATCCATGCTGTTTAGTACTTTTAAAATATTCACTACTCAAATAATGATATAAATGTTTTATGAGCTATGTTTTTAATGATGAAAAGGTAGCTAGCATGTTTGATTCCTTACAATTACCCACCTGCATTTTCATGTTCCTTTGGGACGAAAGCAGGATTGTTGTCGTTGTCATTTCTGAGTGAATCTTGAAATGAAAGAGAAAGTGTTTAGCAAACTGCACTATTTGCATAATTGAATGTTCCAAACGATAATCATGCATCCTCTGTCTTTAAATTCATGAACCCCCCCCAAAAAACCCAACCCAACTTTGAATGAATGAAGGTGTGGTCACACTGGCCATTCATACTGTGCCCAATTGGCTTCAGCCTTAAAGTCCAGTTCGTTTGGCCAGTGTGACCACAAGTGTTCCGTACTTGAGCACAGTTCACTTCTCCTCTTTGGCACGCTTCAGAGAGGTGTGCTTCAGCACAGTACACTTCATGCACAAGCATGTGGACACAATCGCCTCGACCGCTCTTATCAACAGTTATTTTGACCAATAACGCCGGTGTTAAAGAGCTGCATCGAACAAAAACAACTTATCATGAACCAAAAAGTCTCTAAAGTTATAATCCTGTTCTCTCTCTCTCTCTCTCTCTCTCTCTCTCTCTCTCTCTCTCTCTCTCTCTCTCTCTCTGCTGACTCTGATGAGACCACGCTGCATGTAAACAGACACTTCATGGTGACGTAGGCAGGCTGTGTGTGTGCCTAAAGTCTGGATCATGTTGGAGTAGTGTGACTGTGGGCCATACTGCCCAGTGGAGGAGCAGTGCTGGGAGGTCAATCGTGCTTGAGTTCAGCACAGTACAAATGGTCAGTGTGACTGTGCTCTGAATTATCAGTATCATCAGGATGCTGACCGATTTTGGTCGTGTTTCCTAGCCGGTCAGCCATCGGGATAAATGTGTAGCACCGAAAACAGGCAGATAAAGCCATAAATTGAGTGGAAGTGTGGATGACAGGGAACTAGTCAAGCTTAAATACAAGTTTCAAACAAGAAGTTTGTATATATATATATATATATATATATATATATATATATATATATATATATATATATATATATATATATATATATATATATATTTTACACTTAAACTCATGGGTTTCTTGGATTTTCATATTTTCATTTCCTCTTTAAAAGACCATCCCTTGTTCAGACTCCCTTCCAAACACATTTTCTTCTCTAATGCATGGTGGGGTTTGTGCTGCAATGAAAAGATAAACCCAATTCAGGAATTTTTTTAATGATTAAAGCAGTCCCTGAGGTAAAGTATTTTCTGAATTTACTCTCATCAGCTGCTAAATGAAATCATGTAAAAAGTTCTCCCTGTCCCTCCAAACTGAGCTTTTTCCTCTCTCCTCCTTTAAACCCTTCTATCCTCCAAGTTCCTGTTTGTGTGATCACAACATGGTGACAATATAACAGCGACAGTGGTGAGATTTGGATGAAACACTGTCTTTTCTATCAGCTTCCTAGCCAACAAAATCATCCAAAAGCTGATTTTTGGAGAGCCAGCGTGGCGCTGTGCAGCTGCCTGAACTTCCTGCTCTGACAGTGGGCTGGGGTAATGTTATACTGGAGGGCACTGTGGATGTGTTAGCAGCCGCCCTCAGACACCAGCTCCAGCCTTGCACTGTGCTGCTCAGAGCTGGATTTAATTGTGGTGATGACTCAACTCCTTCCTGCAGGACAGTCCTCTGTGTTAGAAAATAATCGCACACTGTGTAACAGATCATCTCACTATAAAACGGGCAGCACAGAGCGCCGTTTATCACGTGTGACATCATGGTGTTGTGAACTTATGATGCAATTAGCACGCCTGCTGTTTCCTTTTGTTAGCTTCCACTTGTGTAAGCACACTTCGATCGACACACTTGGTTTGGTCTTGAATCCAACGGTTGCTCTCTTTTGTGGAGTTTTTATTTTGGACAAACTCATTTTCCCCTCTCTGAAAGATGTTTGCATGTAAAGACGTCTCCTCTTTGAATTCCTGCCATAGCACTGCTTCTTGGAAATCTCTTTAGCCCTTCGTTGCCATGGCAATTCAGCTCCACTGCACTAGTGAAGGGATGTGTGTGAGTGTGTGAAGTCTGTGCACCAGAGCCAAGGCAAAAGGGACAAAAGCACGATTACTGGAATGACTGCAGAGATAATCTGTAAGGTGTCGGTGGTGTTTGCGGAAGTTCCTGGCATCATTCATCCGCACTTTGTCGACACTGGTTTGTGGGTATTTTACAGGTGACTCTTGCTGGTGGATTAATAGAGACCCTAAGACCCCACAATGCCCTGAAGCAGTGGGAGGGTGTATTAATCTCTCAGCATTTAAGCCTCTCAAGCTGGTAAAGGATTGGGAAGATGCAGGTTGGGATCAGTGGAAACTTTTGCTTCTGCACCAAACTTCATTACAGCTCGTGTTTGAATAAAGGAACATAAACTATTTCCATGTGACCAGCAGCTGATGTAAAAATTCACAGGGCTTGCAGTCTGCGTCTTTTCAATGTGTTCTTGCATTTTGGAGGACTTCATGCAGACCTACTGCAGGGTAGGTCTACCCAATCAATTCAGTGGCAGGAGTATGAACCATGATTCTAGGCTTACATTTTTGTTCTGAGGAGTTCATGATTTTCTTTCCTCAACTCAGATTGAGAACTAGTCACAGTACTGCCCAAGAGCTGTGACAAAGGAACACGTCAGAACTGCTGGAAACTCCTCCCACCACTCTGAAGGCTCGGTCTACACCGTCGGTCTTCACTAGAGTTGTGACATTCGCAAATGGGTTCACATTTGTGATCTGTTCTTATATGTAAATTGTACACGCTGCAAAATGAATAGGATTTATTAGTTTGTATTGAAATTACAGCATCAACAATCTACAGCTTTAACATAAATAAATAAATAAATAAATAAATAAATAAATAAATAAATAAATAAATAAATAAATAAAACTGGGGTGCAGATGGCCTAGTGGTCTAGGTTGCCCTCCATATCCAACCAACTTTATTTATAGAGCACTATAAAACAACCACAAACAGAAAACAAACAGATAAGAGCAACAGAGGCGCATAAAAGAAAATATCAAAACCAAAGACAAAACAAATAAGTGTAAAAAAGATCAGACCGACAAACTAAGTCTCACCTAGATTAAGAGTTTTAAAAGTGGACAGTGAAGGAGCCACTCTAATGTGCAAGGGCAGATCATTCCACAATCAGGGAGCGGCACAAGAGAAAGCCCTGTTCCCTCTGAGCTTCCTAATGCTGTGCAGTGTCACCAAGTATGACTGCAGTGAAACACACATAGACTGACATGACTGACATGACTGATCCACACACTGTCATTACAACTTCATCACCTGCAGGTGTTTACTGGGTTAATGAGAAAGGAGTTCAGCGACGGGCGCCTCTCACGCAACTATTTGTCACAACTAACTCGTTGTAATCAGCTCCTCAATGAACAAATCAACCTGTTAGGAAAATAAACAAGGTAAAAGTATGCTAGCACACGGTTTATGAATCTGATTTATTTTTGCTGTGCATTGTTTTTCATCACTTGTAGTTGAGATTTTTTGCTCTCTTTTCATAAACAAGACCTCTGGGCTAAGGGTTACTAAGAATACATTTACATTAAATGAAGCGTGGCAAAAACTCTTTCATTGATAAACAGTTTTTCCTCCATGAGTAGTTTCTTTCTTTCTTTATTTTTAATAACAGATTTCAAAATCTTTGGGTTCTTCAGTTCTTAAAGGTGTCTGAACATCCCTGTGGTGGCCCTTTAGTTCTCCTGAGAGTTGGGAACAGGTAGGTCTCCAGGCGTCTGAGTGCATAGTTGTGTCCTTATGGTGCCACCCACATTGTACCCATTATACAGATACTTAGATGGAAGAAAATGAGAGAACAGGACAGACAGTATGTGGTGTCTGAAAAAACAAGATGTTTTCCTTGGGAGAAAGTATGTGTGTGATAAAGTACCTGGTTGCTGGGAGGAAGGTCGTGCACTGTTGGAATGCCTGTGACCTTTCCTAGTTGGATAGACTTGAGGAGGTTGACTTGAGGTGCCTGAAGAAACTAAGGTCCAGTTCACCTGGCTGGCTCCCTGGATTATTACTGATATTCCAGAATGCAGGATCGATCATATTATCCACAGGATCACTTTCAATCTTTGTTTGATCTTTTTCTTGATACTTCTGTCACTGACCGCTCAGTGAAAAACAGGAAGTGGGCTTTGCTTTAGAGACGGTTTCAGTTTTGATCACTTCACAGTTCACACACACTTACACAGATTCATGAATTTCCCTATGGGGATTAATGAAGTACATTCTATTCTATTAAATTCTATTCTATTCTTCTATTCTATTCTATTCATAGGATGCAGGGTAGTGATGGATTCAAGCAAGCTCATTGGCAGAAAGACCACACTGCAAAAAAAGGGGAAAAAAAAAATCTAAGCAAGTGTTTTGGTCTTAATTTTAGTAGAAAAAGATTTAATATGAGCCGCATTCAACTGACCGGACAAAAAAAGACAAAAGACAAAAATGAGGTCTGTATTGCTTGTCACAAGTAAAAAAAAAAAAAAAAAAATGGGTTAAGATAAAAAATGTTTCTTTTATTAAGACATTTTTCTAATTTCAAGAAACTTCATAAGCAATTATTAATTACCCCATTGGCAATTTTTTTTAACTTGTTACAAGCAATTCAGACTTTATTTTTGTCTGTCTAGAAATTAGACATGTTTGCTGACCTGTCAGTTGAATGTGGCTCATATCAAGTATTTTACAATGTTTTTTTTTCCACTAAAAATAGGACAAAAATAATAATAAAACAATGAGTGAGTGTGGACTTGTTCAAACTTGAGGGCAGCTGTCAAACAAGAAGTTGATGGTTCTACTTTTTTTTTTTGTCAACAACCAAACCGGTGATTGATTATTGCCTCCAACTTTCATATTTTCCTATTTTCCTCAAGGGACTGCAGGGTGTTAAAACTACCAGTGGGAGGAACATATTTGGATTGGCACTTCTCACAATCAAAGGACGTGTGATAAAAAGTTAATTTAATTCATAGTGTTACCGTTAGTTGATTCAAGCACCCAAGCTGACAGTCACTGCATTCCACAATCAGTCGAAAGTTAAATTTGTCAAAAGAGGTGATGGATGTTTTTTTCTCTCCTCTCAGATTGGCTCCTTCCTCCCTTTTCAGTCAACAACTACCAACTGCAGACAGATCACAGCACAGGGGTGGGACCATGGTTCAGCCAGTCATGTGACTGAGAATTTCCCAAACTGCCTATCCAATTTGAGAGCCTCTCCTCATTCATGTTTTCTTTACTGGCCTGTTAAAAACTATCTACTATCTATCTATTGTAAATCCACTCAACACATCAGTTTGTTGTTGCAGTTGAAGTGTCCTTGAGGACTGTCTGTTTGAAGTAGATCACAGCGACACCTTTTGGGTGGAATCGTGCGCACACTGTCATGATGACATGACTCTTAACAAGGTGTGTGTTTGTTTTGGAAATGAATGGAGATCAGATCTTCTTTTTAACACTACTTTTCTTTACTTAAAACAACTTTTTTCTAGATACAACCTGACGAGGTAAGGTATTTATCAACAGTTACACGGTGCTGTTCTTTGAAACATGACAACAAGCAAACTTTGCCAGTTTTTACTGAAGGAGCTTTATTTAGCGCCCGGTGCTGTGAGACGTATCCATGGGCTAATTAATGTTAGTGAATCCTTATGTCCTGCTCATCTACCAATCAGAGCTAATGTAACCTCACTCTACATTTTATTGACAGACTTTTGAATTTGATAAGATCATTGCAGTATAACTGCTGCATGTAGGTTGAAATTAATAAAACAAAACTTGTGTTTTAGCCTTTAGCTCATGGTTTAGCCTTTAGCCTTTATGAAGGTAGATGTATTGCAAAATAGGTGAGCTTGTAGAATGTGATGTGAAAACTTGAAGAAAAAAAGGGAACTTGTATGTAAAAATGTTTACTTGTTTAAAAAAAATCCACACATGAAATTAATTTGAAGTCACAGAAAAAGTTTTCACAAATGTGTAGACAAATTACACAAATAAAATTACAGCTCTGAAACTGTAATCCAACATTTCGCAGATGTTTTTTTTAATGATTTCCAATGCCTGTTATCTTTTACAAACACAACTCTGTTGATACAACTTCTCCAATCTGACGCTACAACTGCACAAACTACTCTTCTTGCTTGAATCTGTGCTGCTGGAGTTCTGCAACACATTTTGTGAGATGCATGTAGCAAAACAGATTTGTACTTATAGAAATGCCCCTCCTTCCTCTCACCCCCAGTCTCCCTTGTGTGTTTGGGGGGGGGTGACCATTCAGAATGGAGGAACTGGAGACGTAGCAAGTAGTTTCCCTCTGCAGATTTCAGGTTTCAGTGATCTCCTATGACACACCAAGTCAGGGTAAGTAGCCTAGCTATTAATTAAAATCATTATTTTTTGGTATGTTTACTACTTTAAAGGCACTTGGTGCGCCATAACGGATCACTGAAACCTGAAACCGGCAGAGGGAAACTATGTGCTTGTGTTTTAGCCTTTAGCTTGTGCTATAGCCTTTTGCCTGTGTTTTACCTTTTAGCCCATGTTTTAGCCTTTAGCTTGTACTAAAGAGCGGAGAAAAACAAAGATCTCTCTTCTCACTACTTTATGTCATCAGCTGACGTGGTGTTGTCATAGAAACTTCATCATACCATAAATCAATCCGGTCCAGTCCCACCTGATCAGGAAGCTAAGAAATATCATTTAGAAATAACCTGTATTGGTGCTGATAATCTCATTTTAGTTGTGGGTTAGGATCAGGCAGATATCTAGAAGAGAGACTTTTTCAGGATCACTAAGAAAGTCCACATAGGGACTGATGTGGTGTCAACTCTGTGCTTTATTTTGAAAACCAACCGGATGGTGTAACGTTGTTTCGGGCCTGAATTCTCATCCTAGTTAATCTGCTATATGCTGATTGATGCCTTGTAGAAAAAAAAATCTTGCATATCTGCTTTTAGTAAAAGTGGAGGTAAACACATCGACTAAAACTGAAATCAGATCTGGCCATGTCAGAGTAGATGTCCACCTGATGGGATGTAGCTGTTTGCAAGATGGTGAGAGAAAGAAAAGTAAAAGTGAGAGTCCCATATATCCATACCCTCTTCGAGGACCAGATCTTATATTCTAAGTGTACTGATCTTTCTGATGTAGCAGCAAGCTGCAGGAAGCTATAGGCACACACAGCAAACGAGTGGATGTGACCTTAGAAGTGGCTGCTCATTGGAAATGATTCAGCGAGATCTCCCATCCGTCCCACGGGTTGCCGTTATGCTGCAGAGGCTTGTTATTATCACAGAACTGTTATTACAGTGAAGATTGGATATCAGAGGACACATGTACAGTGGTCTGATGTCTGAGCAACACTGCTGCAATACTCAGACAGACATTTCTCTTCACTTCCAACACAGCTCCAGGCTGTGCTTTTGTATGGATCCAGCAGCGGATAAAAAAAAAAAAAAAAAAGAAGAAAAAAGTTCCCCTCTTATCTGGAATATTGACATCAACATGCAGGGTGCATGAAAAACCCAATTTAGAAAGTACAATCTCTCAAATTAAAGACAAGAATATGGTAAATTTATTGATTTCACTCATTTACTGTGTTGTAATAAAAACATCAAAGTTGCTATGAGATGAAAATTGTCTTTTTTTGTTTTGCCTGGTTAACTATTAAGCAGAAACGAGCGTTGTGTTTCCTGGAGACTTTAATAAAATGCTTTCATTTGCAAGTTTTTTAAACAGTCACAGACTCATTTAAGCTCAATTAAAACTACATCAGGACAGAATGAGTACAGAAAAAAAGTGAGTCTGTACTGTAAACAGCTCAGTGATAACAGAAGTCATTAAAGAGAAATCATGTAAATATAAGAAAAAGCCCCGTGAAAGGGAAAAATAATGAAGAGAGAAACAACAGATAATGAGGCAGCCACCTGCAGCCTGAGTCCCACGGTCCAAATGAAATGCAGAATTACTAAATCATGGTCTACATACTAACCAGGACATTTCCTTAGATGGTAAAACTGATGGAAACTTTTCAAAGTTCATATTCAGACAAGTTTTCTGTCTTTGTAACAAAGAGTTGTGCCGCTTTGTAAGATGATAACTTTATTTGATAGCAGCAGTTTGTTCTCCGTTTGAGTATGAAAGAAGATGCTTGCTATTGATTTAGTATTTATATATTTTTTTTCTTTTTTTAGCATATTCGGATATAAACAGAAGTGTTAGCACTGGGATTTTTTTTTGGCTTAATCCTCTGACAGCAGGTTTTAAAGAGTGAAGTACAAACAACAGCGACAACACTTGACTGTAGTAGACAAAAGTAAACACTCCAACTGTTCACCTGTCCTGTTAGCGGTCTGTTTGTGCTGCAGTGGCGTTAGCCATGGGGGTAAGTCTGTGTGGGCAGTGGCTGTACCTGACCTTCATGCTGCTGTGAATCAACAGCGTGGCACGCCAACAGTATTTGGGCCATTCCACCAAATCGGTGCCTTTTGCTTGTTGTAACAATAAATTTTCTTTTCTCCAAAAGTTAGCTCCTGAATGAGCAGAGCTGCTTTGCTGTGATGTTTGAGGCTGGATTCGGCTTGCTTAATTTTCCAAGTTTCAGTGAAGTTGGGACGTTGTGTAAAATGTAAATAAAAAAAGAGAGCACAATGATTTGCAAATCCTGTTTAACCTAAATACAACTGAATACACTACAAAGACAAGATATTTATTGTCAAACTGATAAACTTTTTTTTGTTTTTTTTGCAAATATTCACTCATTTTGAATTTGATGGCAGCAACACATTCCTAAAAAGTTTGGACAGGGTCAACAAAAGACTGGGGAAGTTGGAATGCTCCAAAAACACCTGTTTGGAACATTCCACAGGTGAACAGGTTCATTGGAAACAGGTGAGTGTCACGATTGGGTATAAAAGGAGCATCCCTGAAAAACTCAGTCAGTTTAGAGTAAACAGTTTAAAGTCAGTGTTGTTAATCAGATTTAGACTTTTTGTTATTCTGGTTAAAATGATCTTCGTGTCCTGATGTCAATCAATACATGTGTTCTTAACATAGAGTGAAAAATATCTGCTGTCTACAGAAGGAGTAAACCTGGGGAAAAAAAAAACAACCAATCCTAGCATTTGGCAGCCAATTTATTAAACCAATCACATCCCGTCCTGCTGTTCTGCCCGTCTCCTGTATGTACATTTTGCTGGCGTGCACAAGCCTTGATTCAATGGATTCGATGGGTTTCATCATCTACAGTCCATAATATCATCAAAAGATTCAGAGAATCTGTAGAAATCTCTGCATGTAAGCAGCAAGGCTGAAAACCAACATTGAATGCCCGTGACCTTTGACCCCTCAGGCAGCACTGCATTAAAAACCAACATCATTGTGTAAAGGATATTACCACGTGGGCTCAGGAAGACTTCAGAAAACCATTGTCAGTTAACACAGTTCATCACTACATCTACAAGTGGAACAGTGTGGCTTCGTAGTAAAAGAGTGCAGGTACTAGACTGACCTGCCTGCAGTCCAGACCTGTCTCCCATTGAAAATGTATGGAGCATTATGAAGCTCAAAATACATCAACAGAGACCCCGGACTGTTGATCAACTGAAGTTGTCCATCAATCAAGAATGGTAAAGAATTCCACCTCCAAAGCTTCAACAATTAGTGTCCTCAGTTCACAAACACTTATTGAGTGTTGTTCAAAGGAAAGGTGATGGAACACAGTGGAAACATGAGCCTGAACCAGCTTTTTAGGAACGTGTTGCAGCCATCAAATTCAACATGAGTGAATATTTACAAAAAAAAAACAATTAAGTTTATCAGTTTGAACAACAAATATCTTGTCTTTGTAGTGGATTCAGTTGAATGTAGGTTTAACAGGATTTGCAAATCATCGTATTCTGTTTTTATTTAAATTTTACACAAAGTCCCCACTTCATTGGAGGGTTATACTCTAGTTGTTATGTTTCAGTTACTTCATTATTACCCATCCATCACCCTGAACACAGAGCCTCCCTCCCTTTGTTGCTTTGGCTCAAACACACTTTACTCCTGCTCTAGAAGTGAACGGTGTCACTGGATGTGGAAACATGAGGTGTGGTTTCATCCACTAATGAAATAATTCCACAGGCTGATTGGATCTGCGGCGACAGCATCTGTGCCCTGCTGTCTCAGCAAAGAAGAAATCAATAATCACTTATGTGTTTAAAATACAGCGTTCGGGCTTTTAACCCCAGCAAGCAAACATGATCACATTATCATAGTTTAGAGCTGTGTGTTTTTAGAGTGTTTTTTAATCTGTTTTCCAAGGTTATTTTATCAGTCAATCAATAATGCTCCTTTAGCAGGCTGGACTGCGAGGGGCAGCCGAAAATATCGTTTATTGTGGAATAAACTGATAGAAATGGATACAGACTAATTATTTTATTGATTAGGACTGAATTACTTTTAAAATACTGGAAAATGGATTGGCTAGCAACAAGATCACTTTTAAAACATGTGCCAAAGCATTAAAAGTAAAGTATTCCAGCTGTTTTTTTTAACCTTCTTTTCTGATGAGACTGATGCAACTTCATGTCATGTCATGCTGAATATATTTCTTATTCAATACAAAAAATAGATAAATAAAAATCTTCCACCTATAGCATCCTTATCTAACCAGCAGTGCATGCATTCACCATATGTGAGCTCTTTCTTCACTTTCCTCTGTTCTGTCTCCTCCAGTTTCTCTGACATTATCTTGGTTCACGTGTCTGCTGACTCACACACACACACACACACACACACACACACACACACACACACACACACACACACACACACACACACACACACACACACGCCTCCACACATTGTTAAACCTTTCTCTTATAGCAGCTTCATTTCCACTCAGTGTGAAAGACCTTTGTTGTAGGAATAACAATCCGTCAAACTTCTATTTCTGATGAATGTAATCCTTGTGGCTCTACAGGTCATGTTTACTTTGCACTCAAAATCTCTGCTGTAATTCAAACGGATGCTGTGCGAGCCTCCTACTGCTTTTTCAAATATACATGATTTCCACTAAATGACTTCCTGTACGATGAAAGGCCAACACAGGAAGCAGAGTCCTCATATACTAATATAATGGTTTTAACAGGTTGGGATTGTGAGAGCCAAGTGTCAGCCAGGAGCTAGATTGTCAGTTAATTTAGGGAAGGTGAAATGCTCCAACAGTGTTTCCGTCAGTAAAAATATCATTTCAGTGTGTGAAATTTTAATTAACAGTTCGTGGCAAAAAAAAAAAAAGCACATAGAGGACTACAGTGCTGTGAAAAACCCTTCATCTTTTTTTTGTTTGTTTGTTTCAGAAATTGTTAGGGCTGCAATGATTAATCAATGGAATTCATTAAAATTGATTATTAAAAGCAACAACAACAAGTGGAATATAGTGAAGAACTTCTTCAGTGTGTGGGCATTTTAAATCAGGTAAAGCTGGAAAGTGTTAAAAGCAAACTGTGTCATCTTCATGCCACAGCACAGGAGCACCACAGAGATGAAACACCTGAGGAGGAGGGGATGCTTCATAGAGAGATAAATGTTTCCACAAAACTCCTCATATGTTCCATTTTAATGTTGGAAATGTTTGGTTTGTCTCTAAGAACTCGTCCTGTCCTGCTGCTAACTGATCATCACGTTTGACGAGTATGAGAAGTTCATGAAGCTAACATTAGCATTAGCTGCAGCAGACTGTCATATACATATCTATCTCTGCTCACTGCACACACACACACACACACACACACACACACACACACACACACACACACACACACACACACACACACACACACTGTCCATCAGCCAATCATGTTCATACTCTCTTGTACAGATCCGTGTCACATGAATGACTGACAGGTTAACAGTCACTCAGGTAACTTTATCAGTCTGACACATTCACTGACATCAGGGAAAACTCAGTTACTGCCAGAACAATGTCTTTTTATTGAACTTTAACTTTATATATCTGAACAGAACAGGAACAAACACATGTAACCAACCCATGCGAATAAGTTTAGATATTTAATTCTCTAAGAGGAGCTCAGAGTGAAGACATGAAGCAGTGAGGCAGTGTGTGTGTGTGTGTGTGTGTGTGTGTGTGTGTGTGTGTGTGGTGTGTGTGTGTGTATATATATATATATATATATATATATATATATATATATATATATATATATATATATATATATATATATATATATATATATATATGTATATCCAGTCTGGGGCTTCCTTCAGATTCTACACCATGGTTGGCAGTGCGCCTTTCAAGAGGTTGGTCTAACGTTAAAATCAGATTTGCAGTGTTGCAACACATTGCCAGTAGTTTTCTTTATAGACCCTTAAACAGTTAAAACATCATACAGACATCTATTTATATAAAGTATATCAAAGTTTATAAGATCAAAACTTGGTTCCTGATTCCCTCCCACAGCCGGCATGTTATATGACTGCATACACTTTAATTCGCCTGAAAGTTTAACCTTCTACTTCACTTTGCATTGCATGCTGTTCTGTCTCTTTCAGGTCAAGAAAACATCTTTATATCAAATATTTCTTATTGTTAGGATGTATATTCAGAAATAGAAAGTTTTTCTACACCACGCAAAACCACTCAAAACATGCTGACAGTCTCCTGATTTACATTTACACACTAATGCCAGGCAGTGCCATGCTCATCCAGGTGTAATCATGGTCAGTATAAAATATGGACGTGGTTTCCGTGATGTCACCCGTCTGTTCCTGATACAGTTAAACAAGATAAGATAATAGTTTATTGTCTGATTACTCGGAAATTTGTTTTGCGTAGTCCAGCTGATCCACCAACACAGTTACACTCACATTTATAATAAATACATAAATAAAAGCACATCATCAACTGTTAAAAAATTACCACCCAACAATTGCCCAAATGCAAAATAAAAGACTTTGAGCTTCCTTTGTAACAGCTATAGGGCACCTGTCAGTCACATGAGCTGAGCTGAGCCTCTGATTGGACAAACTTGTAATCCTAATATCTACTAAACCACAGCGTTAGAAAAAAGTTTACCCCTGTACAGTGTGTGCCGATAGTGAAATTAGTGTTCCAGACCCAGACTGTTTTTTTGAACCAGGCTGTAAATATGTTTTTTTCTAATGCTGTAAAAGTCTGTTTTTTGTTGTTGTTGTTGTTGTAGTTGTTGTTGTTTTTTGTCTTGGTGTGTTTGTAACTTCCTGTCTTCCTGCAGCCAGCCTCTAGTGGATTCTCCATGAACAGACACTTTTAGCACTTCTGCATAAACTTCATTTTTCTCTACCGGATGTTGATCCTTGGGTGTAAGCTATTGAGCATTTCCATACAGTCACACATTAATGAAACAGTCTTCATCAGCAATTGGGGGCCAAGTTAATCTCCAGGGACAATCTCACCTTCTGGAGAAGACGGGGGTCAAAGCTGTTGGTCTATTTTTTTTATTTTTATTTATTTAAGACCCATCAATCGAAAAACAAGTCTGTTTTCTCCAGTGCCCTTTAATGTTTATATAAAAAAAAAAAAAAAAAAAAAACTTCTGTTTGGTTTGCCATTTACATCAGTCTGTTTGAGTTAGTGAAATATTTCTCTCCTCTCATTTTATGTTTTGTAATATCCATTAATAACCACACTGGAGCTGGAAAACAATGCTGTGCAAGATTATTGCTCGGTATATTGGGACTCTGAGTCAATTGATGTGGTTTGAAATGATGTTTGCATTTTGATGTTGTGGAAAGGGTAATCATTCACATTACAAAACTTGATTAACTGGCATTTGCCTTGTGCATATTCACCCAAAATGAGAGGCTCTGGCTCGTTCTCCTGTCGATGAACAGATATTACTTCCACCCAAAACTCAGACAGGTTGACTGTATGACTGTAAAGCACAGAAATGAACCCTGCATGATAAATGACAGAGTCTCTGCAACAAAAGGGACTCTAAAGATAAAGAAACCAGAAAAGTTTATTTCCTCCAAACACAATGGGGTTCTATAGGAGCTGATTCATGTGCCAAACATGACCTTGTGTATGTAAATAATAATGAAGGGGTCATTTCTAGCAGTCATGTAGCTAAGTGATGTGTACTAATATAATAATATAAAAACAGTAGAGCAACAGTTGAGCTCAGTTGCATATATGAGGTGTGTAATATAAATTATATCCAAGCTGTGGTTTCACACACGCCTCGACATGAAAATTAAGACCTCTGTCAATGAAGTCACATCCTTTGGCTCCCAAACAGTTCTTTATTTAACGCCATTCTTATTATTCTATTGATTCAGGCACATTAAACAGTGATAAGGTTTATCCATGATCCATGTTTGTTTTACAGAAAAATACCAGCAGCTGTCGTTATCAGGAATGTGCCAAGAAAAAAAAAAAAAAAAAGAGGGGGGGGGGGGGGGGGGGGTAAATTTTGAATTATATGAATCCACAACAATACTGTTTAGTGGAGTTCAGTCCAACTTGTCAAATTATGGAATAACTTTACAGTATAGCCTCTTTCTGTTAAAGTGGATTTGCAACAATTTAAGGTAGTCAGTCTCTGCACTAATGCACAGCAGCGTCTTATGTGCTCTGACTTCCTTCCTCAATTATGGTAAGAAAAATAACTTTGGAACCATGAGTAAAAAGGGAATGCAGTGGTTACGAGACCCTACTGTACATTGGGATCTTGTGCAGGGGAGCACAGGTTGGCTGTGCTGTACATGTCATGTCATGTCTGTAAAGTTTCTGTTTTTGCACATTCTGAGTCATGTTTGGTTTCCTGGTTTTGTTTTGAAATCATTAACCCTTGTCTCTGTCTTTTAGATTTGTTCCTGTCTGCCCTGCCCTGTCTGTCACACCTGATCCCTGATTGTCTTCCCCAGCTGTGTGTCATCACCCCTCATTACCTCTTGTATTTAACCTCATGTGTCTCACTGTCTTGTTGCTAGTTCGTCGTACCTCACAGTCTTCGTTCCAGCCTTTATGTCACAGTCTAGTCTTGCCGTTCATGAACCTTGCTCTTGTTTTTGGATTTTGCTCTTTGCCTCACGTCTTCTGGATACCTCTGCCTCTGTTTGGATTGTTTACCTGTGTACCGAACTCTTCCTGTCTGACTGCCTGATTCCGTGTACCGAACCCTGCCTGGCTGACTACCTGTCTTGTGAACTGAACTTGGTCTGTTTTTAATAAACCCTTCTGCTTTTACGGATCTCGGTCCTGAGTTTGCATTTGCGTCCTCTTCTGGTTCTGGGTTCATGACATGTCATGGATGTAGTGATGCTGAAATTGAGTTTCATGAGGCATCAAACCACTTGAGCCAACTGAGAAAGGGTTAATTTCTTGAAGCTTCATTTGCACATGCTGGTCAGGTGTATAATCACAGGCAGCTGTATCTTAACCATGTACTGTCTGATGCATTGAATTATTGTCTGTTATGGCTGTTGTGGATGACTGTGAAATACATAAAAATGTACAACAAGACAAATTCTCTACATAAATTATCATGTGTATAATGATATATCTTTTGAAAGTATTCTGTGTGTAAAATTTCCAAAATGATAGTATCACATGGTGTGACATGTTGTCTAATAATGCTTTTCTGTCACTTTTGGAAAACAGCATGGGGTTTAACCAGGCAGAGAGCAGTGAAACTGTGGAACCAGGAAGAGGATACTGATACATTTGTGTAAGTTGGACAATGATGAACAGAAATGGAGAGATTTTAGTCATTTTCATTCAGAAATAAAAGTTCCCTTATAGTTTCAAACTATCTCCGAACTTAAAACAATATTCAAACTCAGAAGTGATGGTTGCTCTCTTTCAAAAGCTCACATTTTGAATGGAGTCTGAGGGATTTATGTTGCTGTCAAACCTGGTGAAAGATCTGAACCTCTATGTTCTAAACCAGTTTCTGAAGCAGTCGCATGGTACAGCCGGGCAGCGAGGCTTCAGAAATCATCATTTTCAGCTCCTCTCCTGGTTGAAACAAGCATTGACACATGCTTCACGGAAACACCCCCTCCATTACAGTGAGTTTAATGTTGTTTATGTTGAAAGATGTGTTGATGGGTTACTCTGGTCAATTCTATATTGAAGGGTACATTGAAGACAGCTCATCCATGCTACCTGAAGCATAGAGAGCCAATCTGTGCCATGTGGAGCACAGACAGACTGCTGGTGACAATTCTTTCAACCAATCAGTGGACTGCAGTGTTTCTAGCTCCACCTTCTGGGGTTTGATTGGTATGTTTGGTACCCCAACAGAAGGGTACAAAAAAGTTGGATGGTAGAACTCGGTTGTTTGGGGACCTCTCTGGGTTTTCATCAAAGGAAACACCACAAAATGTGTGCTGTACCGAGACAAACCGAACTGAACCACTTGGTGGAAACAGGGCTTTAGAGACACAACCTTTCACACTCACACCTTCAACTTAGAAATTTAGAATCACCGGTTAACCTAATGGGCATGTTTTTGGAATGGGACTGGGAGGAAGCCGGAGTACCTGGAGAGAACCCACACATGCACAGGGAGAACATGCAAACTTAAGCAATTTCCCCTTGGGGATCAATAAAGAATTTCTGATTCTGACTCTGAAACTCCACACAGAAAGACCACCAGGCGAACTGGGATTTGAACTGGTGACCTTGCTGTGAGGCTGCGGCACTAATCGTTGCTCCACCTTGCGGCCCCTTGTTAATATTATATTTGACCAGAATCTATAAATATTTGGTCTACTGGGCGGCTGTGGCTCAGTAGGTAGAGTTGTCGCCCCACAATCAGAAGGTTGTGGGTTTCATTCCAGCTCCTGCAATCACATGCCGAAGTGTCCTTGATGAATGTGATGTGAATGTTAGATATAGCTGATGGTCTGATTAGCTTAAGTTGGCCATCAGTGTGTGAATGTGGTGTGACTGGGTGAATGAGGCTAGCAGTGTAAAGCACTTTGAGTAGTCGGTAAGACTAGAAAAGCGCTATATAAGTACTGGTCCATTTACCATTCCATTTACCATTTACTAAAACTAGACTGAGACTAAAAGGTTTCCAATGACTAAAATATGGCTAAAACTAAATGGTGTGTTACTCAAAGACTAAGACTAAATCAGAATTTGCTGTCAAATGAACACACTCCATGTAAGCTCTCATCTCCTCATTCATACCTGCTGAGGAAAAGGAAACCCAAGATGAGGAAATATGTCAAGCTTTGGTTGTGGCCTTTCATCAACATTATTCTCCTCAACCAGACACACTGACTTCTTTTTACTGCTTTGTTTTTGTCTCCTTTACGTCTTCAGAAAACCCTGTACATGCAATTCCCAATTCTCCAAGTAATAAAACACTTGATCCTGCTGCGATCACTATAAACAACCAAAGACTGCAAACACACTTTGACATGAGTCTTTATTGAACCAAGTATTGTTTATAGTCCACTACTGCCCATTTTCACCAAACTTTACTCTTTATATTGTCAAAAATTGTTGTGATTCTGGATCCTAGTGAGCATTTCATTTTTGAAACAAATCTTTTGAAATACCCATCAGAAAGTTCACAATACACACATTTTCCAACATTTCCTGTTGAATTTAGGCTGTTTTTCTACAATATTCATAGTATTAAATATGAAAACAATACTGTTTACAAACTGTATCTCAAATAGGGTTGGAAAAATACACACTTCTTAACAATGACCATGAGTGGAAAGAGTGAGTATGTGGTCTCAGAACTTATCGGAGTATATCTTTATGAAATTCAGTTTATTCCACCAAAAGGGGAAGAAAAAAAAGGATTTAGAGCATGCTTTCCTTAAAAAAAAAAAAAAAAAAAAAAAACAATAAAAGAAACACCATCAGTGTTGCTGCAGGCGGTTAGGACAGTATAGTCTATACAGATGCATTTAGATAAAGAGGATGAGAGAGTTTGAACTGATGTCGAACCTTCACAGGCGTATGTGAAACACTGTTCTCCACAGAGAGAGCCTAAAGGAAATGTATTCAGTTGGCTGCTGAAAAATCAGTTCTAGGATGAATTGGTGCTGCAGAATCTGGCTCCATGAACAGATAGGAGTCTTATTTGGAAGTGAGCAGTGGGTTCAGGAATCCCTCCTGCTGAGGGTTTAATAGTCAAAATGCAGAGAAGACTGGCAGAATCCAACACTGAGAAATCGCAAGCCTTTACTTCTGCTGTCTGAAAGTCTCTTATGAAATGCCTGGCAGCTGTGCAGCTGTTGTTAAATGCCCGCAGCTTGGCAGACCACTATTTTATCTCACTGATCTGACAGAAGGATGGGGAGTTTGGAGACAAAGGCACATGCACAAAGACGGAACCAGTGTAGGTTCACGAGAAAGTTCAGCCTCCTGACTGGGGCTTAATGAAGACATTGTGCTCTAGCAAATGTGAGAGACAGATATGAACGGTGCTGAACTATTTCCAGTCCACTGC
Source organism: Labroides dimidiatus (assembly GCA_030710495.1). NCBI lineage: Eukaryota > Metazoa > Chordata > Actinopteri > Labriformes > Labridae > Labroides > Labroides dimidiatus. The sequence goes on along the minus strand of CM061161.1, from coordinate 23,029,176 downwards.
AGCATATGCAATGCACAAATAACCATGGACTGGGTTCACTTCTCATTCTCTGTCCTCATTGAATGATAAAATACATGTTTGATGACTTTATCAACAGGAGAGGAGCTTGTAGCAGATTTTGTTTCACAGCTTTATGAGTGCTTCATCAAGTATTTTTGTGGACAATATTCATACTATTATTAAAGTTATATGTTATTTTGAGGCTGTGGCAAATTAAGGAGTTATATGCCCAGTTACACCCAGCACTGTGACCGGTAATTATTGGGTGGCCGCCTATAAATAGACCCGGTCGGTCTCATCTCCGTCCTTTATGGAGCAGGGAGGCACGTGCATGTCGGTGTTTGTTGTTGTTGTGCCTGCACAGCGTGGATAGTGGTGTTGGGTTTCACAACACTGCAAAAAACTGAAATCTTAGGAAGTGCTTTTGTCTTATTTTTAGTAAAAAATGTCTTTTTAGACTTAATATGAGCCTCATTCACCAGACCAGTCCAGAAACACGTCTCATTTAAAGATATTTAAAGACAAAAATCAGCTCTGAATTGTTTATAACAAGTAAAACAATCTGCCAGTGGAGTAAGTAAAAGTTTTTTGTTTTTAGACATTATTCTAAACTTGACAAGTAAATTTTTCAGACCCCACTGGCAGATTTTTTTACTTCTTGCAGGTATTTCAGACCTTAACAAGGTGCGCATTCTCCCTTATCTGGCTTGTGAAGTCCGTGTGGGTGTGGTGTCTTTTTGCAGGTAAGGTGCTAAGTTGTCGGTCTCTTTGTAGCTGTTGATGCAGAGCCACCGTTTGCCAGCAGGCAAGGCAAACATTGACCTGAATGAAAATCTGATCAGGTGCCGTGATGGAGCGGAGCTGGACTGGAGACCCATCTGGTGTATTTCAGCCGTGACAAACTTCAACCTCTAGCAGTAATCAAACAACGAAAATTTTGTTTGATTATTTATATCAGGATGGTGATATATGCTAATAAGAGGGGCCCCCGGTGAATTTTTTGCCTAGGGCCACAAGAGACTCTAGAATCGTCCCTGTGGTCATGGTCTGGTGAGATAATTAAGGATTATTCTCTCCCAGCTGTTGATCGTGTAGTCTGGGCTGCCTGCGTCTCTCCTGCAGCCGCCTGTGCTCTGGGAGGAAAACTGTTCTTTTTAGTTTTTGGTTCATTTTGCTTGTGCGAGTGTGTTTAATGTTTTTGTTTATAGTGGTGTGAGGGCTGCCATGGTTGCATGTTTTCAACTGCGTTTTCTTTTCCTGTGTCTGACAAGTGCTGAGGGCCCCGGATCAACAGTGGTTCCTTAGTGGTGGTCCCTTTTCTCAGTTTTTGTTTGCTGTGTAGTGCAGTGTAGCGTGGATCCCCCTCTTTTCCGTTGCTGCTGTCGTGGTAAGCCCCAGTCCTGGCCTGGTTTATTTCTTTTGGCAGGTCCCTTATACCACTGCTTATTCTTCATGTAGTCTGCTGTTTATTTTAATGAAAATGTTTAATAAAGCATTTTTATATTTTGTAAATCACATCCTTTTGCCTGATGGATTTTATTCGACCTGTGTGCTTCCTGTTACTGTACAGTATAATTTAACTATTATATTTATATCCTGGGGTGCAGATCCCCAGGTGGTGTTTCCCTTTCATCCACTCCACTGATCATCTTGCCACGATTGGATCTGTACTTGCTGGTAGAAAAAACGTTTGCTGGATTTAAACTTAAAATGAAGCTAACTCAAGGGTATTTCTCATCACTGCAGTACATATTCCACCAGCTTCCAGCAAACTGCCCCCCAGGTCATCACATCCCTCAGGTTGTCAGGAGTACACACACACACATTGGGCCTGTTAGGTCAAGCTGACATTTGGTTTCTCACAGGACTTTTACCCGTGTCGAGTCCTGCTTCTCCTGGAAACTAGCTGTCAACATTTGGAAAAGTGAAATCAGACTCAGATGTTGTTGGAATGGGTTATTTGTTTCATAAAGGTAAAGTGCAAACATTCAGTTTAAGCTGAACCTGTAGCAAGTAACAGTTACGGATCATTACAGGATGTCTTGTTCAGAAAAAAGAAAAAAAAAAAAAAGGGGGGGGGGGGGGGGGGGGTAACTTAACTGAGCACACGTGGAACATGCCGTGTTGGTGATTGTGGAGTTGTCAGCCAAAGTCATTATCTACACTGAAGGAGAACATCACTGGAAGCAGTCAAGATCTAGTCTTTGAAATGAAACTAAAGTTAATGTCCGTTTTAAAGAATGTTGACCAATCAGGATCAAGTATTGAACCCAGCTGGGTGAAAAGTTCAGTCAGTGTTGGTGCTGGCAGTTTCAGGACTAAGTGACAGTAAATTAAACACTAAAACAGCAAGTTTTCTGCAGGTCGATGAATTTCCCACCTTCGTTTAACAAAACACTGCTGATCAGTACACATGAGATACTCAGGATTTGCATCCGTTTTACATAATTGCTGAATTAACATCTTTAATCTCACTTGCTAGTAGTCCTAAGTGTCTGGGTGCATTAAGCTGAAGGTATTTAGATCAATTAGTGCAACAAAACGTTCATCATTAGAATAGCTTCTTTGTGTGGCACTTTACCAACACTGAGCCACACAGAGCGCTCAAAGTCTCTGTGAAGAATTCCTAAGTGTTCTTGAAAAAGTCTCTCTTCTAGATATCTGCCTGATCTTTATCCATAACTTAAAATGAGATTATCAGCAGCAATATAAGTTATTTCTAAATGCTATTTCTTAGCTTCCTGGTTGGTTCGGACAGGACTGGATGTATTTACAGCATATGGAAGTCTCTTTGACAACACCACCCCAGCTGATAGAGTTTAGCAGTGAGAAGAGAGATCTGTGTTTTTCTCTGCTGAAAACGATTTCTGTGATTAATTTAGTAGTGAAGGTGGAGACTGGAGCTGAACTGTCAGACAGAAAAAGGACAGAAGAGAAGAAGAAAGATAAACAGGAGAATGAGAGAGCACAGGCTGAAACTAGCTGAAGGCTAAACCACAAGCTAAACTGTTTGTGATAATGTTCATTAACCCACATGCAGCAGTTATTCTGCAGTGATCTGATCAAACTTGAGTCTGTCAATAAAATGAAGAGTGGGGTTACATCCACTCCTCCATACCACTAGTTATAACGTTCAGTATTAGCCTGAACAGACGCCTAAAACAAACGTTTTTGCCACAGTGTCAACAGTCAGAGCTTACCAGGCTCATTTGTACAGATTCATTTAAGATGTGTGATCAGGTTGTTCCTTTCTTCCTTTTGAAGAAAAGTAGAGCTGTAGGATCCAGAATGCTTCTTTGAATTTTACCCCCCCCTCCTTTATTTCTTATTGAATTATTGTGCAAAATCCTATTTCTGCCTCACTCTTCTCACGGTATGGCAAAGGTGAGGGAGCTAAGTCACTTAGGTAGCAGGTTATTGTTGAACAAAATAGAGAGGGATAAAAGGACACAGGGCCCCTACATTGGCACTGAGTATTGGCTTAGGACCTAAACCCTGAGACCCGGAATAATCCAATATGAAAATAGGTCCTAAGGATACTGGGCTGTTAAATTAGACAGTGCTGCTCTGATGGACGCAAACATTAAAAAGGACACTTTGGTCTTAAGGATTCAGCAAGGTGCTGTGAAACCTTGAAATTCTTTTTTATTTAAATCATTTTTACAATCATTTCCAAAACAAATCTTTTGGTAGCAATGACGATGAGTTTTCCTACCAGTGATAAACTTTACTAGAAGTGTTGGTTCATAGTTTCCAGTTGTAAACATGGTTGAGAATGAGCTGTCCTGCAAAACAGTGCACTCATTTGAGCTTAAATGTGTGCAGCTCTCTGATTTTCTCTGCTAAACTGAGAGAGGCATTGGCTTCCTTACTGTGTGCACTTTTTGACAGACGTTGACAGGTCCCGTTGGGCTCTTTTACAGTGCTGACTGCTGACAGGAACATGCTGGAAAAGAAACAAAAAAAGGTTTCCAGCAGCTCCCCATGTGATTTCTATTCTGCCTGTACCCATACCTGGTCAGGGAGCACAGTGCACCCCTATCAAACAGGCCTCAGCTGATTGACTGATCTCTGCTGTCAGAGAGGGATTTAAGGCTGCAGCACACTGGAGGTGGCTTTAACATTTTCTATCAAATCTGCTCAAAGAAAACAGGCTCAGAGAATATGACTGCTTTGTACAGAGTTTGACTTTTGTGGCTTAGAAATGTATAATTCTGACATCTCAGTTACCCTGCTGTCACGGACAAACTAAGGTCTTCTCATGCCGATGGCATGGTCCATTCAATTTTATAACAATGCTTCAGTTTTTATAATTAAATGACAAAATAAATTAGTTCCCCTGTTTCAGAGAAAAGAGCAGTAATTAAAAAAAGGACATTATGTGAGAATGTCTTTCTGAAAACATGGTTCAGTAGATTTAAGTGCAAGTCATTGAGGGTTGGATGACTTCCAGGATGAGTTGAATCTCTGAATCAAAATATATTTCACTCGATCCATCGTCCAGTTTGGTTTCAACAAGGATACAGATCCTTGCTGAAAACCTGATGTTTATTCATTTATTTATTTTTATAGTGTGTATAAAAGAGGCTGTGTGGACCATCTGTTTGAAGTGGATCACAGCGACACCTTTTGGCTGGAATCACGCACACTGTTGTGATGCCATGACTCTTAACAAGGTGTGTGTTTGTTTTGGACATTAATGGAGATCAGATCTTCTTTTTAACACTACTTTTCTTTGTTCAAGTCAACTTTTTACTGGATACAACGTGATGAGGTAAGGTATTTATCAACAGTTACACAGCGCTGTTGTTTGAAACATGACAACAAGTAAACTTTGACAGTTTGTTCTATTATTTAATAGTCGGCGCTCTGAGACGTGTCCTTAGGATAACATGTAATATTTGCACCTCCTTACGTCCTGCTCATCTACCAATCAGAGCTAACGTAACCTCACTCTACATTTTACTGACAGACTCTGAAGTTTGATCAGATCACTGCAGAATAACTGCTGCATGTGGGTTGGAATGAACATTATCACAAACAGATTAGCTTGTGGTTTAGCCTTTAGCCTGTGCTCTATCACTCTCCTGTTTATCTTTCTTCTTCTCTTCTGTCCTTTTTCTGTCTGTCAGTTCAGCTCCAGTCTCCACCATCACTACTAAATTAATCACAGGAATCATTTTCAGCAGAGAAAAACACAGATCTCTCAGATTTTCTCAAAGTCCCTCATAGTCTCTACTGCACAGACTCTGGCTGCACAATGGCGGCTCCTGTGACAGAGGTTTTTTAGCCTCACAACAGTACAGTGGTAAAAGGCAGATCCATGCTGTCCATTCTATGACCACAGTAACCATAAACTGTAAATACATGCAGGACAAGAAGGAAGCAGCATTAAGTTAATGTTTAAAACATGCAGGGCATGCATAAGAACCAACAAAAAGAAAAAAAGATGTGAAGCGTGCAAGGTAAACAAGAAGCAGAATTAAGGTAACGTAAATAAAGGCATCGAGGTGGGAGCATTTCAAGCAGAGTATGCATCAGCTCATCAAAAAGCATTAAATCAGAGTACAAAGATACAGAATACGTCACCCTGTTCTTCCACATACTATGGATTATTATTATATTGTTGTACAGCTATTTACAATGAATGTAAACCCCTCCCCTCACTGAACTACTTAATGTCTAAATTAAATGAAATTCTCAGGCTTAAGCTGTAAGTGAGAGGATAAAAGGATACAAAAGTCCATGATCTAGTTTTAACTCCATTACCGAAAGATCAGAAGTAAGCATGGTGTTTGCATAATGGAGTTCAAGCTAATATGAGTGACCCTCATCTACCGTATGTTTGTCTGTGGGTGCTTCGGTCAGAAAGGAGGAATTAAGACAGAGCACCACAATTTACATCCAAGTGGATCTCTTACCTTTTGAGATCCACCGCGTGTTCACGTGTTAACTGCATTTTATCTGCATACGATGCACCAGAATATGGCCCAGAAAGCCCTTGAAGCAGAAGAAGGGGACATTAAACAACATTATGTAGATGAGCTCGCCCTGACTGCTTTTTAATTCAAAATAAATCTAACTGCAGCAGAAACAAATAATACAGAAATGAACAAGCTATGGCCTTGCGGAGGCTTTCCCCCTGACATGTTTTACTGCAGAAAATTGCTTGATAGCTCAAGCAGAGCTCAAATGGCTGTTTAAGAGTCTGCCTTGAAGAGCAGGCACCATCACTCTGGGCTTTGGTGGAGGGAGAAGATGACACGTTTACTAGCTGTTTAATTTGGATTCACACTGCATTTTTACAGAAAGCTCTTTCTAAATGACCGTCTCCTGGCATGAGGAACAGTGTGCAGCAGCAAAAGTAATACCCAGTCTCATTGTGCTTTCTAATTTTCCACTCGCTAACCCTGTACTCCGCTTTGGTTCCCTCAAACCGGAACCCTGCATCCACTGAGGACTTTCATTTGCTCTTGAAAATATAAAGTTTATCCATATTTCTCTGTGATCTAATACGGGAGCTGTGTTGGCAGAGATGTGGAGTGTTTAGCAGGGAGGCGGGGGGTTGGAAGCTTCCTGAGAAATGTCCCCTCATACCTTTGGACGTCCAGGAAAAACCAGCGGGCTTTTAAGTGAAAGGTTTAAGAGGACAACATTTTGCTGATGGACGGGCTGGCTAAATGAAATCTCAGTCCCCTGAATAAGGAAAAGATGGAGGGCTAAGCTAACTGACGGACGGCTCAGGAGTGTCTGTAACCCAAAACACATTACAGAGCCATCAGACTGAGTGACACCCCCCTCCCCCCCTTCCTTTACTGGAGCCTCGATGAATGGCAACCCCTTGTTCTCCCTCTTGAAATGACAACCTCAGAATATCAAATGCCAATTAAATAGGAGACAGGCACGGCTGGAGGAGTGGCATCTAATTCTCATCAACGTGATAGGTAGAGGGGGTGGAAAAAAAAAACAGCAGAGAGAGGGGTCACTTTGAGAGGGTGATCCCGCCATTCTGCTGCACGGAGATATTAAAAGGGAAAGGCAGTGCACAGCTGCTAATAGAAGCCATATCAGAGCCGCTGGAACCAAATCACGAGTGAATAGTGAAGCAAATCTGGAGGCAGAAACGGGTGAACAGGAGTCTGAGTTTGTGTTTGGCTAGCTGTGTTAAAAGCAGGAGTAGAGACATCATGGCTCGACCTCTAAGAAGGTATTGGATGAAGCTTCAGAGTTCACAGAGTATTCTGGAAACACAGAAAGGTTATCTGCTTTCCAGCAGGATGAGATTCAAAGATGGGTAAAAGTTTCATCATACAAATTCACCTTCAACAATTCATATTTCCTTTGTCTTTTTTAATATTTCTGCTACTACAATACACAGTCTTCACGTAAACATCCATCGCAATTGTGAGCTACTATTTTGGATGATAGAGTTTCGTTTGTTCTTGGTATTGATGTTGATGCTGCTAACAGCATCACTGCTGTCAATCCAGCCACTGTTCTCTCTCCACTCCAGGGCCCGTATTCACAAAGCATCTTAAAGCTAAAAGTAGATCTTAGTGACAAAATTCTCAGAGCTCCTAAGGTGAGAAACTGTAAGAAGGAGGGAGGAGTTTTAAGAGGACTATTAGTGAGGAGGTGGAGTAGGGTCCCAAAATGTTCAGTGTTGGAAACTTTTTTTTTAGAAATTAACTAAAAATTATCTGGAATTTCTATTAGCTGCATTTACCTGGTCATGTACATGTATAAATATTAAACATTTTGCATTGTTATAAGCAGAAATGCATGCAAATGTGTCTATTACAATATTTATAAATGCACTGAAATGATTTTCAGGAGTTTTTCCTAAATGAGTCTAACTATCATGAGCAGGGGCATAAATATTTATTATAAGCAAACATACATGCAAATATGCCTGATTCGACATTTATAAATGACACTAAACAGTTTTTAGAGCTGAAGAACTGTAATGGCTTCATTTATTGCTAAACAGACAATTAGCCAAATAAGCACTAGCCACTATTTTACGGACAAATAAACAGATTGATAAATGAAAGCTGGTATTTATAAACCAAGCTAGCTAGTTAGCAGCATAGTCTGTGCATTTAACTTAAGATCAGGAACTGACAAAATATTTTTTCTTTCTAGCTAGCTAAGTCATTGGAGCTAACATAATTCACTGCAAGTTTCACAATTTTAAGTAAGCTAGCTATCATTACAAGTCATTTATAAACCAATGTTAGCTCACTACAATGCTAATTACTTATGGCTGTCAGTTGGATGTCTAATCTGGTAGAGTTAACAGAAAACTGGCTAGCTAACTGGCTTGCTAACTGGCTAGCTGGCCATTAAAAATTATACACATGTTGATGAGCATTTTGTTAGTTTAACCTAAATGTGTAAATTAACTAAAGTTAAACCCTAACATCAAATATACTGACCTCAGTACCATCATCAAAACTTATTTTGACTTCTAGACTCCAGATCTAGAGATGTGGTCTCAGTGGAAATGCTGTAGGCTAGTGAAGCAGTGGGTGATGTTAATCAAATGTGCTTGGAATTGTTTGTACATGTGATTCATGGCACAGTTTAATTTGCATTCAATCATGTTGTTTCAAACAAGATCATTTTTGAAAACTTCATTCAGGTTGATAAACAAAAAAAAAGAAAGAAAAAGGAAAGAAAAAAAAATCTAAACTTTCAGAGCCAAAATTTCAAACTTTCCACCCTGTTGCAACTTTAAGGTGAAGGCATCACCAGTGTCTCTGCCCTGGCTTCATATTTATCTACAGATGCTAGCAGAGTGAGGGAGTGAGCCCATGAATGAGGACCCTCTGGGGCTGAGGGTTTGGTACCTACTTCAGAAGCAAGGAGGGAAATAAATGGGCACCTTGTGAGCTGAACCTGCAACTTAAACAAGCAAACGCTTTGACGCTGAGGTCAAGTCCCTACAGGCTGAACAACTGCTGCCCCCCTCAGTGTCTGCTTTACCCTGGAGTTTACTTTCTCTCTCTCTCTGTCTCTCTCTCTCTGTCTGTCTCTCCATATTTTTTTCTGAATACAAATATCACTATGCCCATTATATTTAATCTATCTTTATTATACATAATTTCAGGGATTACTTAGATCATGTTCCTTCTTACTTATTATACCTGTCTTCTTCAGTCTGAAGCTGTCATGGCTAAAGTAGCTTATGGGTCATTATGAGCTGTATACAGGTTGGAGCTATTTCTGAGTGGCCCTGTAAGTATGCTAACAGGTAGCTGTCATGCTGACTAAAGACAACTCCAACCTTCTTCTGGGGAAAAAAAAAGTCACCTACAGAGCTGGACTTTGGTCAAAGACTGTGGATCAAGCTTGGTCAGAGTTTGTTGGAGTTTTTTCTGTGCAGTTTTACACATTTACTTTTTGAGGATGAAACCTGTTTCTCATTGTAAAAGTAAAAGAGCTCAGTGTTTTAGTGGGACATCTCTTCAAATAGTGAACTCATTGATTGTGGAGGGAATGTGTTGCAAGTTTTGACTGAATTTTGTCATCTTGAATAATGCTTTAGTTTTAGGTTTATGTTGGATCACAGCGTAGTTGGTGCTGAACACATCCATGACAGATTAAACAGAGAGTTTGATAAGACCTCAAGCAGACATTGTTGGAGTGTGGTTCATGGACTCATTGAAACATTTATGATGACATATTGCAAAATGGTTGTGGGGCTGTTTGCGGTTAATCATCGACCTGATTATCCACTGGCCGTAAGGTCTGTAGCTCATCTAGTTAAAATTAGAACATAATAGAATATGAATGTGGACACACACCGAGGCAATTTCCTCTTCCCCACCAAGCTGAGAAAGTAACATGAATCACTTGGGCATTGAGAGCCTGGAGGTGTGAAGCAGCCCAAGACTGGTGCAGTGGTTTCAGTGGCTTTTTAGACCAGAGGCTGTACAAACACTCAACCAGCTGTGACAAGTTGTCCTTAAGCTGTGAAATACTTTCAACCAGGTAGGGACAAAATCAGACCAGCTTGACCTTTGACTTAACAGAAAACTAATATCATAGCTTCCTTTTCAGAAAGAGATGTACTCACACAGGTTTGTCTTCTCTGGAATCAAAGGATGAATGTTCAGGGATGTGCTGTGAGTACACTATTTGTTTACAATTCCAACACTCTTATCTGATCTCCTTTTTTTGTGAGACATTTTGGAAAATAGGGAAAAATCACTTCTCTGTTGAACTGCTGACAAGTCACAGACATACAATCCGTGACTGCGGACCATGAACAGATAATGGTGTCTTTATCTGATAAGCCTGCTGCTATTCTGTTTTCCTCAATGTCATTCAAGCCTGCAGTCAAAAACTAAACCAACAACTTAAAAACTGTCTCCCAAGATTTTCTTTACTTTACTTTAAGGCTGTTACTCCAAACAACAAGTTTATCACTCTCTGTTGTTTATAAGGACATGGTTTCTAAAAGCCACAAGCACTTTTTTTTTTGTAATGATAACATTTTGAACAGGAATGAAAAATGCACCTAACGGGGACTATTTTATCAGCCAATTAATGTGGTTTTCTCAGGGTTCCTACAGACTAACTCCACAATCAACACAAATGAGAAAACAAAAACACCTATAACATACGGTTAGGGTCAATTTTACCCATATTTTCACATAAAACATGACTTTTTTGTCCAGGAAAAACAGTTTCATTTTGAAAAACATAAAACTTTCACTTGTTAAGTTGAAGTTGAAGACAAATTAAAGACCAATTAATTCTTGGTCCATCCATAGAGACTGAAAACAGCTTACGCCTATCCAGGTCCTTGTCACCTTCCAGAGAATAAACAGCGTTGAAGCACAAAAAGCATATGAAAATGATACCGGATTAATCCAGTAAATATTTAGCAAACTTTCATGTCATGCAGTCTTGCTTGAGTACAGCATGGTATGGCTGGCTACGTCTCTATTTGCCCTCATTTGAGTTGTATGATCAGTGTTTTGTCAGGGTGCTCAAAGAACACAGTACCTTTGCTTTCAGTGTAGGCATACATCCAAACATTGTCTGGAGATGAGGTGTAGTGACATGGTGGCGACAGAACTGGGAAATACCCGGCATTTGATGGCAGCTCAATTTAAGGCTTTGTGTTCTGCGCTGTATATTTGTGACTCCACTTCTTTGACTCCCATCATGCTGAGTCTGAAACATTTCTTGCACACAGTGTACGCATTTCCTGGTACTGCTTTCAGCTAAGAAGAAAATTTTTTATTGAATTTACCCTTTACCATGTTGTCCAAAGGTACTACATGAATGCCGTGCGTCTGTATTTGAGTCCCAGCTGCAACAACATCCCTGTTTTGTTGGTTCCGCTAAAGCGATTGCGCTAATCATTTGGTATATTATTTAAAAAAAATTAATGGTACCATTTACTTTGAGATTTGAGACTATTTACAATCATACAATCCTTCTTATCATGTGTTAGAATTTTTTAAGACTTTTGAAAGATTGAAGACATTTCAATGCCAATTAATTCCTCGGTTTTGGATTTATGAATTAAATGCCTTTTAAGACTTTAAAGGATCCACAGGAACCCTGTTTCTAATGCAGAAAGATGGTGCATGTAAAATGGAGTTTCAATAAATTTGGCAAAATGTGACTCTTTTTGCTTCAGTTTATGTTATATATTCTCTTGTGCCCTTATTTCTGATCCATGAACCTACAACCCCATTTTGTAGTTAGCAAATCATTAAAGGCTTATAATGAAAACGGTGCAACAAAATCAGATCAGACATTGGAACTGAGAAATGTTTTATTTAACTTCATGAAAAATAAATGCTCATTTACAGTTTTAAACTTGCACCAGATATTGAAAAAGTTTGGACAGGGCTTGTTTACCAGTGTGTTTCCTTCTTGCTGCTTTTTCCTAAACATTCAAGGACAGAGGAGACCAGTTTCTGGAGTGTTGAAGGTGAAAATTTTACCCATTCTTTTCTGATATTTCAGCAGTTGAACAGTTGTTTTGTTGAAGTTTGTTGTATTTTTCTTCCCATTCATGTTACACCAAATATTTTCAATAGATTACAAGTCAAGACTGCAGGCAGGTCAGGGTTTGTTTTCATCCAGTGCTCCTCTTGTACTATAGAGCCATACTTTCTTAACATGTGCAGAATGTGGTTTGGCATTGTCCTGCTGAAATATACAAAGTCTTCCCTGAAAAGTGCATCAGATGGTGTCTGTAAGCCTGTATATATCACTCAGCAGTAATGAGGCTTTCTCAGATATATAAGCTACACATGCCATGGGCCCTTTGGTGTCCCTGTGGTGTCACAGAGCCTGGGCTTTGAACCCTGAACATATAAGGAACAAAAGTCTTGAATTGAAGATTTCTCCTGGTGCTGGTAGGCAGTGTGTGGATGGGTAAGAATGTGTAAGTTAATACTGATGGTTTCTTAACACAGAAGGCTCCACTATCAGGAAATGAATGTGGTGTGGATGGGTACATTACAGCCCATTGCTAGATTGGTAGATCTTTATTAAGCCTTTAAAAGCAGTTCAGGCTTCACTTTTGTCTTTAAATATCTTGAAATAAGATAATGTTCTGGACATGTCAGGTAAATGAGACTCTTGTTATTGACTCATTTTGTCCTACACAATAATAAACATCTTTTTAGATTTCAGTTTTAACCTTTTTTTTGGCAGGTGTTTGTAAGAAATGATCATGATAGCAAAGATGGAGCTATAAGTGAGCAAAAAGCTCTACATTATGTGTCATGGTGTAAACTGAGAAGTTGAGAAGTTTGAGTATTTTGTACGAAAACACTTGTTAGTTTCAGTCACATTTTAGTCATTTCTATGTCATAGTTTTAGTACAGTTTTAGTCAACAAAAACTCAAAAAAGGTTTTAGTCAGTTCAAGTAAAAAATAAAAATAAAAAAGGAAAGTTTTAATCTTTTAACAAATTCAGTGAACAAACATTCAGTTGACAGACGTTTTTAGTGTATAAATCCAGCGTGTACCCAGAGAGGAGTTAAACACACAGTCACTCCATGCTTATGACTGCATTATATGTGGACACTGACTAGAGTGAGAAATATAAAGACATGAACTGTGTCAGAAACCCTCCCAAACCAAAAAGAGCTCACAGAGAGCTGAGTCTGAGACCTGGGTCATAATAAAGGATCCAGAAAACCAGGTCCAGACAGAGAACTGCTCCAAATCTATCAGAATATTAATGCTTTGATATTTTCAGATTACTAATCAGACTGCTTCATAGTTTGATAATATACCGTAGATTAACGTTGAACTTCAAATCTGTTTCTGTTCATCATCATTTATAGCTTCACTTATTATTTCCTCTCCATAGTGAGTCCATATTTGGTCATAACCTCGGCTCCAAACCAACTTTTTCATCAAACACTCAACGTAAAAACTGGATTTAGAATATAAGCAGTTAATATTGATTATTGGTGCTCAAACCTGGTTCACTGAGGTTGGATAAAGAAGACACATTTAATAACACAGCTGCAGACGGCGCTGGTGTTTCAGTGTAAAGTGTGACCCTGTTAACTGGAGACTCTCAGCTGACCGTCACTGACATGTTCAGCTGAGAGTCCCCAGTTAGCACGGTCACTCTTTACTCCAAAACACCAGTTGCTCTGTAACTCTCTGAACTCCATAGAAGTTGACTCCATGATGTAGTATCGTTTCTGACAACAAACCACAGAACAACCAGACATTTTTATGCTGCTGACAGTTTGAATTTAGAGTTTAAAGAATTAGAACTCGTCTGAATGAATAAATGCTGCTTCCATTACCAAAATGCGTGCGCATCTTTATAATGACGTAGGTTGTGAAAGGATCTGTGAACTCAATGTGTCAATTGTGTGTCCGTGTGAGACAGATTACACACACAATAAGGAGAAATGTCATGTGTTTTGAATGTCTGATGGACCAACAACTAACATTTTCGTACAGTCTCGTAAAAAACACTCAGTGTCTGATCATGTTTTAGTCAACAAAGAGCCATGTCACCGACTTGGTAATGTTATATAAAAAAGGGGGTTCAACAAAATAATTGCGTCATCCTTCTGTGTCTGTTTTTTATTCAGGGATGCCTGAAGGACCTGAAAAGCCATACAGAAGGAACTGTTTACCGCGACCAGCTGCTCTCGAACACCAAGTTCCAAGTTTTAGAAATTTGTTTAAATGGGCATACAGTTTTCATCAAACAGATTTTGTATTGTTTAAATTTTGATAATGTTGTCTCCAGGTGGGAAGAAAAATGGCAAACTATCAAAATCTGTTTTCAGTATCATTTTACAAATTGGAGTTAGATCACCTCTGACAAAAATACACTTTCTGAAACCAGGTTTGGTGGTAGACCTTCAGGCATTCACTTACCACAGCATCATTCAGCTGCACACAGCACAGTGGCATCATAATGTGCCAGAGGCGAACAAATTAAGGATATTAAAACCACTACAGCCCTAGAGCTGGTGAAGCATAACCCTCTGAAAGATGGGAGAAACTGAAACTTATTACTCAGGTCCGGAAAACCGTGAGCAAGATAATTATAAGTAAATATTAAAATGTATGATAATACCTTTCATTGAACTGCACATTAATGGTAAGAGCCCTTGACCCTGTGCTCTGCAAAAAAACTTCACATTTCAGTAAGGACCATGATTCCTTTCACCTGTGCTGAGGCATTGTTTCCTTTGCAGAGCAAAACATGTATTTTCCATTTCTTCACGTGTCATATTCATTGTGGCCCTCATGCATGACATTAACCATAAACTTTTGCACATAAAAAAATAACCTTCTAAGATTCTGTGAATAAAAGTATTCAATTATTTTATTCATTATTTTTTTATGATTCTTGCATTTTGACTAGAAAAATGTATTTTCTACCCCCATACTCTTTACGTCAACATGTTCTCTCTGATGTGCTGGATGAATAATTGACTTGGGGGAAAAAATCTGTCAAATTTACAGGAAAATACCAGCAGCTGTGGTTACCAGGAATTTATCCAGTACATTTACCATTAACATTTTTCTTTTTCTTTTTTGTTTGTTTTTCGTTTTTTGTGATATTTTGTATTTGGTTTTATGGTAAACATGGTTCAAAGCATTTGAACAAAGCAAAAACTTTTTGAAATATAAAATTGTGGTCAAATATATTTGGAGGTTAGGAAACGGCTGAAAGATAAAGGTGCTTGCTTTTTTTATTCGTTATTGTGATATACAAACTGAAATTATTATTCATGAAATTTTTGTTTACCTTGGAGAAAAAAGCGATTATCTATTGACATTTGAATATGTTCAATAAAATTAATTAACTTTACATTCTGTGGTTGTTTTTCTGAATTTTTCCACCCAGCTCCAGGGCTGAACCTCAGCCCACATACAGATTATGAATATGAATACTTATTTATCACATCCCTATCAAGTAATTAAATATATTACAGGTGCAAACAAACCAGCAGAGCTACTGCTGACTCAAATGGGACCTTGCAGGAACAGAATTTCAGGACTTACAGCTGCAGTCTGCATCACTCACCAACCAGAATCCCCTGAACATTTCAACAACTTTTTTCAAACTTTAAATTTGTCAAGAAATTTGTTAATATATCTGCAAAGAAATCCAGTAATTCAGCTTTTACTTGCTTTTCAAAAGATAATGACAACCAATGGTCAGCTTAATGAGTTCACCTTTTGAAAACACACCGTCGAACAATGTCCAGCTTTCATTGCTTGAAATTATGAGATGCAAATGATATCCAAATTCACCAGTGATTAGGGCAAAATTCAAGTTGGATCACACCAACAGGACTCAAGTCGAGATATGTGGGACTCGTGACTTGACGGACTCAAATGCTGATGACTCAGAATGAGATTCAGACTTAGTCTATTTTTTGCAGATGCAGTATTTGGATCTGTAATCCAAAGACAACTTGCACACTGAATCCGATGTGTTTGTTCTTCTATCTGGATTCATCAAGCAATTGATCCTGAGCAGCACCTGACATCATGTTTGAGGTAGGCCAAACACACACACAGACACAGACACACACACACACACACACACACACACACACACACACACACACACACACACACACACACACACACACACACCTTCATTCATCATCTAAACACAGCCCAAAATGCATCTCATCAGACATTTATGTTATTGATAATTTAATCTGTCATCTTAATGAAATTATGATAATGACGTTGCAATTAGCCTACAGCCTCTCTGAATAGTCAAACAACCCTTTGAATGACCTGGAAGGATGGAAAAAAAAAAAAAAAAAATCGAAACATTTTGTGAAAAAAATAATGTTGGACAAAAGTTTTAAGGGAGAAAATTTGCGGCTTGCGTTGGAATCACTGTTCAGCCAGGTAAAGACATACTATCCATATGAGGATCATATCCTTCAGAGATAGTTCACCAAGCAAGTTAAAATGTCGACCAACTTCATCTCTTCCAGTCTGAAAGAATTCAAACACCTCTGGGATGAATTGTCTTTGTAATCATGGTTATACAGAAGTGATGTGGTCGAGGGTATACGCCGGTATATGGCGTATACCCACTTATTTTTCAGTCAGCATTGAGTATACCCACTTCTAAACCCCCCCCCCCCCCCCCCACCCGTCCCTCATGCGCACCATTAAGTAATATCTAACTTTCAGATTGGTGAAGCAATGCCCCACCCTCCTCTGCCTCTAATTGGCTGGTACTCGCTGCCTTCACTAATTAAATTGGTTAACTTTAGGCATGGTGACTGATGAGCCAATCAGAAGCAGAATAGGGGTGGTCATGCCGATTAAAATATCGGTAACACCTCAGGTGTCTGTGTGTGCCACTTGACTGTGAACGGCAGCAGAGCAGACCAAACAACAGAACAAGCAGCGGTGAGTTGAATATGAACAAGAATGCATTGTCAACTTCAGATTTAAAGTATTTTATTTAAATAAATGTTAAAAAACTAACAAACATGGAGTGCATAGACACAGGTGGTCTGGGCTCAAGTCTACCCTGTGGCTGCTTTCTTGCATATCATTCCCCACTCTCACCCTGTTTCCTCCACTCTCCTGTCCTCTAAATAAAGGCATAAATGCCTCAAAAATATATATAAAAAAAAAACGAAACACCATGTTTGCCTCATGATAAATACATACATACAATCCATTCTGCTTGTGTGACCAGTAGTAACTACAAACTGCTCCTAATTAAGTCATGATAATTTTATAATAGTGAGCAAATAGAAATGACAGATTTTGGGGTAAATAGAGTAGTCTTACATGTCACTGGTTCTAAAACCGTCTTTTTTTCTGTACTACTTATAAAAAAGGTGAAAATTTAGAGTATACCAACTTCTCAAGGGACCACTACACCACTGTTATACAGTATATTCCTGTTTTGGATGTAATCCATGAAATCTGTAAAATCATTGAGTGATAAAGTCTGAGAAATAAGTTTTGAACAGTCTTTGAAATTTGAGTGTTAACTTGCAGCTTGCAGACTGATTCTGTTTTGAACACAGATTAATTCTGACAGCCATGAACTGTTTATAGACAAGTCTCCATTGACACAACACATCCATATGATTCACATCATTGATAGGAAAAAAAAAAAAAAAGGGCCCCTCAGAGCATCATTTATGCTTCAGACTGATGAGGGAACATCATGTCCGTGTCACGCGTGAGGCATTAAAAACAAGAACTGGGACACTTGAAGCAGCAGAACAGCCAGATTGAGACTGATTGAGTTGCGACTCTCCAGGCAGAAGTTATTGCCTCCGCAGACTCATTTATGGAATCTTGTTAAATTATCCTCATTGCCACCCGGCTGTGTGATTCAGACAGATAGAGGGCTTACATAAGTGAAGGTCAATTATGGAGAAAGTACTTTGCTTAAGCCAGTAATTAGAATTTTGGTCATAATGCTCGACAGGAGATGGCCATGTTTACTGGTTCTGCAGGGAGGGTGGAGAGGGAGGTTTTTCTCCCCTAAGGTGTAGCTCATGATTTCATTTAGTATTTAAAACCTCAAACTGTGTAAAAGTGTTGACTGAATTCTGTTTCTCAGAATTTGAACACACTATTTCATTGAACTATATCATTTAATGCCAACTATAATGCCTTTAGACGAACAAGGCGAGCAGACTGAAAGAGCATTTTGCCCTTTTCGATGAACCGTGCTTATTGTCCCTTTTTAAATTAATCATATCCCCAATACAAAAAAGAAAGAAAGAAAAAAAAACATTGTATCCTTTTAATAGACCCTTTCTGTTCACTCATGCAGAGCAATGCTCTATCAGCCACGAAGATCAGTCAGTGATTGAACCAATGAAGAGTCAGATAAACACTTCAGCAGCTCAGCACGGAGTCCGTATCACTGCTGAGTTAGAGACAGAAACCGGGTTTTCATGCTGAATGGAGGCTGCTGCTGTCCTATGATTCACTCTGGTTTGGTTTTCTTTGCAGAACGGTTCACTTTCTGTTTCCCTCCACTTGTTTTACCCTCATTAGTTTCAGCTGTGTCTCCCGTTCAGTTCAGTTTATACTCCCTTTATGTACTGAAATATATATATTTCCGTTTCAGTCATGTTTTATGTTACTATCACTGCTCACATATTTCCATGCATCCTTTATGTTGGCATTGCTGTTAACCAATACCGGGGGCGGGGGCAGCTCAAAGTTACGTTTGTGACAACAACAAACTCAAAACCAAACATGGTGACTGTGAAGTACTCTTGTAGTTAAAACCACCTAAACCGAGACCAAACACTACCAAGACCGGAGGGTATCAAGACCAAGACTGAAAAAAAATGTATATAAATTAAAAAAAAAAAAAAAAAAAAAAACAGACTAGTGTTGGAGTTTACATTACACCATAATTTGTATGAGTTGTAGAACAAAAGCACACACTCATGTTCAGAAGCACAGTTTAAATATTAGGGCTGAAATACTCCAGCTGTGTCTGTGTTGCAGCTCCGCTCCATCACGGCGCCAAATCAGATCGGTTTCCATTCAAGTCAATGTGTCAACTTACACTGGATCTGTTCCATTGTGGTCCGGCTGTGTGGCTGGTCTGACAGGTCACAGCTAATCCACAGCCGTCCTAATTTTGCTGGATGACGGAGCTGTGACATGTCAATTCAGATTAGAGAAGATCGAGTGGGACAGGAAGTAGTGTACGGAAACTACCTAAAAAGAGCCTGAGACTTTCAAAATAAAACAGACTGTGTTAAAAAAACTAGATCATATTTAGCTTTACCAATACAAGAAAACAACACAATGGGCAAAGACACGACAGGAGTCAACAGGTTTGAGGTTCAACAGCCCAACATGAATGAAGAGAGGATTATTAATGGAGAGGAAAGTGCGGGAATTCTGCAGTCTTGCGACTCCAGCTGTCTGTCAGTCCTGAGGCTTGTTGGACTGAACACGCAGCCGGTAGGAGTTGACCAACGCAGTCAACACGCAGCGGAGTGAAGCTGCAACGCAGAAACAGCTGGTGTATTTGAGGCGTTAGATTGTATATTTCAACTACAGGCACAACAACACACAGATGGTGTATGCCTTGTGTGTGAACTGTGAGTCAGTGTGATGGTCCTGGTCCAGCTGGGAAAGATGGGAAACAGTGACACCTTCAAAGGAAAAGCAACAAAAAGTTAAGTATTTAGGTCCTTTGCAATGAGTTCATTGCCTTTATAGAGATAAGAGTGTGAGCATTATGGTCATGTCACCAGCAAAACACAAGTTGAACCATGTTTCCTTTCTGAAGACTGTAGTTAAAGTAAGAGCTCAGCACTGTAGTTATTGTTGCTTCACCAACTCAGTCTCACACGCATTAAAAAAAAAAAAAAAAAAAAAAAACAATAATCAGTATTTATGATGGTTGAACATCAGAGGCAGTTTGTTAATAACTAATCTTTTGCATATCAGCCTTTAAGTTTTTAGATAATGAAATTTATTCAGCATATCCAGAAGTTTACAATGCAGATTATTTGACTGAAGACATTTGGATGAGGACGTCTTCTTCTTTTACCTGAATGTACGGCTGGCTGTTTTCAATCAGAAACACGAGAAGCAGGACAGGAAACAGTTCGGGAGCCTGGGTATGGATATTTCTTGACCTCTTCTGATCGGCTGAATTCTGTCTGCTCTGCCTGGTGGTTGGTGTTGGCATGCCAGGGCATGAGAGAACGACACAGGAAGTGAACGCGTTTGGGCTACATGACCAACATGACAGACATCAAGAGTAAAAAAAAACAAAAAAAAACAACAGTATTAACTGGTTTCCATTGTTTTAATGTTCCGGTTCTGCTCTGGAACATTAAAAAATCTAAAGTTTCTGGTTTCATTTCTGTTCCTCGCAAAATGGCAAAAGTTTCCGGTTCTCTATTTTGTTCCATGAAGCGGTTTAAAGCCCTGGTTTATTCTCATCATTCACCATGAATTATGACAGACAATTGTGATTTCAGTGATCCACACTGCCACACTGATCCAATCAAAAAGACTGATTCAGCCTTGGAGGAACAGACTCAGCCAACCTTCAATCATCCTGTTAATTGAGTCTGGCTAAAAGGACGCTAGCTTGGATTTTTGAGCTCATTCTGTTCCCTCTGATCACACAAGCTTGTGTCTGTGGCGTTGTAGCTGTGAAAGAATTGTAAAATTTGCAGGATTATGATTTTTGGAAATTGATTGGAACGGTCTTAATGTGTGTGGCATCCTGTTGTTTTTAAATTGGTTGACATCCAAAAGCCTTCCCATGTGTGGCCGGCCTGAATCGCACATTTGCAAATCTCTGAACACAAACTGCATCCTTTAGCTCTCTCCGTCACCTGGAAGTGCTGGCCTTCAGAAAACAGCACTCTGATTACCAATTAGTCTCACTCATGCTGCACCTGTGCACACTCGATTAGAAGAACACTTCATTCATGTGTTGGAGTACAAACCAGGCCTCGAGTGACTCATATGGGTGTTGGGAAAGAAGATGGAGCACAAACACAATTGTTGATGAGGTCCTTTTGGCTTGGCCAGGATCATAGGCGGCTTTTTGTTTTTCCACATTTTTCACGAGTTCAGCTCAACACAAGGAAACACACACAGTAGGCTTGGATAAGGCTTTCTGGGGTAGACACTTTCACTTTAAAGAGTCACCTACGTCTGTGTGGAAGAGTAATCGAGCACAGATTCACAGGAATCCCCTTCACGTCCTCGAAACTCCTTTACAGTCTGTGGCTGTACTCTTTGCCTGAGCAGAGTGAGCTGAGACGGCTCTGATTCCATGATGACTGACTACTTAGGTTCGCCTGACACTTGAGTTCTCTGTGAAAACTGAGCTAAATTTGTCCGAAAATGCCAAAAAGAAGATCCTCCCGGGTTATAAAAGTGCCACTTAGGTTTCCACAAGATTTTGAGACTGAAGGAGCAACTTCATGTGAAGAGGAGGACCCAAGTGCAGATCTAAGAAAACTGAATTCATTAATCAAAAAGGTGAACGAAATTTGCTTATACAAACTGTTCAACAAAAACCCACAAAGGAGAAAACTTACTTCTGAAGCTGTGGACATCTGACACCACTTACAACTACGAAGTGACAAAGAATTCAACAAACACAGAGGCTATAGAGACACAAAGTGATCAAACACAGGTGTGTGATGAGACACAGGTGAAACACATGAGGGCAATCACCGTGGAGGGAAAAAAACAAAAGACACTTACACATAGAAGTCAAAAGCGTAACAACCACTAGAACAAAGAAACATAAAGATAAACTTCAAAATAACAGAGAACAAAAGACTAAACCAAGAAACAGTGAGACAAAAACACAACAAACAAGAAACCCACACCACGAAATACAACCCAAAAACCAAATCATCAGGTTTTATTCCCTTAAATTAAATTCATTTTATTTTTATTTTTCCTCATTTAAACTGTTATACTCTCATAAAAGGTGCAGTCAATAAAAAAAATAAAATAAATAAAACTAACAGAAATTAAAAATGCCAAGTATACCAGAAAAATGGGCCAAAGCACTAACTCACAGGATTTTTCTGACCATTTATCATCAAAATAAGTAGAAACATCCAGGCTCAGGAGTTAAAGGGTTAAAGTGATTCATGACTCAAAATCTGTTTTACATAAATCAGCTGAGATTCAGTGTTGGAGAGTTACTTACACAAACTATATATTAGCCAGTTTTTATTTATTTATTTATTTATTAGAAATAATTTACTTAGAATGTTATTTGTGTAGAATTATGGAGGACTGTGTATTATTAATAATTTTACAATTTAATTCCATTTCGAGTCTTTAGGTTGCAATTTGATTTGATTCTATATTAATTTCAATGCTTCAATGATTCAGTAAGAAATAGATTTACAGAAATAATTCTACAATTTCATTTAGCAGATGCTTTTGTCCAAAGAGATGTACAACACAAGCAAGAATTTAAACATGAAGGAAAAACCTTAGTAGGTGTGAAGACATGAAGGACCTGAATTAAAGGACCTGTCAGTGAGTTTTAAATATTTATTTTCTGTCCAGTGTGAACATATGTGGTATGTCACTTCACATTTTGAGTGATTAAAGTGTGGGGCGGCTGTGGCTCAGTAGGTAGAGTTTTTCGCCCCACACAATTTGTCAATCAGAAGATTGTGGATTCGATTCCAGCTCCTGCAGTCACATGCCAAAGTGTCTTTGAGCAAGACACTGAACCCCAAGTTGCTCCCACTGTTGTTAAGTGGTGTATGAATGTTGTGTGAATGGTAGATATAGCTGATGGTTTGATTAGCTTAAGCCGGCCATCAGTGTGTGAATGTGGTGTGGATGGGTGAATGAGGCTAGCAGTGTAAAGCGCTTTGAGTAGTCGGTAGGACTAGAAAAGCACTATATAAGTACTGGTCCATTTACCATTTACCAATAAAACATCTGAAAATAAAAAAGTTACACAAAAAGAAAAAAAAAATTCTGTGCATACGGAGTAGAAAAGTAAAAAAACACGACAACCATCACGTATAAGAGCCGCCCTCTGCTGACTTCAACGACTCCCAAACCGCTGTCTTCACCTCTGTGGTAGAGGTGTATGGTTCTTTGAAGGGAGCTGGATATTGAGGAGCTGTTCCTTTCAAAGAGCTGCTTCAAAGACTGGCTCGATGCTATATTTACTTATTTTTTTTAGACAAAAGGTAACTTGTTTTTACAAGGGAAAAAAAATCATTAGTAGCAGTAATAAGATACGATGTGGATCACAGCGTTTCCCCTACATGACAACCTCCAACAGATGGAGACAGCAACGTCAGCAGCTGTAGGCTAAATGGTAGCCTACAACACTAACCTGTTTGAGATCTAAGCCAAAAAAAACTCCTAAGTCACTAAGACCAGTTCAGAAACTGCTCAGCATGGCTGCTGCTGGTAGTCCACCTCATGATCACATGAACAGTTTAGTCTACGCTTTGCACAAAGTTGTTGTTAACACTGCCATCGATTGGTGGAACCACTGCTGTTTGATCAGAGCAAGGCCATAAGAAGGGAACAGGGAGCTGGAGCGGGGCTGGCAGCCGGAGCGGGCACTGTTCCCAATGATATGTAAAGAGTCCCTCAATAACTGGTCACATTCACATACCAGTGACACAGCCACTGGGAGAAGTTAGAGGTTCAGTGTCTCTCCCAAGGACGCTTTAGCACATGGACACCAGGACCTGGGGTTGAAGGAATCAGTTTTGAGAGAAGCATACTGGGTTTTTCCAGAGATTAGAGTCTTATTCTCATCTCTTTCTGTATTTTTTTTTCAAAAACATGGGAATCAGAAGAGTTACTGGTAATATTTTATAACGTTTGAGGAAAATCTGTGAAAGGCTTTATTACTGCCTATCCATCATAGTGTCTGTACCAAAACAGGTGCACCAAATTATATCTGAAGACATTAAATAGAATGAGTCAAATATAATGAAGGACCTGAGAAAGCTGCAGATTCTCTAAAAGTTTTGGCGGGCAGAATGACAGAAAATAATTGGACAAGACATAAAACACCAGACGGCAGGAAAACCCTGAAGAGCTTCATTACTACCGAAGACAGGAAGAGATGACCAGTCTGTGAAAATAATTGAACCAAGCAAAAGTCAAGCTGGTGGAGAGGAGAAAAAAAGGAAGTGCAAAATATGATTGCATTAGCTACAGGGCAGAATATCAATTGCCTTAGACTATAATTTAATAATTCACTAATTGAGTTACTGTCTAACTTTTTGGAGCCTGCTTTGTCTGACTGACTCACCAGGGGAGTTTGTCTGAACCTCCACAGACTCTGAGTGGAGCCGTCTCCTCCCCCTCTGCGCCTCCTGATGACAGCAGCACTAGAGTGGAGATAAGAAGACTATGGGAGTCAGACCGGACTGGCTGTCATTTCCTCGAGCTACGTGCTGCAGGGGAGGCCACATCAGAAGACATTTTTTTCTGTGGTGGGATGCATCGAGCCTAATGAGCCACAACCAGATGGGAACAGATCATTAATACTGAGCTGCTGCTGGAGTCTCTGGGGATAATAACTGGTGTGAGATACTATATGGCTAGTGATGGGTGCATGATGAAGTATTACTTGTCTACAGGCCGGGGTCATGTGTTTGTGTTGTGTTCCCTGAAAACACAGAGCCAGTTATCTGACAAATAAAACAACACTGTTGCACAGGAGGGAGTCCAAACACCAGAGGAATGTGCTGGTAGTGAAATCCTCTTCCTCCTGATTCATATAGTGTTGTGTCCTGAAAAGTAAAAATAATTGAGAACATAAAACTAAAGTAAAGTTTGGGTAGAGGACATGCAGCACAGACTTTGGTAATCTGCCTTCTTTTTGGCATCATCACTTTGAACGGTGCCAGTGGATTTGACCTTTAACCTTGTGACGTGTCAATACTCATTTTAAACCAAGGAGGGATCAGATGTCCCTATCAGCTTTCTACTACTTGTCCCCTCAATTCTAATCTGACTTTTAAATGTTGAGAGTCTAAGTTCTGACTTGATTTTCCCAGATTGGTTTAACACTACACTGTCTTTTTTTTTAAAATACCAAAGTAAATCTTTATTTCTTTCTTTTTTTTTTTTTTTTTCCAGTCTGTATTCTACCCCTCCGGTACCCTTGTAGCTTTACATGATCTACAGCAAAAACATATATATATATATATATATATATATATATATATATATATATATATATATATATATATATATATATATATATATATATATACCCATTTCTCTCTGATTAGCCAGACCTCGAGGCCTTTTAGAGGTGGAGCTATGGGCAGACCTTGGTGTTTGAGGCCCACCCCACCAACATGTTATGAGCTCTCTTCTTCGACAGCACACACTGTATTTGGGGGGGGGTCTTACTCAGTGGTTTAGCAGACCTGAGTTCACCCAATCAGGAGCACAGCTCAGCTGACTGACATGTCTGGCACCTTGTAGCTGTTCATGAGGAAGCTCACAGCCTGGCCTGCCTCTTGAGTCAGCGTTTCCAATATGGCCTCCGTCAAGGAAAGGCTTCAAAACTCTGTTTCAGAAGCAGACAGATGATGTCATGCAGATTACATCAACAGTTTTACAGTCGTGGCCAAAAGTTTTGAGAATGGCACAAATTTTGTTTTTCACAAAGTTAATTTTTCATGGCAGGGAATGACTTTGTGGTTGATTGAATTAAAGTGAAGAGTCATCAGATGAATTGCAGAGTTCATACAAACTGGCACCAAAGGAATTGAGGCAGCAAAACTGGAAAAAAAAAAAAAATCATTCTCATATTTTTATTTTTTAAAATGACTCTATAGTCTACGCTTGAACCTGACAAAAAGTCCAAGTCAAGACCCTGACCTGTTGGTGAATTCAGCCTCGTCCCAATCATGGAGAACTACACACAGCTCTGTCCTTACATAAACATCACAGATGAGTCACTTTACACAGTGTTCACAAATTTAGAAACAAGCTTTACAAACAGAACCCATTCAGGCTGCTGAAAAGTTTAACTTTGCAATAAAATAAAAACGTTAATATGGATGTTTGCAGGGCTTTCTGGGTTATGGAAGTGAGCTTCAAGTTGAGCTCTGAGCTTGTTCACATTTTTTACATTTCCATAGAAGATTGAATTTTCAAAAACTGTTTTTTTTTTCCTTTCTGCCTATAACCAGAAAGAACTCTTCAACCGAAACAATTATTCAGGAGTAAATCCCAAATGTAAATCTCTCTTCTGTGTGTTTTTGAGCAGGAACATCTCGATCACCACTTCAGACAACCCCACTATTGTCTGTGTTGTGAATAGGTCAGGCTACCATTAGCTCATGAACGAAAGGATTGGAAGGGATGCATGTGCAGCCTGACCGATATTTCTGTGCCTACAGGGAGCATTTCACAGCTGACGTCCAGCCACTGCTTTTTGACTTTTTTTTTTGCCTCTGCAGAAATGCTGCATTGGTGATCTCTTATTAAGCATTCAGGATAAGAAATAGCCAGTATCCCACGACAGAACGTTTAATGACAGTTGGAATGAACTCTGTAAGACCAAATATATATATATATAAAAAAGAACAATAAAGGTTTCTCAGATGTTGTTGTAGGGGGTCTCTGATGCACAAATTAAAGTCTCTGTTTTTTTAAGTGTATGTTTTAGTAAGTTTTTAGGAACATGTTGAAATATTACATCTTTGGGTCTTGTCGGGAGCAGAATTTCTGTCATAGAAAAAAAAAATCTACTTAATTGTGTCCTGAGAAATCAAGTCAAGTACAACAAACAGTTGAGTCTGAAGAGAAATTTGCAGGTTGTGTGAGTTTGTGGCCTAATGGCCAGATCTATAAACATGATTACCATCCAGCAACACTGCAGAGTTGAACAATGTGACCACTGACCATGTAAATGTAGTCATTAAAAAAAGAAAAAGACACTTGTGGTTTTTATTTTATGGATACTTAAAGCCAATATTGCAATATTTCAACACTGGGTCTGACAGAGTGAAGCCATTTTTTTTAATTATAAATCCAGGTTATGGATTTGTTATGTGTTCATAGTGAGTTTAAACAAAATAGCACAGTATGTTGTTTGGGTATGGAGTAAGTTGTAAGGTAGTGTATTAACTGAGAGAGTACACACACACACACACACATTCCTAAAAACAGAACATCGCTGACACAGAGGCTGGCTTATAATTAATTTATTTGCAGCAGCCTGCAGCAGGTGTGTATAATAGAGGAGCAAGCTGCACAGACAGGAGCTTTATGCTTCCAGTGTTTTCTGTTGTGGCATCTGATGCCCTCTGAGAGCCGACCGTTTCCTGCAGCACACTTCGACTCCTGTGCACAGTGCTGTACTATGCCCCCAAAATCCACTGATTTCTCATTCCACCTTAAGGCCATCCATCTTTTTTTTTCTATAGCAGCTTAACTTGTGGAGAGACGTCTCCCAGCATGCATTAGGTGAGAGGTAGGGTACACCAGGAACAAGTTACCAGCTTACCACAAGGCCTTCAGAGGTACATCAGCAGGAGTGATGGCTTTCAAGAAAAGCTAAGTTTCCAGGGTATGATCTCAGGTAAAACTGTCCCCGTAGTTCAAACTTCCTCCTGAATTTCACAGAATCATTTTCTGCAGTTGAATGATTCAGCGAGGAAAAAAAACCAAAAGGTAATCAAAAGAGTCATCCCCGACACGCTGAGTTAATTTAAGGTTTTCTGTATTTGCTTGTGGCGATACCATTCCTCCTACACAAGGACATCAGCTTCCCCACGGGAGACTCTTTTGTGGCATATCTCGTCTCGACTTTTTTTTTTTTTCTTTTTTTTCTTTTACCCACACAGAAAAACCAAGGCAGAGAGCATGCTGCTCTTACAGGAAAAGAGAAGGAGGTGGTTTAATGGGTCGTGACCAAGTGCCCACTGCAACGGCTACCAGATGTACCGACACAGAAGAGACAGTTTATTCTAGGCTGACAGATTTTGACAGACTTTTAGATTTTCACCAGTGAAAAAGTTTAAGGGAAAAACAACCATATTTTTTACCATCACAAAAGCCAATTCAATGTCTGGCTGATGTACATAAAAAAATATGTATTATATTATATTATAGGTTTTAAGAAGCACAAACAACATTCCATTTATTTACTTATTTATTTTTAACAAAAAGTTAGTTCAGTTGCTGTGAAGTAAAGGACTAAAAATAGGACTAAAAAATACTAAGCACAAAAAGTAAGGAAATTTTGTGTCGGGTAGATTATTTCTTTGGTGTCATTATGCTTTTTGGCATCAACTCTTACACTGTTAGAAAACCTGTTTGTGTCGATTCTTGGAGCAGATGCCCGCTGACTACTGTAGCAGGGCCAATGTTTACAGGCACCTGATAGTCACCACCAGGGGCCCGTTGCACAAAAGTAGGATTCAGACATCCAGGATAAATGAGTGAGCTCGGCTCAACGAATCCAAAACAAGAGCGACCAGATTTAATTGGTTGCACAAAGACCAAGCCAGGATGAGGCGGACATGAATTCATCAAGCCAGGTGAAACCAATCCTGGATCAGTGCACGCACGCGGCTCCCTCAAATAGACCCGCCATCCATCACCAATTCACCATAGCAGCGAGAGCGACATACTTTTCCCCATCAGAGGCATAAATCTTGATGGAGGCTTGTGCGGGGAGGTAAGGGACCAAATAAAAAATAAAAAATAACAAAAACACAGCAGCAGTTATAAACAGTGACAGAAGCATAGCAAAACACCACAGGCTGCCTGAATGCATAAGCAGTGAGGATATACTCACTCACTCCTCGGCTGAAATATCAGAATTACAATCCAAAAACTTAATAAACATCTGCAAAAATGTACCTGTGCTCTGATTATAAATGAATTAGAAGAGTGTAAATGTCACTTCACTAGATTGTAAAATCTTATCTTGGCTCCTCATGCTGTTTCATTAGACTGTACAGAGTGTGTGTAGTTTATGTGTATATTAAACATGACAGAGAAGATTTTGTGAATAAAAAATCCTTCCACAGCATTAACGTTCAGGTGAACATGACTTTTTTAATTTGTGTCTGCTCAAGGCTGGCTCTGGAAGTACAGGAAGTCACAAACAGCCAAAAAAAGCTGTTTTCTCAGCAGAAATAAACATGTTTATAACTTGGTACAAAAATGTCTCCTGTCTGAATCGCTAATTCCGCTAACGGCAGGCACTGTAAGGAGGTGAATTTTTTCCTAACTCAGCAGTTTCCACAATATTAAGATCACCAGTTCGTCCAATCAGGGGCACAGCTCAGCTCACGTGACTGCCAGGTGCCCTATGGTTGTTACTGTGGAGACTTAAAGCCTGCCTCATTTCCAATATGGCTGCGCCGGCCGTTTTGCTTCAAAAATCTGTTTCAGACAAGTGACGTGGCGGAGACTACGTCCATTATTATACAGTCCATGACTTCAGAGTCTTTGGACCACTGGAAGGTGTGTTGCTGGGGGACAAGGGGTCTGCCTGCCAGCCGCTTTTAATGTTTTTTATTGAAAAGGTTTCCACTGCGAGAGCTCTTATCACACCTCCAGACTCTGACCCCTCTGTCCCAGCCCCTTGCTCAGCTGTTTTAAACAAGTTTGAGCCTGTGAGTCTGTCTTTTAGAGGAAGTGGTGCTTGGTCTTGAGCCTTCAGGCTGCCCCCATGATGCTGTCCCTCTGCGAGTCCTTAAAGAGGTGTTTCCAAGCATAGTCATCAGGGACTGTCCGTCTGTCTGATGACGACAGTGGTCGGCTGGTCAGGGACCAATGAGCGTTAAATTATTTTAGTAAACATGCATGTTTTGAATTTAAGTTACATACATGTTCTGACTGTGAATTTCAGTTAAATATGGCTGCATCAGCAGAGGAAGCAGATGTGGCCTCTTATGTTTGTGTTGTATACTGTGTGTTTAAAAGCTTACAGGGAGGCTACTGCATCTATTCATTCATCCGTTCATCTGTGTACCGATGTGTCCTGCATTTATTTCAGTGTGCAGATGTGGGGTGTGTTATATACAGACATTTGAATGTGTATTTATTCTGATGTTCTATAATATGCTTTGAATTCATGTTTTCTGTCTTGTAGAGTTTATTTTCATTTACTTTTTCATAAAAGAAAAACACCTGTCCCTTGTGGTCACTGTAATTTCCACCACACACCGCTTGCAACCTCATCAGATGTCTTTTGTTTGTTGTTGTGAAAACATGAAATATCAAAATTGATGTTACTTGATGTCATGAACAATAAAAGTGACCGGAATTTAGCAATACACATCATTTCCAACTCATGATGGAAATTATTGCAATATTACACAGCTACACTAATAATATTTAGGAGTTTTGAAAATTATGCAGTTTCAGTTCAAGTCTAGGAATAATGGTGCATTCTAGCTGAGTAGGAAATTTAAAAAAATAAAACGCCCCCCAAGGTCAGTATTTCCTACTGGGAACTCAGGGATCCTCACCAACTTGAGTTGACAACTGAAGATGCCAGCAGTGTAAACAGTAAGTGAGCTACAGTAATATTGTAACACTTCTGACTATTTTTTGTCACACTAACACAGGGCATGCTAACAATGGCTAACAAGAGCTAAAAACAATAGCCTGGTAGATCGACTCCAGACACTAAAAAAACATGAAAACAATAAAAACAGTGACTGTTTATAGAGAAATGGGATAAAATTAGCGTATGAGGAAACTGTGGATAACCTCTGGATATTTATAGATTAGATTAGATTAGATTAGATTAGATTAGATTAGATTAGATTAGATTAGATTAGATTAGATTAGATAACAATTCCTTATCTCTGTTTTACTGAGAATTTCATTAGTCCCTGAAATTTATTGGAATTAAGTTAAGCTCAGTGTGGAGAAAAAAAAAGTAACCTGAAAGTATTCAGCTACTTTGTCCATATTGTTGTAGCTTAGCTTGCCACATTTCTGAGTTTCATAGCTTTAGTGTAGTGAAGCTTGATTGAACACAGAGTAACTAGTAGCTCAGCGCACTACATTTTCCAAGTAGCTTGCCCAACGTTGCTGGTAACACACCACACTTTCAGTCATTCCACATGCTTCATGTTAGCCAAGTAGCACGCTACTGTTAGTATGGTGGGGGTGGATGCACACACTGAACTACTGAATCTACCAAACACACGTTGCCTTACTTCTTGTGCTAAGTTCATCATTTTGGTATAGATTCAAGATTCAAGTAGTATGAAACTTTACTCTCAAAGTTCTGTTTCAAGCCAGATTAAGATCAAAAGAACAATATATAAAAATATGATAAGGAGAGAAGCAAGTGTAAATATAAACAACTGACCAGTATAAACAATATACAATGTAAAAATGTAAGTATCAAGAAAGTAACTAAGGCAGCCGAATTTGGCACTGTAAAATACGCAAGTAGTCCAGTTATTGCACTCAAGTGTAAAGTGTTCATAGTGCTGATAAGCACAGAAGTTGGCTCCAAATTTAGTTAAAGAGGGCTTAATCCCAGGAGCTCAAGAAGTCGCAGCACTGCGGTGCGCCACCATCTTTACTGCAATCGATGGACTCAATGGTTTAGTAAGGATTTCTATGGGGATGTGGTGCTCTACCTGGAGAACAGCGCTTAAAGAAGTGTAGCACCACTTTACAACATCCTTCTCCCTCATTGAACTGTTATAAAACTCATGATTTTAAGACCAGTGACCAGCAAAGGAGGCTGGCACAAGTCTCAGCTAATTGGTCGTGGGCATCTATCTGTCTGTACCTCACGGTGAGCCATGCTATCATAGACAGAGCTCATCTACTCTACAGCTAGCTTGCAGGTAAAAGTTAATGGTCAGTGATTATTGTGCCTTTTGTTTAGTCTTCTGACCACATGAAACACTTTTTCATTTGTACAGTGCTTGCCATCTACATTGAGTATGTCTGTGGGTCCATGTGAAGAATATGGATAATTGTAGCATGAAAATCCTTTACCCTTAAAAACAGTCATGGAGAACAGTCACGAGATGATACAAAAAAAAGAAAGAAAGAAAAAGAGGGAGAGAAATGGTCTCTGGTAAAGCCTAGTGGTCTAGGTTGCGTGCCCCAAGAGGCAAAGCCCTCAAGCAGGCGGCTCAGGTTTGAATCCTGCCTTTGGCAACTTTCCTGCATGTCAGTCCCTGTTTCCTCCTCTTTCCACTGTCCGATCCTCCCTGTTTAAAGGCATAAAAGTCTGAAATGTAACCACTGAATGAAAACCACTGAATTTAGGTTTTCTAGTTCAGAATCCTTTCAGGTTTGGTTTACCTCAAAAGAACATACTAAAGTCATTGACAGAAAGTTTTCTCTTATACATCTAATATTAAATCAAGCTACATATCCTGGTTTACATGACACAGTAACTGATTCACAACAGTCAAACACTGATGCGCTCTTGAGTCTCCAACATAGACTGTTTAATAAATGGATGTAGTCTCTGTGACGTCAAATTGTAGAAGCCATATTGAAAATGAGGCTTTGGGCCTCCTCACTAAAAGCTATGGAGCGCCAGATGTATCTGTGTGTGTATATATATATATATATATATATATATATATATATATATATATATATATATATATATATATATATATATACACAGCTACATCTGGCGCTCCATAGCTTTTAGTGAGGAGGCCCAAAGCCTCATATATATATATATATATATATATATATATATATATATATATATATATATATATATATATATATATATATATATATTTTTTTTTTTTTTTTTTTTTTTTTTTTCAGACTGGAGGTTGCCACTTGGTCTTCACTTATCCCGTTCACACACTGATGACAGCACATCCTCTTCCACAGATCCACAATAATTTCACATCTGCGTAGTAACTGCACATTGCTGAGTGCCATGCGAGTTTTAACAGAAAGGTTTTTAAACTATTTCCCACCATAATGGACTGGGTTGGTACATGTCTGTCATGGTCACTGCTTATTTTTGTCCACCACCGCTACACCTGAGACACACGTCAAATACACTGATAGTGAGAATACCCATTTTGCAAAGGTTAAACTGAGACTCAGATTTCCCCTTTTCAATGTGTGTTTAAAACTGTTCCTGAATAAAATCATTCTGACACAGTCTTCTCCACAATGGACATCTAAATACAATAAAATGGGACCATTGCTTGGGTCAAAGTGCAGGGCTTCAAATTGTAGAAAAACCAAATTGACTGGCTTAGTGTGGATGTTCTTGTATTTATTCTGTTGCTTTCAGCAAGTCTAACCTCTGCGAAGGAGTCAAGGCAGCCGGACTTCCTGACAGCCCTGTTCTTTTTGTCTGATCACTTAATGAGAGCTCGAAGAACAGCTGGGCCTGAACTTTTGAAAGTCGAGCTGTGGGCCAAGGTGTGATGAGTTCTCTGTGTCCACTGGAGATTTTTCTCAAGGATTTCTTTTTAATACCAAAAAAAGGAAGAAAAGAAAAGAAAAACAAAACAAAACATTCTTTAATATGTGTGTTACTTTGTCATCTATAACTAAACTTCTGGAAAGAAGGAAACAGAGTTTAAGGCATCTGAAAAATGTCTGCTACAAGTGTATTCTAAAGTGGAGCTGGATCCAGGTGCAGATTTAAATGCCTTAATCTTTTTTCTCCCTGCAGACACAGAGTGAAGTACATTAAATTCATTTGTCTGCATTTTTTCTTTCTTTTTTTTTTTTTTGGCACAGGTAACAAAAAAAGAATTCACAAACAGGGACGTGTTCAACAAGCTACCCAGCACCCGTCTTAGTTCTTACTACACCAGTTTTAATGTTGTTTTCCTGCCTCTGAGTTTTGTAACATTAGTCCTTTTATAAATCAACAGACTTGCTTTAAAAGTTCTACCATCGCGGGGTCCAGTTTACCTGCCAACAAAGTTAGAGGACACTTTTTGTGCCCTTGGAATTGAACATATTGACAGAAATGTGTGAATTTAGCTTTTTGCAGGTTGTTGAGTGAAAGTTTTCATGTTTCAATACAAGAAAAAAAAAATCTAGAGCAGCATGCTTCAGCTCTCTGGCTCGATTTTCAGCAATGGCAGTCCTTTCAGTCACAGCAGGGATGCAAAACAAATCATTTCCACTGGCAGTTGTCCTTCAATCCCAGTTTGGAAACATCGCTGGTGCCCAGTCCTGCTCGTAAACACCATAATCGTTGGAAGCAAACAGTCTGCTGCTTAACATGCGCGGCACCGTCCCCTGATCTGGCATCAGCACACGGGCAATGTGAATGACCTCTGATCATAAAAAAACAGGCTGCCTCTGTAAGACAACACCCTGAGACGACGCGTTATCACCTGGACCCTTGCCATCTAACAAGACCTTTTAATAGAGATTGGTTTATCTATTTATGAGGATTTATTGGATGGGAAGATATTTCCGTCAGTCTTGATAACAAGCCTTAAGGGAGGTGAGGAGGGCTGCTGCATGTGTGTGTGTGTGTGTGTGTGAGAGAGAGAGAGAGAGAGAGAGAGTCTCTGTCACCCCAAGTCTTAAATGTATGTGAGGGACTGTTTGCTTGAACGTGCAAAGCATCTTTTAGATGCAGTTTTCAAGGACACACACAAAAGCTCAGTGAGTGGACTCTCAAACACCTCTACAGATGAGAGCTGTGCTCAAACATTTGTCACTACACGTTTTCTGAGAACTGTCAGAGCGATATCAATTCAATGACCCTAAAAAAACCTTTAAAACCTACATTTAACTTATACCTCTAAAAATAAAATCACAATTCATCTTCGAATGTAAAGGGTCATTTCACGCACTTACACCTGGTTTTGGAATCACATTATTCATGCTTGCTTCACATAAACTCAATCTTGGATCATTATTCACTTATTCATTGTATTGTCACTCTGTTGTGTTTTTCTGTTTCGGTTTGCGTCACAGCAGAGCAAGATCTGGATCGATCCTGTTTTAACCAAAGTGGACCCAAGGCCACAATAGACTGACTCACTTTAAACCACAGGGTAAATACCAAGGTGATGAAGCAGTGTTTGCCTTTAAACAGTTAAGGCTGAAACCATTTTCTGCCAATTCTGAGACAACAGTGAAGTGGCTGAGACTAAAATGCACAGTCGAAGCAAAAAAGTTTTAAGAATGGCACAAATTTTTGGTTTTCTCAAAAGTTGTTTTACACGGCAGGGAATGACTTTGCAGGTGATTGCAGTTCATTAGAGATGGGACTTATAGCTCTTTGAAGGGAGTCAAGGAGTCGTTCCTTTCAAAGATTCAAAGAGGCTCATTAGGGCCCGAGTCCACCAACCACAGGTATGGTGAGGGCCCTCTTGAGATCCAAATGAGTATTATTTTTACTTTTTTCCTTTGTATCTTGTGCCACTTTAATCCCAAATTGCGTACCTTCAGCATGCACCAAAACTCACCAAACTAGCACAAAATGGCAAAAAAAAAAAAAAAAAAAAAAAAGAATCCAGTGCTTTCATGCCAAATTGTGCTCCACAGCGCCCCTTGTGAGTAAAAACTGTAGCCTCTTGGGCTACTTTGAGCTACGGGCCTGATTTTTGGTGTGCATAAAACCTCTTTTATGACCAAGGTGAATTCCGAACAGGAGGTACAGAAAATTGGAGTTGAATGTGTGATTTTGAGGATTCATAGGGTACGTATTTGATTGGTCTTGTCATATAGTTGTTTTTTTGTTGTTGCTGTTGTTTTTAATGAATCTTCTTCTTCTCGTTTTGTTTTTGTTTTGTTTTTTTTCTGTGTGTGTATGTGTGTTCAAAGTTGACAATTTTTTTTTAGCAAAATACAAGTCACTTTCATATACAACGTTGGCTGTGGACCAAATGTACACACATGTTCAGTGTCGCAGCCCGAAGGCATCTTTGTGCCCTCTACTGTCAACAGGAAGTCATATCTTTTGCTCTGCGATTAAAAACTCCTCCTGTTTTTTCAACATTTTCTTTTCTATTATGCTCAGTAATATCTTTCAGCCCTTTATTAAGCATCAAGGATAATGTGCAGGAGAGTGAGGGCCCGCTTATCATCGCTTGTGGCTTTAATTTGCTGTATTTATTAATTCATTATCTAATTTAAAGTCATCCAGGAGTAACTTGTTTTTATCAAAGAAAGAATCACTGGTAGCAGTTATGAGATATGATTTGGATCAGAATAATTTAAACCGACACATCTCGCCAATATTTACCCTGTTGGTCGGAATCATTCTGAAATATCGATTATAATTTCATTTGGATTGTGTATTCATTGTATTCATTCATAAGGTGAAGCCATATCCCCATGCTTTGACAGTGAGCTCCCTATTTTGAATTTTCCCTCACCTAAAAAACTTTGTGGCAAAATAAAAACTGCACAGGCTACAGATAACTTGAACGTGAACGAGGAGAGGATCATTATTCAAACATGACCTCTTTGAAGAAATTCAGTCGGGTTATAGCTCAGCATAGCACAGAGACGGCCCTCCTTAAAGTGTTTAATGACCTGCTGATTGCTTCTGATTCTGGAAAATCTTCTGTTTTTGTTTGTTTAGATCTGAGTGCTGCCTTTGATATTATCCATCGTCTTATTTTAATGGAACGACTAAAACACTGAGTTGACATCTCTGGTTCATTTTTAAATTTGTTTTGTTCTTATTTATATAACATTTTTTTAGCCTGGCAATTGGCAGCTTTCAGTCATCACAGGCAAAGTTGACCTGTGGGGTTCCCCCAGGGTCAGTTCTCTGATCACTCCTCCTCTCCTTTTATATGTTCCCCTTGAGACACATCTTCCACAGTTATAATGTGAGTTTCCACCTTTATGCGGGTGATACCCAACTATCTCTCTTAACCCAAATGATTGTAACCAATTAAACACACTGAATAACTGCATCAAGACATAACATGCCTTATGTGCAAGAATTTCATTCTTGCAGTTAAATCTTGATGAGTGTCATAATCAGACTTGTGGGTTCTGACAAATACTGAAGGAGACCGGATTTACTAAAGAACAAGATTAATTTATTCCAAAACCAATTTAAACCAATTCTCCAAATGATGCTGTCCCTCCCCGTCTATTTAAAGAGGTTTTCCCCACTGTAGGACCTTCTGTTCTTGTCATCATTAATGGCAGTCTGTCCTCAGGTGTGGTCCCTGAACTCTATAAACATGCAGTAGTTCAGCCTCTGATTAAGAAACCTGGCCTGGATTCTTCTGTTCTTTCTAATTTCAACCCAATCTCCAAACTGCCTTTTCCTTTAAAAGCCTTGGAAAAGATATTTCTGCTCCTTTAAGAGTTTTTAATGATAACTTTTTTAGCTATCGACTCTGGTGACTGTGTTGTCCTTCTCCTTTTAAATTTAACTGCAGCATTTGATACTGTGGATCACCAGATCTTGATTTTGTGCCTTGAGTGAGTGGGCCTTAGGGGCATAGCTCTTGACTGGTTCAGGTTTTACTTGACTGACTGAACTTTCTGTGTCCGCCTTGGTGACTCTGTATCCTCTGCTTCCCCTCTCTTGTGTGGAGTCCCACAGGGCTCAGTTCTAGGCCCTCTTCTCTTCTCTCTTTTTGCTCCCGCTGAGGTCTATACTCAGGAAACATGGTATTGAATTCCATTGTTATGCTGATGACAGTCAGATTTATATGCCCCTTAAAAACACAAGGACTACTCAGTTCAACTGTTGTTGGACTGTCTTGGTGACATCAAGGTCTGTATGGCCTTAGATTTCTTACATTTTAATGATAAAAAGACAAAGGTGATGGTTTTGGGTGGGACCAATGAGACCCCGCTGATCTGGGTCCCCTATCCCAGTATTCCAAACAATCCATCACTAATCTAGGGGTTAAAATGGATCCTGAGTTAAAGCTTGACAGCCAGATCAAGTCTGTGGTGAGATCAAGCTTTTTTCATTTGAGGCAGTTGGCCAAAATAAAGTTGGTTCTTTCTAGGAAGCATTTTGAGACAATGATCCACGCCTTCATCACCACCAGGCTGGATTACTGTAACGATCTGTGTGTGGGGGTTAGTGGGTCCTCAATCGCCCGTCTTCAGGTGGTGCAGAATGCAGCTGCACGTCTTTTAACTGGCACACAGAAATTTGGGCACATTCCACCCATTTTAGCCTCAATCCACTGGCTGACTGTTCATTTTAGATCCATTTCAAAATTCTTTTATTTGCTTTTAAATCCCTCAATGATCTTGCCCCGCCCTACCTCTCTGAGCTTTCACAACAGTACACACCTGCTCTCTAAGGTCAGCTGATCAGCTGCTCCTGAAGGTCCCTATGACCAGGCGGAAGCTCAGAGGGGATCATGCGTTTGCGATGGCGGCTCCTAAACTGTTGAACGTGTTACCCCAACATGTTAAAGAGGCCTCTTCGCTCCTTGTTTTTAAAGCTCGTCTCGAAACCCACCTTTTTTCCCCTGGCTTTTAACACACCGCAGACATCAAGTCGTTGTGCCATCTTTTTACTTGTGTTTTATTATTAAAACATTATATTCTTTCTGTTTTTGTAAACAGCGCGTTACGTCTCTCTTTCTCTCTCTCTCTGCCTCCCTGGTCCCTCCTCCCTCTGCCTGCTGCGCACCTGAATGCCATTGGCGCTCAGGTAGGCGGAGGTGATTTAGAAGGAAAGACGGGGCAGAGTGGGTCTCTCCCACCTGCGAACGGCACAGAGGTTTCTTTTCAGCGTGTTTGTTGGTCTGTTTGTTTGTATAACTTATGGATTTTGCTTTTTCCCATTATCCAGGTTTGTTGTTTCAGTTTGAGCTGGAGACCTCCGGTTGTCCAGTTATCAGGTTTTCTTTGGGATTTATTCCTGAGGATTTAGTTGTTGGTTTTTCCTTTATGTTAGGGGAAGTTGATGGGTACAACGGTCCAATGTGTGGCTGGCCCAGCAGCTTCCCATCTTTTGATTATTTCAGCCGGAGTCTCCAGTCCTTTTTGGTTTCTTGCGTTATTTTCCTGAACGTTGATTTATCTTCAATAAAATTATATTCCTTTTCTTTAAACTTACTTGTGGTGTCCCTTTTATGTTGCGGTCTCGAGCCTGTTTAGATTATAGTTAGGAGACCATAACACAGCGTTCTTTTATATCTCAGTGTTCTTTTATCTCTTTTATGAAATGTGGGCTGTTATATATTTCATTTATTATCCTGAGCAGCACTTTGGTCAATGAAGGTTGTTTTAAAGTGCTTAACAAATAAAGGTGGATTGGATTGGATTGGTTGAAACACGGTGTGCAGAGGTTACAGCTGGTCCAAAACGCAGCAGCACGGCTCCTCATAAGAACCAAAATTAATTTCAAGATTTTATTGTTGACTTTTAAAGCACGCTCTGAACCTACTCTGAAGAACATTTCTGATGTTCAGCCAAGGCTCTGCTTGCATCCCAAAATCAAAACTGA
Organism: Labroides dimidiatus; assembly: GCA_030710495.1. Classification (NCBI taxonomy): domain Eukaryota; kingdom Metazoa; phylum Chordata; class Actinopteri; order Labriformes; family Labridae; genus Labroides; species Labroides dimidiatus. The sequence continues at coordinate 22,989,791 of CM061161.1, read as the reverse complement.
GAACCAAAGGTGACCTTTGACCTTCTCTGTCAGAGCTCCCACCAGGTGGAACAACCTGCCTGAGGAGATCAGAATGACAGACTCTTTGTCCTCTTTTAAATTTCTCTTTAAAACACATTTTTATGGATGTGCTTTTAATGGAGATTCTGGCTGAGTGTGTTTTAATCATCGAAATGCTGTTTTTATTTTATTTTAACTTTAAACCTCTTTTTTTTTTTCTTTGACAGTATCATGGGCAGGATCTTAATTCGCCTCTCTTTTGTTATCTTAATGTCTTAATTGTGTTTTTATTTTCTGATGTTTTCCTTTCTTTTATTTGGTGGTGGTTTGTAGCCTTTTAAAATGGTCATATTTTGGTTCACTCCTCACAAAGTGTAAGCCACTTTGTAAAATTGTTTTAAAAATTGCCTTATAAATAAAGTTCATTATTATTCTTATTATTATTAGTGGGGTGTAAGGTGCTGTAATTCATCAGTCTCTCATCTCCAGATGTCTGGAGGTCCTGCAACGCACTGGATTGAAGACGTAGCTGGTGTGTTTTGACAGATCAGAGCAGAACAGACACTGATCTGGTGAGTCCAGAATGGATGGTCTGAGGAGAATCATGGGATTTCAAGACAAACAGTGTAAGCTTACGAGATCAAAGTTTAAAATTTAAGAGATGAAGTGATAACTGCAGTCAAACATTAGCCTGTATGTTATTTTGAAGGGAAGAATCTGAAGAGTTACTAGAAGCTGGCCCCAGAAAATGAAGAACCAGGAGTGTCCTGTGAAGTAGCACTTCAGTGAAGAATTCATAAATAACTGAATACTGATTTTTTTGTACTTCACATTGTTCAAGACACGAGTCTGTTATAAAGAAGGAAGTGGAAAAGGGAAGCCTGTGCTCACTGTTTGTCATTAGTGGTTGAATTTCCTCTTTCCAGTGCAGACGGATGACAGCTCCTGTAATCCCCCTCTTTATTTCAGTGTAATGCATTAATGGCCTTCAATCATAATTCTTTCTCACAGAAATTATAACTTATAAGTACAAATCAATATTACATTACTCTGCATTTATCTCTGAGTCAGACACTCTGATCACACTCAAACTGGATAGTTCAGCCAGTCTCTGCTGCACTTTAAGCGTCTCATAAGATATGCCTTTTAAACCCATTAAAAACCATCCCTATAATATTTCTTATCTATATTCTCGGAATTATTAATACTGCTGGTAGAATTTGGCTCACAAGCCCAAATTTGTTCATATTTTGAAATATCCACATATTTGAAATTTTGCCTGAGGGCGATAAAAGCTGCAGAGAAATGAATGCGGAGTTAGCGGCTCATGGCTTCATCAGCATGGTCCCAAGAATATAAATAAACAAAAATAAATAAATAAATAAATAAATAAATAAATAAATAAGACGATTTCCATTTAGGTTGCCATTTTAAGGTTATGACTAATTGCAATGGAGAAACTCAATGGATGTGATTTTTGTTGTTGTTGTTGTTGGTTTTTATGAGGGAAATGAAAAAAAAAAAAGTCCCTTCTCCTCTCCTCGCAACCTTTACAGGTAGATAGCTCTGAGACATTTTAGATTAATGACTCCTTATACTGCTTAAAGAATAAAAGGCTGAAATCCATTCCATATTTATGTTTGTGTGTGTGTGTGTGTGTGTGTGTGTGTGTGTGTGTGTGTGTGTTCTGCGCTGCGTAAGCATCAGCAGTTTTCAACACATCTCTGCATTTCTTAGAAAAATGAGCAAAGCCAGAACAACTGGGAGCGATGTACAACAACTGCACACGCTCAGTGTTACAGTATTTCCATATCAGGGGAATAATGTGTGTTTATACTGAAACTGATAATCAGCATTTACAGCTAGCAGGCGGAGCTGCGCTGAGAACGTCCTGTTTGGCATTGTGATGTCTTTTTAATTCAGCCTGAGAGGAAACTGATGAAACTTCCGCCCCTGCACCAGACAATAAACCAGTCTATTATATTTCTTATCAAAGCTGTTAATACACTCAGCACAGTGCAGACCTCTGGAGTTACAGTAGCAGGAGGAAATGTTTTTGTAATCTTTGCTGCGTTTCATTCTGTCTGTTTTTGCCCCAACAACTTCTGCATCAGCAAACTGTGCCACACGCAGACCCAAGGACAGCAAATAGAGAGACGTGCTTTATTCCAACGTGCAAGCTTTTATTACCTCAGGGGGGTGAAATGAAAACCAATTAAAGTTGGGTATTTTTAAAACCAGAGTCATGTTTAAAAAATAAATAAATAAATAAATAAAAGACAGAAAGAAAACAACTAATTTCTAACAATAAAATAAAACTGGAAAGCTTAAATACCTCAGCTCCAGTGTTAGGCTTTCTGTGTTTAACCAAATCAAATCCCAAAGCATGTCCTGAGCTAATTTACTTTCAACATCACCTGATTTAAAGCCAAGCTCTGAAATTAAACAAATTTTAAACAAATGAGGGGAACGGAAAGGCTCCAAAATGCTCCTGGGTGAAAAGAAACTGGTTTATTTTGTTAATGTGTGTACACTGTAATCCCCTGTTCCCCACACACAACCAGTCCCCTCACATGAGGAATAATTAGAACAATTATCTTTTTCTACTTGGAACAAAAGAGTCTGTTTAAGGGCTGTGAATACACTCTGTGGGCTGAGAAAGGTCAGTTATTATCCTTTCTTGTCTTATTTCCAACATGTCTGGATGTCTTGCACTCCATTTAAACTCCAAAGTAAAGAATAAAATTCAAAATGTAAGTCCAATACATTATCCTGAACGAACCCTGCAGTTGGAGTTCCAACTCAGAATATCAGAGAAGCTTTCACTTTCATAAACTGTGAAATTTTCATCCGCTTTGTCTTGAAATTGTCTCCAAATGTTAAGACTTATCCAGCTCAGATGTGAGTACAATTCAGTGCCATCAGGATAAAGGTGCACAGTCCAACTCCGCACAACAGTGAATGGAAGATTAAGTCTTAGTGGGCCTTTTTAATGCTTGATGATAATTGCATATTGCTGTGTGAATTAGACCTGGAGACAGAAGATAACAGAGCACATGATACCCAGCTCTTACTGCTAATAGTAGCCACAATCAGGAGTCTCTTATAATCTGGACCTACGTGTGCTCGTCCAGCTATTAGAGACAGAAACGAACAATTCATACTAATAATGAAAAAAAAAAAAAAAAGGATTAGCGATATGCATGAGCCAGGTTAACACCCCAACAGAGAATTTAATTTAATGAAGGTAGACCCCACTACTACAGGCACTAAAGGCAGGATTACCACCTGTTCTGCTTTTTAAAGATGGTGGACATTGTGTCTGTGTTACATTTTAAGATGAAATTTGCAAAAACAATGAATATTTATGGATCCAATCCATCCTGATTAAAGCTATACAGCAAATTTAGATTTAGGAAAATTGACATTTTCCAGTTAGCTGATGAGATAAAGGAAGTCTCAAACCGGCAGGGCTCACTGCCGTTTTCCAAGAATGCTTGGCTCTTCACTTTCATGTGTCTGGGTCCTTCCAAGATGTATGTGGTGAAATGTTGGAGTTTATCAAACAACTGCTTGAATGACCGCATTGACCCTGCGCAGGACTCCCTAAAGAGGCCCAACTTTCACCTCTTGTTCTCAGTGCCTCTAACAACAACCCCAATTCCAATGAAGTTGGGATGTTGTATAAAATGTAAACACAAACAGAATACAATGATTTGTAAGTACAGTTTAACCTATATTCAACTGAATACACTGCAAAGACAAGATATTTATTGTTCAAACTGATAAACTTTGTTTTTATTTTTTTTGCAAATTTTGGTGCCTGTAACATGTTCCTAAAAAGCTGGTTCAGGCTCATGTTTCCACTGTGTTCCATCACCTTTCCTTTTAACAACACTCAATAAGTGTTTGTGAACTGAGGACACTAATTGTTGAAGCTTTGGAGGTGGAATTCTTTACCATTCTTGATTGATGGACAACTTCAGTTGATCAACAGTCCGAGGTCTCTGTTGCTTCATAATGCTCCACACATTTTCAGTGGGGGACAGGTCTGGACTGCAGGCAGGCCAGTCTAGTACCTGCACTCTTTTACTATGAAGCCACACTGTTGTAACACATGCAGAATGTGTCTTGTCATTGTCTTGCTGAAATAAGCAGGGACGTCCCTGAAAAAGACGGGGCTTGGATGGCAGCATATGTTGCTCCAAAACCTGTATGTACCTTTCAGCATTAATGGAGCCTTCACAGATGGTCAAGTTAGCCATGCCATGGGCACTAACACACCCCCATACCATCACAGATGCTGGCTTTGAGACTTTGACCTGAGAACAATCCAGATTGTCCTTTTCCTCTTTGGCCTGGAGGACACCACGTCCATGATTTCCAAAGATGAGCTTTGGGGTCCAGAGAAGCCGGCGGTGTTTCTGGGTGTTGTTGATATATGTCTTTGTCTTTGCATGGTAGAGTTTGAACTTGCACTTGTAGATGTAGTGATGAACTGTGTTAACTGACAATGGTTTTCTGAAGTCTTCCTGAGCCCACGTGGTAATATCCTTTACACAATGAAGTTGGTTTTTAATGCAGTGCTGCCTGAGGGGTCAAAGGTCACGGGTATTCAATGTTGGTTTTCAGCCTTGCTGCTTACGTGCAGAGATTTCTCCAGATTCTCTGAATCTTTTGATGATATTATGGACTGTAGATGATCAAATCCATCAATTCTTTGACATTGTATGTTGAGGAACATTGTTCTTAAACTGTTGGACTATTTGCTCATGCAGTTGTTCACAAAGGGGAGAACCTCGCCAATCCAGTTCACCTGTTGAATTTTGCAAACAGGTTTTTATTTAATATTATTATTTTTCAACTTTCCCAGTCTTTTGATGCCCCAATCCCGGCTTTTTAGGAATGTGTTGCAGGCATCAAATTCAAAATGAATAAACACATTTTGTCTTTGTAGTGTACTCAATTGAATATAGGTTAAACAGGATTTGCAAATCATTGTTTTCGTCCCAACCTAAATGGAATCAGAGTTTTAAAACAAATGGGGGTCTTTTTAAACAAAGACAACTTATCCATCTGGCAATCAAAAAAGGGAATTATTAAAGCAGGAGAAGCAAAAAAAAAAGACATCAAGAAAGTGGTAAACAGCACAGATAACTTACAGAAGCTAATTACGTTTGGAACAGCTCAGTCTGTCCTGCACCTGCTGAGTCTTGAAGTTAACAGTCAGCTTGTTTACTGAGCTTACAGGCTGACAATAAAAACACTGTTTGGTATGTCTTTGCATAAACATGTTTAGAATTTTGTGTCACTGAATAAAAACCTTTCACAATCAAACATTCATGCCATAAAAAAAGGTCCATTCATCTCATATGATGCTTGTATATGGTTGTGTAGATTTGTTAACTTACATTTTATTCAAAGCTTTTTATTTGCCTGAGGCTGTTTTTTTTTCATGGGTTGTATAAAAAATCAATTGCCCTCGTTCTCCAGCATCATCGAAAGAAAACTAATCAATTCAGCCTCATTCAATAGTAACATCATAGAAACCTCTTAAAGAGCAAGTCTAAGGGAATTCTTCAACTAGTTTTTAGAGATTGTATTCACCTGTTTACAAAGTGATAAACTCTGTGCATAAATAAATAAATAATAAATAATGAAATAAAGCTCTGCTGTAAATAGAAAATGCACACTGCATGAAGGGGAATACAAAGAATGGCTGATCCCAGTTTTTTTTTTTTTTTTTTTTTTTTTTTAATCACAATAAATACACTTAAACATCTAATAAGGCTTATTTTAAAAGGCGCTGCCACAAAACACATGACAGATTGGTGACTTTATACCTGTGAGTAAAGGTTAGTGATGAGTGTTGTTAAGACATTGACTATTATTAATATTCTTATGAAGATTTATGAAGATTTTTACCTTGAAGATAAACTTTTATCAGTCCATGGCATTGGATAACCTCTGGGTCTTTCTGACCTGCTGATGTCTTCTGGCCCTGTGCCGTAGTAGTGACGTAGTTTCGATATAAAAGGACGAGATTGATGATCGGGAGCTCGAACATGGTGCTTTATTTATTTATTTATTTATTTATTTTTATATCTACTGGACATTCTGTATAGATTCAAGTCTGTTTTCCTATTTGGTACGAGCTGCTCTGCAGAGTTTGACGGGTCTGCAGCGTACTCCGACAAAAATAGACTCACAGTGTAACAGCAGAGACAGTGGAGCTGGAGGAATGCTTTGGAGATGGACCATAGCATGTGCTGTGTGATTGATTAGAGCGAAAGAAATATTTGGGTCTCAAAAAGTTGTTTTTAGTCAAAATTTTCTGAATATAAAAAAAACCCTCATCAAATCCAGATCCTGATCCTGCCATCAAAACATCCTGACATATTTGTCCCGTATCGCCCCCTAATGGAGAACATTTTTCTTGGTCAGAAGCAGATTTTGCTGTTGTTTATGCGTAACACTGCAGACATCAGTCAGTCATTAATCTGTCATGATGGAACAAGGAGGATTGAGCACACTGTCTTGAACACAGTTTGGACACCCCTGCAGTAATGGTTTTGTTACACAAGTTGTCTCATTAGAGTGTGTAGTGAATAAATCATTCATACAGTGTAAGTCCATATTCTACTACAATGTTTAAAGACATTGCACTGTATATACTCAGGGCCTTGGATGGTTCCTACAATCAGAATTTCTAATCTTGTTGGAAGATGAAGTTTTATTTGCTGTGCATCGATGACAGCACACCACTTATTCTGAAAGGTGATTGAACGGCTTCTCTCAGCTCAAACAAGTGTTCTTCAGATTCTTCTGAATTCTGACACCAGCCTCTCCACCATCCTCTCCACCTGCAGGAACACGACTCCAACCTTCTTTAAGGCTCCTCGGAGATGCAAAGACACATACAGCTAACAAATGAGAACTGCGTCTTCATACTTTACGAGGACGGGACAAACACATGCACAACAAACCCCTCTCTCTGTTTGCTTTGTGGATAAATATACAGTGTGTCAGCACACACCCTCCAAAATGCAACATGTGAGGAGAACTGCAGCCAGAGAGAAATTAAGTGTCTTAATGTTTTGCTTCTGACATGATGTAACTGGCAGCTTAAATCGCCTGCAATCTTCATTAACACGCTCTAATTGACATAATTGTCAGTTAATTATGCTTAAACGCATTTGAGAATTCACTGACATATTTAATTCTAGTTATGCAAGTAAATCTGGGAAACAGCTTAAATAAACAGGAACGCTGATAATTTGTCATCATTTGTTTTTCTGTAATTAATGTTTGTTCTGTTGGTCTGTTATAATTGCCTTTTCTTTATTAACAGACATATGCTTATTAACAATTCTTGTGTGACAGAGTGCTGACTCCTGACCAATTCCTCCTGCCAATCAGGTTGCAAAGCTCCATCCTGAAGACATTTAACAGACGTATGGATGTTGTCTGTGCTGTTCGACGTTAAGCACAGCTGCTCTCGGTCAGGCCTTGATGGCAATGAGTGATGAGTGCATTCTGTCTGTCTACAGGAAGTTCCAAATACTGTTCTTTACACAAGCTGAGCTTTTCCTCTCGAGTACCAACCGCTCTTAAAAGCTTAATTTTACCTGTAACCTAGCAACCCGCCATATCTATGCTCTCCACTAATCCAAAACAAGCCAATCCAATATCCACTTCTTTTCTTAGTATTCATTTCTTAGACTTTATTAACCTTCACAAAGCTTGGTGTCTATTGTATCTCGATCTTAATGGACCTTGCATAAGGTAAATAATGAGTACAAGTTGAGGAATAACAGGAAGTGAACTGAGACAGATGGTTAATATGAAGACCTTTAGTTCTGTTGGAGCTATTAAAAACTTATGCTAACATTGTTACTGTGTCTAACCTTCATAAACTGACTGAATACTCAATAAACTCAAGGCTGTTCTTCACATTATTAACATTATACTTGCATTTGTGAGCTCAGTAACACCAATAATCCCAACGTTATTTCAAAAGTTAGTTTACAACCCCTGTTCCATAAAGAGTCATCACTGTAACAGAGTTTACAATATTTAAATGATTTTATTTGTTTTATTGTGAATAAAGTTGTGTAAAATGTAAATAAAGCAGAATACATTAATTTGGTCCCAACTTCATTGGGATTAGGGTTGTAGTTATGGGTTTTATGTGGGGTTTTTTTTTTAGAGTCGTTTCATTTAGTTTCTCTCCTCTATTTTATTTTGACTTTAATCCCTTTTTTCTTATATGTTTTTTTCTCAGTCTGATTTCTTTATGTTTGTCATTTGTAACTTTGTGGTATATTTGAAATTGTTCCATTTTGTATTGGATTAAAGGTGTTCTGTAAATAAATTCTTTGTTCTTTTTTGTGTTTCATTTTATGGTGTCCCAATCAGGAGTACAAGTTGGCCTCTTTGGCACCTGGACTCTCCTACTACTGAAACTTTCTGTTCTGTAAAAAATGTGTTTTGTCATTGTCTGGCTGGTCACACATGTTGTTCCTAAATCTGTATTTATTGTCCAGCATTAATGTTACCCTCCAATGAGTGTCAGCTAACCATACCATTGGCTCTTATGCACTCCAGTACCAGGGGTGCTCATGAGTTTCTCCTCAGTCTGTTTTCAACCGGCTCTGGTCCAGGGAAGTCACCAGCATTTCTGGGTCATATCTAAATCGGGCGTCTACTTTATACGGCAAAGTTTGAACTTGTAAATGTGTATGCAGCTGCAAACAGTGTTCAACGACAACAGTTTATAGTAGTGAGGTTGAACTCATGCAGTCATTTCCTTTACATCTGCTTTTTTTAAGCTGTGTGGCCTAAGGTCCGCGTAGGTCACGTCCATCCTTGCATCCATTTTCAAGATTTCTCCCAAATCCCTACATTTTTAAAAATCGACTAAGGTCTGTAAATGATGGGATCCCAAAATTATTTATTTTGCAAAAAGAAAGAAAAAAAAAACATTCTAAAATTGAACTGTTTTCTAACACAGTCTCTCTCAGAGTGCTGAACCTCTATCTACCTCTGACTGACTCAGCCTCTGTGTACTTTCCTTTTTACACCCAGTCATGAAGCACAGCGTTGTAAATAAACCTGATTACTTTGGAGATATTCTTGCAGGTGTTTTTAAGGCATACTTTTGCTGTTTTGCTGTCTCGTTCCCAACATTCTGAAACATGTGGCTGATGAAATGAGAGATAGAATTTCAACTCACTACTTTTGGTTTAAAACGGTCTGGGAGACTAATTTGCAAACCACTAAATTCTGTTTTACGAACATTTCACAAAGTCTTGATGTTTTTGGAATTAGGTTTGTAAAAGATCCTTCATCATTCAGCACATTTAGTATCAGTATGAACACAGAGAGAGCTGAATGGCTTTATTGGAAGTGTACACAAACAGTTTATGAAGAGAACTGTTAGTCCGCTGACAGAGATTTGATATCATGACCTGTCGTCCACTTAGCAATGCCCAAAGCCAGAGACCTTCACCTGTAAGCTGCTGTAAAGGTGTCCTTGCTCCTCTGAGGGTCTAATGTTTCCCTGAGCTAGAGGGAAAAAAACATCATGACTTGTGCGTACCCTTGAGTATTCAGTATGTACAGAGGTGAAAGATGTAGTGCAGCTTCATTGTTGTAAAACAATATAGCATTTGATAAATACTCCAATAAAGGTTTGCATGTCAAATTTTAGGTTCCGTGTTGAAGTTTAAGTTTGTGTGAGAGAGCTCTGAGCAGAAAACCATGGATAAGTTTAAATACTGGGGCCTGATCAATATGGATTTGTTTTTCTTGAGGCTGATAATGATTTCAATATTTGGCAGAAAAATCTTGATTATCAATCAATCAATCAATTGGCCTCTTTGCATAGACTGGCTGTTTGTGCTCCGTGTGGCATGGACCAGCTGTCTGTGAGTGTGGTGCAACATGTGAGCTGGGTGACCCTCCTCTCTCCTCTCTTTCCCCCACATGTGAGCACTCTCAGTCGGCACAGCTGGATTAATAGTTGCCTGGGCCGGGTCATTTCTTCATTAACACTAATTAGTCAACTTACTGCAAGATGCGTCTTTAAATTAGACGAGGATTACTCGGTGCCTAAAGCAGCTTCATTGACTGTAAGCAAAGCTTACACTGCATTGTGATGTTGGGTTCCTCTGGACCAGGTTTTAAGTTTAAATGTTCTCTGAATTTCCATGACAAAAATTCATTTTTGTCCTCCTCCTGCTCGTTTTTCCTCTTCCTCTGCCATTGTCATTTGGTTGTGTGGAAAGTGCTCTTGCACATTGACTTGAAGCCTACCTGCCCCCTGCTTCTGCATCCACACAGTGCCACCTGCGAGTAGTGCATTAGAGTAATCCTGAGTGCAAGTGTCTGTATGTGTGAGAGGATGTGCTCCCTTAGGATGGTGATTGGATGATTGGTCGGGATAGCTGGACCAATCAAAGTGGAGCTGGAGTATAAAGAGGCAGCAGACAAGAGCACTATGGCAGGCAGACACTCCAAGTTTAGATCTGTCCTTTGTTAGAAAAACCTGATTGGTGTAACTTGTGAGAGGTGTTTGCTGTATTACTTTATCATCTTTAAATCTAGAGTTATAAGGGTGGGGAGTTGCTCCTTCATGGTTCTGTTTTAAAGGGATATTTAGCTTTTATTTGAGGTAATTATGGAATTTGCTACCCTAGTAAGAGTAAATAAGTTATCCTTATTTGTTCTTTTGAGAAGCACTCGTCCCTTTTTGTTATTCATCTAAATTTTGTTAAATTGCACACCTTTGTTTCTTTTGTAATAAATAACTTTTGGTTAACAACTAACTAACAACTGGGTTTTTTTAAGTTTCTTCCTTTTACCATCACGAGCTGAGTCGTAACATGAGTGAAAAGGTCACAATTAGTGAAACATTTGAACAGCAATACTAAAAATTATTTTGAGTTGCATTCCATTTTAATGACGGACAGCTTAGATTAAGGGATGTACAATATAATTGTTATGAGACAATACTGGATTCAAAGTGAAATATTGGACGTTGGCCAACACACCAATAAAATAAACTGAAGAAATAATGGGCTGCTGCTCCCTTGATTAAATGCCCATAAACCTCGGTGCCATTACCTGAAGCTGCTGCTAATATTTTTAGTATTTTTTGCACTTCGTCTCTCTGTCGCACATTGTTTGTAGCTCATAAAATTGTGGACAGAGCCCACCTATTTATATATGTTCTGATTAGGGACTGAAGCTGCATATTTATCCCTTGACGTGTGTATTGTTATGATTGCATCATCCAAGTTTCAAGTGGGATGTATTTTTTATATTATTTTTTTAATGAAATTTTCGTGAATAAATATGCAGTTTTAAGTAACTTGTATTTTCCATTTTTTTGCACAAGAAATGAACATTTCACAACAAATGTGATAATAGTATGCATCATAGTACTGTACGCTACTTCCAATACAGGAGAGAGCTGATGATCTCTGCAATTAGGTGTGCAGTAAAAAAAATATTGAAATCGTCAGTATCGGCTAAATGAGCTAAAAAAATGAGTAAAATATTGCCAAATTGGATACTGGCACAAAAATCCAATATCATGCATCCTTGGCTAAAACCACTTAAATTGTTGCAAATACTCACCTTTTATTTGTCAGCTCCACTTTATTTACCATATTGACCTGAATATTGGACAACCCTAATTATATGACAACCTGATTTTAGAGGGCTCACATGAAATGTGTGCAGAAACAGACATGAATATCATGTGTTTCCAATGACATCAAACTATCATACAAATATATGTTTATTCATTTTACTTTATGAAGTAACTCAATAGTTTCAACATGTAAAGCTTCTAAACTTAATTTCTTGAAAACTTTTAACTTTGACTTTGGACAAACCTCTAATTCATTAAGAACAATAAAACCTGTGCAGGCCTAACTGGTCTGGCACGAATCAAACAGAGCAGCAAAAAAAATATCAGCTCATTTTGAAAATAAAGCACAAAGCACAGACTTTTCAGTGTATATCAAACTATACAAACATGAAAAACTTGATGATGTGTTAAAATAAAAACAGACCACGTCTGTGATCCATGCTGAGCACTGCAGGAGTTTCTGACTGTTTACTTGCATGAAATTTTGAGCATAAAAAACACAACATAACAAACCTGTTGAACCTCAAAGATAAGAAACTTAGCAGCCTCACAGATTTTAGCACAGAAGTAATGAAATGCTGTCCAAATGAGCCATAAATCAACCTGTTACCTGTGATCTGTTTTCTCTGAGTCCGGCTGCTATCGCAGATGTATTACACTCCTGTGGAGCAGCTCATCACACAGAGCTAAACGGTGGCGTAGGTGCTGTGGGTTTCTGGCTGAAGAAACCACTGGACAGAACCATCTGTAAAAGGAGCACTATACTCTCCCACAGTCCATACAAAAGCTGCAGAGCTGGTGAGAGCATCTCTAAGGTAGAAACAGGTCAGGGTGAGATAGTCCCCCTCCTCTTTATGTCAGGTCCTGCCAAAATTTAAGCAACCACCCATTCACTATACATAATCTATTACTTAAAAAAAGCTTCCAACTGATTTACGTGTCCCCAAATTTACAAATTGGCAAACAAATTTATTGTTTCTGTGCAAATATTCACTCAATTTGAATTTGATGCCTGCAACACGTTCCTAAAAAGTTGGCACAGAGGCAACTAAAGACTTGGAAAGGCCAGGAATGCTCAGTTAACACAGTTCATCACTACATCTACAAGTGCAAGTTCAAACTCTACCATGCAAAGACAAAGACGTACATCAACAACACCCAGAAACACAGCCGGCTTCTCTGGACCCGAGCTCATCTGAGATGGACTGACACAAAGTGGAAAAGTCTGCTGTGGTCTGACGAGTCCACATTTCAAACTGTTTTTGGAAATCATGGACGTGGTGTCCTCCAGGCCAAAGAGGAAAAGGACAATCTGGATTGTTCTCAGGTCAAAGTCTCAAAGCCAGCATCTGTGATGGTATGGGGGTGTGTTAGTGCCCATGGCATGGCTAACTTGACCATCTGTGAAGGCTCCATTAATGCTGAAAGGTACATACAGGTTTTGGAGCAACATATGCTGCCATCCAAGCCACGTCTTTTTCAGGGACGTCCCTGCTTATTTCAGCAAGACAATGACAAGACACATTCTGCACCTGTTACAACAGTGTGGCTTCATAGTTAAAGAGTGCAGGTACTAGACTGGCATGCCTGCTGTCCAGACCTCTCTCCAATTGAGCATTCCACTTCCAAGGCTTCAACAATTAGTGTCCTCAGTTCACAAACACTTATTGAGTGTTGTTAAAAGGAAAGGTGATGGAACACAGTGGAAACATGACCCTGACCCAGCTTTTTGGAAATTCGGTTGTACATAAAACTTCCTTATGCTCATTTGTCGTTTGATGAACTCTTACATTCTGTTTATATTTTATACCTTTCCAGAGTGGTTCAGGTCAATTTTGACTAGGATCAAGAAACCCCTCATTGTAATAGTCTATACCAAATTTCAGCAACAGTTCTATTAAGAATGTTTCATATCAATAACTATATAATCAATCCTTAAAAATGTATCAGGGAGCAGAGAAAATGCCCCCCCCCCCCCCCCCCCCCCTGTTTTACACAAGACACGAAAAGAGAAAGTCAGAATGATTTAAATAAATGTTATTAAATCTGAAAACGAAATGAGGTTCTGGTACTGTTGGACTTTATAATATAACAATGTTTAACCATAGCAGCCATTAACTGCTGTGCTCACTGCAATATTATAAAGAATCAGAATTATCAATATACTTCAACAATAACCATTTAGAACACAAAGATTATGTAATAAAATGCTGATTATAAACTAGTCTCTGCATTCAAAGCAGCACTGTGACACTTAACGATAATCAGGAGTTTCTTCCACCTTCTGAAACATCACCCAAATCACATCATCCTCCTAATCTCTGAGGATCAGATCAGAGGCCTGTTGCACAACCAAGTCTTTCTTCCATGATGTCAGTCACTGAAATGTCAGCTCTGGAAACTTAACAATGTCATGAACCCCAGCACCCAAATGATTCAGATTTTTACTTAATAGATTATTTATCACATTGCAGGTGTAGATCTCATTTCTATGTCAAGGCACCCTCTGACCTCTGAAAGACTTCTGTTTAGGGCTGCAAAGTGGTGGAAAATCCCCGGTAAACTTCAGGAAAGTTTCCTGAAAATCTCCATAAGAAGTTTACCAAGGATATTGGAAAATTATCAGGGTTTTGTTGCTGTCAACTTAAATTAATTTTTCAAAAACTTCCCAGGAAATTTTGTCTGGGAAATGCTGGGAATTTTCAGGCTATCAACTTGATTTAAATGTGCTGGGTGGACTATGAAGTGGATCACAGCGACACCTTTTGGCTGGAATAGTACGCACATTGTCGTGATGACTTGACTCTTAACAAGGTGTGTGTTTGTTTTGCAAATGAATGGAGATCAGATCTTCTTTTTAACACTACTTTTCTTTGTCCAAGACAACTTTTTACTGGATGAGTTAAGGTTTTTATCAACAGTGCTGTTGTTTATAACTTGACAACAAGTAAACTTTGTCAGTTTGTACTGGAGTTTAGAAGCCAGTTATTATCCGTTGGCTAATGTGTAACGTTAGCTAATCCTTATGTCCTGCTCATCTACCAATCAGAGCTAACGTAACCTTACTCTACATTTTACTGACAGACTTTCAAGCGTGATCAGATCTTGTGCTATATCACTCCCCTGTTTAGATTTGTCATAGAGACTTCAATCCAGTCCTGTCCAACCTGATCTGGAGATAACATTTAGAAATAACATTTCTAAATGTTATTTAGTGCCCTTGCCCCTTCAGAGACCAACATGTGTCGATCTCTGCAGGGACCTGAGCAAATGGGGGAGGGAAGACAAATGGTTCCCCTGACATTGTGAACTCTTGCCATCTTTTTCCATTACAAATACACTCAAACATGACCTGTAAAGTTTCACAGTTTCAAGATGCCCTGAAACAGGCTTTTTCCTACACTTGACCCACGGGTCAAATTTGACCCAAAACAGCCTCACTGGCCAAAAAATTGTAGCACCTGAACAAAAGTATACAATCCCAAAATGTTTCTATTTTTGTGTATTTTGGATCACTTTAGGAAAAATAATAAAATTTCAGGTTAAAAGAATGCCAGTTAGGATATGTTTTACTGCTGTCAAACATCAAAATGGGCCAAATTTACGTGAAGTGTATGTGAGGGTTGGGAACCAAAAATTTAACATACAGAAAACTATTTTACAAAATCTTCCATTGCATGCTGCTCATCTTTTATGAGGAGATATACCAATAAATTTATAGTGTAAAAACACTCATATATTACCATAAAGGTGGATTGTTTATACATAAGTTTACTTATTTACTCAAGTGACTTAAACTTCAGCCAGATTTACACAAGGAAAAGTCAGGCATTTAACCTTCAGGCTTATGAAAAATATAACCATTTTCAAACCTTGAAAAAGTGTGTAGACTTTGGATACTCATTCCTTAACCGCCTCCAGCTCTTCTGGCTCCATAATCCAACGCGCGTGAAAGCTCTGGATCATCAATTTCCTCTCACTTTAGCTTCAAAATGCATTGATAAATAATTCAGCCACGAGAAAATGATAAATAATATAAGAGTCCAAATATAATAACATTATTACAGTGTCCCGTAGACATTTGGTGCTGCCGGTCTGAGACATTAGACACGCTCGGTGGCCTTTTCTCATCTCATCGGCTGCATTTCATACATACCGTTGCTTGTCTCCTGCATCAGCTCACCTCCAGGCAAAGACTCCACGTTTCAGTTTGTTCTGTGAACTCAGTCTCAGTCTCCAATCCCATCACGGAGGTGTCTGTCCTCCAGCCGCCACCGCACACAATAAACAGCCCCACCTCCCCTGTAACACTTTCCAATTAAATCTCTTCCATTTATCGACTTGGAGACGCCACCTTTAAGTGAATTATGGGGGGAAATGGAGACGGAAAAGAGGGGAGGGTTATCGAGAGGGGGCTCCTGTGTGTCATGTGTGAACTTAAAGACAATGTATCCTCTCAGCACTGAAAGGAGCAGAGTTGATAGATGGATAGAGGGAGAAGGGAGAAACAATGGAGGAGATAGGCAGAAAGAGAGGAAAAAGGGAGAGAGAGAGAGAGAGAGAGAGAGAGAGAGAGAGAGAGAGAGAGAGAGAGAGTGATGCATGACCCCCAATTTCTCAAGGCTTTGTAATAAAAGGCTGCAGTGTGGTGTTCTCTGTCTCTGTCACATTAAAAGTAAATAAGACTAATAGCATGATGCCGAAAACTCCACAGGGCTGGACTGCCCCAAAGTGAGGAGAGAGAGAGAGAGAGAGAGAGAGAGAGAGAGAGAGAGAGAGAGAGAGAGAGAGAGAGAGAGAGAGTGTGTGTGTGTGTGTGTGTGTGTGTGTGTGTGTGTGTGTGTGTGTGTGTCAGGCTTGTATATATCTTGCCTGTCACAAACACTGCCTGCGTATACTGCTGTGCAATTCCTCCCACCCAAACAACACTGGCCTCATTATGCATTCGTGTGCTGGCAGGATTATGAACCACTTGAACGTCCTCCCTGGAATGCACACTGAAGTCGAGGACATTGAGGATTTTAGGGGAAATGACCAAACTGTGACGCAGTTCCATCAGCTCGGACTGATGACGAGGATGGACATTTTTCAAATTGAGTCCTGCCTAATTTATTTGAAGTCTTCAGCTTAGAAAAAGAAAGGGCCACCCGGTCATTTGAACTGTTGACTTTGGCACCAGTGGTAGAGAGATGTATGGAAAATGTAAATCAGCCTTCACAGACTAAAACTCTGTCAATCTTCAGTCAGTCGATTGTACATTTAATTAATAATCCTGCACCTTCTTCAGCATGGAGCCTTCTTCGTTGTGGTACATAGGGCTGGGTGACAAACTTTGGTTCTTTTGTGGCACCAACCAAAATTCATTGGTACCGAGTATCAAATAATGCCTCGTCTTCAATGCCAAGTTTCAGTACCCAAAGGGTTAATCACGTGATCAAGATCTGATAATGCCACCTGTGATTGGCTATAACTTTACATGTGGCTGCGGCATGCAGGACAGTGTTTCCAACTTAGCAACTCTGACTCCGTATTTAGTGACTTCCAGACCCCTCTAAAGCCTTTTTTTTTCCAAAAAGTGACAAATCTAGAGACTTTTCTGGAGTTTGGGGCTCAGAGTGAAAACATGTATTGATCTGCAGCACCTACTGCCTGTTGAGAAGAAGCCCCTCCCCTCTCCAAAACACACAGACAGACTCCTCCGCTCACAGCAGACCCTCAGAGCTGCAGTCAGAGCAGACGACTGCGTGCTAATGAATCACGCTAATGTTTGTTTCTTTAGGGTCATGTTTGTCACCCCTCCCCCTCCTGGTTACAGGAGGAGAGTTGATATTTTCATTAAAAAAAAGGACAATCCACCGAAGAAAGTTTTTTTTTTTTTTTTTATAGTTACACATACATTTACTGTGTACTCAGTATAGACTGACCTGTCACTTGTTTGCAGCTGTTCTTTTGCTCTGGCAGTAATTTGTTTATTTTTTTATGTAAGAAAACTGCTCAGAGTAGAAAAAATGCTTAAAGCTGAAAATTTTAACTCAATATTTGTACCATAATGTT
This sequence comes from Labroides dimidiatus, assembly GCA_030710495.1. Taxonomy (NCBI): domain Eukaryota; kingdom Metazoa; phylum Chordata; class Actinopteri; order Labriformes; family Labridae; genus Labroides; species Labroides dimidiatus. The sequence goes on along the minus strand of CM061161.1, from coordinate 22,972,078 downwards.
ATTAATAATAATGTTATTTTCTTTTTGTTAGAATTGATATCTGGATATTTTGATTGGTATTGGAAAAAAAGTATCATTCAGGAACCAGTATCAGAGTGAGGGTATCAGTATTGGTACAGGAATCAAAAAAATTTAATCGATACCCAATCCAAGTGTAATACAGTGTTAAACATTTCATTTGTGCCTTCATAGGTGTAAAAATGAACAAACAGTTTTTAATATTTATCAGTAATGAGCATCCTTTGGATGCCTTTTAAAGACTGTTTTCCAAAAGTACAGAAAGGATAATCAGAGTTATCATAGTGAAAATAACGGGCCCTATAATTTTTTTTCAATCAACTTAGTGAATTTGTCCATCCCTCTTTGTGAAACAGGAAGCATCAAACGCTTGGCTTCGCGCAGACTTTTTGCCCACTTGCTCTCTAACTGGACAATAACACAGTTAATGTGTTGAATCACTTAATTAAAGCTTATGTATTGGCACCACCAACCTCTGCGCTGAGTGACTCTCTCTCTTCTGCTGGAGCAATGTGCTGCGGCAGATGAGGATTTAAAAATTGATGATGCGTCATGGCTAACACAGATGGCTCTAATTTTGCAGAGTCCAAATGAATGCTTTAGTTGGTGCGGAAAAATAAAATGTGTCAAAGTTTGCACAACTTCAGAACGTACACAAATGCTCCCATCGACCTCTGGTTCTTCTACACTGAATCAGCTCTCTGTGAGATCGTTTTGGTTTGGGAGGGTTTCTGCTTTATTGACACAGTTCATGTCTTTATATTTCACAGTCTGGTCAGTGTCAATAAATCATGCAGTCATAAGTATGGAGTGACTGTGTGTTTAAAGTCCTCTCTGGGATTCATGCTGGATTTATACACTTAATGTCTGTCCACTGAATGTCTGTCCATTTAATTTATTAAAGGACTAATACTTTATTTTTTGTTGCTAAAATTGGCTAAAATTAGAATAAAATCCTTTTGAGTTTTTGTCAACTAAAACTGCCAAAAACAGCACTGGTCAACATTGTCCTAATCATGTCAGCATGCCCATGGAAACGCTGGGTTTAATATCAGGATTAATAACCAGCTTCATGTAATCCCTAGCCTGCGTTCATTTGTAAAGGTGAGTTATGCCAGGTAAGAAAAAGACAAAAGTTTGCTGACATTACTTTGTAGTACAAACCTCAGAGATGACCCAGGATTCAGAGGAGTCAAAAATAAGAATTTTATTCTTCCATCTGCTCTTTTCTAGTCATGTAGAGTGTCAGTTTGAAATATTATGATCAATTTGTGTATTAATTAGTATTTCATTGTTATACTCTGTCACGACCTGGCTCAAAGCCATGACAGAAAACGAGAAGTTTGGTTTACGGTAAAAACGAAATTATTTCATTAGGCTACAAACAATCTGAACTTAAGAAATTGACAACATAATAAACGGCGAACTGAACTAGTAGAGTAGACCCTGCAGAGCAGCGACAGAGGCAGAAAGCAGAAGCAGAGGCAGAGCGGGTGTGAAGAATAATGCCAGATCTTATGACACCTGTGGACTGGCCAGGTCCACCCAGGTGTGGCAAGCCCCACCTACAACCTGCAGGGGACAAGACAAGACAAGACAGACAAAAGAGAACACAAAACACACAGCAGGCCCTAGAGGCAGGAGGCCGTCACATACTCTTTCATGAATGGGACAAATTAAAATGAAATAAAATAGAATTTGCAGCATTGGTCAACAAAATACTTTCTTCTGCTGCTGATGTCCTCTTGGGCTCATCAAACTTTTCTGCCTACTTAATTAAACATCTCTCATATTATAGTGGAGTTAGTGAGATGCATTCATTTCCCTGTTTTCACCAAATGCTTTGTCTTTCAGTCAGGCAGCTGTTGACACCGTGAAAAAAAAAAAAAAAAAAAAAAAAAGTTATGTAACTTGAAAATGTGAGGCAGAGTGAGCAAAATAAACACATTTAAAAAGTGAGTCAGCATTTGGTGATCTCACATTATACAAATCAAAGGGGGAAATGAAGCTCTGTATGAGAAAATATATATATTTTTTTAATGTATCATGTTATTGTATGTTAGGAGGTTGTGTTCAATCATCTTTGATTTCAGTACGAAATGAAGAGATTCAAAAGATTTAAATAAAGACAAATGTTGAAAGTACAACATCAGCCTGTATTTCTGTGTAATATCACCATTTCCAAATAAACTCATACTCCTAATGCTCTCTTGATCCTTTTAGGTACTATTGATTTTCATAAAGCTGTGCTAAACTGCTCTATTACTGTAACAATGATTAACTGCTGTAGGATGAAGACAGAGGCAGTCCGCCTCTGAAAATTGAACAGATGGACGAAAAAACAGGAGAAATCCTGGTGTCAGAGAGAGAGAGAGAGAGAGAGAGAGAGAGAGAGAGAGAGAGAGAGAGAGAGAGAGAGAGAGAGAGAGAGAGAGAGAGAGATAGTTTTTCTAACCATAAAGGATGATCAACACAGACACTTTTCAATAATCATTACAAGAGATTTGACACTGTGCTTCAGCTGATGAACACATTGACTTTCACTCTGCCTCTGCTCTCATTTCTCATGTAAGTGCTGCAAACATTGATGGTTTATTGAACAGCTGGTGAGGAAAAATACAGCTTCTTTAAAAACAGTTACTTTCTGACAACAAACTGTTTCAGTTCAACTTACATTTTACTCTAGGTGCATCTCAAAACCTTGATGTATGGTAATCTGAGTGAATGAAGTCAGAGCTAAAGATCCAAACACAAACATGAGCATGCCTGGTCCCAACGTGATGACATGGGTCTTAACAAGGTGTGTGTTTGTTTGTTTTGGGAATGAATGGAGAGCAGATCTTCTTTTTAACACTACTTTTCTTTGTTCAAGACAACTTTTTACCAACAAAACGATGAGGTAAGGTATTTATCAGCAGTTACACAGCGCTGCTGTTTGAAACTTGACAACAGTCAAACTTTGTCAGTTTGTTCTGTAGTTTAGAAGCCGGCTATTTTAGTGCTGCTTGCAGTGCTCTGAGATGTATTCATGGGCTCACTTGTTATGTTAGCAAATCCTTCTGTCCTGCTCATCCACCAGTCAGAGCTAATGTAAACTCACTCTTCATTTCATTGACAGACTCTCAAGTTTGATCAGATCACTGCACACTCTAAAAAGTGTGACCATTGTGTACTTAAAAAAAGGCAACAAAGTGACACTTAGTATAATTGAATACATTTAATTACTTATCTTTGTTAAAAACTATTGATTTAATTAAGTAAAATTTAAATAATAATAATATCGCAAATGTTCAGTAAATCCAAATCAACTTTATGGGAAAAATGTTTAATAATTACTAAGTATCTGCACAAAAGTTATTTAGATTGACTAATTAATTGGGTAGAATTTATTTAGATTTACTGATAAAAAATGATTTAGATTCAATAAATAAAATAAGTCATTTTAACAGTAATTGTAACCATGAGTGAGAAGGCAACGCAGTAGATATGAGAACCTGCTCTACATTAAGCTGCTGTGTTGGGGGTGAGGCTGTCTGTGCTCCACAAGGCACAGATTGGCTGGTTAAACCAAAAACCAACCGAGCGGCACTCATCATAAAGTTTTACACTTTTTACTAAAGAAGAAACAAGAAGCACAAGCAGGAGCGGCGACAGCCAGCTGATCTGTGATAAATCAATCAGGAAGCTAAGAAATATCAATTATAAATAACTTACATTGGTGCTGATAATCTCATTTTAAGTTGTGGATTAGGATCAGGTAGATATCTAGAAGAGAGACTTTTTCAGGACCACTGAGAAAGTCCTCACAGGAACTTTAACCCAACATGCCCACAAATGTTCAAACATGTCAGAGTCTTAGTTTTCACGTGTACTTTAAAAACATTCACCCCTGCACGGTGTGTGTGAGGACAGAAATAAACTGTACAGACTTAAAACTGTGGCGTTCAGCATGGACTCCATTCTTCAACACCAGGGGACTTGTTCTGAATGGACCACAGGTCCTGCTTCTCACTTAGAAAGCAACGCAAGAATAGTTGAGGTTGGCTCATGGGGTTGCCAAACAGATTTCAGAGGAGCTGTGTTATCCTCAGCTACCACAAAGATGGACTCCTGGCCAGTGTTGTAGATGGATGCCTGTGTGCTATTACAGCACCACAGACAGAGATTCAGTTCAGGCATTTGTTAGTTTCTGTGTTTTTGATTTGTTCATAAAACTCCAGCAAACATCCAAAGACACTGCTGCTGCTAACCGTATTGCATGAACTGCGTGCTGTGGTAGCTCTGACGTCTGTTGCCGTAAAACAGTGCTCAACATATCTCAGCACCGCCCGTCAACCTCACAGTAACTCCCCTCATCTCTCAGCACCTTACAGCACCTCTCAGATTGGGAGCGGGCTGTTCACTGCCCCAGGAGTGAACTAAACTCATTCAATGGATGCGTTCATTTTTTACGTGTTCACACAAAACACTACCCCTGGTCTTAAGAGACACTGCTGAGGTATTGGAATGTACTGTGTTATGTTTCCTCCTCAAACAAAGCCTGAAGGACAAGGGTCAAAGTGTGGAACTACTAACAAAAAAAAACAAAAAAACAAGAAATTCACAGGAAAATGGTTCCTTGGTCCTTGTGTTCCTGGTTTATAAAGAAGTATGATTCTGGTTTCAAATTGTTAGACAACCCATGAATTTGGGCCAAAAACGAGCTGGAAATGTTATGACAGTTTTTGTAGCTAAAAACTGTTGTATTTGGATGTATTGATCAGCATTATTGATCAACATCTATCGTTCTGCAGATGAGAAAATTCAAACTGTGCCCAAAGAGAGCTCACCTGAACTCTCTGCACAAAAACCTCTCTAATGTTGTTCTCCTTCACTTTATCAGAGTCAACCTTCACAGAGATCATGTTCATGTGTTGGACTACGGTCTGATAAAGGTTTAGAGCTGCAGCTGCATCATTTTCAAACAGAAATTCATCCTGAAATCTCTTTTTGTTTTTCAGGAGAACCTACATTTTTTTTATGTTTGCTGTGTGCTGTCTTCATTTACTCTTTACCAGGATCACATATACCCATAATAACATATCTTAACAAATTTCACAACTTTTCCCTTTACTATGACACCAATTTATTACTATAATAATAATAATAATAATAATAATAATAATAATAATAATAATAATAATAATAATAATTTTTAAAAAGACCATGTGGTTGCAGAGATATATACCCATTTTATTATAGGTATGCAATTTTCATGCAGGGCTGCACTGTAGCGCAGCTGTTTGCACTCTTGCTCACAGCAAAAAGGTCGCCAGTTTGAATCCTGGTTCAGGCACAGTGTGCCTTTCTGTGTGGAGTTTTCATGTTCTCCCCGTGCATGTGTGGGTTCTCTCCAGGTACTCCAGCTTCCTCCCACAAAACATGCTCAACAGGTCAACTGGTGACTAAATTGCCCGTGAGTGTGAATGGTTGTCTCTGTGTGTCAGCCCTGCAATTGACTGGCGTCCAGTCCAGGGTTTACCCCGCTTCCTGCCCTTAGCCAGCTGGGATAGGCTCCTGCAACCCTGCACAGGAGAAGCGGTATAGAAGATGAATGAATGAATGAATTTTCATGCAGAGACCTATAATATCAGATCAGGGTTTAAAGGGTTAAAGGAGGCATTCTCTAGATCCCTTTCCAAACAAATGTAAAACATGTATTTACTAAATTTGACAAACTAGAGTTATGACACTGTGGAGGTGTGTTACTTTTGTTCTGTTCTGTCCAAATTCGAGAAATGATTGTATCAACATCTGATGTCACAATAGATCAGCTGAGCGTCCCTCCCTTTGTGTTCAAACAGCAGAACTGCCTCCTCGATCGTGTGCCGCACCTCTCTGAAGTTATACAAGATACAATATGTTCTAGTGTCTGTAGAAAACTTGGGGAGTGACTGAAAAACAGGCTTTAAATCTGTGATTTACTCTCCATGCTGGAGAAAGATTTCAAGACTGATGTTCCTCTGAGGAGATTTCCAAACTAACTGGTTTCACAATATGATGGTGAAACATCTTGATTTAAACTGCCCCAAACTGCTGTTAAAGTCTTGACTGTGATTATGGATGGACCCAGAGGGCGCCATGAATGTAGCAAAGGTCTCCAGATTTATGCTGATAAGCCATAAGGGAACAATTTTCTACAGCGTAACCAGAGGCACAAAGACACCAGCGGGACTGAAACACTTTTTTTGGGACAGAATCGACTCTGGACATGGCTTGCTGTGGAAATGTTAATACAACTTCGATTTATTTTATTTAAAAGGACCAGTAAGAAATGACAGCTGTACAAAGAAAAATGAAGAGATGGTTGCTCCAGATTTAGCAAGTTAGCTTTTCAGTTAGGTTAGACATTTCATTCAGGAGACACAACCTGTAACGTCAAAAATAATTAAAAAAAAAATAATGATTTTTTTTTTTTTTTTTTTTTTTTTTTTTTTTGGCATTTGACAAAACTGACAGTTTTCAGCTATTTGTCAGTTTTTTCAGTCCAAAGGAGGAAAGGAAGGAAGGATTTTTATAAACCTCTGAAACTGAACAGGAACATTTGAAAAAAATGAACCATGTTAGTTATTTTCAAACACTTGACCAGAGAGGTAAACCTGGGAGTGAGTTAAGCAGAAAAAGAGGCGCTCATCTTCCACTCTGGAAGGATCAATCTTTGCTGTCTGCTTCAGTCGGACTGATGTATTAAGAAAAGATGATAAATGTTCAAAAGTAACTGTGGAGGGAAAAAAACAACACTGATGCCTCACATAAGGAAAGAAAGAAACCCTGCAGCAAATTATGGAGTCAGATCAGTCTCAAACTTCACAACTGCACACAGATGGATTCACAAATGTATTTCTGACTCACACACACGCCAGTTCAGGCGTGAGCTTCAGCGATTGATGACATAAACTGTATATAGAAAAAATACTGCTGAAGCTCACGCCTGATCCGCCTGTTCCTATACTTCGTTGTTTTTGTACAGCATCCATATGAAGTTATTGAATAATCTCCAATAGGAAACTTTGAAATGTGTTTAAACATATTTACAGCTTATGATCAGATTTTAGTTGTGATTTCCCCGTGATATGCTGTGATCCATGCTGTTGTTAGTACTTCTGTATGCGCAGCTGAACGCTAAAGTGATCACATTAAAACACACTCTTGAATCTATGCTACTGTGATTGGCTGAACTGGGGAGAGAAATCTGATTGGCTACAGACATTTCCCTGTTGAAAAAATTTGTGAATCGAAGCCATAGACTGTATAATTAATGGACGTAGTCTCCACGACGTCAACCGTCTGTTTCTGAAACGGACTTTTGAAGCCAAACGGCCGGGGCGGCCATATTGGAAATGAGGCATGCTGTGAGTCTCCACAGTAACAACCATAGGACGCTCCACAGTCACGTGATCTGAGCTGTGCCTCTGATTGGACAAACTGGCGAGCTTAATATTGTGGAAACTGCAGAATTAGAAAAAAAATTCACCCCCCATACAGTGCGTGCCGATAGTGAAATTAGCGATTCAGACAGGAGACATTCTTTGTACCAGGCTGTAATTGTGCTTATTTTGGCTTGGTGTGTTTGTGACTTCCGGTACTTCCAGAGCCAGCCTCAAGCGGACACTAGAGGAACAGCAGACTTTAGCACTTCCGCATTGTCTCATATTTTTAGACCGGAGGTTGCCGCTTGATCTAAGCGCGTCAGGGGAGTCTCAAAAATCCACACACAAATGCAGCGAGGTTCACAAATGAAAAGCAGCTCATAAATGTGCCGTATATTTGGGAATTTCTATTAAATATAGATAAAACAGTAAACATGTCTGTGAATCAGAAATATGTTTGTGAATTTTGTTTTTTTATTTGTGGATTTTTTTTTTTACATTTGTGTAGAACGATATATAGTTGTGTGTGAGTCAGAAATACTGGATTTGTGGATCCTGCATTTGTGAATTTTGAGACTCTGAAACTTTGAAAATGGGCGTCTTTCCTAACAAAGGGTCTCTGTTAAAACATGTGCTCCATTGTTTGTCTGTGCTTTGACAGGGCTGAAAATCCAGGTCACATATCCAGGTAAATTATCCAAATGAGTGTGATGATTTGGTTTGTGGTTTTGTGTTTCCTTACTGTTCCTTGTTTATCAGTGTTTCTTGTACTTCCTGGTGTTTTTTTTCCTTGTGTTTTCTGTCGTCTTGTTTCTTAGTTTAGTCTTTAGTGTTTCAGGTTAATTTTGTAGTTTCTATCCATGTAATTCGTCTTGTGGTTGTTACATTTTTGAGTTCTCAGTGTGTCTTAGTGTTTTTGGCGCCATGAACTGAAGCTGCTGCTATGTTTTGTATTTTTTTGATTGTTTGCACATCACCTCTCTGTTTCATACTGTTTGTGGCTCATAAAGTTGTGAAGTGAAGACAGAGCCTACTTATTTATTTTCCGATAAGGGACGGAAGCTGCCAATTTTTTTTTTGCCCTTTTAGTGATGTTGTTTGCACAGTGCAGATTGAGTGGTCACATGTTTGGCTCCTGTTTTAATTAGATTTGATTTTAAGCAGCGGTCTGTCAGTCAGACACATGTAGCTGACTAATTTAGGCACATTTACTGTCAAAGAGTTAAACCATTTCATTTAATTTGGGTTTAATTGCTGTACAGTGCACTTCTCACATGTTCATTATGTCAGCTGTGAAAGTGCTTAATTTGACCTGGTTGTGGGTATTGTTACAAGTGTCTCATGGAGAGCATCATCCAATTTAGTAGTAGGATTTTTTTTTTATTTTTTTTTGTATATTTTGTTGAAGCAGTTTTCATAAATAAATATGCAGTTTAAGTATTTTTCTCATTTTGCACAAGAAATGAACATTACATTAAAAAATGTAATAAGAGTACGAACCAAGTAACTCAAATACTAGAAAGAGTTGATGATCTCTGCAATTAAGTATGCATTAAAAAATATCAGACTGGTATGGGTTATCCACTAAATGAGTTGTAAAATATTGACATGTTGGAAAAAATTCCAATATTGTGCATCTAAATCACAATCTTAATAAAAGCTCATGATGTAAAGGGTGTTACCCTGGAGCTCTAACGGTACACTGATAAATCCACAAACGCACTTATTCTCTAAGTTGCATCATGGTGCACCAGTCAGTCATTCTCATTTACTGACACTATCATCAAGTTGTCAGTGGTGTGTTGTAATTAGAGCAGTGAATTTCAGACCCATTGATCCCAGTGAAGTGTGAAAGGTTGTCTGTCTCTGTGTGTCAGCCCTGCGATTGACTGGCGATCAGTCCAGGGTGTACCCCGCCTATCGCCACTAAGCTAGCTGGACTCACCTGAACAGGATAAGTGGGATAGAAGATGAATGAATGAATGATCCCAGTGACTGCTCTGGCTATGATTGGTTGGTGCACTCAAAGAGTGAAGTTGTAATCTGCAGCAAATCCAAAATAACGTTATGGTATACACACACACACGAAAGCAACACTGCAGCAAAGGCCTGTACTACGAAGCTGGATTAACTCATCCAGGATCTCTCTCTGTTTTCTGTGTTGACTTAACGAGACGTCCGCAATCCTGATAAGCGGTACTACGAAGCTGGATATCAACTCGCTGAGTCAATCCAGAGTCTTCCAGCCTTGATCAGAGCGCGCTCACATTAAAGGGGTGGAGTCTGCAGCGTCTGACCAATCACAAACATGAAGAGACAGGAGAAACCCTGCAGAGCAGCCTACTTTATCGTGGAGGAGCAGACAGCTATACTTTAGAAATACAAAGAATTTAAACACGTCATCAAGGCTCCAAAAGCGACACTGTTACTGCAGCAAAATCCAGGAAGGAATGCTGGCAGAAAACTGCAGATTCTGTTAATGCATAATTCGTGAGATTATCCAAATTTGATTCATGGGACAATATAAACACACAGCACTCTGTTCACTCATTTTGACTATATTACAGCACAGACGTTTGGAGCAGAGCTCTTCATCAGTGTTCTTTCTTTGGTTTATATTTTCCATTGAGTTTTCAGGCTCCGCCCCCCATGTAAGCATTATTTGTGATGGAATATTGAATGAAACTAATATTAATTCCTTAACTCCCACATAGTTGTGGTTCCATAAATTCCTGTTTCTACAGTTCTGCCATGTGACCATTATTTTTAACATCATTATTTAAGATGCAAACAGTGGAGCTAAACAGACTTGAGGAACAAGAACAAAAACCTCCTTCAAAGCGGTCAGTGAGGCTTTATTTCTTCACTCTGTCTCTGATGTTTGGATGAAATCAACTGAATTTATTTATTTATGGATCCATCAGCTGACAAATGAAGTTCAGTCCATTTGATGAAAATCTGAATCTCTTGTACAGGATGTCATCGTGAACATCTAAAGGATCACATTTCTCCCTAAAAACTCTCTCTCTCTCCTAATCGCGTTGCGCACCAACATCAACAGGATTTTCTAAAACTGGGCAGGGTCTTTTACAAGAAAGCTGATTGGTCAGGAGGTGTTGTTTTTCTACCTGTTGATCTCTTATCAAGATCTTAACCTGCTCCGGAGCAGGTTAGCCTTTCAGCATAAGTTGCAACGGCGATTCATCTCGGTAAGAAGTGAACCAGCTTCGTAGGACAGAAAATCCAGGGTTAACCCAGAAGTTACTTTGCTAAGAGAAAATCCAGCTTCGTAGTACAGGCCTCAGGACATGAAGCGCACCATTAAATGACAGCAGAAGAAAAGATTTCGGCTGCTATGACATCAGTGTCTAATGAAGTTATCAATGTCAATGCATTGATGAAAGACATCCCTCCTGCTGCAGGGGAGCTTTGAAGTCCTTATTTCCTGCACGTGTGACAGAACAGGTGAGTTCATCACTGTGTGTGCAGAAGCTGGCTGTATTAGAAACATGCTTTGAGTTTGCAGCTTGACTAAAAGCATCTTTCTACACCTTCTTTTTTTTTTTTTTTTAATCTGTGGTCTGACTTTAAGAAGCTGTGATTACAGATTTATCCAAATTTGATCCCATTAAAGTGTCTTCATGCTACTTCAGTTCTCCACTGAGAGCTCTTTTAGGCTCCAGGACAGTCAGCGCAGATGCTTTGAGAAAACAACAACATAAAAAAAATAAATAAATAAGCACAACAGGTGTTTTCCTCATGCTCCAAATGAATTAGCGAACCCCGTTTTTTCCCTGCGCCGTGCCTCTGTTCGTAAGGAAAATGAAACATAAATAAAAACATGAGATAAATTACTTTGCCAAACAACTGCTCGGTAATAAGCCGTGCCTTCCTGCTGATCTTCCAGCTCGTCACGGGGGGTGTTTTGAAGCATGTGGGATATCTCTGGCTGCACCTTGAGCTGAGGGGCAGAAAGAGATCACCCCACATTAAAATCCAGCAGGTAACACAGCAGTGTCAATAAAATGAGATTAAAGCCGAAGTTTCTGCACAAACACACTGACACACACACGAAAAGGTACATGCGGGAAATACACACATGTTGGAGCGCATGCAGCACACACACACACACATGCATACACATATTGCAGAGTTGCAAAGGCTGCAAACAAACATGAAGCCGCAGGCTGTTTTTCACTTTCTCAGCTAAAGATGCTTTCTCTCTCTCTCTCTCTCTCTCTCTCTCTCTCTCTCTCTCTCTCTCTCTCTCTTTTTTTTTTCCTTTGAGCATCATACTTTCTTAAGAGATGCTAACTGTCACTTTCATGCAGGAACATGCAGACCAGCTGAGATTGCTAAAACCACTGAATCCCCGTATTTGGAAAATTCTGCATCATGGAAAACTGTTTTCATCTCTGCTTCTAAAGTGAGCATGTTTACAGCACCGCAGGCCTCCAGGGGGAAATGATAGAAGGCCGCTGACAACATACAAGCTGCAGGAGAATTACATCCCAGGCGGTATGTTGGGATTGAGTGGCCCGTGTTAGCATCAGGTCAAACTGTATGCAAAACAAAGCTTCTCTTTTTTTTTTTTGCTGTCTTTAAATATCTTAATGGAATAAAAGGTTCTGTCAGGGTTTTTTTTTTAAAGCTTCCATAATCCCCATTCAAAGAGCTCACATGGCAGACAGTCTCCAGTATTTCACTTACATCATCATATATGCATGAGTGCACTGTATTGAGGAGCAAAATTCAATTAATCTGAGTGTCGATAAATCTGAAGTTATGAATAACATTAAGTGAAGGCAGAAAAAATAGCTCTGAAAGAGATCCAACGGAGAATTGGAAGACAAATGAGGCTCACAAAAACAGATATCCTCAGTTACATGTCAGTATTAAAGGAGAAGTTCACCAATTCCATGATAAGAGGGATAAATAACCTCACAGGGAAAAAAGAAACAAAGACTACCAAAATAAAAATGTTGCTGAAACAGAAACACTGTCGAAACATGAGGTGAAAGTGCAGGGTTGTTTTTTTTTTTTTTTCTGCTTCTTTTATTTATTAATTGATTTAAAATCCACATTTTCCATTTGTTGCTCTGGTAAACATTGGGGGCAGCAGGTTTTAGACTGAGCCCAAATACACCACATTGCAACTGAGCAGGTCAATGAGATGGTTGATCAATTTTTTTTTTTTTTTTTTTTTTTTTTTTTTTTTTTTTTTTTACAACAGATCACAAAAGGTGAAGATACTTTACACAATGCTTGGGTGTGCACTGAAACAAAATACTAAGTCTAACTTGTTAATTAAGCTAATCTGTAACGTCAGATGCAGGTGAAACAAGCTACAAATACAAAAAGGACACATCTTTTAAAAAACACATGAAAAGGTGTGAAGCAGAAACACACCGCACATGAGAAAACATGTTGCACTGACACACTCCCAAATACACAAAATCATGAATCATCTGCAAAAGGAAAACGTGCTTCAGCTGGAGGCTTGAAAACAGAAATGCTCCGGGCCTGTGGAGGCGCTGGATTGTCTGGATGTCAGCATGTGTTGCTGCAAGGCTTGTGTGCTGTTCAGCACGGATGGAGCCTTCCCAAATGTTCCAACTATGCACGCTGTGGGCACTCACACATTCCCATACCACCAGGGATGCTGGGTATTGGATTGTGCAGTTGTAAAGAGCTGTCAGGTCCCTCTCGTCTATAAAGTGGAAGACAGATCCGCCTTAGTCCATCTATACTGAAATCAGAAAACTTTACAGTCTGCTGTGACAGAAAGTTTTCTTAGACGGCTTGAGATACACACACTCATTCACTAGTAAGGACCACACATCAACATGATGATGAAGCAGTTTTATTAACATAACGTGAATAAGAATTTTGATGTTGTGGGGATGCTTCGAGAAGGGATCCGTCGAAGCTCCCGGGCACGATGGACCCCCCCTATTTAAGACCCTATGGAGAAAGAAGAAGTGAGAAACCAAGAGAGAAAGGGAGGGAAGGGTGGGGCGTACGAAGCAAGAACAAACAGGACTAGTGGATTAGGAGGGTTTAAATACCGGAAGTGGTGAGGTTGAGGTGTGGTCCTGCTCCTTATACTGTGCTTAAAGCTCCACTAAAACACAGAACAACCTTTCACCCATACATACAACATGTTTTCCTAAAAGGACAGAGGATTAGAAAAAGGTCTTATAACATTGTTAAGATCACTTAAATGAGTTCAAAATATTTACAGCTGTAGGGATGAAGGAGCTTTTGTAGGTGTTCTCCCTGGCCAGCAGGGCCCTGTAGTGGCATTCTGATGGTACAACCCCAGTTCCAATGAAGTTAGGATGCTTCTAACTTAAGTGATTTTGCAAACATTCACTCATTTTGAATTTGATGGCTGCAACATGTTCCTAAAAAGCTGGGACAGGCTCATGTTTCTCACTGTGTTCCATCACCTTTCCTTTTAACAACACTCAATAAGTGTTTGTGAACTGAGGACACTAATTGTTGAAGCTTTGGAGGTGGAATTCTTTACCATTCTTGATTGATGAACAACTCCAGTTGATCAACAGTCCGGGGTCTCTGTTGTTGTATTTTGTGCTTCATAATGTGCCACACATTTTCAATGGGAGAAAGGTCTGGACTGCAGACAGGCCAGTCGAGTACCTGCACTCTTTTACTACAAAGCCACGCTGTTGTAACAGGTGCAGAATGTGTCTTGTCGTTGTCTTGCTGAAATAAGCAGGGACGTCCCTGAAAAAGACGTGGCTTGGATGGCAGCATATGTTGCTCCAAAACCTGTATGTACCTTTCAGCATTAATGGAGCCTTCACAGATGGTCAAGTTAGCCATGCCATGGGCACTAACACACCCCCATACCATCACAGATGCTGGCTTTGAGACTTTGACCTGAGAACAATCCAGATTGTCCTTTTCCTCTTTGGCCTGGAGGACACCACGTCCATGATTTCCAAAAACAATTTGAAATGTGGACTCGTCAGACCACAGCAGACTTTTCCACTTTGCGTCAGTCCATCTCAGATGAGCTCGGGTCCAGAGAAGCCGGCGGTGTTTCTGGGTGTTGTTGATATATGTCTTTGTCTTTGCATGGTAGAGTTTGAACTTGCACTTGTAGATGTAGTGATGAACTGTGTTAACTGACAATGGTTTTCTGAAGTCTTCCTGAGCCCACGTGGTAATATCCTTTACACAATGATGTTGGTTTTTAATGCAGTGCTGCCTGAGGGGTCAAAGGTCACGGGCATTCAATGTTGGTTTTCAGCCTTGCTGCTTACGTGCAGAGATTTCTCCAGATTCTCTGAATCTTTTGATGATATTATGGACTGTAGATGATCAAATCCATCAATTCTTTCACATTGTACATTGAGAAACATTGTTCTTAAACTGTTGGACTATTTGCTCACACAGTTGTTCACAAAGTGGTGAACCTCGCTCCATCCTTGCTTGTAATTGACTGAGCCTTTCAGGGATGCTCCTTTTATACCCAATCATGACACTCACCTGTTTCCAATGAACCTGTTCACCTGTGGAATATTCCAGACAGGTGTTTGGAGCAATTCTCAACTTTCCAAGTTTTTTGTTGACCCTGTCCCAAATTTAAATGGAACGTGTTTGCAGCCATCAAATTCAAAATAAGTGAATATTTGCAAAATTTATCAGTTTGAATAATAAATAAATTGTGTTTGTAGTGTATTAAATTAAATTTAGGTTAAACAGGATTTGCAGATCATTGTATCCTGATTTTATTTATGTTTTAAGCAATGTCCCAACTTCACTGGAATTGTGGTTGCAGGAGCTGAATGAACTGTGCAGGCAGTGAGTGCAGTCCTTTGATTAATGATTTTGGGAGAGCTTTGATTTTTTTCTTAACAGTAATCGAACCAAGATGAGACGTTAAAGGTGAGTACAGATTCAATGAGGGATTTGTACATAACCCTTAGGATGCTCTTCCTGACTTTAAAGTCTCTGGGTTTTCTCAGTAGGAACAGACACTGATGTGCCTTTTTGTATACTGAGTCAGTGTGTTTGGAAAAAGACAGAGACCTGTGAATCTTAGTGGCCAGATACCTGAAAGCCTCCACCTATCCCACTGTCTGCCCATACAGTCTCATGGGGGTTGAAGAGAGGATGGTGGGGGTCAGGTGGTCCTTCTACACAAAACTATTCTTTTGTCTTGGAGACTAAGCTCCAAGGAACTCTTTTCAACCCAGAACATCAAGGTGTTTACCTGCTCATGGTTTGATGGGGGCCATGATATCATCTGCATATACAGTGGGGGAAATAAGTATTTGATCCCCTGCTGATACTAATATACTTTTTCCCTTGATAAAATGCACAACAATTTATAACTTTTATACTGTGTGTTTTTATGCATTTTCAACTGATATTCTGTCTATACTTATAACCAGTAAACAACCATAAAAAATAGAGTGTGTTAATTTCCCAGGGTAATGGGCAAACTTACAAATTCAGCAGAGGATCAAATACTTATTTCCCACACTGTATATATATATATATTTTTAATGGGAGGTTTGACTGTTGCTGGTAATATTATTTGTGTAAATGGAAAATAAAACTGGTGCTAAAACTCTCCCCTGGGGGACTCCAATGTTTAAAAATCACATTCACAGATTTTAAACCATTGACTGTCACATGCTGAGGCTGGTTCTGTAGGAAGTTCTCAATCCAAAGAGTATGTGCTTAAGTCCAGACAACTTTCCAGTACCTCAGAATCATGTTTGTCTCTTTCCTCTTTGAATGACAGTTTTACACTCCAAAAAAAAAAAATGAAACACCAACTGTAATATTAAAAATTTTAGGGTCAATTAAGTTGAACTTACTTTTACATAGAACCGGTTGAGATAATGAATTTAATTAAAGTCAACATTTCATATTTCTGAGTGTAGCTGAAGAGAATCCATTGCGTTTAAAGAGAGTTTTAGAGGAGGTTTTGTGCTCATGCAGTGCCATCCATTACAGAGTCATGTCTGTTTAAAATGCAGGGAAGTAGTGTGTCATCATCAAATGAATCATCAGGGTGTATGAACTGACCTGAATCATTTACTCACTCCCATCTTGTGTCTCCTACCATAAGAGACATCCAAGCCCACCCTCCCTCTCCCTACAATTCTACAATTTCATTTAGCAGACGATTTTTTCCAAAGCGACGTACAACACAAGCAAGAATTTTGACAAGAAGGAGAAACCTTATTAAGTGTGAATAAATGCTTCAAGTTAGATTTGTCACAGGTACTCTGCCATCCCTTTCACATCAGTGATACGTACTGACTGAAGGAGTTGGTCGGGAGCCTTGTGTCGCCCGAATCCACCTCTATGGCTCCATCATGTCTCCAAAATAGTAGAAGTAGTAAATATTTTATTTAACATTTAAGTGTTGTGAAAATGTGTGTCAGAACAGTTTGTGTGTGTGTGTGTGTGTGTGTGTGTGTGTGTGTGTGTGTGTGTGTGTGTGTGTGTGTGTGTGTGTGACTGAAATCTCTCTCTGCGTTTGACTCTAACAGACTCAGCCTCTGGAATTCCTCATCCTCAGGTGAATGTACAGTATGATTTTCATTTGAGAGTTTGAAATAATAAGTTTTTCTCTTTATGTTTTCACAGCGCCCTGACTTTTTGGAGCGGGGATTGTACTTTTTTTTTTTTTTGTCAAGATTTGATGGATAGTCTGAATCCCCTGGCTTAAAAAGAAAAACTTGTGTTCACTTGTCCAAAGAGATGTGTTTAAAAATAGCTTTCATTTTATTTCAAAAAAGAGACAGACGCATAATTTGTTTTAAGTTCCCAGTTGGTGTAATTGGTCATTATAAGAGTAGAAAATTAGATTGCTAGAGAACTCACCACGTTTTATGAAGGTAAAAAAAAATCCCCTGGATGATTAAAACACCAAATTTTATATGCGTATAAAGTTATATTGCAGACTTCTGTTTGGTGCAATTAAATCTGCTATATTTATAATTCAACAAAGGTCAACTCAGTTCAGCTCACTTGCATCTTGTTCAATCCAACTGAGTTTGCTGCAGCTCAGTTTCGGTAATTTCTCTCCATCAAAAGAACAGAGTTTGCTTTCAGTCCAAACATGAGCCCACTGAGACTTAAAACCAGCTTGTTGTTGGAGCATCTTGTCATCTCTGGTCTAATCATTGCGTCTGCTGGTGAGATGCTGATGACTTTTATCTTGTGTTTGATTCATAAAAGCGTAGCCTCACAAATATATGCACACGCACGCACATACATACAGGGTCTGTGTCAGCGGAGCTGAAATACTAATAGTGCATGAGCTTTCACAGCCAAACTGGATGTGGGAGAAATCCATCCCTGATTTGTTTGTCACTCTGCAGCTCATTGTCTTTCAGAATGGGTTGTTGTTGTTTGTGGCACATAAAAAAGCAGCTTATTACGCTGAATCAATTAAGATTGGAGGAGGAGAGAGCAGGCATGCATTCATCTCAGCTCATTGGGGAAGAATCTCCATAAAAGTTTTGTTTCACAGCTTTTTGTTGTTGTTGTTGTTGTTGTTGTTGTTGTTGTTGTTGTTGTTGTTGTTGTGTTGCTGTAAATGCAATTTGTTGTGCTGCTCATTGCAGCTGAAGTTGAAGCTGAACAGAGGTCGTTTCCCTTCTTCTAGTGAAAAATAAATGTGAATTCTCTGAGCTTCTTCATGCCACATGACGCAATATTGTTGATTCATATATCCCTCCAGTGTGTAGTTTCAACCCTTTTGGTGCCTTTTAGATGATATGTGATCTTTCTGTCTCCAAAAATCATCAATGACGTCCTGTTAAATGTCTCCCACTGTGACACCTGCCATAGTGCCTGACACTGAATGTTCACTGTTTGTCCCAGTGAGTGGAGGGGGGCGGGGCCTAGCCATAGGTCAGTTGGACGGCCTTTCCATGTTTGTGTCAGGAGACAAAATCTTTGATTTTTCAATTTCATAGTTATTCTCCAAATATTAAAACTTTGGTTACACGTTTAAAGCTCTACTGTTTGTATTTTTAAGAGTGTTTAAGTTAAACGACAAACTGAAACAATTCTTATCGGTGTCTTAAGTGGGAACCAATTGTAATTTTCTGTTTCACACAGGTACCAAATGCATGAAACTTCTGTGTGCCAGGTCACCACATGACATAAACGACACGCCAACCAGTGTTGTTTTTTGGCAGCTGTCTTATAGCTTCAGGTTTAGTCTTGGATGAAAATGCTTTTTAGTTTTAGTCACATTGTAGTCATTTCTATATGTCAGAGTTTCAGTCCAGTTTTAGTCAATGAAAACTCACAAAGGTTTTCACAGTGGTCCAGTGTTAGGCCCATTCAGAGTAAACTGTTGAATTCTTGGTGTTAGTTTAACATATTTGACTCTACATTTAACTGTACAGTGTTGATGGCACATTACACCAGGTAGTGTTACTTTAAACATCTGGGTATGTGAACCCTTATTCCCTCCTCACTCACGGCAGCAATAATTCTTGTTTTTATAATAAACCAAGGTTGACCATAGTCTGAAAACCCCAAAAGAGGTCACCCTACCTGACCTCTTGGAGATACAGCAAGAACACCTGAAGACACTCAAGTATGACAGAGTACCTTTATAAACAAAACTTTAAAACTTTATAAACAAAAATGCCTGTGAAAAAAAGGGCCTATCCGTGGTTTTCCAAGTCTTCAGAATCAGTGGCGGCTGCTGGTCAGTCAAGGAGGGGAAGCTCAATTTTTTTCTGGCCTACATCATAAATTTGTTTATTTATTTAAACGTAAATTTTATACACAACGCTCGTCCTTTTTAAGAAAGGTAAACTCGCTGGGGATCGTTAAGCCTCCGGATCAGTCCAGAACAACTGAATGTAGAAGTTAGAAAGTAGAGTTTTACTTCAAGATCGCTGATTGGCTCATTTCACTGTCAATCAAAAAGGGATTCAGCCTCAGAAAGATCATCCAATCATCATGCAGAAGCTGAGCGTCCAGGCCAGCCCACTGCCTCATAGACCCCCAGAGACGCTGAGCGTCCGATGGGCGGGACAAAGCCCAGCGTTTATCCAATGACCGTCCAGTTTCCACAGTGGAACAACCCACTCTACCCTACACTGTTGAAGTCTGAAGACGCTCAGCGTCCGACTGTGTTAAAGCGCTCAGACGCTGCGGGGATGAATGAGAAGGAAGTGGCACCAGTTACCTGTGATAAGTAGCTGATTCAGAACAAAAGATGAAGGTATTCTAGCGCATATTTAGCCAATGAAATGTACACACAGCAGAACATATCAACACTTTTTATGGGGACATTTTAGGGGAAGCTGAGCTTCCCTTGCAGTCTTAGAGCAATCGCCACTGTTCAGAATCTTTATTTGCAACTGACTCATAGCTGCCAGCTTTGCAAATAGTACACATTGCTTCCTATCTGTCATTACCACGATGAAAAGAGGGGAACTTTTTCTGCAGTTTGTCTGTAAAGGTGTGTTTACAGTACAGTTCAGTTATTTTGGGACCTGTGTCAGTTTTAGTTCATTGAAACGCAACAAAATGCGTGCTGCAAAATGTGTGCTGAACTGAACCGCTTGGTTGAAATAGGGTTTTAGAGTCCGAGAATGTTTTTCTGTTTTGATCTTTTGCGTCATGACACATGCAGTGTGCATGCTCAACATCTTTAATTGGAGTTACAGTGGTCCCTTGTTTGTTGTGGGGGTTAAGTTCTAAAAATAACCCACAATAGTCGAAATCCGCAAAGTAGTCAGCTTTATTTACTTTTACAATTATTATGTATGTTTTAAGACTGTAAAACTCCTGACCATACAGTTTATACACTTTCTCTCTTGTTTAAACACGCTCAAAGTTCAAACCTTTGGAAGAAAAATAAGTATAGTATTTTAGAACAGCCGTGTAAAAAAAAAAGAGAGAACAGCCGCATAGCTTCTACCTTCCTTCAGCATGTCCAGAAGTCCAACTTTTTCTGCAATAGTTAACATCTTCCTCTGCCTTTTGGGGTTGACCAGAGGTACCTTTGTCGGTGCAGAATGTTTCGTCGATTTTGTTGGGGAGAAAACTTGCAAACAGCAAGGCTGCGAAATGTGAACCACAATATAGTGAGGGACAGCTATCCATCAGAATAATTCCTGTTTCCCAGTACAGCTCTTTCTTACAAATATTAATGGTCTGCAGAACAAAATGACTAAAACCCAGGCATTTTAGAGAATTTCAAAAAATCCTTTACAACACCCTAATAAACTGAACTACACTATTCATCCAGAAGCTGGGCATCCAAACTCACATTTAGACCAGCTAACCTACAATGTCTAAACTTTTCAATTAAATATCCTCTGTAATCAAACTTCGAAAAACTGTTGTTCTACATTTTAAGAAATGGGTTTTAGCAAAGCATTGTTTGTGGCGATGGTGTTTTGTAACCAGATATGAGAAGGGAAGGCAGTGGATATAAGATCCTACTGTATATCTAGATGTTGCACAGGGGTCTTTGGCTGTCTCTGCTGTACATGGACCAACCGCCTGTGCTCCACAGTGTGGGCCATGGGCCTCATAATTTTTGTGTTTTATATATTAATAAATAAGATGTATTGATGGGATAGGCTGGCACATTTTAATAAGAAGTTAGAGATAAAATTAGTGTTGTTGTTGTTTTTTTCTAAAACTTTATTTAATCACTACTGGTTAAGTATTTCAATCCAAGCACACACAGTGGGTCCATGCCGTAGAGGTCTCAGTCACCTCTAAATTATTGGGTTCTGTTATTCTTTGGTGTCTTTTGAAGATATGGAGGCTTGTTGTCTCTGTTTGTCTAAGGCAGTGGTTCTTAAACTTTTTACAGTGAGTACCACCTCAGAAAGTCCCTGACCCTCCAAGTACCACCATGATGACTGACATTTATCAAGTAGTGCAGTCAGCCTGAGTGTTCAGCTGAATCTATACACAGCTCAATAATGAGGTTGGGGTTTTATTCTCAATCAGCATTTTAGTTATTTCAAACAACAGAAATACACAATTTGAACACTGACACTGTGCTTAAATGTAAGACACTAAAAGAAACTGTACCACAAAAATGACTCGGCTCACTTCATGCACGAGCATGCGAACACAAATGCAGCAACCGCTCCTCTTCACAGTTATTTTAAACAATAACGGGGGCATTACCCCAATTCACAAATACTCTGTGAGCGCCAGGGTCAGTCAGCGCCACAGTTTTCAGTGCTCAGCTCAGCGTACTCATAGCAGCTGGATACACAAGATCACAGGAGAACCACATGTTCCCGCAGGAATCACACCCATGACAACTACTTTCATGATATTTAGTATGTTAAACTCACCTGCCCTCCCAGAGCTTCATTAATTCAGTCCTTCCCTTTTAGTCTCTGTTGGTGTCCTTATATAAAGGATGTGTCATATCGTATATAATTATAAGGATTTCCAACTCCAAGATAAACTTTTCCGTTTTTCCTTGTTTCTGCAGGTACTCTGGCAAAAAGAGACTCAAAGCGTAACAACTATGAGCAGCTGTTGGTGGCGTACTCCAGAGGCCTCTGTGTAAATGCAATGATTGACTAGAGTGGCAGTGAAGTACAGCGTAGTACACAGCGCTGTATGTGTGAATTAGGGGTTAGAGGACTGTATAGACCAAAACAACTAAACATGAGCCAAAAAGTCCCTAAAGTTGTAATCCTGTTCTCTCTGTCTCACTCTGCTGACTGATGAGACTGTGCTCCATGTAAACAGACGGTCAACAATTAATCAAATCGAATTTAAACTGACATCGCAATGTAATAGAATGCAATTTTCAAATTGCAAGGGCTGCATTTAAAAAAAAAAAAAAAGTTTCATGTAGACCAGGGGTGGGCAATTCATTTTTATCAGGGGCCAAATGAGAAACCTGAGTTGTGTCAGAGGGCCACACCAACAATAACATGAACTTAATTCTGCTCAATATTAACTTTTTTCATTTTTAAATGCATTTACTCATATTTCGTTTAGCTGCTACTAATAACGAGAAGAATAAGGATAATCTGTAAAAATGTGAAATTGTGGTGCAGGTCAAATAAGGAAAAATACTACAACAGAAGTAACAAACAGTGAAAACAAAAACAATCATTGCATCAGTGTTTCATTTTATGTTTAGCTTGTAAGTCTCCACAAATACTGAAAACCTTTATAACACTTTTATACAATAAATAAATAAATAATAAATAAAAAACAATAACTGGAATGTTTTTCACTTCATTTTAACTCTTCAGTGAGAAAAATGTAGTCTGCTTTGTGCTTGAACAAGTGCATTGAAATCTGGCTGAATTTCTGAGATGGCCACGTGAAGAACAGCTGACGGCTGAAATACACCGGTTGCGTCTGCGTTGCAGCTCCGCTCCGTCAAGGCGCCGGATCAGTTTAAAATCCATTCAAGTCAATGTGTCAACTTACACTGGATCCGTTCCGTTGCGGTTCAGCTGCGTGTCTGGTCCGACAGGTCGCAGCTAATCCGCAGCCATCCTATTTCTGCCGGATGACGGAGCTGTGACGCATAAATTCAGAGTAGAGAAGATCGAGCGGGACAGGAAGTAGTGCACGGAAACTACATAAAAAGAGCATGAGACTTTCAAAATAAAACAAACCGTGTCTAAACTAGATCGTATTTAGCTTGATTACAATAGCAGCTCTTCACAATGAGCAGAGATACGCGAGTAGTCAACAGGTCAGAGTTTACCAAGGGGAAACAGTGAAAAACATGGAGGAGGAGAAGCTTATCATTGAGGTGGAAAACCACAGAATAATTTATGACCCAACACATCCTTTTTATAAAGATAATCTCAAAAAGGAAATGGCATGGAAGAGTGTTTCAAGTGTTTTGGGAGTGAATGGTGAGTATTGCACCGTACAGTATTTTAGTATTACTGTTTGCTTCAACATTCTCACGGGATCGTGAATTACCACGAGAAGTCCTCGGTCTCGCGATTCCAGCTCTGCGGCTTGCGGGACTCGCGACGCAGCCGGTGTAAGTTGACAAACGCAGTCAACACGCAGCGCAGCGGAGCTGCAACGCAGACGCACCCGGTGTATTTGAGGCGTGAGAGCTGATCATCAGTGATGGAGGAGCTGTGTTTGGATTTGTTAAACTTTATCACCGGACATCACACAAGAATATCACTGTTCACATGCAAAACTCACCTTTTTCAAAACAAAAGCAACACAGTTATACTACATGCACAGCATACTTATTTTCATTTGTTTTATGATTGACCTCGAGCGGGCCACACAGGGATGTGGCCCGCAGGCCGTAATTTGCCCAAGTTGGATGTACATAGACGCAACCTTACATGACATGCATGCAGTAGGTGGCTGTAATGCACCTTTCAGCTGGTTTGTCAACGGCCGAAAATCTTGAGACGTGAGCATGCGAGGGTTGAAGAAAACAGCTTCAGCCAGGCTAAGTTTTAATTTGTTGTGTTGTTGTTGAAATCTTTAAAAAATGGGCTCAGCAGAGGAACAGAGAGAGGATGAAGAAGAGGAGACTATAGTGTCAAAGAGGAACAGCACGTCAGTTGTCTGGATCTGTTTTGGCACAGTGTAAGGTACTGTGCAAAACATGCCTGGTTACCATAGCTACAACCACTACAAACCTGTTCCAGCATTTAAGAAAGCACTACAAAACCAACTGACAACTGAATGGCTAAAACCCCGACCACCAAGGAAAGAACAGATTATATGTTGACAGGATCCTTTGTCCTGTTGGTCAGACTGTAGAATGATTTACTGCTTGTGCAAATCGTGCTTGAGTTCAGCACAGTATGGATGGACAGTTTGACTGTGTCCTTAATCTTAAATTATTTTATTTATATTTAATGCTGTGATTCCTCAGTGTATCACGAATGGGAGCCTGAGTACCACTAGTAGTACTCATACCACACTCTGATAAAGGCTGAAATAAGGTGTCTGTTGTTGTCACAGGACTAAAACAAAGGGGCTTAATTAACTTGGTATGTGTGGACAGTAGAGGAGGCTGACAGGATGCCCCATGTGAGCTCTGTTCTTCTGTGCTATCAGTACAGACCTGTCTGAGCTGAACACCTTCATGTTTCTGCTCAAGTGAGAATGTCAAGGATCAAATGATATTTCAGTAAGCCTGGCAGTGTGTGATCACATTGATCAGCCTCTTATTGCTTCTTCATGTCTGGTGTTATTTTCAGTCATCTTTATTGATCGGAGCTTCATTCTAAGTGTTTTAGTCCCCCTATGTTGGACCCATGTTCCACATTGCTCTGGCTTCAAAGCTGAGTTTGGTGATAGAAAACAGGAAGACTTTCTCATTGCTGTGTAAAACTTGTGCTTTTTACTTCAAACAAAATAATATAGCAATGTTTATATGTGCATTTTTTTTTATTATTATTTTTGGTGGATGAGTCAAGTATTTAAGAATAAAACATGGCTTTATTTCTAAATTTCAAATCCAATTCACCCCATGAAACTTGTGTAAACTTAATGCTCTTGGTGTGCTTAACATATTAAAAATAAATCACTAAATAATTAAAACTTCACCTAAAAATCAGGACTTTCAATTATCCCATAGTTAATCAATGAATCAAAAATTAATCATTTCTAAATAGACTTTTTCAAGGATTTTTTTTCAGATCTTAATCCTGTTATCATCATGAAAGTGGACACAGTGCTTGATGTAGATTTTATTCACTATCACTATTTATTTATTTATTTATTTATTTATTTATTTATTTATTTATTTATTTATTTATTTATTTATAACAGTTCAAAACCCTATTCATGGCAACAAAAGACACCAAGTGCAGCGTTCCCTTTAAATAATTTGAAGATTACACAAGGATTAATTCCTGGATCCTTCACACTTAATGCTACAATGCAGAACTAGGGCAAAGTTAAATAACAAAAATAAATAAATAAATGTATTAAAACAGAGAATCAGAAGGCATAAATTTACAATAATAAAGTAAAAGAAATACATGAAAAAAGTTGTAAATTTATGAGAAAAAAAATGAAAACAAAATCAGAAATTTTCAAGATTAAATGAATGAATCCATTCAAGTTATAGGAGCGTCCATGGTCCTTCTCAAAGAAGATGAGCTGCGAGCGTCTTCTTGATGAAGTTGTGTTGAGTTCCAGCTTTGACAAACAGCCTTCTTAATATCTCTGCTGATAGTTTGTTAGAGAACCTGGAGCTTTCTGATGAAGGCAGCTGAAACACGTAGCACCGTAGGCTACCACACTACGACGGAGGATTAGAGCCAAGTTCAAACCTAAACTAAAGTAGAACTTCACAAGATGCGCCGTGTTCCTCATTTCTGTACAAACAGCTACTGCTCTTCAGATAGACAAGATACAGACTAAAATATAGGAAATTAGTCTAGTAAATTTATGACTTTATTCTTGTAAATATATGCTTAAAAAAACATGGCCTTAATCCTTTGTTGTAAAAACTGATAATCTCATGTAATGTTATTCTTCATTTGGACTCTTAGATTTGTGTGTGTGGTTTAGACGTCACAGACATGAGGTGGTTGTTTTACTAAAATGCAATGACAGCAGTTTTGTGGTACAGTAAAGTCATAATACTGTAATCCAGAGTAAACTGTATCATTTGACTCGATCTTTGGGTAATTCTTCTTCTTCATTCAGACGAAACAGGATTGATAAAAACAACCTAGAAGTCACAGGAGTTACTCAGTTAAAACAAATCAAAGCAAACAGGACTTCTTTGTGTACAGCAGTGATGTAACCATGCAGAAAGATTTCTCTGGTATATTGGGATAACCTCAGATGACATTAGAGAGATGTCTGTTTGATTATTCTCCACAATTCATTTCTCCTCAGCAGAGCTATCCACATTTATCTTGCAAGCAGCAACACATGGCATTCAGTCAGCTGTGTGCTATTTACAATGCCCAAAGCTGAAGTTTGTTTTCTCTGAAATGATGCAGCATTTACCAACACTGCAGTCATATTTCACACTTTGAGGTTATGTATTCCAACCCCGTGTGTTGTTGAGAGGAGGAAGGGGAGGCGAGCAGAGATGAATCGTGTGTGTCCTGTTGGTGACTGTGCCTCCTCCTCCTCTGCAGGAGCAGCAGCGGCAGTCTATGAACCCTCATGGACAGAATTAATAGGACACATGTTGCCCAGGCAGTCTGTTGGCTTGGCGTCGGAAAGAGCAAAGCAAGCCTCTCTGAATAGCTCAGTCACGAGGGGCTTTTCTGTAAACATATGATTTACTGATCCTCTCATTAAGCTGTTTTTTTTTTTCCTCGCTCTCTCTCTCTATCTCTCTCTCTTTTTAACATGGCACCTGTTGTGTCTGCTACGAGGCAATATGAGGGGGTGGATGAAGGAGGGGGCCCAAAAGTCTGTAGCAGAGACCAAAACACGTGCTACTCTGAGAGATCTGCAAGTCAAATAAGACAAGCGAATGGTTGTAAATAATTGAAGAGAAAAACACTCAGAGATGCCCAATTTGAGTGAAAGTTCTCAACGAAGACGTAGTGTTTGTTGGTGTGGAAGTTAGAAATAATACAAGTCTCTCCAGAAGAGAAAAACATGGGCTAATAGACAAGCAGAAAGTGTTTCAGATGTGATGCCAAGCTCTTGCTTTTGGTGATTAGCATTTGCTAATATACAGATTGCAAGGAAAGCATTGGAGTGTCTGGCATGAAGCCCATGTGAGTTCCCCTCCTCTCCACCACATCCATCTAATTCTCCACCACGTCTGCCTCCTTCCCTTTCCCTTCTGTGTTGCACTCTTTTGTATTTTTTTCCCCCGCTCTTGAACCTCCTTCCTCTGCTTCCAATTCCTTCCCTTTGCTCTACTCTGCTGGGGAGCTTGATGAAAGAACATCTGCTTCCCTCTGGGAAGTCCTCCTGAGCGACATGATAGATTCTTACCCGCTGCTTAGTGAGTGAATACAGCTGAAAGCAGGCAGAGGCACAGGGTACAACAGTATATATCTGTTTATGCAAACAACCTGTAGCTTGAGGGAGATATGCTAACCCAAAGAATCCCAGTTGTGTTGGATATTTTGAGCTTTAAGAGATGGTTCAGGGTTTTTATTTTGGTTTTTGAGTGTGGCTGTGTGAGGTACTTGTCAATTCAAAGTGTTTCCCTCAGGGGATACCGGTCAGCTTGGCTCCTGTGCTGAACAACCAGCCCGTGAACTGGCATGGAAACTAGGCTATCAATCCCTACGAACAGTCAACTTTACTCAGTACTTCAGCTAGTTTTTAAAAAAATCCCCCTCATCACCTTGTTTAAATGTAGTCTATATTTAGAAAATGATCACAAATCCATTTTGCACTCAGAATCTCTCATGTAACTCTACCTGAAGAGCTCCGAGAGGAGATTATTTTTTTCTATCTGGTGCAGGTAGAAAGCACATTTAGAAAGGAGGACAAAAAACTCCAGGAAGCACTTAGCAAGAAAAAAAGAAAAAGCATCAAATATAGAAAAATAATGTCCACCATGTGTGACGGTCTAACATCATGTCTCTGCAACTTTTTGAGACATCATGGCCTTCTGTGCTCTCACTCTGACCTAGTACATCATACCTATCCTTTATTTCTGCAGCACTTAGAAAAACTGCAGGTTTCAGCACTTACTTTGTTGGCTTGATATCGTCAAGTTGCCGTTTTATTTTTTACAAATAGCTTTTGAGCTATTCCACCAAATCAGTGCCATTCATTTATTATAACGCTCTAAAAATAAAGTTAATTTTTATTTGCCATTGAACTACTCAAAATGTGTATCAGCCCATCACAGGTAACTTAAAAATTTTTTTTTACAAGATTCCTGGTTTCATTTTTTCTCAGTCCTGTTCTCTAAACTCATGTGACATCTAAAAATCATGTTTCAAAGTCAGTCAGTTTATTTCCTGCTTTATTTTATTTTTCTGCAGCACTTTGTGGCAGCTTGGTTCACTGTAAGTATTATATTCACAATGTCAAACTGATCTGAAATCTCAACAACTGAAGTCATTAAAACTCTAAAATGACCAGAGGACTAGAGGACTCTACTGGCTCCTGGTCCTGGTCCTCAGTCCTGGTCCTCCTCATTTGAGTAGCAGGACTGAAAGTAACAGGAATGAGTTTTTAGCAGAGAATTAGCAAACACATGAGATATAGCCACATGGCATTTATGCTAATAGCATGTTGAGACTTAGCACATTACAGTGATTCAACAGAAAAAAAATAAATAAATAAAAAAAAGCAAATAGCATAAAAAAGAATAATAATTAGAATAAGAGGTGAGGACTGAGCTGAGATTTGAACCCCTCAGTCAGAGTGTAAATATCAAATATACAGAAAAATAAATAAAAGTGAACTTACTCTGGTCCTGCCCATGGCCTAAAAAGGATCTGAATGATGCTACTTCCTGTGAACCTGTGGACTTCTGGAATGTTCCACATTTTTCAGAGGGGATAATGTGTTAGGGCAACAAGACAGTGAAAACTTGAGGACACCACTAATGTTTGGATTTTAACTAAATTGATTTTTCTTTTTTTTTTTTTCAAGAACATAAATTTAAAGTATAGTTGGGATGAGGAGTAACAAATGTATTCAAAAAACTAATTTCTGAAGGATTTAAATGGTTATATTTCCTGGTAAAGTCTAATTTTAAGAAGAGGGGGCAGGCTACAAATTATATTTTTTTCCAGTGTTCAAGGAACTTTAAATTAATCTTTCAAATTATTTTCATTAAATATTTAATCTGATAAATGTGCAGGACATTTGGCTTAATACAAAAAATGTATTTTAGAGTTAATTTAATCATGCATTTACACATTTTATTTCCTGGGGACACAAATGGCACAGATTGAGTGGAATGGCCCTTTTTTTTTACCAGACTTTTGATCTTGGTAGATGTTTAGTAAATTGAGTTATTTGTAAAGCTTTCCAGCTCTCTTTGGCTCCCTGCAACACTTAAAACTTGTGCAATTTCCCTCCTCCTCTTCTCTGTTGCATTCTGCCTCTCTCTCTCTCTCTCTCTCTCTCTCTCTCTCTCTCTCTCTCTCTCTCTCTCTCTCTCTCTCTCTCTCTCTCTCTCTCTCTGCTTAACATGACGTTCCGTGCAGATCCTTTGAGTCCATAGTGAATAGAGATGGGGCCTCCATGGATAGGACATGGTCGTCCAACAGAGATGATGGATTGGATTGAGATTAGCACAGACTGATTGCTCCTTTGGTTTACTCCCAGATTGAAAGGTGATTCACTTGGACTTGATTACACTGAGGAAAGGGCCCAGTGTTAGGACCTCAGGCCTCCATCTCTATTTTGAGAGATAATATCATTCTGATGGCTTCCTTGTACCTTGACCATCATCGTGCACTAATGGAACTGGGATGGACCTAGATGACCGCAAACACCTTCAAGTCTGAGATCATTTCTTTATGAATCATTGGATGACACTCCTGGAAAGGATCTGAACTGGAGAAGGAGTTGAACCATCCCCAGATCTTGATCCAGAGTGAGGAGAAAATGAAATGGACAAACAGTAAAGCAAAACATTGTCAGTGTTGTGTGCATGTACCCTAGCATTGTGGAGCTGATTGTGAGATTTGTGCAAAGCTTGGAACTGACCGTTGGTCATATGTTCAAACACTCAGCTGTTGTGGATGTAAGCCTATGATACAAAATCCCTCTGTTGGGTGGATCTGCCCAGCTTTAGAGTCAGGGAAAAGAGCTCAGACATCTAGAGGCATCTCAGAAAAAAAGCTGCAGCTCCTTTGCCCCTTCTTAGGAAGCCTCCTGGGCCCCTCCCTTTGCAGGTTTACAAGGGACTTTCAACTAGGAGGAAACCCCAGGGTAGACTCAGAACTCGTTAGAGGGATTATACATCACATCTGGCCTGGGAGTGCCTCAGGGTCCCAAAAGAGGAGATGAAAACACTGCTGGATAGAGGGATGTCTGTAATAGCATGCTAAGCATGTTGCCATTGGGACCAGCTCCGGGTCTGGTGGAAGGGAATGGACACAAGGATAAAAAAAAAGGTTGTAGGGATTTTAGATGAATGAGAGGACAAAACAAATTTTAAACATAAAGTTACTTATTTACACAGTTTCTTGTTTAGGGGTCTGCAATTTGCATAACTTTCAAATCACCATATGAGAAGGAAATAAACACATGATCCCTCTATTCTACTACCAGACTGATTTGACCAGGGGAGCAGGGGTTCCTTTCCACCTGGAGAACCACAAAACCCAACAGGGTGACTGCTTAAAGCTTCCTGCCTCTCTCACCTTTAATGGAAAAGATTCCAAGACTTAGGAAAGCCAGATGAACAGCAAGCTGGTCTCTGATTGGGGTCAAGGGGAACACATCAAACCAGAATTGAAAATAAACCTACATGTCAGGGCGAGTATGTGAATAGCTTAGGGAGGTTGCACTTCGGTTAGTTTCCCTCTGCACTCAGAGCTACATGAAACCTAGCTGTTATAGTTCCAAAAAGAACACAAAATGGCCATAAAATTACTTCAAACGGATAAAGCACCACTGTGGGTCCACTTCTAACCCACTTGCTGCTGTTCAGCCATCTGATGGAGCTCTCTGTTGTCTTTAAGAGCTCCTCTTCGCATTCTGTTTGAGTACAGAAGGTTTAAATACAACTGATGGTACAATGGAGTCATTTCAGCAGACAGTGGGTCTTGACAATGACAATGTTTGCATCAGCCAAGTTGTTCCATTGTGTTTGTGCTGTACCCAGAAACATAAAACTTTTGCAATCTGCTCACCTTTGAAGCACAGAGACTTACTCAGACTCTCAAAGGTATCTTAAATGCAGTCTTGCATCACACTGTCACTCCTTGGCAAGTCAGTTCTCAAGCAGGTTGTCAACAGTATATGAATACTGAACTTCAATATGAAATGAGTATAAATCAAACAGCATAAATACCTCTAAGGTGATATGGCAACAAAAACTAACCCTTGCCCTCCAAGAATCTTTATAAAGCAGTATGGTCCTGGTGCTGTATGTGAGACAATGTGGAAGTACAGTGCAGTCCCTTCAGTGGCCATTTGAGGCTGACCCCAAAAGGCCCAGGAACTACATTTGCATGCATGTGCAACATATTTACAACCTGGGTCAAAAAAACAATTTTGTTCTGACCAGTGCATTACTCTGTAGACACTCACTGTATGGAGGGGAAACTCATCTGTTCTACAACCCCCAATTCCAATCCAATTCTAAAGTTGGGACTTTGTGTAAAACATAAATAAAAACAGAATACAATAATTTGCAAATCCTGTTTAATCTTCATTCAACTGAATACACTACAAAGACAAGATATTTATTGTTCAAACTAATAAACTTTTTTTTTTTTTTTTTTTGCAAATATTCACTCATTTTGAATTTGATTCCTGCAACATGTTCCAAAAAAGTTGAGACAGGGTCAACTAAAGACTGAGAAAGTTTTGGATTTGCTCCAAAAACATTCCACAGGTGAACAGGTTCAATTTAAACAGTTGAGTGTCATGATTGGGTATAAAAGGAGCATCCCTGAAAGGCTCAGTCGTTCACAAGCAAGGATGGGGTGAGGTTCACCACTTTGTGAACAACTGTGTGGGCAAATAGTCCAACAGTTTAAGAGCAATGTTTCTCAATATGAAATGTAAAGAATTGATGGATTTGATCATCTACAGTCCATAATATCATCAAAAGATTCAGAGAATCTGGAGAAATCTCTGTAGTACAGTATATATAAGACAATACATAATATGGTATATAAAATACAAGTATATCTTGTCTTACCATCACAATATGGTTGAATGTAAAGATAGCACACAAGGTGTGATTTTCAAACATCAAAAGTATCCTGGCTTTGGAAGAGGTTAAAAATGTTGTTTTTGCCTGTATTTTACCTGATAATGAGAGTTTCTTAAAGTTACCCATCATACAAATAAATACAAATCAATTATATTCCGCAGTTTTTTTTTTTTTTCTTCTTCCCAAAATAACCTCTAAATCCAAATGAGCACTTAGGACATTCAAAGTATGAAAACCAATAGGTGGGACTTAAAAGAGAGGAACTGCTTCATTTTGCATTTGATTAGAACATGCTGAGAAATCTGTAATTGATGCAAACAGTGTGATTAGGTCACGCTGCCAGTACATGCTGTGTGACTGGAGAACAGTTGCCAAAATGAGAGTTCACACTGCGAGGGCCAAACTGGCATCCAGAGATATTCTAACTGCGTGTGAATTTGTCCTCACCCTCCATAGACTTCCTCTGAAGTCGCTGCATCGCTGTAGCATTTAAAGGCCATTTTCACAGAGGCAGAAATAGCATTTTGTGTCACTTCCATTTGCTGTGATGCTTCTATATTTAAATGAAACTGAGACTGTGATTTAATGAAATTTTATCCCAGGCCTCAAGGCAACTAAACTATAAGATTTGATATGATGTGTGGACCTTTAATATCCTCTGTACCGTACAAATGGGAAATAAGGCAGCATGCAGCGTCACAGACATAGAGATAAACAATGGAACAGTCACCAGTAGGCTCAGAGCAAATGGATTATGCAGGTCCAGTAGGTGCTGCTTCATACTTTATTATTCAGTGCAGCTGGAGGGCTGAGCTGCAAACCGGATCAGACATATATATCAAAGTGTTTGCTGTGTCACACTCGAGTCTCTCCTGAACAAAAGTTTGACTTTAACCTTAGGTCTTTGGCAGAACTTTGCCTCATCATTTCCGTACCGAGTGCCATCAGTATTGTGTCCACTTTAGACATTTCGTTTATTAAATCCTAATGTTACAAAGTTTCCCTGTGATTAAACGTCTCATTTTTTTCCCAAAGAAATTGACGCTTTTTTAATATGTTCCGCACAGTTCCAGCCCCCAGCATATCTATAGCTTTGTCACAGCCAATTATCTAGAAGTTCAGGAGGTAATTTGAGCTGACAGCAAAGTGAGAACCATATTAAATCATTCTGGTGGATAAGCACCTGACTGCTTTTTGAAAACAGAGACAGACAGATGCTACTTCTTAATGACAAAACAAACGGAAAAATATCTTCCTGGAGTGTATCAAATGAACGAAGCATAAAAGAGTGTTGAAAAATCATAATAATACATTGTTACAGCTGAATTGTTACAGAGCTCATAAATATTGGAATAAGAAGGTGACATTGTCTTTAGGTGTTTATATATTTCCACACGACGATGGTAATTAATTTTAAATTGCAAAATCGATGCATAGTACAACCTGATCACGTCAAATCAAAACAAACCACTGACAAGAGGCATGAATCACCTCTGCCTGTTGACACTGTGGCAAAATCTCTAATACGCAATCTAAATAGATGCACAGTGGTTCAATTATTTAGTTTCAAACTGATCTTGGGAAACGATGACAGTTAACAGACACAGACTTGAAAGCACCTTGAAGAGCTACTGGACCCCATCCATCTCTGATCGTAGAGTAGGATCTTTTCCTGGAAACCAGGTGACTGCAGCAGAACTGAAGGAGCAGCTCTGAGCTGCTGATCACCAAACCATTATAGCAGTATTGATAAGATGTGAAAATCACATATCCTATGTTTAAAGTAGAGATGTCCCGATCAGCATTTTTTGCTCCCAATCCTGATTATTTAATATTGAGTGTTGGCCAATCAGAGTCCTGATCCGATTCTTGGGTTTGCAGGGATAAATTTTCCTGAAGGGGTAAGAAAGTGATTGTTATTTTAACAATAATTAATTGTATAAAAAATAATAGTTAAAATATGTATCGAGCTTATCAAGTCTATTTAACTTAATGCAGCTAGCTTTGATGTTAAACCTTCTGGATCCCAATACTTCCAGTGGGATCAAGATACCACTTATTTTTAAATGACTGGCATTTACAAACCATTGTCCAATCCAAAAACTGACAAAGACTGGGGGATTTATCAGATTCTCAAGTAAAATCAGCAACTTGTTTAAACAGACCAGAGAAGACGGGAGAATTTCATCAACATCACTTTGATTCTCATGTCTTCTTTGAGAATTTGCAATAAAAATCTGTTCACTCTAGATAATTTCTGTAAAAAAAAAAAAAAACAATTTCAGGCTTCTTACTGCTTTTGACACGCCCTGAATGATGCACATACACCCTGCAAGCTTCATAGATTCATTGAATTTAAATCCAAGGCGGCCCTGAACGCAACTCCACAAGATGAAACTATGAGCGTAAACATTACACACTAATGCGACTATCTTGTGTTTTTCTGCTTTCGTGGAAATGGTTATTTCACATCAAACCTGATCACAACTTAAACCGACCTGAAATATTCCAAACTGGAAAGTAAAGAAATCAATTCAGAGCACTGTGAGGCTCCGTGACAGAAACACGGACAAACGTCCGTGTCAAACTGTTGTCAAACTGATCACGTTTAAAGCAGCTCACATGCTGTCAGGGACTGAGCTGTACAGCTCCAGAGAGGCAGGATGTAAAACAGCAGGACATACTGTGGATAACAGAGATGGCAGAAACCTGTATCCACCTTTTTGGACACTCCTTCTCTCCCTTTGGATATTGATCTATTCTTTTAAAGCCAAGAAACAGCGGTGCAGTCTTTTCTCTGTAATTGAACTAAGCTGCATGTTGTTTTGGGATGTTTTGGTTGCATTTCCACACTGCTGACGTTAAAGCCACAGAGATGCTAATGCTAAGCTAACAGACTGTCCCGTGTTTGCTTGTTTTTGCCCTTTGAACCATCCAGCTCTAGAGAGTTACCATAGGATGCAGTAAAGCAGATGTTATTGCTGTAAAGTGTCAGGCTGTGCTCATGTGCGTCTGTTGTTCCACATCAGTCTACCTTACTGTTATTCTTCCATCAGCTTTATCAGGTTGGGCGCACTCAGAGCGCTTGTTGTACTGTTGCATTGGTGTTCAGCAGCAATATTTGCTTCATGACAGTTAATGTAAATGATCAATTAAGGTTAGAAGCTAATATTCCCGATCACTGTTTAATTAGATCAGGGGTCGGCAACCCGCGGCTCCAGAGCCGCATGCGGCTCTTTAGCATCCCCTAGTGCACATGTTTCAAACTCAAGGCCCGCGGGCCAAATATGGCCCGCCACGTAATTTTATGTGGCCCGTGAGAGCTTAAAAGGTTTGAGTGTTTAAAAATCAATAGGTCAAAACTGTGCTTTGACCAAAAACTACATTTCCCACAATGCCTGTCGACTATGATACCCGCGAATTGACGGCTCACCGCCACTACACAGCAGTGTTTCTACATCAATGCCAACGAGTGGAACTGAGAAATAAATAATGATCCCAAAATGTCCAAGAAGAGAAAAGTTGATAAAGATGGAAGACTGTTTCAAGAAAGATGGGAAGGCGAATACAAAGAGAAAGACCGGTATGTCTTTTGTGTTACGAGGCGTTGTCTGTTGTCAAAGAGTACAATCTGCGGCGGCATTTTGACACCAAACACGGAGCTAAGTACGCAAAGCTAGCCTTCAAGGAAAGCAACAAATTGCCCAAGAATTAAAAGGCAAACTGCGGTTGCAGCAGAGCGTGTTTTCGAAAGCCACAGCCCAAAATAAGGAGTATTACGTTTATTTCACATTACATTCGATTACATTTACTTACATTTATAAGTTACATCTGGCCCTTTGAGGACAGCCATTAGGCTGATGTGGCCCTCGGTGAAAATGAGTTTGACACCCCTGCCCTAGTGGCTCCCTGGAGCTTTTTCAAAAATGTGTGAAAATGGAAAATGAAAGACTTTTGTTATTGTTGTTTTAATATGGTTTCTTTAGGGGGGGAAAGCTGACACAAATATCCTTATGCTGTAAAAATTGATGTAATAAATACTGAATTTCAGAATTGCGCCAAATAGCAGAATTGCGTCATAGCCTGCGACACACAGTGCAGGTGGCTGTTGTAAACAAACAAGGGTGTGTCACGGGCCATGGGAAGGGAAAAAGAGAACGATTGCTGTTGAGAACAGAGGATTGAAGGAAGAATGGACAGAATTGTTTGCTTTCATTGCCAGTGCTGAAGGACTGCCTGCATGTTTGATTTGCAATGAGAAGTTGTCAAATAACAAGAAGAGCAATTTGTAGCAACATTTCCAGGTAAAACATGCTAAATCTGCAGCCGAGCACCCAGTTGGGACTGAGAGAAAAAGTGCAACTGCAGCAATTGTGGAAAAATTAGAGGACCGCAAAAATAGTTTCAAGAAGTGGATTTCATCTCCAAACTACGACTGCTGCAAGTTTTGTTGCAGCCCGGGAGATAATAAAGCATGGGAAACCATTCACCGATGCTATTCTGATATTCTGCTATTCCGCGGTGCTCAACCCAATGATACCTCAGGGCGCCACACTTGTATTTCTATAATTTAATCAATGCAACAAAACATAAAACATTAATATTGTAATGGAAGTTAAACTTGAAGCACCAAATATGGTACAGCAGAGTCGTCACGTGGTGCCTCATTTCTCCAGGATGTGCTGCTGGGAAAATAAACATTTAATCATGAATGCTCATTTTTTATTTGAAGCCTACTTAGTCATTTTAATAGTAGGCTTATAGAGCTAATATACTGACAACCTATGTTGCCTTCATATTAGGCTTATATAAGGCTTTTAAATTTTTTGTGGCTCCAGACAGGTTTGTTTTTTTTTGTTTTTTTTTGGGCCAATATGGCTCTTTGAACATTTTGGGTTGCCGACCCCTGAATTAGAAAATGCAAGCTTGGGTCAAATCTGTTACTAGGGGTCTCTAGTGTAAAAGTGTGTCAACATTAAAGCTCTGAGTAAAGAGTTGAATGAGGACAGAATTTTGTGTCTGTATAACATTCCTGCACTTCTTCAAAACCACTCTTTTTAGACTCGCTGTTACATCACTTTACTTTTCTTTTTTTTTCTGGCAGTTTTTATGCCTTTAATCAGGCAGGAGAGGACAGTGGATGGAGCAGGAAACAGGATGGACTGGATTTGAACCCTGGCCACTTGCTCAAGGGCCTGACTCGGGCACGGATTTAAAAGGTAGAGGCCAAAATTCTTTGATGCTCCCCAGTCTCTCTACACATGCACAATTAGTCCAACATTGCAGTTGAACACCTGAAGCTAATACAGGATTTACACAGACAGACTAAAGCCAATGATCACCAACACCTGTAAATGTCTTCAGTCCTACAGCATTTACCAAATGTGATTGTATCAAATTCAAAATGAGTGAATATTAGCAAAAATAATAAAGCCTATCAGCAATAAATTAAACAGGATTTGCAAATAATTGTATTGTTTTTATTTACATTTTACACAACGTCCTAACTTCATTGGAATCAGGGTTGAACTATGAAGCTTCGCTTTTGTATCCACTGTTGGATGTAGCTGTGAGTTGCTCTTTGAGAGAACAGACAAACTAAAACACTTTCTATCATAATAATGATGTAACTAACAGAATATTTTAACTATTTATATGAGGGTTTGTTTTTTTTTACAGTGTAATGGTCTAAGAGATTAATCAAGCTAATTTCTCTGCTTTCAATTCCACTCTCATCTGTATTGTATGGACAGGCAGTGCATAGTGCTTAGGCATCAATATTCTTGTGCATGTTTTTCAGTGAGTACACATGGATCTCTGAGTGCACTGAAAGGGATCCTGTCACAGCTAATCAATACAAAACCATGTTTGCTCTAACTTGTGTCAGAGCCCTCGCTGCGTAATGCAGGCGCTTGCTTTGTCTCTGGAAGAATTGTGTATTGTACGTTATCTGCTGACTCAGCTCCGTCTGTAAAAGAGTAACATGAAAGGAAACCGATGGGGTGTAAGCTCTTGGAAACTTTATGCAAACTAGCAGCTCGCTTTGTTAGATCTGAAT
This sequence comes from Labroides dimidiatus, assembly GCA_030710495.1. NCBI lineage: Eukaryota > Metazoa > Chordata > Actinopteri > Labriformes > Labridae > Labroides > Labroides dimidiatus. The sequence continues at coordinate 22,933,794 of CM061161.1, read as the reverse complement.
TGAGCCTTTGATAAACAGAGGCTGTGGGGCATAATGCACTCTATGTGTGGATGTTCCCTTTGGTCAAAGTGAAACTTACAACTGAATTACCGGGGCCAGAACCGCTCAGCTTGGTCCCACATGTCAATAATTGTAGCTTTGTCTGGATTTGTCGGGATAGAGTCATTCTTGTGCTTGGATTGGGATGAAATTTGTCTTTGACAAGACTGAAAGTTTTGTTTTCTTTTCCTTTTTTTGTCACTGGTGTTTTGTTTTCACTGTTTTAGGGTCACCAGAGATGGACAGCAACAAGGATTGAGCTCTGAAACAAATTTAGACGCCCCCAAACTCACCTTCTCTTTTTCTATCAGTTTGTTCTTTGTTTCTTTATCACTTCTGATGATCTTTTCACATTTTACATGTTGTATAATTATCTTATAGGTATATAGTTATGAAGCCTCATTTAAGGAAACAGAGTGAGTGTTTCCTTTTTACTTTTCTATGATTGAATTATTCATTTTATTGTACTGACGTATTGATGTTGACATGGTCGTTGTAACAACCTCGCAAAAACCTTAAATCTTAAGGGAAAGTTTGGGTTATTGGTGGTGTCACACTCTGACCTAGAGTGAGGGTAGTATGTCGAATAACCGAGTGGAAGGAGTGTAGTTTTTAACTTCACAACGAAAAGAAGTGTTTTATTTTCCTTTAAAGGTGGTCCAGGAACTGAGTCAATAAAAGTAAAGATGTGGCTGAAAAAAATAGTTACAAAACACTTGCCAGAACCACAGCTGCTTCTCCACAGCACCACATTCCTTCTCTGACTGACTCGGCAGTGCAGACTCTCTCAATTTAAAGGCTTAGCCCCTCCCACTGGACCATACCACTTTAATTGGAACCAATCAAGCAAACAAATCAACCACACAGGCCATTCTCTTCATCAAAACACATCAAAGTCCACTTACATTCACCAACCACACATCAAGGGATTCACTTAGCATTCACACAACACCAGGAAGCCAGGAATAACTGCACAACTCCATTCAGCACTCCTATCAGTCGGTATGGTGCAGTAAGATGAACTGAGCATGCTCTCCACTAATAAGTCAGACACCATAAAAGACAGCCTGAAACTATATTCAGTTCCTTTGACACTGCCCAGCACCAGGAGGCACTGTGGTAAGATAAAACAAATGTAATGAGATTCAAACAAACCCAAGATACACAATCTTTCAATAATAAAGAGTCAATTCAAAACCATAATGTGTTTGCATGTGTTTCAGTGGAACTTGGCACAGGAAACTTACTAAGATGTTGAATGTAGTTCAGTTTGGGCACCCACCAAACTATCAGTAGCATGCTAGCAGCTAAAAGGTGACATGTGAAATGAGTGATGGTGTGGTGTGTTACCAGTGGCAGAGGGAACTGCCACAGGTGGATAAACAAAAGTCAGCCCATCCATCAATCTTCTACATTAATTATCCTGTTCAGAGTCGTGGGTGGCTGGAGCCTGCAGCTGTCTTAGGGTGAGAGGCGGGGTACACCCAGGACTGGTCTCCAGCCAATCACAGGGCTGACACACAGAGACAGACAAACTTTCCTGCTCACACTCACACCTACAGGTAATTCAGAATCATCAGTTAACCTGATGAGCATGTTTTTGAACTGTGAGGGGAAGTACCCTGAGAAAACCCAAGCATGCTAGGGGAGAACACGCAAACTCTACACAGACAGGCGGACAGGGATTCAAACCAGCAACCTTCTTGCTGTGAAGAAGAGCAGCCCTTGGACAAAATCAATTCACACAATGTCCATACTTAATCTGTGAGAAAACAACCAACAACCAACAACAACAACAACAACAACAACAACAACAACAACAACAACAACACTGAAGTTAAGAAGTAACAGTTAAAGAAGCCCTAGTAACAGCAAATTCAGACAAAGGGTTGAACATATAAAAGTTTATTAAGCTAACAGACTATAAAAGTATATCCTCTTTCCATAATGTTACAGCCCCAGCCATATAGGTAGCGTGAGATAGAGGACTGGAGTGTCTGGCAGCTGCCCTGACCAATTGGAACTGGCAGTTAGGCAGCCATGGACTTCAAAAGCAACTGGATCTGATGTGAACTGTCTGACCTTATCTGTGCTGGGCGTAGGAGCACAGAAAAGGTTTGATTTTGCATCTATAATTGTCAGTATTTGAAGTGTCCTCGTCTTTTGACAAGCGTAGTGTTTTGCTGTTGTTTATAGCTTGTACGTGTGGTATGAGAAACTGTAGCTGAATCTGACTTCTTCCCTGGCTACTGTTCTTTTTTGAGGAGCTCTCTTTGTCTCATTGCCAGTTTAGGTTTTGTGTTGTTAATTTTACTTAGACTTTGAGAAAACCTATTGTTTGCATAAAAAAATGCCCTATTATTATTTTATTAAACACTTCTATTTACCTTAAGTCTCTGGTTTATGTTATCGTCTTTTACCCCTTCAAGAGCTGTAGGAGGGGGTAGAATTAAAAAAATAAATAAATAAATAAAAAGAGGTTTTCCATTAAACTATTTCTCATGTTGATGAAACAGAGGTCTTTGAAACCTTTGTATACCATATGATATGTTCAGCAATAAAGGGTTAATATAAAAGGAAAATATTGTTCCAGTATTCTTTTCTTTGCCTAACTTTCTGAAGTGTGACCTCAATATTAGAATTAATCTCCCAGTGATTAATATATAAAGGATACTTTTTTGGTCTGTCAGATTGAAACTTTGAGTTGGATGACCTTTAAAGCGTCTTTAATAGTCCTTTTCTTATGAAAGATTTGCTGACACTGTAATACTTTTTAGTGTTAAATTATGGTAATTTAGAGGCTCCATGGTGGCACAACAACACAGCAAGATGGTCACCCGGTCGAATCCTGGTTTGGGCACGGGGTGCCTTTCTGTGTGGAGTTTGCATGTTCTCCCCGTGCATGTGTGGGTTCTCTCCAGGTACTCCAGCTTCCTCCCACAGTTCAAAAACATGCTCATCAGGTTAATTGGTAATTTAAATTCCCGTAGGTGTGAGTGTGAGTGAGTCCGTCCTGTGATTGACTGGAGACCAGTCCAGGGTGTACCCCGCCTCTCAACCTAAGACAACTGGGATAGACTCCAGACACCTGCAGCCCTAAACAGTATAAGTGGTATAGATGATGGATGAATGAATTACAGTAATTTACTGGCAAAACTGCAGCCAGTTATTTACTATAATTTTACTGTCCTTACTGTAAAAATGTAGTACAGTAATTAACTGTGATTGAATTTACAGTATGTTTCTGTATAAATGTAAAAGTAAAGTATTTTACTTGCAGCAATTTCCCCATAACTCTACTGTACATTTACAGTATCTGTACTTTGCAAGTATAGCAACTTACTGTTGTTTTAATTCGATAACTTACTGTCGATTCAACCTCTATTGTATTTTAGGAGTAGGGTTCAAGGTGGTACATGACGAGTGTTGTGCGTTACACTGGTGCACAGTATACCCTCTGTAATATATGGGTATGACTTTCAATTTCTGTATGCTGTGTGTTTCAAACCATAGAGCCCACTAACTTGTCTGCTCTGTGTTGTATATACACTCTATGGCACCCTAACACACTTATCTAATAATCTCATATCCACTGTGTTCCCTCCTCACTCACAGTTACAACAACTGTTAAGATATAATTCACAAAGGCATTCTGGGTATAACTTCTCAGCGCACCTCGACCCCTCTCAGCTGTTTTGTGGAGCTTCAGTTCACAAACTTTATGCAGAATACCTTTGTTTATACAGCTTAACAATTATTGCAACCATGAGTGAGGAGGGAATGTGGAGCAGTGGTAGACCACTGCCAGTGAGCCTCACAAGTTAACTGTAAATTACTGTAAATGGGAGTATTTGACCATCGGGACCTTCACAAGTGTTAATTTTCATATAATGCATTTTTTTTATAACAGTATTATACTATTATACTAAAATACAGCAGAATAGAATAGAATAGAATAGAATAGAATAGAATAGAATAGAATAGAATGTACTTCATTAATCCCCTTCATTAAGGTAAATTCAGGGGTCACAGCAACAAACAAAGTGTAAAGTGAAAAAATTCCAGGAATATATTAATAGAACAGTATAATAAAAGTCCATCAGAGACATCAGCTTGCCTATGATTCTCATGTGAGCACACCAACAGGGTCCACAGGGTCCACAGGGTCCACAGGGTCCACAGGGTCCACAGGGTCCACAGGGTCCACAGGGTCCACAGGGTCCAGGACTGAGCCAGCCTTCTTCATCAATCTGTTCAGTCTCTCTCTTTCCTGTATCCTGGACACTCACATCAGGTGAGACTGTCAATGTGGTGCTTGTATTAGCTCTGTTAGCCATGTCTCTGTGAATAGCATGATGCTACTTAGCCAGTATTCCTTCTAGTGCTGGGTTAGCATGGCTAGCTTGTCCATCTAATTGTAGATAGATCTTACGTTCTCCAAAACAATGGACAGAAGGACAGGTCAATGGTGTCTCTTCTTCGCTCACACTGCAATACCAGCACATCGTCCTTGCCTCCTTCTCCTCAGCTCGCGGGGAACTTTGGACCAGTTAGCATCTACATGTTACAGGCTGCTAACAGCTGAAGTCTGTCTAAAGTCTAAACAATGCAACCACGGTTACGCAGATCCCCAGACAAACAAGAAAAGAAGAGACAAAAACACCACTGCAAACGCAACCAGTTTGGTGTCCATCGCCAAAAAATGATAGAACATAATGACAGACTCCAAATACGGAGAGAACTGGAAAGATTAAAAAAAGGAGAATAAAAAACAACAACAAAAAGAGAGCTACTGCAACAAGCGGCCACTCTTACAAGCGCTTAGCATTTCATTGACAGTACATTACTGCTGAGATTTTGCTGTGAATTTACATCAAAGTTTTACAGCGTAAGTTTACCCTTATGTCCACATTTTTCTGTACCCTCTACAGAATCATATTCTAGTCCTCACATTTGAAGCCTGACCCTCATCCTCTACTGTGACTCTCACCACTGCAATCAGGAACATGTGTATCTAAAGACCGGCTCAATAGAGGAACTTCGTAACTTTCCGTTTGGTGTCACTTGTTTACTTTTCTGTTGACTTTCTCCTCCCTTTCTGCTACCCTCCCCTCCCCCTGCCTCCCTCTTACTTACGCAGCACTTTGTTTGTTGTCTCCCTCCTTTTTATTCCATGTGAAAATGGCACTACAGGAAGGACACAGAAAAACTAATGAGACTATCAATTGCTGTTTTTTTTTTTTTTTTTCCTCCCCCCCTGCCGCAATGCAGAGAAGCAGTGTGATTATGGGGGCTGGAAGACGGATCAAGGAGTTGGGCAGGCAGTAGGGGGTGCAGAGAGGAGGTTAGCGTGTCCAGCAGGGGCCTGGACTGCGCTGGTAATGATGCTTTAATTATGTTTGGCATGAGAAGGTGGCCGAGAGGCTACCGTTAATGTAGCGTTAGGGGAACCTCATCAGGCTTTCACATGGCCTGACAGTTTCATTAAAGAGCAGCCGTCCTCATCTGCCTGCACAAGTCCAAAGTATTTATAAAAGAAATCTTTAAGCATCAGAGCCAGCCCCGCCTGTCCCGCGATCCTCCTGCTGTTCCTGAATGCTCCCTTTTATCCAGTTTGTCTCTATGCATAAAAGCTAAAACGTCTGTTCCAGCTAATCGACATTGAAGGCACAACAATTCTCCGTCTGTCTCCACCTATCTCCCTCATTAGAGTTTAGGTCTCTTTTAATTCCAGCCTCTTATCTATCAGTGTAATGGCCGTGCTGTTATTGATTGCCTCCTTATGAATTACCCGCCGTGGGCTAGCAGCTGAAATGTGATGGTCCAACTATGGGAAAGTGTGCCGTGGAGTGCTTCGTTTATTCATTTTAAACCAGTATCGCTGATGTATGAGAGACGTCTGTGTGTGCCATGGAGGACATGATGGGGAGCCAAGTTTTGCAAAGGATGTAAGCCAGGTGATCAAGTATTTAACACACACTACCCTACAGTGGAAGTTGAAGAAGAGGCACATCTTGGAGCGATTCGAGAGGAGGAGGCAATCAGCTCCAGCACAGCCTTCCTCGCCCTCTCTCTCTCTCTCTCTCTCTCTCTCTCTCTCTCTCTCTCTCTCTCTCTGTGGACACACTCACATCTGACTCACTTTGAGTACTTGAATCGATCAGACACCACCTCTCTCCCTCTCTCTCACACACACACACCTGCTTTGCCCTCCTCTCAGTTTAGCTTCTTTCTTTGGAGGGATGTGAGAACTGAGAATGCACCAATCAAAATCCAGTCCATGGCTGACCAGAGGGGAACAATGTCAGATGAAGCAACAGGCAACCCTACAGCAAATTTGTGTTTGTTTTGTAAAAATTACTTTATGTCCTTCTGGCGATGGGGCCAAGGGGCACTTCACACAAGCAGCAACACTGCAGCAAAACAATGCACGGGCCTGTGTTAGCGTGAGTGTGTTGCTGCAAGGTTGGAAGATAAAGATGACTTATCCCAGACAAAGACAGACCTGTGATTAACGCCTTAGGGCTTCACTCTATACTGTATATTTTATGGAGGTTATTATAAAGTTGTTTTTGTCAGTTCAAGAGCTGCAAGGACAAACATAACAGAAGTAAAGTGTAAAAGGAAAGACAAACAGAGACATTCAATCTGAATCTCTCTCTTAGACCTATGAAATGGGGGCATAGACTGTAAAAAAAAAAAAAAAAAACCTGCTCCCCCTGGTGGCTGGCTGCAGTATAGGTCAAAAACTCTTCCTCTCTATTCATTCCAGGTGGGCTGTGGTCAAACTTTAAAAAATTAATACACCTCATAGAAATGTTTCTCTCATCCGTATGCTGTGGTGATATTTAAATACTATTGGGCTGCATTTTGTTCAAGTCCTCTTGTTTTCTGGAAAGTTTCTTTTTCATTAATTATTAGACGTTAAAAACATGGTTTTAAGTCTTATTTAACAATGATTGACAGCTGCTTTCCAGTTTTTTTCAGAAATAGTGAAATGCATCAGGAAGGAGAGTAAAGAAGAGCTGTACATGGTTTGATCCAAAGATGCTACATAAGATTCTCTGACTGCAGGCTACACAGACACTCAGAGACAGGTAGCTCTATGTGACAATCATTACTCAAGAGTTTATTTAAGGAACAGCTCTTTAAAAAAAAGTGTTAACATGGTAAATCAGTTATACTTTTGCACTGGTCTAAGAGTTCATTCATCCTGTGTTTTAGCCCTGATCTGGCTCGCAAACATTAGTTCTGATGTGCTTCAACGGAGCATCCTCTTTAATATTCATAAGAAGAGTTTAGAGCTGTGTGAATCTTATCAGTGAAGAGGCCGACTGTTACTGTCACTGTATCAGTCAGAAGATAACCTCTAGCTGATAGCTTTAAGGTAGGGATGCAGAGGAAAATCTCTTCCGTCTTTGAATGAAGAGCAGAAAACAGGCTGATAATGTGAGAGGGAGGTTTGTTTACTAATAGTTAGATAATATTTAGCTTTAGGGGGGGGGAAATGTGATTCAAGTGATGGGGAAAGATGCCGGATAAATTAAATTAAAAAGTAAAACACAGTAAACAGCTAAATCACAATGGTTTACATGAGTCATGTATGAAAAACTTAACTTAATAAACAAAATAACTGTTTCAACATCAAACTATGGTGTAACAAAATCTCAGTATTTTATAAATGACTAAGAATAGAATCCTGATTATTATGATTGAAGCAGCAGTGTGTTTATTACAGTTGGTGAGGAAGGAGCAAACTTAAGTGATTTAAACGGTGGCTTTTAATTTATTACTCCACACAGCTCATTTCATATTTTACTTTAATATGAATCCAAAAGTAACATATACTATCAGATAAATGTAGTTATGTCAAACCAACATCATTTCCATCTGAATCTTGCTCCTGACGACTACCCCTGTTACAAAAAAAAGTCTAAATCTAATACTGAAACTAAAAAAAACCTAAAATAAAACTAAGCATATTCAAAAACTAAAAACTGCTTTGAAAACTTATTAAAATTAAACCGAAATTGAAAAAAGTCAGAATGAAATAAGAATAAAGCTAAAGAAAATACAAAACTATAATAAGCTTACTCTAAAGGTCTTACACCAGAGAAAATTGAGACTATGAATTGTACCAACGTTATTATAATGCTACAGGCAAGGCAAGTTTATTTGTAGAGGACAATTTGTACACAACGTAGTTCAAAGTGCTTTATAGCTACACAATATCACAAGGTGGAAAAGTAAAATAGAAAACATCCCCACAGGTTATTACAGCTGGACCCTTTTCTATGACCCTTGACCCCCTCCAAGATGGTTGTTTGATTTATTTCTGTTCAGTGACCACAAACTGTTGGCACAGTGTGAACTTTCCTTGAGATTTGTCACACACACACACACACACACACACACACACACACACACACACACACACACACACACACACACACACTGTGACTGCATCGTCTGTAACTCCACCCTAATTGATTTCACTGATTTCCTTTTATTCTTTCAGCACTTTGCATCAGCACCTGGAACACAAACTGAACCAGCAGACTGTTTATTCAGTGAGAGCAGAAACTTTCCAATAGTAGAAATTATTTCGCTTCAACAAAATCCTTCTGTCTGCTGAATTTTATTAATGCAATACACACAATGAAAGGAAACTCTAACTGGGACCAGTGGTTAGTCCTCAAGACAAACTGAGACTAGCACACATGCTGCTAGTAACATATAATGAGTTGGCGTTTAACAAATACTGCTACAGCTTGTTTAACTTTTTACACTCACTATTCCTCTTATGAATATAATAGATTCCATCCATCCCACTGCAGTGAGAGGTTGTGTATTCCCGATTTATTGGTGTGTAGCAGCAAAGATTTAATTTAAACCCCTTTCAGCCACTTTTAAGATTGTATGTGCAACACTTGCAAACAAAGCAGCATCTGGATCAGCATCTTTTGTTTGTTAATTTTTTGTGTTTTTTTTGTGCAAAAGTTTGATAAAACTATATAAACAAAAGTAAGAATGCCTGCTTTTGTAACAGAAAAAAATGCACAAAATGAGCTAATTATGAGTCTTCTCATAAAAACACTGAATCCATAAGGGTTCATCAAGTCACAAATTATTTATTTTGTCAGGTTAGGCTAAAATATGAAGCAGCAAATAAAACTAAATTAGTAGCCATCCATCTATTTATATTGCAGGATTCTCAGTCAACATTGTATTATAGTAACTGCCTCAAGTAAATAGTTGTTATCATCATCAACCCCAACATGGTCTGGTCCCAGCAGATGTCTGTCAAACACGAGTCTGGTTCTGCTCAAGGTTTCTGTCTTTTACAGGAAGTTTGTTCTTACCACTGGTCTCTGTCTGTGAGATGGGCTTGGGTCTTGATGTTGGATCTTTGTCAACATAATGAAGTACACTATCATCTGAATGCAAACTTTATCTTATGGAGCGATAAGACTCAGAGCACAGACGCCATGCTATACTACTGAGATAGAGTTTTGATGTATTCAGAGTAAGCTGACTGAAGTTTTATTTGTTGGCTGTATATCTGGCCAAAGTGGTTGTCTCTGTGTTTTGATGTGGGTGAGATGATTTAAATATTTGCTAAACTAAAAGAGCAAAAGCAAAATAAACACCAACACAATAAGTGAGCAATCAATAAAACAGTTAAAATGAACAAAAACAAATTAGAGCCATAAAAACATGGGGTCAGGACCAATAACAGACCTAAAAGGACAGAGATCACACAACTCTCATGCTGAATTATAAACCAAAGAATAAACATCATCTTAAGGACACTTTAGAAGTCGATGAGCGATATTTTTATTACAAGTGGCAGTTCGTTCCACAACTTGGGAGGCCAACGTACTTCAATATATAAAAGTCTGAGATGATAAAACTGGATTGAACAACTGAATTTATACGCTGATCCAATTTAAAATCACACCAACTTTTAAACCAAGATTGAAAACTGTGGGTTTAAATAAGGTAAAAGGGCCAAAAATGTTCTCAATCAGTTTTGTTTTATTTTTGTGAAAATAAAAAAGCTCAGGGCCATCCAAACATTAATGTCTTTAAAACCAACTAGCAACCATTTAACTGTCATCATTTTTCTTTATTGTCAGGTAAATCTGAGTGTTGTCTGCATACAGATGGTAAGATGTGCCATGCTTTTTAAAATCAGGCCAAGAGGAAGGAGGTAAAGGAAGAAAAAAATGAAACTAATATTTACAGTGAGTCAACAGGTAACTGAAAAAATAAAGTCTTGTTGCAGTAGTCATTGTAGCTCCTGAAGCTGGCTTATCAATGAGTATTTATAACTAACTTCTCGTACATTTATAACTTCATTCTTGTAAATCTATGAATTTACTCCAATAATTTTATGATTTTATTCTTGTAAATTTATTACTTTATTCTAGTCAATCTATGACAAAACTATGTTTTCTCATAAATGTACTTTTAAAGATAAAAAATGGCCCAAATCCTCCATCGTAAATAGCTGTGTTTCTAAGTGGGCAATGATTTCTAGGTTTAAGTCCAAGTCAGCAATCCCATGTTTTTTTTCCTTTTTATTTCTTATTCAAAGTTCTTTTTTGGACTCAGAAAAGCATCACAGTCTTTCTAAATGGACCAACAAAACTCTCTGTGTCTCTAGCACAGTTCTTCTGGCTCTTAGGCCGATCCAGATGAGACTGAAGAGCTCTACTCTGCAGGAAGTGTTCCTGCCTCTTATCCTTCTCATCCTCAACCTATCTGCTGCCTTTGATACTGTCAACCAGACCACGCTTCTCATCATCCATGCTGACCTGGGAAATCTCGCAGGGATTACCTCCCACCTGCTACGCCGCACTTATCAGCTGTAATTGAGGGGAGCGCTCCACGTTGCACCGTCTCCACTGGGTTCCCCCAGGGCCCGGTCTAGATGCACCTCCCCGTATTTCTGTAATCCTCCCTGCCTGGCCCTGCGCTGAACTCACAGAGTTCCCCTGTAAGACCATTTTAATCAGTGTTGACCAGAGCATGGCTATTGCTGCCCAGACAGATGGAAAACTCTGGTGACCCTCTGAGAAACAGAGGCAGGCTCTGAGACCTGATCCAGAAGCTTTTCCTCATAAATACAATGTTATCACCCTCCACCTCAGCTGCGACTCTGCAGCTCCTTGTAAAAGCTTTGGCCTGGCCTGTGTGTTTTTTTTTAAACAAAAAACAGGTTTTTCATCATTCATTCTGTCTCACAGATGTCTTTAAAAGAATATTTTTGCTATTTCCAGAAGCTCCTCTCTGTTCTGAGGTTGCGAGGCAGCAGTGAAATCTTCTGTGAGGTGTGAAAATAAATGTTGGAATTTTTTTTTTTTTCTTCTTTTTCCTCTGTGGTTGTAATTGGTGCACTTCAACATAGCACGTCACACTCATCATGTCAGGGTAACTTTGAAGGAAAAAATCCCTTCATCCCTGTTTATTTCAAACAGTCTTCATCATCGTGTTGACAGCCACAGCAGCTCCTGCTCTCATTCCTCCTCAGCTAAATAGATGCTTCTGTTACGCATCCTTAATTTTTCTGTCATTTTCAGTGTAGTGAAACTTATTTTACATTATTATAATAAAAGCTTACAGCACACACAAAAGTGTTGTATTCATTTGTTGCTGTTGCAATGCCTTAACTTACTTCATGTCTTTTATGATCCAGAAGCCTAATATTGTTCGTCCATTATGGAACCCATGTGGAGGATGTTTGCAGAATATCACTCATATAAATGTATAATAAATAAAAAGAAAACACAATGGGAATCATAGTAGTAATTTAAAGACTTGCCTGAAACTAACCACTCTTTTCCATTTGTTTTGTAGCAAAGTCATCCAGTGCTTATTTTGAGATGAAGCTCTAAGGAGGACTAAATATAACCCAGGCTTGATCTGTGGTTGGATTATTGGATAAAAGTTTTCTTTTTCATCTATGAATGAGTCCAGAAATCAATAAAATAGTTTTTGGCATTTGGTTTATTTAAAATCATAAAAGTTTCATCTCATGAAGTGTTTGGTTGTTTTTTTCACAATTTATAAATGTTTACCCTTTAATGCCTCAAGTATAAGTTAGTAAATGTAAATTATACTTCATATGAATAATAAAATATATGAGCATTTTGCATGTATAGTTTATGCCTGTAGAAATATCTGTTTTCAGGAATTGTAGCCGTACAAGGATTGTCCTTGACCTCCATGTCTATTCATATTAAACTAATGTGTAGTATAAGCAGGAACACACATCTATGCATCTTGAACAACTGTGGTAATATGTGTCTCATACATATCTTTGTGAGCTGACCACAGGAATCTTTACCTCAAATGACCTTTGGAGGATCTTGGTTGTTCCCACTTCTGGATGGAGGTCTCAGATGTTGTTCCCGGTATCTGCTGGAGCCATCCACCCATCTTTGGTGTTACAGCCCTCAGTGTCCCAATTACAACTGGTACCACTGTTGCCCTCACACCCCACATCTTCTGTAGCTCTTCCTTCAGCCCTTGGTATTTCTCCAGCTGCTCATGTTCCTTCTTCCTGATGTTGCCATCGCTCAGTTTTGTTACATCTATCACTACCTCTGTCTTCTGATCCTTATCGACTAGCACTATGTCAGGCTGATTAGCTAGCACCATCTTGTCAGTCTGGATCTGGAAGTCCTACAGGACTTTGGCCTGCTTGTTCTCAACCACCTTAGGAGGTGTCTGCCATCTTGACCCTGGGACCTCCAGTCCATACTCGGCACAGATGTTCCTGTACACTATACCAGCTACCTGGTTATGCTGCCCCATGTATGCCTTGGCTGCCAGCATCTTACACCCTGCTGTGATGTGCTGTACTGTCTCAGGGCCTTCTTTACACAGGCTGCATCTGGGGTCCTGCCTGGCGTGGTAGACCCCAGCCTCTAATGATCTCATGTTGAGGGCCTGTTCTTGTGCAGCCATTATTAGCACCACTGTGCTATCTTTCAGTCCAACCTTTTCCAGCCCTTGGTATGTTTTTCTGATGTCAGCCACTTCTTCAATTTGCTGGTGGTACATGTGGTGCAGGGGCTTGTCTTCCCATGCTGGACCCTCCAGCTCTTCCTTGTTACTGGGCTTCTGTTGCCTGAGGCATTCACTTAGCAGGGCATCAGTGGGAGCCATCTTCCTGACGTACTCCTGGAGGCCAGCTGTCTCTTCCTGGATAGTGGTTCTGACACTCACTAGCCCTCAGCCTCCCTCCTTCCACTTAGTGTACAGCCTCAGGGTGCTGGACTTCAGGTGAAACCCTCCATGCATTGTAAGGAGTTTCCTTGTCTTGATATCAGTGGCTCTCATCTCTTCCAATGGCCAGGATATTATCCCAGCGGGGTACCTGATTACTGGCAGGGCATAGATGTTAATTGCCTGGAACTAATTCTTCCCAGTCAGCTGACTCTTCAGGACCTGTCTCACTCTCTGCAGATTTGCTGTGGCTGCCTTCCCCACCGTCTCCTCATGGTTACCATTTGCCTGTGGAATCCCCAGGTATTTGTAGCTGTTCTGAACATCTGCAATGTTACCTTCTGGTAGTTCAACCCCTTCAGTGATGATCACCTTCCCTCTCTTAGACACCATCCGTCCACACTTATATCCAGTCCGAATGACATTACGATGTCCCTGCTGTAGATCATAGTGAGGTGGATCAAGGAGTCGATATCCCTCTCACTCTTGGCGTACAGCTTGATGTCATCCATATAGAGGAGGTGGCTGATGGTTGTTCTGCTCTGGAACTGGTATCCGTAGCCACTCTAGGTGATGATCTCACTGAGAGGGTTCAGGCCTATGCAGAACAGCAGTAGGGACACAGGCAACTCCTTAGAGGTCCCTGATCATGGCCGCGTGTCAAGGACCTTTAAGGGTTAAGTACAAACTAATGCTCATGTAATGCTTTGTTAAATAAATAATTAGTTCTGTGCACTTATTAAAATATGTTACCAAAATTGCAGGGTTTTTTTTACACCAATAAATATATTAATACAACTGGTGTATTAAAGTGTAAGTGTATTATGATGTGGGAATAATGCTAAAGAGGGACAATCATTCTCTCTCTCTCTCTTCTGCATCAAAAAATCAACCAAAATTCCAATCTAGTATTTTTTGTCTTCACAAAATATCCCAGAAGGCAGGAAGTTATGCTTTACTAATGGATATGTTGGAATAGTTGTGATATGTTTAGGGTACAATCAAATGTATATCTTCAAAAGTCCACATCAGCAGTTCAAAAACTAAAATGGATGAAAACTTAAATGGCTTTGTCTGCATCGTGAGGGACACTGATTGAGTTCCAGTTGTAGTGTAAGAATAAAGGAGCAAAGACTACCTAAGCTGTCCCAATACATTTAATCATTCTCATTCTTTACCATCATTTTAAGGCATTACACCATCAATGTTAGTCTTAATACCACTATTGATACTGCAAATCAATTTTCCAATAATAATAATAATGATACAAAAAATGATAATGATTTTACTGAAACTACTGGTGGAGTCAAATGTCCTGAATCTCACCATAAAAAAACTGAACTCATTATTTTTGGAAAGCCTGTTCTCCAGGGAGGCTGTGTGTTCTTGGCCAGCCAGCTTCCTGTCAAATATCTGGGTGTGAAAAAACAGCTTTTTTTTTCAAGTCTGACAAATCAACAGATTTAGTTGTCAAGGCAAGCTTTTTCTGGTTGGAAGGTAAAAGCCGACCTTCCTCCAAGTGACTGTGAGACTCCTCCATGTTTAATTTCTCTCGCTCTCATACTGATGACTTATCGTATCTCAGTGTTGATGTGTTGTCTCCTCATCAGGATGCAGCTGCTGTCTTCTAACTGAGAAGTAAGAGCAAGAATAGAATAGAATAGAATGTACTTTATAAATTCCTGAAGGGAAATCCAGGTAGGGTCACAGCAGCAAAACAGGAAGTGTTAAGAATATACAAATATAAGTAACATGGAAAATAATGTCTATCAGACACAACACAACAGCTTGGCCATAATTCTCTTGTCATCACTACCTCCACAGCTACCAGGACTGAGCCTTCATCACTAGTTAGTACAGTCTTGCTCTTGTGTATCCTGTCTGCTTACAGAAGGTGCAAGTCATCCAATGTGGTGTTCATGTCTGGTGTTAGCTTCATTAGCCATATCCCCCTGTATAGCATGATACTACTCTGCCGGAATTCCCTCTGAGGCTGGTTTAGCACCATTAGTTTGTCTGTCTTATTGGGTATCTCGCATTCCCCATGACAATGGAAGGACAGGTCTATGTTGTCTCTTCTTGGCTCACACCACAGTGCCAGATTGTCGTCCTTGCCTCCTTCTCCTCAACTGGTGGGGAACATCTGGCCTAGCACTGCTTAGCATCTGCATGGTACAAGACACTGACAGCTGATCTTGTGTGTAAACAATGCAACCAACGTTATACATTGAATTACTGGACACACAGAGGAACAAAAACAATAAAAACACCACTAGAGACATAACCAGTTTGTTGTCCATGGCAACAAATGAGCCATTAAAAGTAGTGGCAGGTTCCAAATACAAAGATAACTAAACAGACAAGAAAAAAAAGGAGGAAAAGAACAACAGAGAGGGAGCTGCTGCAACAAGCAGCCCCTTGAGCTGTGCTAAGCAATGTAAATGATCACATCACACATCATACCAATTCTTGATTTTCTTTACCTGCTTCCCCTTAGGGTCAGGATCCAGTTTGAGATTTGTTTACATGTTTGCAAAAATTACTCAACTTGTAAGGTAGTTGAATTGCTCCAAGACTTTTAAGTTCCTGGAACTACTCCTACAGGACCTAATGGTTCCTTTGGCCCGTTGTTGCCCTTGTTCCCACTAAAGTCTAATGAAGATTGTGCAAATTTATCCAGTGGCTGGGTCCGAGAGCTCAGGGTGGCCATCTGGCTCTCCCGGGGGTATGGGGGGTGGAGTGGGGTGACAGGTGGGGGTGGGGTCAGCTTGGGCGGGTGGGTGGTGCTGGTGGCTGAATCCTTGTACCTGGTCCCTCCTGGCATGGGCCCTGGCACTTTGTGGGGGGCAGGTGGTCTTGCGGACCTACACTGTGCCCGGTGGCCTCCATAGTCCTCGGGTTGTGCAGACTCGGGTGCTTTTGTGGCCTGGGGGCAGGGCTATTCGGCCCTGCTGCCCTGAAGGACTTGGAGTAGCACCTTGGGTCTTTCGGTGACTGCCTTACAAGCATGGGAGTTCAGGTTGGTTAACTTGCACTTTTTTTGCGTTGACTTATACTTTTCTTTTCTTTTCATCTTTCTTTATTTTTTTCTGTGGGTAGTACTAGGAGCAGAAAAGCATATTATCTAAGCCTTTAGGAACAGAACTACCACCCTTGTCTCCACCCCACCCCCTACCCCCACCCCCATCCAATCATTTTACACTGTCATTTCTTCCCCCATATTTTTCTTTTCTTATTTTTTCCATGTAGGTGTTGCACTGCCCCCTCTGGCTTTGAGTAGAATATTTTCAATGAATAAAGTTTGCTAGTCTAGTTTCCAGAGAGGGCTGGTGACGGTCACTGAAATGCACTGAAATGCACTGAAAACAGAACTTTCAGCTGCAAGATAAAACCTGCATTAACCTCAGAAAGAATTGACTGAAATACTCATCTGGAACTTGTAATTTTTTCTGAATCAAAGTAGTTTAAAACACCTCTTAAAGCATGAAGATGTACTTCTAAAAGGAGAAGAGAGGTGTTTTGGCTTAGAGAGCGACCCTCTCAATTAGTGTCCTTCAGGTCCATTCCTCTGAAATGGCTCCATATTGACATTCAATATAATATTGTTTTGACATTCATTCATTTATCTTCTATACCCCTTATCCTGTTCAGGGTGTCTGGGGCCTATCCCAGCTGTCTTAGGGTGGGAGGCAGGGTCCACCCTGGACTGGTCTCCAGTCAATCTCAGGGCTGACACACAGAGACAGACAACTTTTCACGCACACACTCACATTTTGGGGCAATTTAGAATCACCAATTAACCTGATTAGCCTGTTTTTGGACTGTGGGAGGAAGCCTGAGTACCTGGAGAGAACCCACGCATGCACAGAGAGAACATATGAACTCCACACAGAAAGGCACACTGTGCCTGAACTGGGATTCGAACAGGCGACCTTCTCCCTGTGAGGCAGCAGCACTGACAGTTGCACCAATGTGCAGCCCTCTGTTTTGACATCTCAATCTAAATAAATGAATGAATAAATGAATAAATAAATAAATAAATATATTTTTTTTAAAGTGTAGACAGTGGTTCCTCCCTTTAAATACACAAAGTTCCTCAAAAGTACTCCTAAAAGTTCCTGCAGTCAAAGAACACCTGAACTAGTCTCAGCTTTTGCAACAACATGCACAAATCAGTGCACTGTCATCAACACTCCAGACGCTCCTGCATGGTCCAAGATCCAAGCTAACAGGGCTTTATGGTATTTTTAATGATACTGTATTTAAATATATTGGTTGTGTATTCATAATTCATTTCATTTTAATTTCATTTATACGATACCAATATTTAAGCTTGTGTGGCACTTTTACAACTGCAAAGATAAATTTTGACACGCGCTGACTTGATTAATTTGATTAATTCAACAATTTCAATAAACAATATAAAGCAAGATATTATCATAAATAAATGTTGAAAGTTGTATCAAATTAAATTTTTTATAAGGACATTAAATTTGCTGCAATTTGTGTCTGCAGAGGTAATGAGCACAAGGCTAGCTGCAAGGTCATACTGCTCATTTCTGGTTTATGATCAGTGCAAACTGAGAAAACAAAACTCATCATAACATCAGTGTTTTAAACATCAATAAGCTCATTGCCTCTGAATTTGACCACAGTTTTATCTGATATATCATAGTTTTAATGAGCTGTCAGACTGTTGGTTCTTAATAGAAATTAGAATAATTATTTTGTCCTTACAAAGAAATACCTTTAACTTTTTCTGGACTGTTCAAATGTGCAAAGAAAGACGCTTTTTACATCCATTATAAATAAAAACAGAATACAATGATTTGTAAATCCTGTTTAACCTATATTCAAATGAATACACTACAAAGACAAAATATTTATTGTTCAAACTGATTCACTCATGTCTGTACATTGAGAAACACTGTTCTTAAACTGTTGGACTATATGCTCACACAGTTGTTCATAAAGCGGTGAACCTTGCTTGTGAACGACCTAACTTTTCAGGGATGCTTCTTTTATATCCAATCATGACACTCACCTGTTTCCGATGAACCTGTTCATCGTTCGTCTTGTTCTGTTGTAAATCATCATATTCTGTTTTTATTTACGTTGTACATGACATCCAAACTGATATGAAAAAAAATATATAAATAAATACAGAACAAAGCATCCCCAGCAGCTTTAGCTGTAAGGGCAGATAGGATAACCACATATCTTCCCTTTCAGAACAAGATCTTATCCCTGCTACTGGACTGCAGAAGTATTTTATATAATCTAAACAAACACAGAGTGTATATGTGCTGCTCAGGGTCACACTTCAGGGGCTTATTCCCCTGACACTGCAAAGCCTGTTTGTCAAAAACTATCTCATCTAACACCTCACACTGCTCGTCCAATTTCTGCACTGCGTGCACTGTTTGCCTTTCATATGTTGCAGGAGCAAGCCGCTTACTTCAGGGAATAGCCCCGTCCCACCTTCAGCCTCAAGCCTTATTTGCAGGCTGCCCCGGGGGTAACAGACTTTTCATTGTTTGCATTAGATTACACGACGGGAAGTGTGAATAGATCACATTTTTCTCCAAGATATGTATTTATTTATTTATTTTAATAATTCAATCTGTTATTTAATTTGTCTGCATCTGTTTACAAAGAATCCAAACACAACCACTTTCATGCTCGGCTCCAATGAGTCAATAGTCTGTTTTTTTCCTCGATGCCTTAAGCGAGCATGATCTGATTTCATGATTCACTGAACACAAGAAGTTTTCCATCAGACAGCAGGACATAGAAACAGTTTGTATCCTTGAAAAATTCACAAAGAAGCCAGATCAATGTTTACTTAAAACTTCCCTTAAAAAAAAAAAGTCCAAAATTGATGCAGGAGCAGTTTTATGTTTTGAACCGAACGAGGTTCATGCCTTGAAGCAGAACACTTGTTTTTCCTCCATATATTTTTTTAAGCTTTGGCATTTTTATTTAAGCCTTTATCATCTCACAAACTTTGTACCATGATTTTGAACTTGATTGCACACCCGGACAAATTATCCAACTCCAAAATAGCAGCTGGGTTAGGAATGGATGTGGAAAGAATCAGATACATCTGTTGAGCAAAGGTTGAATACGGCGTGCTCTTATGTGAGCCAGAGCTTTGGCGTTTAACACTTATCACACACAGACAGGGTAGCTCCAGGTGCTATCATATCTGGGAGCACAGCGCTGACTGCCTGCCTGGACAGTTTTTTTTTTCCCTCTTCCTCTTATTTTTCATTTGTTTTGCTGTTTTCTCCCCCAAACACCTCACAGCTGTGCTGTCTGCTGAACCCATCAGACCAGAGTCAACATCCAGAAACCTGAATTACTGTGGACCATGTACAAGATTCTGGGTGCTGTGTGTAGTAAATTGCAGTGTTTTCAGGACACAGGGATGGAATGAATATGTTTAGATTTTGGTATAATCAAGCGGTCTCCAACCTTTTTTGTGCCACAGACCGGTTTACTGTCAGACAATATTTTCAGGGACCGGCCTTTGAGGTGTGGCGAATAAATACAACAAAACAATATAATCAGCGTCCTCTTAACATCGTGACAACATCATAACATGAGTAACATCCTCTCTGCCTACGACACTTTCTGGTCGCTATGGTAATGTTCAGAGGTGTGGACTCGAGTCACATGACTCGAGTCATGAATTTGATGACTTTAGACCCGACTTGACAGGATGTTAAAAGAATTGCAACTTGACTTGGACTTGAACAGCAATGACTCGTGACTTCACTTGGACTTGAGCTCTTTGACTTAGTGTGGTCTTGAGCACAACACTACTGTTCAGTGTTATGTTTATGTATTTTTTACGTTTCTCCCTCTTGGGTAATTTATTGATAATTTAGGGCAGTGCTTCCCAGACAAGACAGATCTGAAGGGACGAGAGAAAATTATTTAATTTTTTATTTTATTTTATTTTTCTACAGTATTACCTCTAGGGTAATTGTTTTAAGTCTTTTTTTTAAAGGTGTATTTAATTCAATCAGTTCTTTTAAAAGTTCAATGCCCTTGTTCATAAATAGATATAAAATTTAATAGCATACATGATCTGTGCATTTAATATATTATTACTTTGTTGCCCAAATGACTCGAAAGGACTCGAAACTCAAAAGTGTAGGACTTGCGACTTGACTCGGGACTTGCCTGTCTTGACTTGGGACTTGAATTGGGACTTGAGGGCAAAGACTTGAGACTTACTTGTGACTTGCAAAGCAATGACTTGGTCCCACCTCTGGTAATGTTTAAACATGCCTTCAAAATAAGATACACCACAAATACAAAGTGCATGAAAAATACAACTCACCACAACGCTGAATCAGTGGGAGCCCTGAGCTTGTTTCTCTGCAGCGAGACGGTCTCATCTAGGGGTAATGGGAGACAATGACACCCAAAGTGTGTGGCTTATGTCCGGTCTACTTCGTAGTTTTGTTTTGGTCGCCGTCACTGCAGAAAACGCCTCTTCACACAGGTAGGATGTCGGAAATAGCAACAGCATTTTCAGTGCTGTTGTGGCGATCTCAGGGTATTCAGCCATGACTTTAATCCAGAACACCGGCAGACTTGTTGTCTCCAACATACTTTAAGGCAGCCGTCATTTGCGATCGCCAGCAGTTGATCTTCCTCTTGCACAGACATGTTGGATTCACCTGGTTTGTTGAGAAATGGGTTGCGGATCCATTCTTTGGCAGTTTGTGGATCTTTTATGGTTGGGAAGTAGCGCTCAAACTCTTTCAATAGCAAAGACAGGTGATCATGCACCAGCAGGGAGAATGAAGGCTCAGACTCAGTCTAGTCCAAAATCCCTGCTAATGTTTGAAACATGTCAAGTATACCTCTTTTCGCTCGCCGTCCCCACAAATCCAATTTGGCTTTAAATGCAGCTACTATATCTGCCAACTTGAAGACAGTTGTCATTTTCCCCTGAAGTGACAGATTGAGCTCATTTAGCAGGCTGAATATGTCGCACCATTCCTTGTCACTGAAATGTGTGGCCAGCGGTGACTTTTTTTCTGAGAGAAATCTCTGCAGCGGCTCCCGTAATTCAAACACTCTGGCCAGTGATCTCTGTCGGGATAACCATCTTATTTCTGTGTAGAACAGAAGGCGTCTGTGCTCCATGTCCATCTCCTCACAAAGTTGCTCGAACAGACGTGAGTTAAGGGCGTGTGCTTTGACGTGGTGAATAACTTTAACGACATCATTCAAGATGCTGTTAAGTTCCGGTGGCATTTTTCGGCCAGCCAGCATTTCCCTGTGAATGACACAATGTGTAGACTCACATTCAGGTGCAACCTCCTTAATCTGAGCAGTTAAATCAGACAGCCGTCCGGTCATGGCAGCAGCTCCGTCTGTGCATATGCCGACACAAAAGGACCATTTCAGTTTTCCTGATATATAATCATGCAGGGACTTTAATAGCTCTGCGGCCGTGGTTTTGGTTGGCAATGATAGTGCACATAAGATATCCTCATGCACATCCTCCTGATAAACATATCACACATAAACAAGTAGTATTACCTTGTTGTCAATATCTGTAGACTCATCAACCTGGAGTGCATACCATGGTGATGTATTAATCCTCTCCAGCAACTGTCCCAATGTGCTCTGCTATTTCCTCAATGCGCCGAGTGATAGTGCTGGCCAAAAGAGGCACCTGTGCTATCTTTTTAACTGCAGCCTCTCCTAGAAGTTTACAGCAAATGTCTTTAGAGGCGGGCAGGATCAATTCTTCACCAATGGTGAATGGCTTTTTAGCCTTAGCAATGCGATTAGCCACCAAGTATGATGCTCGCAGTGTTCTGGCATTTGTTGATGTGGTGGCCCTCAGTAATTGTTTCTGCCCTTCTTGTTCACATTTTTTTCTTGTCTTTTAATGCAGAGTGCTTGTCTCCAAGTGGCGAAGCAGTTTTGAGGGCTTCATTGCCTCATTCGAGAGCTGGTTGTCGCATTTTATGCAGAGTGGGCTTGGTGCGTGGGAATCTCCTGTAGAGATAAATCTGTATTTGAAGTAGGACTCCAGATATTGTCTGTTAAATGAAGCTTTGTTTTTCTTGGAAGTTGTAGACTCTTCCTCTGTCTCTCGCTGGGCCTTTTCCCCTTCACAAATTTTTTTCCCAAAGACGTTTGTTTTTTACTCATTTGGCTAATCCAAGACTTTCCTTACTGAGTAGTTGGCAACACTGGGCTGAAGTATGTAGTGTTAATCACTGTGTGGACCATTATGGTGAAGGGTCAAAGAAGAATTATAAATGATAGTTTAAAATGAGCCTTTTATAACTACATATTTTATATCTACCACCATGTGTCAAGAAACACACACATCAGTGACAAACATGTTTTTGTGTTTAAGAACCGGCTGCACAGAAGACATCGGTTAGAAAATAAAGAAGTAAAGAGCAGTTATGCTGATAAGACTTTTTTTTTTTTTTATAGTAAATACCAGACAAATAGAAGATTATTCCTGCATCACAGGTGTATTTTGTCCTTGAGGGCCACTGTAGCTTCACCAAGAAGTGTGCATTTTTACTGGTTAACAGCCTCAATACTACACGCTGTTTGATCCAAACAATACGTTATGTTGTTCTCACATACTCACTCATACTGTGTTGTTATCCTGCTTTCTTCAAACTTATCCACTCCTCTCTACGGTGAACATTAGCGAGAAGATTACAATGGTTAGCCTCCCCACTTGATAAGAGCAGCAATAACCCTGCCGGGAGAAAATCCTCTGCCCTCTTAGAGTCACATTAGCAGAGGTTTAAGCCCAGTGTGTGGAAGAGGAACATTTAGAGCAGGCCTTAAACATTCAAATCAAATACTATGTAAACTGCAGCGGTGCATGGTAAATATAGTAACATTTAACAGTTCTTTTCTGCTTCTTTCTTTCCAGCCACTCAAAGCACTTTGCACTTCCTGATACATCCACACATTTGCACACACATCCACAAACTGACGGCAGGGGAGGCTAGGCTAAGTGCCAGTCCCTGCTAACTAATCCTGTTCACACACGATGCCACTGGATTCAGTGTTTCCCACAGGGACGCTTTGAGATTTAATCGCAGGAGTTCAGGATCAAACCACCAACCACTCCACCACCAAGGCCAAGTAGATGCATCTGAAGACTCTGATATATTAAAGATAAACAGTAAATATTGATGGGATAAATTCAGATTATATGGCAGCACATTTATTTTCCTGCAGAGAGTATTTGTTAATTTATTAGTTTTACAACACAATACATGATAAGAATCACTTTTTAACTGTTGTCATATAACTGTGATAAATACAGATGGCTTAATCAGTTTATTATCTGTGTTAAACATGTAATCTAATATGATCTATAAATTCTGAGTCCTTCACTGTGAAGATGATCTACTGACATTTAAAGTCACCAGAGGAACCAGAGGGAGTCTTTGGGGGGTTCCTGTCAGACATAATTCATTTCATAAAATAAAATTTAATTGGATTTAATTAGTTGCCTGTGTGCTCCTGACATGTTATGCATACATTATGTGTGTCTGTAAGTTCATGGCTTTATCCTGTGTAATGAAAAACAAAGTGCTCTGTACTAAATTAGCTGAGTATCTTTAGTGTCAGAGGGAAACATCATCAGCCATTAATCACAGAAATGATAACATTTTATGACCAATTTCAAGCTGCGGCTCTGAACAAAACCAACAGTAACTCAGTGAGTGTAACCACCAGTTTGAACAGAAAGAGTGTTTGTTACAAAGACACCTCTGCCTCTCCCCGCTCTACTTCACTGACGGTTAGACAATCAGCTGCCACTTAATACAAATATCTAATCAGCCAATCACACTGCAGCAGCTCTGCAGCATTTAGTCATGTAGACATGATGAAGTCTAGAAAGGTGATTTAAGGGACCTTGAATATGGCATGCTGGTGTGAGTATCTGAAAAACTGCTGATCTACTGGGATTTGAACCCACAACCATCTCTATGGTTTACAGAGAATGGTCCCAAACAGAGCAAACATCCAGGTCGCAGCAGTTCTCTGGGACTAAATGTCTTGTTGAGTCCAGAGGTCAGAGGTCAGATTGGACAGACTGGTTGGAGATGATAGAAAGACAACAGGAACTCAAAGAACCACTGGTTCCAACCAAGGTCTGCAGAAGACCATCTCTGAACCCACAGCAGGTCCAACCTTGAAGCAGACGGGCTGCAGCAGCTGAAGACCACACCAGGTGACCCTCCTGTCAGCTAAGAACAGGAAACTGAGACTACAATCCACATGGGCTCACCAAAACTGGACCATAGAAGACTGAAAAACCTCTCCTGGTCTGATGAGTCTGGATTTCTGCTCCACATTCAGGATTGGAAGTCTGGATCCATCCTGCTTTGGATCAACTCTTCAGCCTAACTAACTACAAAAAGCCACATGTAAACTGTGATCCATGTAAGCCACAGCAGGACTTCTAGGTAACAGCACAGCCTAGAAAAGCTTTTTTTTTCTTTTTTACATATTGAACAGAAGTGTTGTTAGGGAGCATGCTAACTAACTGTTTGAAGTCCAAAGTCACAGAGTAATTTCCAGATGTACAGTAAGTCAACCTTTGTGAAAGGCGATGTCACATTGTTACAGCTGCGGCTGTAGTTAACATTTGAAGTATTTCTTTGCCCCTACTTTGTGTTTGAGTGAGTGCTCTGGTTTTGTGTGGATCTTTGTGTGAAAGCGAGTCCTCTGTTGATCCTGTGTGTTTTTGACTGAGTGTGCTGTCTGTCATGTGAGAGGATCTCACTGATGCCCGTTGGGTCTGTGCTGGCTGCATGGACCCACAGCGCTGATTGGCCCTCGACACTTTCAAATACAGCGGTCTGTGGTGGACTCAAGAGACCTCTTGACAGCAGCACCTTTTGTTTCTTCCCTGCCTCCTACAACGGATAGCTTCAGTTGAGAACTGTGTTTTATTCATCCTTTTGTTAACCCTTGCTTGATTTTTGTTCCTGTGAGTCTTAATCTCTTTCTAGTAATTGTGTTTTTGGGGTCATTTTAATTCTTAATGCTAAATCGCCTCCTTAGGTTGAATCCAGCCTTTTTCTCTGAGCCTATTGAGTAAGCTGTTTCATTTAAATTACTGTAAATAAATCTTGTTGAGCTCATACATTCGGCTAGGGACTGAGGAAAAAATATTTGTGTTGCCTTTAGGCCATTTATTTTGTAGAGTATTTTATTTTGAAGGTGTGATGTGTGTGACATCATGTCTGGATAAGGAGTAGAGTTCCTCCGGATGTCTCTTTCCATTCATTTGTGTGCTGAACGCTGCAGAGGCATAAGTATCTAAGTTCATGGGTGTCTTCTGTTAGATTAAAAATGCATAAATATGTACAGTAAAATATATTTCATGTAAACAATGGTAAAAACACTACTTAAAAATATATACAGTGTTAAAATGTGTTTCTTTCAAAAGCTGTTTTTTGTCTTGACTTTTATTTTCATAGTTTTCACTCTACCTTTGTGGAGTGCACTGAGGAGACAAACATTAAAGGCAAACAACTGCATCTTTAATACGACTCTTGATCATTTTGCAAGGGAGAGTTTATCTGGTTGTAAATGCTACATTATCCTTACATAGCCTTTCACAAGTGTGTAACAAACATGTTGATGTGTTGTTTTCTGTGCAGTTGTTGTAGCTCAGTCTCATGAAACCTACAAGGTCTTGTGGATCTTTGTGTGATTTTGTGATCTCATAATCCCAGCAGCTCCAGGCAGCATCACTAAGCCAGAACTCTGACTTTCAGCAAGACGTTAGACCTTGTTTGTCCTCATACCTCGTCTAGTTTTGACTGTTAATGAAGTTTTAAACAGATCAACATGAACCATACACAACAAAAAAATGAAATGAAATCAAGTGTTTTTGTCTTATTTTTAGTAAGAAGATGCATTTTCAGACTTAATATGAGCCACGTTCACCAGACCAGTCCAGACAAATTTCTTTTTTCAAGTAATTCTAAGAAAAAAGTGAGGTCCAATTGCTTGTAACAAGTAAAGAAAAATCCACCGATGGGATAAGAGAAAAGTTTCTTGACATTATTGTAAATTCAAGATACTTGACAAGCAAATTTGCGCAAAACCTAAATACACAATAAAAAATAAAAATTAAAAAAAAAGGGTAAGAAAACACCAAATTGTCAAAGAACCTCTCAAATTTGGATAAGAAGTTTTTACTCCCTCATGAGATGGTTTTTCATATATATTATCCATACTGAAGTTTATAACACAAGTGCAATGGAAACACTTTTTTCACAAAACCACCTCAACGGACGTAAATAACTGACCCGTCTGTGGTCAGATGAGGAGACTGAGTTTTTTTTTAATATTATTTTAGATAGAGACATGACCGCAATTTTAGACAGCAAACAACAACAACGAGAGAGAGAGAGAGAGAGAGAGAGAGAGAGAGAGAGAGGATTTGAAAAGCCCTGGCACATCCTCCGAAGCAAGTGAAAGACACTCCAGCAACGGTACCTCGCAGAGAGAAGAGTTTTGCTTAAAAGTGGAGCAGGAGGCAGAAATTACATGAAATTCATATTTCGAGAGAATGGACAGCATTTTGGGTAATCAGCCCATAGTCCAAGCTTTGTCCTCCATAATTAACAGCATGGGAAGTCCTGAATGTTTCAATTTTTAACTCTATGTGGCCAGCCTAGTGCGCAATTCTAGTCATAATGGAAACACCAGTGAGGTGCCATTGTATTTTATGAAAACTTCGGAAATATCGCTAATGAAACGCAGCTAATGAGAGCAGAAATCTAATCTTATGTCTTCTGACATGTTGAAGACATGATGGACTTTTGTGGTCTTGAGAACAAGGAGAACAAACTGAAGCTTTGTGTAATATAGCCAAATCTAATTCCTCCGACAATGAAAAGAATACAAAGCTGTATAGTGCATGTTATGTAAATGCAAATGTAAGGCTGCCCCAGATTGAGTGTACAGTTTGCAAGGAATTTTGTATCTGTCACTTCTTTAGGATCCGACTCTGATGAGCTGTTTTTGTTACTGTAAAACCTCCCCAGAACAGACCACAGGCACCATTCTGAAGCCTCTGTTGCTATATTTGCATGCAAACCTTATTTGTGGAATTTATCCTCCAAAGTTCTTTTGGCTAAAACTCAATGTCAGCTTTAATAAGCCCACAACTCACAAAGAGGAGAACCCTGGCACACTAATTAAGCTGCTGCAGAGTGAACTTATTTACTGGAATTAAATTATTGTGTCAGCCTGGTCACTGGTGGAGAATGTCTGCAGTGGAGGACAAATTGAGTCTGAAGAGTTGAACCCAGCAGTGTTTCCTCAGCACCGGAAGCAAGGAAGCTCTCTATCCAGAGAAAAACACAATCAAGCAACATTCAATCATTTCCCTCCCTCATCCCTTTGGTATCCTTTGGTGTAAAGCAATCACACAGCTGTCACGGCTCTGGCAGCACACTTACATCACCTTTCAGAATTCTTTGGTATTAAAGTTCACATTTTTCAAATGGTGATCTCCTGCAGCCATCCGAAGCCGTAGACGTACAAGAAAATGATGTGGTGCAGCTTTAGACTACAAAACATGGTGAAGGAAACTCAGGAATGCAACAGTGATCAAATGTAGCATGAATGCTAACTCTGTTATCTGTGTTTCATGTCCTGCAAACAAAAAGAATGAGCAGGCTTTAAGAGGTGAGTGAGAAAACAGGACATTATCACCTCCTGAATCGCTCCTGATAGATTGTTTGGACAGGTTAAGCACTTTCAGAGTCGTGTGTGTTTGGTGTGTGTGTGTGTGTCCACACAGACTGTATGGACTGTTTCTATTCTGGGAGTAATAGCTGTTGGATTCAGGAGGGGGGTCCTTTCTGTCTAATCTCCTTGACTTCTAGACAGGCAATTTGGGAAACAGAGATGTGTTATCAGAGGGCCAGCTTGATGGTGTGCTCTGATACATCCTTACATGCGCATTGCATTTCAGAAACATCCTTTCACCAGGACCAACAAACGCTACACACAGGGTGAAATCTGTATTTACAGGTCTGGCATAAAAAGATGCAGTTTGTAGACACTGGACTTGATTTTGGTATCTGAGGTGCTCTGTTTTTTAGTTGTATTATGGGGCATGTCTTTCACTTAACAGAAATCTGCAACAAATAGTTTTCTTTTCAACACTGTGTCCAAGCAACAACTTTGATCAGGCATCTAAAGTAACAAGAAAAACAGTAAACAAAGCCCAATCACAAGAGAAAAATCATCACTGCTTACTCCTGGATACACTAAAGGAGCCAGAAAGCTGTCAGCATTCCCACACAATGTGCAGTAATTACACAAAAGCTACAAATGCAGAGTTTGTTAAAAACTAAAGTAAAGGGGGTATGAAGCAAATACTTGAAGTTGTTGAAGCTTTGGAGGTGGAATTCTTTACCATTCTTGATTGATGAACAACTTCAGTTAATCAACAGTCCGGAGTCTCTGTTGATGTATTTTGTGCTTCATGATGCTCCACACATTTTCAATGGGAGACAGGTCTGGACTGCAGGCAGGCCAGTCTAGTACCTGCACTCTTTTACTACGAAGCCACACTGTTGTAACAGGTGCAGAATGTGTCTTGTCATTGTCTTGCTGAAATAAGCAGGGACGTCCCTGAAAAAGACGTGGCTTGGATGGCAGCATATGTTGCTCCAAAACCTGTATGTACCTTTCAGCATTAATGGAGCCTTCACAGATGGTCAAGTTAGCCATGCCATGGGCACTAACACACCCCCATACCATCACAGATGCTGGCTTTGAGACTTTGACCTGAGAACAATCCAGATTGTCCTTTTCCTCTTTGGCCTGGAGGACACCACGTCCATGATTTCCAAAAACAATTTGAAATGTGGACTCATCAGACCACAGCACACTTTTCCACTTTGTGTCAGTCCATCTCAGAGTTTAGTTAAGAAAGATGAACTCCTTATATGTCAGCCTGGTGGCTTCTTGACCTCTGCTGCCCCATTTATTTTATATTCAGATCTTATGAAATTGTATGTGTCCAAATAAAAAATAATTGTGATGTATCATTTGGTCTTGTTAGCTGCTTTAATTTAATTTCTACTTTAGTTTTTTAACAACATTGTTTTCTCATTCACTGCTGTCCAGCCCCTGCTGTTCAGAATGTCTACCATCTGCCTGAGATAATGGGAACATGTTTGGTCTTTTAGTAAGAAGTAATAGTAAGCCCCAGAGAAAGATGTGTGTGCACTGTTTTTCCTGATTATTTTGTTTCTCTGTATCACTTAAAGTCAATTTAGGAATTTGAGGAATTTTAGTGTACCTGTTTTAACCCTTTGAACCCTGAGCTGGTTTTCCAGGTCTCTGCTTGAAAATTGCATACCCATAGTAAAATGGGTAAAAAATCTCTGCAACCACAAGGTCTATTTGAATAATTTTGGTCTTAATAAATGGAAATGTTGTTAGATTTATTGAGATGTATTAATATGAGTATATGTGATACTGGTCAAGAGTAGATGAAGATTGCACCCAGCAAAAAAATACAAATAAAATAAAATAAAAAAAATGCCTGGAAAAAAAACCCAAAACATTCAGGAACTGCAGCTCTAAACCTTTATCAGACCATAGTCCAACATATGAACATTGATTATTGACCAGGTGCTCAGCAGTCCCTCCATTCTGTGCAGTCCGGGGATAAATCCTCTGTCACTTTAATTTAGTTATGGCCACGGGCAGGAAACTTCCAGCCAAAGAGAATACTGCCATGAAGCACCTAAAATAAAACTCACGTCTTGCTCATGAACGCAGAGGACATTTTTCCCAATCAGACGCTCGCTTGTCTCACCTCTTGGTTGTTTCACTCCCTGAGGAAACTTAATAAAGGTGATCACTCTTATCTAATGGACCATTTGGAAGTGATGTGAGCAATTCCAGTAAAAAGCAGTCTTTCCTCAGGCACATTTATAAAACAAAGAGCGTTGTCAGCTGTAGCATCCAGTCTCTTGTTTGAAAAGAAGCTGGAAAAGACACGCTGTTCTAAAAGCATTTGTTAAAACACATTCAAGAAATATCAGCACCAAATCCCTGATGTCAACACCATCAGTCTTAGTGTTTTTTTTTTGTTGTTTTTTTTTTTTTTTTGCTGAAGTGAGCATGGACTCGAGGGCTGGCTGTTAGCACTTGTTCAGACTCAGAGTCAGTGTATGACATTAAAATGCACTGGCATGTCAGAGAAACAGAGCCCATATCATGATCCACACACATCTCCACCAGATGCTGACTGAGCTCCGTACACTACTTGAAAAAGGAGATATACTGGGTATATTTTATATTTGAAATGTACATTATTTAAAGCAAACTACCACTGCCCGGTCTGCATTCTCTTACAAAGTACACATTGTCGTTTTCCCCTGGACTGCTTCCTCTCCACCCCCCTGTGGATGCTGCCTGAGCTATGATTTTCCAGCTGGTATGCTTCTCTCCCCCTGCAGCTTGTTAACAGCCATGTAGCAGACTAAAAATACATCGCAGAGGGCTTTCGTGGAGTATTAAGCGATACAGTGACTGAACCTCTTACTGCATACAAGTAATGAAAATGAAATGTTAATAGCTCATTATCCTAACCACCTGCTAGAGCACAGGGCATGAGGATGTTTTCAGGGTTGAGTATCTTAGTGGAGCAAAATCCCTCTGTGGGGTTTCTGAAAGAAGACACCTTTACTTTAACACTTTTGTAAATCTAAGTGACATCACAGCACCTGTACAGTGATTTAATAACCACTTCAATGGAGAAAGGAGAATATAAGCGGTATATTTGTTGTATATAAATAATGCCTCAGACCCTGTTTGTTGTAAAGATTTTGGCACACCAAGTGGGAGATATGTCAAGAGATGTTGGAGTTAGATGGGTATGCGCAAAATACCCAGCAGAAACACTGGTGTCAAATACAACCAATATTCCAACGAAGCTGGGACATTGTGTAAAACATGGATAAAAACAGAAGACAATGATTTGTGAATCCTGTTTGACCTATATCCAATTGAAAACACTACAAAGACTAGATATTTATTTTTCAGACTGATAAACTTTTTTTTTTTGCAAATATTCCCTTATTTTGAATTTAATGCCTGCAACATGTTTCAAAAAAGTCAAAAGACTGGGAAAGTTGAGGACTGTTAAAAAAAAAAAAACACCTGTTTGGAACATTCTACAGGTGAACAGATTTTTTTTTAAACAGCTGAGTGTCATGGCTGGGTATTAAAGAAGCCGCTTGGTGAACAACTGCATGAGTAAATAGTCCAACAGTTTAAGAACAATGTTTCTCAACATACAATGTCAAAGAATTGATGGATTTGATCATCTACAGTCCATAATATCATCAAAAGATTCAGAGAATCTGGAGAAATCTTTGCACGTAAGCAGCAAAGCTGAAAACCAACATTGAATGCCCGTGACCTTTGACCCCTCAGGCAGCACTGCATTAAAAACCAACATCATTGTGTAAAGGATATTACCACGTGGGCTCAGGAAGACTTCAGAAAACCATCGTCAGTTAACACAGTTCATCACTACATCTACAAGTGCAAGTTCAAACTCTACCATGCAAAGACAAAGACATATATCAACAACACCCAGAAACACCGCCGGCTTCTCTGGACCCGAGCTCATCTGAGATGGACTGACGCAAAGTGGAAAAGTCTGCTGTGGTCTGATGAGGCCACATTTCAAATTGTTTTTGTAAATCATGGACGTGGTGTCCTCCAGGCCAAAGAGGAAAAGGACAATCTGGATTGTTCTCAGGTCAAAGTCTCAAAGCCAGCATCTGTGATGGTATGGGGGTGTGTTAGTGCCCATGGCATGGCTAACTTGACCATCTGTGAAGGCTCCATTAATGCTGAAAGGTACATACAGGTTTTGGAGCAACATATGCTGCCATCCAAGCCACGTTTTTTTCAGGGACGTCCCTGCTTATTTCAGCAAAACAATGACAAGACACATTCTGCACCTGTTACAACAGCGTGGCTTCCTAGTAAAAGAGTGCAGGTACTAGACTGGCCTGCCTGCAGTCCAGACCTGTCTCCCATTGAAAATGTATGGAGCATTATGAAGCACAAAATACAACAACAGAGACTCCGGACTGTTCATCAACTGAAGTTGTTCATCAATCAAGAATGGTAAAGAATTCCACCTCCAAAGCTTCAACAATTAGTGTCCTCAGTTCACAAACACTTATTGAGTGTTGTTCAAAGGAAAGGTGATGGAACACAGTGGAAACATGACCCTGTCCCAGCTTTATAGGAACGCGTTGCAGGCATCAAATTCAAAATAAGGAAAAATTTGCAGAAAAACAACAAAGTTTATCAGTTTAAACAATAGCTTGTTTTGTAATGTATTGGATTGGAAAATCAATGTGTTCTAATCTTATTTACGTTTTACACAACATCCCAACTTCATTGTAATTGGGGTTGTACAGTAAAGCTGTATATTCATCAGCAGAATTGTTAAGTCTAATATTTCATCATACTGACAGGTCTACATTGTATCTAGTTATTTTGGTTCCTCGATAGCAAGCTGAGCACTAGAAACATCTGTGTTGTGCACAATAAACTGTGTTTTGGCTGCTCACAAACACTTCTAAGACTTTTATGATTGCACAAGCAACGTGAGTTCGTCTCTAAAATCCTCTAAAACTCAAACAACATCAAAGACTTCAAGAGTTGCAGAAAGAAGATCTGCTGTTACACTGCTAATTGCTGGAGTACTCGCACTGTGTGAGCTTTAACAAGAAACACAGGCACAGAAACATGCCGTCTGCTCGAAGACGCAGATAACAAACAGCAAACAAAGGGAAGTGGTTGCACAGCAAGTGTGGCATGAATCAATAGGAAATCATTGTTCCCTTTTACTTGCTAAGCAGGTCTTTTGCTTTGTGAATCTCAGTCCAGTAGAAATCCTTTCACAGTGGGCTTGCTGTTGTTAAATTAAAATAAAGTGTTTGTGCAATGCGGCATGTTGAGGCATAAACAGAGGTGTGCACGGACTTTTTGAAGAGCAGGGGCGAAAAGAGTGGCACATTCTCAACACCAAAGAGGGAACCAAGTCAGTGTGTTTTTGAGGAGCACTTCAGTGTGTGTGTGTGTGTGTGTGTGTGTGTGTGTGTGTGTGTGTGTGTGTGTGTGTGTGTGTGTGTGTGTGTGTGTGTGTGTTTTTAACAATTTGGCACACACCTGAGCAATTACATTTGGATTTGATTCATCTACCCAACAGAATTTCAGGATTTAGCAACAGTCCATACGGGCACACAGCCCATTGACCCTTAAGTCCTCACACTTACGGGACAAAGTACTATGATGATAAGACTCTGTTTCCCATGAACACCTGCATCCACTGTCATGGGTATGTGACTTACACTGAAAGAAATGCAATTGGCAGGCCTTTGAATTTACCTAAATGAAAATAGTTTATGTTACAAAATAAAATCACATTCCATGTAACCATGATTTCATCAAGTAGATGATAAACCATTTCTGGATTCCTCCAACAGTCCAAAAATATGCTAATCAGGTTAACTGAAGGTGAGAGTGAAAGGTTGTCTGTCTCTGTGTGTCAGCCCTGTGATTGGCTGGAGACCAGTCCAGGGTGTACCCCACCTCTTGCACTAAGGCAGCTGAGATAGGCTCCAGACACCTGGGACCCTGAACAGGATAGAGTTGAATGAATGAATGAATAATCTACCTTCCTTTTGTCGTAGTGGCATAATACAATTGCTAAGAAGCAAATAATACACTGTAAGACAACTCTACACAAAGAGGGTACAATGTACTGTTAATAAAATCACAGATTTTTCTGTTTGGTCTTTTTCACAGGAATATTATGTTATTCAATTCACACGCTGCATTGTGCCACTGTGCCCTATTCCCTTCTCACTCTTTGGTTGCTTGATCGACACATAGATAACGCGATTGTTACAGAACTGCAGTGGGATTCTGCATGACTCGGCAGGTCTTGTTATGCCTTGGTGTTCAGTGAGAGGGAATTTAATCCGGAAGTGATAGAAGATCTGTGTTTGGATTTACTGAATATCATCTTTTGTTCCTTTTCATGCACAGGGCTCAGGCGTTTATACAGAAATAATGCAGATGTGATGCTTTTCAAAATAAAAGCAACACAGGTGTATTGGATGTGTGACGTACTTTTTTTCTATTTATATTCTAATTTATGATTGACATCGCCAGACAGGGACACCCAAAGGGCCGGATGTGGCCTGCAGGCTGCCTTTTGCCCATATCTGTCCTAGATGATGCAAAGTGCATGGCAAAGTGTATTTACAATTACACTCATGACACAGCTGGAGGCCTACACCAACACAAGGTTAAACAGCAAATCTATTTATTTGACCTTAAACCTCTGGGTTGATTTTTTTTCAATTTCATTTTTGAGTTCAGTCAAGACAAAAATGCCTCAGGTTCAGTTTAAGTACTTATAGCTACATTACTTGAAGCTAACTCAAGTAATGTAACATCTCTGTTCCAGTCTAACACAACCCAGCTTTAGTCACCTTTTGTGACCAGTCTGGATTGAGGAACCACTTGTAGGGCCCTGCAGATCTCTCTTGTATCATTTGGAGTTTTTGAGTATTACACTTGCTGATGCCAGAATAAAGTGCATTACAGTAATCAAGTCAATATGAGAAAATAGCATGAATGACTTTTCACAAGTCTACAGGGGATAAAAAGATACTTGGTCTTGGTCAGCAGCCTCAATTGTGCAAAACACAATTGGAACCTCTGTAGTCACATGGGCGTCAAAGGACGGCTGACTATCAAAGATCGTCCTCAGGCTGTAGGCATCTATCAGACATTAAGCAAAAGAGCACAGAGGGTAGAGGTGAGGTTATTTGCAATGTTAGCACCAGAGCCAAAAGGGGTAATTATGAGTACTTCTGATTCAAAGTCATTAAGTTGTAGAAAAAAAAAAAAAAAAAAAAAACTGGACAGCCAGTTTTTGATGTCAAACAGACAGGACATCATGGACATGGGCATTATTGGAAACATATAACTCTACAGACTGTAGAGGGACATAATAATAATAATAATAATAATAATAATAATAATAATAATAATAATAATAATAATAATAATAATTATTATTATTATTATTATTATTATTATTATTATTATTATTATTATTATTATTATTATTATTATTATATTTGGCAGAATAATGTGAACTGTATGTATCATATTTTAATGGTTTTCAAAATTCAGTACATTTCTCATCAGGTTAGCCAATTTTAGTTGTTTACAGAAAATGCCTAAGCTGTGCTCCTCTGTCATCCAATCAACCTGCTGCTTCTGAGTTACATGCTACTGATTGGTTTAAACTGTGTGGTGAAAATGCAGCTCTGAGCTCAACCAGGGAAGCCTATAACACCATATTAAATGAAATCTAAACTCCCAACTTTGTCAGACCGGAAGACTATTTGTCACACTGCAAAAACTGAATTCTGAGCATTTTCTCTTATTTTTAGTAAAAATTGTTTCATTAAACATGATATGAGCCACATTCAGCCGACAAGTCTAAAATCATGTCTTATTTCAAGATATTTAAAGATGAAAAATAGTGTTGGATTGCTTATAACAAGCAACCCCAAATCTACCAATGGGGTAAGAAAACAATTACCAGTCAAGTTTCTTGATATTAGAATAATGTCTTAATATAAGAAACTTTTCTATACCCCATCGTTGGATTGAAGTCATTTTCTGGAAGTTTTCAGGAGTTGAATGTGGCTCAAACAAAATCTAAAAAGATATTGTTTCTTTCTTTTCTTTTTCTTTTTTTTTTTTTTTTTACTAAAAATAAGAAAAAAACTATTGATTAAATTCCAGTGTTGTAGAGCAGAACCTCTCTGTGGTCTTTTGCAGTTGAAAGTTTTTCCAGAACTTTCACTTTATCTGTCAGTAGAGCCCCTCCTCTAATCCATCACCTTTTTGAATCCCTGAGCAAAAACAGGCGGAAATCTTAATCATCAGTCTAAAATAAAGAAGACTCATTCATAATAATTTGGTTGCTACTCAGCGCTGCAGTGTGTAGTTTATCCTAAATGCTGAACTCAAGCTCACTCATTTCTTATTCTTCAACAGTCGCAGTATAACTCTGCTGCTGCTGCTGGAGAAAGGATACCTGTTTTTGAGTATTGATGTTTCTGGACTCACTGTTCACAGCTCAACAGTCCCCAGGGGAACCTCTGCCACTACTCCAGATGGCAGGTGCAGCTGCACCAAAATAATATTCTATTTTTCCCTTATATGGTCCATTTGTACAAGGACCTTCAGTGTAATGGGTTTAACTGTAATCCATGCAGGTAGAGGTGAGCTGCGGGTAGAACGGATGCTGTAAATTAGTTCTGTGCCTTGCATCTGTGCGCTGCCAGTCACGACTAATGCAGCTCTGGCTGAGGCTTGCAGTTTTGCTACATGGTTGTTTATGGCTGTTGGTGTCAACGGCACTTGGGTCTGACTGTTTGTTAAATAAAACAT
This sequence comes from Labroides dimidiatus, assembly GCA_030710495.1. Classification (NCBI taxonomy): domain Eukaryota; kingdom Metazoa; phylum Chordata; class Actinopteri; order Labriformes; family Labridae; genus Labroides; species Labroides dimidiatus. The sequence continues at coordinate 22,896,945 of CM061161.1, read as the reverse complement.
ACTGCTCAGATGGGAACTTGTTAGTGCCAACTTTTCACAGACTCAGATACACATTACACACTTTATCTGTCAGACACGTGTGAATGTGGACACATTCACAACAGATGAGTGCCATGGGGGATGTTGAGCTGACCATTAGCATGAAAACCAGGGTTGGGAGCTGAATCAAATTCAGGCTGAGGTTAAAGGTCCTAGCATGCTTATATAGTGTTGTTCTCATTGTCAGGTGTGTAATAAAAATGCTTTTTTTTACAGCCTTCAATAGCTCAGAGACATGACTGGTTAATCTTTACTGTCTGTTTTCTATCAGAGAGGGAGAAACTTTCTGCTGGAAAGACTTTCTGCAAACCAGGGTACAAAGAGGTGGAAAATTTCCATGGTAAATATAGTTAAGGAATATAGGAAATTTTTAGGTTTTCCACCTTAAATGAATGTTTGTAAAAAAAAAAAATAATAATAATAATAATAGTAATAATTTAAAAAAAAAAAAATCAGAGGAAATGTATTTATTCTATTCTATTTATGTATTTATTTATTTTTTCTCATCAACTTGAATGAGGTTTGAGGAGCATGATTGAATGCAAATGTGGATCACATATGCAAACACTTCTAATCACATTTGATTATCGTCTGTCTCTGCTTCACTAGACTACAGCGTTTCCACTGACACCACATCAACTCATTTTACAAGTCTGAACTTGCATTCACTGAAAGTCCAGACTTGACAAGTTCGTCCCAGGGTTTGGACTTCAGAGGTACAGGAGTCCACAGAAAGATTCTTCTACTTTTGAAACAGCAGTGGACTTTTCTAGCGTCTCCTTCTGTGTACCTACACGTTGCATCCTGTTGCATTGCCAGCAGTTTGTTGACGTGTAATTTTACCCAACTCATCCAACATTTTTGGGTTTCAAACAAAATTCTGTCACAAACAAGTATCTTGTTCATATTTTAAAGTTATGCATTTTCTCCACCGTTGATTGAGTTTCTTGCTGGACGATGTGCATTGCATTGTGGGATTGTAACTGTGAACGGTCCAGCAGCAGACTTGGTAAAAGGGGTGGACACATCTGAAATTTCGACCGAACTTGTTTTGATGCGGACTTTGAATTGGAACAGAACTTTGATTGATGACGTATCAGAAGTCTATAAGTATGCTGAAGTACTCAAATTGAGAAACAGTGTATAAGTCCTGCGAGGTAAGTTTTGATGATAGTACTGAGGCACATATATTTGATGTTATGGTTTAACTTTAAGTAATGGACACATTTAAGTTAAACTAACAAAATGCTCATTAACATGTGTATAATTTTTAGAGGCTAGCTACAGCAAAAATTTATGCCAATATTCATGACAGTTAAACTGTTTAAAAAAATTGTTAATGTCTTTTAAAAATATTGCATTAGACATGTTTGCATGCATGTCTAAATATTAATATTTATACATGTTTATGACCAGGTAACTGCAGTTAATATAAATTCCTGTTAATTTCTGAAAATTACCATGTAAAGTTTCTAACTTTAAAAATTCCTGCAATTTGCAAACATAACAGACAGTTAGGTTCGGTGAAGTGAAAATTCATTTTGGATTTTAAAAGCTATTGGGGTCAAAAGTCTTCAAATTATCAATTTGACATGAGCAAAACCAAGAGGACTTAAAGAACATGAAGAACTTCAGGGGATCACAGAGTTGGTTCATCTCCACAAATAAAAAAAAGTTTGATATAAAACATAAAGACACAAATACCGAACCAACATAACTGAACTAAGTTGTTATATGTCAGCAGACTGCCACTGGGGAAACTTGTCTTAATTACCAAAATGAAACTCCAAGATTCAGCTCACTAACACAGAACCCGACTGTCACTGATTGGGGAAATGGAATGACAAAAAAAATCCAAACTGCTCTAACAACTCTTTCTAAAACCCACCTTCCAAATTCAGACCACTTGCTTGAATCCCAGGAGTCCAATTAGCCACAGCCTTTCCACATGGAGTGGGGTGATTACTCTGCCACTCAGCCTGGCCTCAATCACAAAGTGAAGCCCAAAGGAAAGACCCAGGTTAAAAGAAGCACAACCGTAAGAGAAAAGCAAAGAAAAATCCCAGAGCTGTCAATATGAATAACTAAATAATGCTGCTAAACTGAAATGAGCCCTGAAATTGGTCCAACTGAGAATTAATTATGTCAGAAGGAGAATGTGTAGACGTTCATATCAACAAGCTCTCACAGCCAAGTGACAACAAAAGGACTCCAAAGAGCATTCTTTTAAATTTGACCTGCTTCCAAGATGAACATCTTCATCATTCTTTGTCACCTTTAAATTCTGAAGCATCCCACATTCCTGTTACAGGACGGAGATTTATGAGAATGTCTTTGGGTCTAACGTCTCTACAGTCAAGGTTAAGTTCTGTTTGGGAAATGAGGTTTGGTGAAGAAAAGTAATCAGTGGCAAAGTATGTCATCCTGTAAAGAAATGGATGCTCACTGACATAGCTGCAGGATTATTGTGAGAAGGTGGAAGCATTATTTCAGGGGGCTGCACCAGCAGTTTTTGCTCCTCCAACCGTAACGTAGCCTATCTCTCGAGGTGTCTTAATCTGATAGACTCAAAAGATAAAGCTACAATTTTGAAAAATGCAACCGGACCAGCTGTTAGTGCACCACATGCCATGGACCAGACAGGCAGTCTGTGCTCCACATTGCCCCGCCTGGCTGTATGGCTCCATGGCATGGACAATAATGAGACAACAACAATGAGTTAGGAGAACTAAGGTCAAACTGTGGCTATTGATTGACTTAAGTAGTGTTAAAGTTGATCAATCAGTGCAGACAAAACACACACACACACACACACACACACACACACACACACACACACACACAAATAAAAGTTACCACAAAGCATGACTTAAGTTGCATAAACTTAAAAAAAAATAATAATAATAATGTTAGGAAAGTTTCGCATGTTCAAAATAATGAAGTTGTATTTACTTATTCAAATTTATCACAACATCTTTTTATTTTATTCTATTTTTGATTTTTACAGTGTTTATAATTCACAACTACCAATGATATCTGCATGATCATATATAACAAAGAATGTAGACCCATATTTTTATGCATTAAAATTGCAATTGCACAATTTTGCCAAATCATGCAACTCTATAAGGTTTTGGTGGTGGTGGTGGTGGTGTGTGTGTGATTGTGTGTGTGTGTGGGGGGGGGGTCCACAGCATCAAGTAACTCCATTATTGACCACTCAGTGTATTAGACACCTAACAATAAGTCATAAACTTATCATGTTGGTGTTAGTCATTAATCTGTTGGAACACAATAATTCATGTGTGTTACTATAACATTATTTAATTATTTAGTGCATAATTTGCTGAGTCATCTGTTTAATTATTTTACATTAAAAGGAAAGAGAAATGACGTTTACATGCGTCATGGGTTGATTTACACAGGCATATACACAAAACACACTGGGTATATACACAAAATGATCCTGATTAATCGACTAACTGAAAAGAAAAATAAAGGTAGATTAGTCTACACAAAAAATAATCATTAGTGCAGCACATCAGAAAGAACCACACAGATTAAATAGATGAGGTTTTTTCAGCGTCCTCCACTGAAGATTCAGAGTTCAGTTATTCACCCAGATGAATGAAACACCTGACCTTCATTTCTGCATTGTGTTAATATTTATACTTGCAGTGCTTTTTCAAAAACTCTTAGTAGAGTTTTTTTTTAACTGTATAATAGGTCAGAGGTACTGTGTTGTGGGCCCAATGTTAAGACAATTTTAAGAGGTGTATGTGGGTGACACATCATCAGATTCCACAGACCTATCAGAGTGAACATTTTTAAATGATTAGATTCAATGTGTTGTGAATTAGTCACATAATTCTATTCAACACACATCATGGTGCCTGTCTGTATCAAGGACAAGGTGTTCTCCAGCTGCATTTAAACTCCCTGAGGCTGAACAATTAGGCCTGTTAGGACTGGTAGGGGTCTAATTTAGGCCTTGTGGGTCACTAGTCTTGCCATACCTTGACAGAATCCCTGATGAGATATGGCATTATTCACCTTCGAGCATGATTCCCAAAAAGACTGGGCTGGTTTCTTGCATTTGAAATTTTTCATGGTCAATTTTGGTAATGCATAAGAAAAAAACAGGAAATTATAAAGAGAATGAAACTTGATTGAAAGGTGCAGCAAAGAAATATTCTGCAGGTTGCACCTTCCTCCACAGCAAAATCTAAAAAACAAACATACAAAAAAAGTGTAATCTTTGTATGTCTGATCTGTTGATCCCAAACAGCCAATCAGAGCCTCAGAATATTATTATCGATGATATTGACAGTGAGGTAAATGGCATGGAAATGTGAAGTATGGGCTTCCTTTAATGGGGAGGAAGAGAATACATATTTAGATGATGAGATCCTTGAGAGCTTGTATCAGCGTACATAAAACTAATGAGACAAAACGTTGAAGAGGCAAGATATGGATGATTGGGTGGATTATTGATTGTTTTAGATTCACAAGATGGAGATATAGCTCATCTGTATCAGGTTGTTATTACATCTCCTGCTGTGCATTGTTTGAATGCTTCAAACAAAATATTGTTGTTATATTTAATACAGTACTATTAGCACAGGAAAAAGTATTATATAGGGACCTCTGGGAATTTCAGAATTACGCCGGACATCAATTTTTGTTGTGATGCATTCACACAGGATAAGCACCTCACTCTGCAGCACATCCGCATTGAAAACTGTTGAATAAATTTAATTATCTTAAAACATAAAAAATACGACACTAAAGCTGCACTCTGAGTCAGAGCGTCAGAGCCAACCTGCTGCACACAGAGAGGGACTCCACATCATAGTTTAGGTTACTTGTTTTAAGACCTCTTGAGTCATGGAGCTGTTTAAATATCTGACTGTTTTATTTGTTTCTATCATGATTGTGTTCTCCTGATATCAGTGTACAGTGACATTAAACTAGTGACGTGCATTTTTTTTTATTGCTATATTTACCTTCATAAATGAGACTATTTATAGTGTATTGACCTCTGACATAAGGATACATAGCGAGCCTCATTCCATCTCATCTCTATCCACAGTGTTTTTAAAACCTTCGTTTATAATGACCAACACTGTCTGAATCATATTTGAGTAGAAAATGATCAGAAAAAGCTGCAGAGACCTTCAAAATAATATTACCACCTGAAATACACAGATGCTGATTCAGACTGGATAAGTATGATCAGAGGACCTCTGTGTCTGAAATATGGTCGGTGATTTGACCTGAAATTTTTACTTTACAAATTACAGACATGGTTGATTCACCCAGGATTAAAAAAACAGAAGTCTTCCACAGTTAATACAAATTATCAGAGGTCCCCAGGTGAAACTAATCCTGTGTGAATAGAGATTATGACAATGATTGATTGTATCTTTCTTTGTTCAGTTTTTCTTGTAGTGATCAAAGTTGGAGCCTCCTGCTGTTCCCCTAATGGACCTCCCACTACGTCAGGGTGCGATGTACAGACCAGGGCCCGTATGGACGTCCAGCAAATTGCGACAAAGATGGCACGGTTGTACTAATAATGACATTAAAAAAAAATTGATTAGTGGTATGCATGACCTCACCATTACAGGTGCTAACAGCAGGATTATCACACCTGTTCAGCTGTATTAAAGGATAGCTTATGCGTTACTGTTTAAGACCTAATATGCAAAGACAATGGATGTTTCAAATGAATCCTCTGAATAAATATGATGATGTGGAGCTAAATGGTAAATTTATATTTACGAGCCACAACATTTTTCAACTGACAGGATAAGAGCAGATATAAGGGAGGCAATCAAAGTCTCAAACCAACAAGGCTCGCTGACATCAGTTTTGCAAGTTTGTGTCAGGATCCTTCTAAGAAATGTTGGAGTTCATCAGACAGCTGCTTGTAGAGTTATTCATTGCTGCTCTGCTTGTTCCTCAGCTTTTATATTGCTGTTTTCATTTTGAGGTATTCCACCGTGCGCTCGGAAACACCACACACATTTACCCTGTTCGAGATCTTTATCCAAACGTTCCCTTCTCTTTGTTTATCTTTGTCCCATTGACTCGCTGATAACAGCTAGCATGTCACTCCCCACCTCACCCTGTTTCCTGCTCGATCCACTGTCCTGTCCTCTCACGTTTTAAAATACCTGAAAAAAAGTCAATTTCTTCTGCTTTTTCTTGATCTTCTCAGTCACACCATTACTGCTCACCCTGTTTATGCGTAGTAGGCATACGTTATTTGAATTTGTTGGACGGAGGTTTTCCAAGAGGTTCCCTCGAATTATGACATAATCTGCACCTGCCTCACTTTCATGGTGTAATCAGTTAATTGGCCAATCATTTGCAGTTGTGCATGCGACTAACGCTACAGCCAAATAAACTGTTCCATAGCAGTACATTAAGACTATTTTTTGGGGGACTTTTTAATGCCTTTAATCAAAGGGGATAGGACAAGGGATGGAGTAGAAACAGGATGAGATTGGGGAGTGACATGCGGGGAAGCTGCAACATGCAGGACTCAAACCTGGGCTGCCCCTTTCGGGGCTTTTAGCCATATGGAGCGTGACAAAGACCACGAGGCCATCTGCACTCCATGTTCCTTTTTTTTTTTTTTTTTTTTTTTTTTCTTTTTGAGGACTAAATGTGTATACAGACCCTGGTGATCCTTCTGAGGGGCTTCTGGACAATTCTTTATCTTGGAGTCTTTCAAAGTGTCTTTCTGAGTCTTTTAAAGTCTTGCCCAAAGATGCCCAAATAGAAATCTGTTGTTCTTTTCCCAAGAGGCTGATGAGTAATGCACCCATCTATCATCTGTGTACTGTGTGAAGTATAACAAGTTAGAAGCATTGAGAAGTCCTTTTGATATTTGTATTTAACAGAAGAAACTAACTTTGTTATTCTTAGAAGAATATTATAGTACATCAACACAATGAAAACAGCACTGAGACAATGGAGGAAAAAATCCACCCAGACCAGACGTTCAAACGTTCACAGCCTCACGTCCACATAACAGTGGGAAGCTCAAGAAGTCCCAAGATGTTTCTGCATTAAAATGATTTGATACAGGCAGTTTAACTGTTTCAGGGCTGTGAGGTAGAGGAAAGGTGAAGGCATGCAGCAAGTGGTCATGGGTAGGGTTTCACCCAGCCATCAAGCACTACCTATAGCCTGTGCTAATGGTTTGCTCTTGAACTTTAAGGTCAACAGCGCCTCCTTTCATCTTCAATCATCTTACACCTGGTTTCAGTCTTTATCATTGTTAAATAAATGACACTTTTCAGAGACTTCTTTTTGTTTCTTGTACAACACATGCAGCTGAGTCCAGCTGCTAACATGTTTTAATCAGAGAGTTTTGTGAGAGCTTTTCTTTTGAGCTGTCAGTATCTGCCATTTCAGAAATGTCTTATGATTCTGTTTGTTTCTCTTTAAGTCTCTGACTTGTGATATTCCCCCTCATCAGCTTCACTTGGTCCTGGAGCAAAGAAAAAGTAAATCAAAGTTTATTTTCAGCTTTGATGATCTAAAACAGATCTCGTTTCAGTTTTTATAATTGTGCTCTTTAGATCTCTGACACATTTTCAGGCATCACAGAAAAGACTGAAGTTTATTCACCATTCAAACAATTTTTTTCCCTATTAATCAAGCTGTTTTCACTGAAAGTTTTCTCAATTAAAACATTAAAAAAGGCTCTGGGTAAAGTCGAGCTGCTGAAGTTCAAACTGAGCATCAGAATGAAGAAGAAAGGTGATTTAAGAGACTTTGAACATGGCATGGTTGTTGGTCTGAGTATCCAGGTCGCAGCAGTTCTCTGGGACTAAATGTCTTGTTGAGTCCAGAGGTCAGAGGAGAATGGACAGACTGGTTGGAGATGATAGAAAGACAACAGGAACTCAAAGAACCACTGGTTCCAACCAAGGTCTGCAGAAGACCATCTCTGAACCCACAACAGGTCCAACCTTGAAGCAGACGGGCTACAGCAGCTGAAGACCACACCAGGTGACCCCCCTGTCAGCTAAGAACAGGAAACTGAGACTACAATCCACATGGGCTCACCAAAACTGGACCATAGAAGACTGAAAAACCTCTCCTGGTCTGATGAGTCTGGGTTTCTGCTCCACATTCAGATGGTGGACTCAGGATTTGGAGTCAACAACATTAAAGTCTGGATCCATCCTGACTTGGATCAACTCTGCTGTTGCTGGTCTAATGGTGTGAGGGAGATTTTCTTGGCTCACTTTGGACCCCTTAGTACCACCTGAGCCTGGTTTAAAGTCCACAGTCTACCTGAGTCTTGTTGCTGACCATGTCCATCCCTTTATGAGCACAGTGGACCATCTTCTGATGGAGACTTCCAGCTGGATAACGCTCCATGTCACAAAGCTCAAATCATCTCAGACTACTTTCTTCAACATGACCATGAGTTCACTGGACTCCAACGGCCTCCACAGTCCCCAGATCTCAGTCCAGTAGACCAGGGGTCATTTGGGTCTTTTAAGGTCCATGTTCTCATGAAATAAACTAAAATATTACCATTATTTTTTGATATATTAATTTTTATTCCTAATTTATGTTACTGTTTAGTATTTGTCAGTGTTAAAAGACTCAGAGTCTCTTTTGTGAGATGCTATAGTTGCCATGTATTTAAAGTGACACCTCTTGGAACGCTTGGATGAGATGGAAGTGATCTGTGGAGGCAGCATCATGGCAGTAACACCCAGCTTTATGTTTGTTTTGTTTGTTTTTTTCTCCACACAGTGGCTTTTTGATTCAACATCATGCTGTGTTAAAAGAGACTTTGAGTCTGGTGATTGACTCCTGATTTTCAGAGGTAGCAGTCAGTGCCACGCATTCTGGAGCTGATCTGTGTCTGTTTTAGACAACTCTAGTGTTTGCACAGAAGCAAACACCAGAAGCATCTCCCTGCTTCACCTTCGTACAGGCACATTGAGGGGTTCCTTAACCTGAACAAAACATTCAGATTTATCATTATTATTCTGGTCTTATGTAATCCTTGTGTGTTATTTTCCATCGATCTGTTGGATCATTGTTGTTCGGTGTCTTTTTCTTGGGCAGAGGAAAGAAAGGAGTATGGGTTTTGTTTGAGAGGACATAATCAGCCTGCTGAGGCTCAGCAGAGCTGCTGATAACACTCAAGCTGCTGCTGCTGCTCAGGGGACACAGACACCCAGGGAGTCTGACAGACCAGCTCTGCCCCGTGTAGTTTAGCATTCAAAACTCCAGTGCTGACTGCTGCTCTGTTGCTTCACAGAGTAAAGTATGTAAATCTTTAGCCCCCTGATAATATCAAACATATTGTGAGTCCATAATAGTGCCATGATGAAGGTCCACTGTCATCACGTCTTTGGGGATTTAAGCTGAACCTGCAATGACATAAAAATGGTGTTACTTGGTGTGATTTCATCCTGCCTGCTTGACACGCTCACAGTGAGCCTGTTCAGGCCCTGTGACACCCCTCTTACAAAGTCCTCTACTGGTACAGCTGTGGCATGACTTGGTTCCACCATCACGCCTCTGAGACATTCAGACTGACAGTGAGACATCAAAGACAGTCTGGCAACATGAAACTGTCTCCTGAGAGTGAGCCTCCTCTCCAGCCCTGTTAGACATCATCTCTTGTCATCAAATCAACCACTTCTTGATAAGAAGACCAACTAAACAGACTCTAGAATTCACCAAGAAATGAAGACACAGGAACCACAGCCTGAATCACTTCCTTCCTCCTGAAAACTTCAGAAAAACTTCAGAAAACTCTTTCAGACTGTGGATTTAGAAATTCTCTCTTCCCCTGCTCGTTGGGGGTGGTGCCCTGCTGCCTGAGGCTGGGTTTGGGGCAGCCATGGGGTGGCAGGTGGGTGGTGCTGGTGGCTGAGTCCTTGCACCCAGTCCCTCTCGGCGTAGGTCCTGGTGCTTTGTGGGGGCCCTCCTGCTCCGGCAGACCTACGCTGTGCCCAGTGGCCTTCATAGTCCTTAGGGTGCGCCGAATCGGGTGCTCACCTAGGGTGTGGCTACCCGGCCCTGCGGCTCTGCAGGACTTAGAGTAGCACCTTGGGTCTTTAGGTGACTGGCTTACAAGCATGCATATCTTAACTACACAGCTCCTGCTGGGGCCCATAACAAAGACCAGATGGGCACTGTCAGAATGAGTTGAGTCACTTTGTAAGCCAAACACAGCTTGGTGCCACTATCAACTCCTCTCTGACTTTCCCTTTCTTCTTTCTTTCTTTTTTTTTCTGTTGATAGTGCTAGGAGTAGCAAAGCATCTTATCCAAGACTTGAGGAACAGAAGCACCACCCTTGTCTACTTACTTGTACCTCCCTCCCATTATTTTACACTGTCATTTTTTTCTTCTCTTGTTTTTTTTGTTTTTTGTTTGTTTGTTTATTTTCTCCATGTAGGTGTTGCACTGCCCCCTCAGGCTTTGAGTAGGAAATTTCCAATAAATAAAGTCTGTTAGTCTAGTTTACAGAGAGGGATGGTGACAGTCACTGAAATGCCCTGAAAAACAGAACTTTAAGCTGCAAGATAAAAACCACATTAACCTCAGAAAGAGTTGGCACCCCATGTGGTGTTACACTATGAGAATAATGCAGACAAGGTTAAAAAAAACAATCTCTCTTGAAACAATAACTGGAAGCTCTTGACATGACACCCTCAATGTGTGCATCATTTACAGCCAGCTCTGTTCATATGCTGATAACATCGCTCTGTGGATGGACTCATTAGAGCTCATATGGTTAAGAACAGACATGACTCTGTGATGAAAATCATGACATGGACTTAAACCCCCTCCAAAAACCACCATCTGTAAAACACAGTCTGTGATTTCATCCAGAAATATAGATTAAAACTGCACTGTGCCAAGAAGAAACCACATACAAACATGATGCAGAAACTCTGGCTGTTCTGAGCCCATTTCACAAAGCAAATTTTGGGTATAAAAAATCTAGAGTTGAGCAAAACAGAGTAAAAGTGTTGGATTTCTTTGTTTTTTTCAGACAGGTAGACTCCAGGTTCTGTTTGGGGTTACTTTTTGTGGGTGTTAAAAAATGAGTTCATTCCCAAAGTGTTGAGGGAAGTCATTCAACACTTCTCTTGAGTTCACCTAGAAGTTGGATATCCCAACTCAAAATTTAGACAGCTAACCTCAAATTTCCATATTTTTTAATCGAATATTCTCTGTCACCAAACTTAAACCCTGCTGTACATTTGGGTGCCGTGCCATGGACCGGCTGTCTGTGCTTCATGGATTAGACCATGTAGAATGTAATGATGTTTGTTTGTTTGGGTTTTTACTATTCATGTGTACAGAAAAGTATTTTTGTGTGTGTTTTAAATATTTACACGATATAAGAGCTCAAAGTAACACAGTATAAGTGTTTGAATGGATTTTTACTAAGATGAGGGTTCATTTTACTACAAATGAAAGCAGCATTTTAACTCCCATGAGAGTTAATTTAAAAAATTTAACTCCTTTGAACAGTTAAAAGATCAGCTCCTGAAAAAAGACTAACTTTAACTAAAACTTCATAAAAAAGTTCATTCAAAGGTCTTACATGTGCACTCAAATTGAGTTAAATTTGACTCTCAGAGTTTATTCACGAGGTCTGAATTGGCTGGCTGTGCAGATGAATTAAGATAAAATCGAAGACTGAGTCTTTGTCAAGTGAATCAAAAGTCATGTCTTCTTCTCAAATGGTTTCTTATCAGCACTCTCGGTGTGCCAAACAACATTTTGCAACTATTAAGGCTGAAATAAACCAGATGTTTCTACAATCCAGCTCCTCTCCGTTGTGGGTTGACTGCGTTTGCCAACTCACACGGGTTGCGTGTTCAGTCCAACGAGTCACATGTCTGACAGACAGCTGGAGTCACATTCCAAGGAGTTCCTGTGCTTCTCACTCCATTGATAAGCTTCTCTTCATTCACGTTGGGCTATAAAATAATACCTCAAACCTGTTGAGTCCTGGTCTGGCTCTGCTCATTATGTCCATTTCTTGTTGTAGTCACACTAAACATGATAAGTTTTTGTCATGGTTTGTTTTATCTTGAAAGTCTCAAGCTCTTTTTAGGTATTTTTGGAGCCCGACTCTCTGTCCCGCTTGATCTTCCCTACGCTAATTGATGTGTCATAGCTTCAGCATCCGGCAAAAATAGGATGGTTGCGCAGCTGCTGCGACCTGCCTGACCAGCCGGTCCGTAACAGAACAGATCCGGTCGAAACACTGACTTGAATTCAAACCAATCTGATCCAGGGCTGTGACAGAGCAGAACCAGACAGAATACAATGATTTACAAATCCTGTTAACCTATTTTCAATTGAATGCACTACAAAGACAAGATATGTATAGTTCAAACCAATAAACTACTGTTTTTTTTTTGGCAAATATTCACTCATTTTGAATGTGATGTTTGATGTGTTTTATAAATCCTGTTTTAGCTAAGCTAACATGTTAATCACTCTGAAATCGCACTCAGTCAAACATCTCAGTGATGGAATGGACCAACAGACCTACAAAGTGGCCTTATGTGGTTGGGGATTTTACCTGGGCGTACACACCACAGTCAGCCCTGACCTGACCCAGGTGTTCAGCTCCACACTTCACACACTGAGCTTTGATCTGCAATTTGAATAAGATAAATAAGCAGAAGGAAATCAAACCTGTTTCTTTCTTTAACCAGCTGAAAGGGGTCATATCACCATTGAACACTGCACAGGAGAAGATTTGGCAGATTTTCCATGGGTGCAACCAACATACTCAGCTCTGCTGCTCACAAATACCTGTTCCTTATACATGGGGCTCCATTTAAAAGGGAAATAAACAGACTACACAGCTGTGTAATATTTATCTCCAAGAAGCTTGTTAAGATAAAGGAATAATCTACCATAGACTAATTACAGTACTTTTATGTCTAATATTTTCATCATTGGGTGTAGTTATAGATTTTTTTTTTTTTTTTTTTGTCTTCATCACAGTCTGTCTCTGTCTGTATTCTGTGAAGTATGCAGTCAGGTTGCTCCAGTCTTTGTGGACTTGCATATCCCTGTAGGTTTATAAAAGTATGAAAAGTCATCACCCTATGGCATAAGAGCTTCTTCCTGGATTTACATGCAAAGATGGAAACATAGTATAAAGATATGTTTGAATACAATTCATAATTTCTAATGCCTGAGACTGACTGTAGTTCACAGAAACAAACACATCATCTATACGTTTGTCAGTGTTGTGGGTGTGCAGTACGCTGATCTAAACCCCGGTGCTGGAATGTGTAAGTTTCTATAAGCTACCGTCAATCTCATCCCTGCTGCATGCAGATGTTCATCTCTCATGTAGTCTAATTGGAGGGTTTCATTGATTGTTAGCATTGTGGGATTCCTTCATTGAATCCTCAAAAAAAAAAAAAAAATTGACTCCAAACCTCCTGGTTTAACTGACATTCATCAAGAGGGAGTCGGCTGTATTGACAAGGCCCTCACCCATGGAGAGCAGCCTTCTCATTAAAACTGGTTATTACTGCTGAGAAGTCTACAGACGCTAAAATAAACCTCCACTGATTTGAAGTTTAACTCCTTTGATACTTTTTTCCATCATTTTTTTTGTTTGTTTTTGTGTTTTTTTTTTTGTATTCCTCATAATCTGAAACTAACATTGATAATTGCATTGATGCGATGATAAAATGTTTACTGCAACAACAACAACCCTGGCTTTAATGCCTTCTTCTGTCCTAACAGCAGATCTGTAACTGTTAAAGAAGTAAGCACTGATTGCTAAATATGACCAGAGCTGATCAATGTGCATCTATGTGGAGCTGATTACCTGTGATCAGGCTGTCACAGAGATCACATGGTTCAGGTTGTTTTGACATTTACATCAATGGTATGTAAGTCGGAGTGGCTCAGTGATTTGTTGATTTAAGATGAGGTTATATAACTGAGTGACTATTGGAGTCAGATATACTTCCAGTGGTCTTCTCATCCCCTTGTACTGCACTAAGTGATAAAACACGAACCAGCTTTGCTTTCATGATACTCAAGTCTTTAAAAAAACATCTTCAAACATAAACTCTATCAAAAGAACTCTATAGAGATCTGTCAAAAGTTACAAAACATGTCAGGCTGAATTTCCCTTTGAAATGATGTGCATGTCATTGAGATATAAATATCTCCCTTTGAGCTACTGTTAAAGCTGGGAGAAAAAGCTACTTTTAAAAATCTCACTTTGTGACATCAAACAGCTGATAATGGAGGACAGACTGTTTAACAATATATCAAAATATACTTTATTTGGGTTTATTTGATTTAAAACTTTGTAAAAGAAACTCTTTATAACCACATAAACTTTTGGTTTCCCTGATGTAATATTTCATGACATTTTATGAATAAACATTTATTTTTTTCTGTCTTGAAAAGTCTTCAAACTGCTAAAACACACAACATATAACTGATTTATTGAGTAAATGTGGCATACACAAGTGTTGTAGTGACTCGTGACTCCACTGGGACTTGTGCATAAGCAGACTGTTAATTTTTAAATAATTTTTAGGTATATATTAATACACAGTTATATAATAACAAAACTTGTGTCCAATCCACCCAAAGCAACTGCTGAAGCTCCATGAGGTGTCATCTATGAAACTGCTACCAAGACACAGACTGGACATCATGAGATACTGAGATAATATCAGAAGACTTCAATCATGTTGCCCTCTCCTCCCACCTGACTGAATTTAAATTTGCTGATTGTCCATCCAGAGAGAATAAAATGCTTGATCTGCTGTCGGAGATGCCTACAGAGCTGCTGCCTTACACATCACAGCGTTGCTAGACGTATGATAATTATTGTATTTGTACGATAATTTAGCCCTCTGTATGATGTACGATCAATGATTCCAAAAAAGGCTAAATGTACGATAATTTGACAATTTCGTGTGGTTGTTACAGATCTACCCCAGTCTGACAGATTTATCTGTAAACACTAAATGCATCTTATATCATGTGACGTTTCCAGCCAATCATAGTTTAAGTGTCATTCGTCTCAGAACGATTGACAGCCAATCACGGTCGTAGGAGCTCCGTCAGGAGGAAGTCAGTCAGTTGAGAGAAAAATGAGCACCAGAGCCTCGAGCTGCTGATCAAACGCTGCTGATGTGGGGCAGGGCGATGGATGCCCACAAAAGTGCCTGTAGGACACTAAACAGATTGATCAATTGTGATTTTCGCGCAACAATCAGACAGTTGTCTTGATCATTATCAGTTATTTTGATTATTTTGTCAGGTGTTCAGGCAAAACATTCAGTTTCTCCATTTTTCTTTAAAAAATTCTGGGTTCCCCAGGAAACGATTGGCAGCATATTTAGGCTGTTAGGTCTCCTGGTTAAAAGCCAGTCACTGTCCCTGATGTCACCCCCCCTCCTATCATACCTGTCCATCTGCATACTGCATTGACCTGAATATAGGATGAGATTTTTCTTTGAAATAATGTAAAAAGTGGGGTAGTCTTATAGTTGGGGTCTAACTATTGACATATGCTGATAGTTGTCTAGGGTCGCTACACAACCGCAACAGATCAAAAGTTGGGCAAGTTTACAGAAAACTGAGGAGAAGTTATGATGTTAATTTTAAGCTAATGATGCTCAATCCAGCAGAGACCTTAAACAGAGTGTAATGTCTGCAGATGGCACGTCCACAGATGGTCCATCTAAAAAAATACTAACTGTAAAAGAAAAACTAATTGTGGTCCTCAAAGTGGACATTTCCAAGACACTGACAGGAGGGTGAAAGGCGTGCCCATAACCAGAGCTGAGTTTTGTATTTAAAATACAGATTTTAGTGATTGGATTCATAACAAAATGAAAGCAGTTTCATTTATTTTGATGATTTCAGTGGATAGTTTTTTTTTAAACGAAGTAAATTTTGGTTATTAGAGCCTTTTCCTGAAGATTGATCTTGAAAAGAGGGGGGTCGTCTTATAATCAGGGTTGTCCTATATTTTGGTCAATATGGTATACTGTATGTTTTACAGCATCAAATTATCAAATGTGCAAAAAATTATTATTAATCAGAACAGCACTGACATAAGTTAACTTGTTGTCACGTTTCAAACAACAGCGCTGTGTAACAGCTGATAATTTCCATACCTCATTGTGTTGTATCCTGTAAAAATTTGTCTTGAACAAAGAAAAGTAGTGTTAAAAAGAAGATCTGATCTCCATTCATTTCCAAAACAAATACCCACTTTGTTAAGAGTCATGTCATCATGACAGTGTGCGCTCAATTCCAGCGAAAAAGGTGTCGCTGTGATCCACTTCAGACAGACAGTCAGTTGCTACTTTGGAGTAAAACAGCTGTTCTGTTCATGACACATAATACAACTTTAATTCAGGTAACCAGGACTGGACTCAAACTTAAGGTTTGGTAACACCACAGCAGCTTAATCCAGTACACACAAATGGTGTACAAATAGTTGAACAGGCTTATGATAAGATAAGAGCACTGGTTAAGCTCAGAGTAATTGCTGTGCAAAATTTAAAGAACACTTGATAACTCTCAAAGCATCTGTTTGATGTACTTTATATGATATGAGTGCTCAGTTGGGGTTTGTTTTGCATTTCAGGCAGCATTTCTGAAGCAGATAATCTAAAATGTGAAATCTGTCATGCTCAGTATCTGAGAACCGCAGTTGACTGAGATAAACTCTTCTCATTTCAAGCTAAGAGACTGTCAGTTTTCAGTGTTTTCATGCTTCACAGTTTGTCTCGGTATATGACATGTTAGCTAACACTCTCTGGGAGTTGATGCAAATGAAGCTCCGTGTGTTACGGGCACGTTAACCAAACATTACTGGACTGTGTGGAATTTGTTTCTCAAGTGCAGCAGTACGAAGTTAACTTGTTGCGAGTGCAGTGTGGGTCTCGTGTTTTCCATTAATTATAATCCTGTCAACACTGTTCCATATGTGAGCTGAGAGAGCAGAGCTGCCGTCTCACTGAGACTCGACAGTATATACAGCCACGACTGGCACAACGCTACAACTGAGGGAGGAGTGGGCCGGATATGCTCCCCTTCACTGGCAGGCAAAGGCTGCATTATGCTAATGCAACAAGCAGAGGAAAAAAGAGAGAGGGAAGAAGAGTGAACAAAAAAGAGAGTGTAAAGAAGAGAGGGAGAGAAGGAAGGAGCGGTGGTGTGAGAGAGAGAGAGCAGGAGAAGGCACAGTCTATACATGCGGGGGCGAACATGTTGTCATCTCCTGCATTTAAATGCCCCCCGCTTGCTCCTCTCCACACGTCATTTAAATTGGGTCAGACAAGTGTTGGGGAACCAGTTCAAACGCTTTGGCAAAAACAGTGAAACCCTTTCAGAGAAATGCAGACCACAAGCATGAGCCACTGTGAAGCTCTGCTTAGAAAAGCAAACATGTTTTGTGTTTTTAATTCAAAATCTGGACTTTTTTTTTTCCCACACAGAACATCACGCAGTCCTCCCTTCACTTTCATTTTGACCTCTGCCTTGATTCCCTTCTCCTGCTGATGAAGCCATACTGCAAAGGTGAATAGACTTAG
Source organism: Labroides dimidiatus (assembly GCA_030710495.1). Lineage (NCBI taxonomy): Eukaryota > Metazoa > Chordata > Actinopteri > Labriformes > Labridae > Labroides > Labroides dimidiatus. The sequence goes on along the minus strand of CM061161.1, from coordinate 22,879,292 downwards.
GATATAATAAAGGCACCATCAGGCATTGCGACTCACAGATTGCTACTGTAAGTACCTTTATGAAACTCCTTTTATACCCCAACTTCTTTTCCCAGAGATTAAAGCATGGGTGCATTTAACGGCGCTATCTACTGTAGGCTTAATGGCGTGGCATATAGAAAGGAGAATGCAAAGTGAGCACAGTGTGGGAAATATGTCAATGCACAATTTAAAGGTAAATGAGAAAGCTGGGAAGGTAAGCACATTCTCAGCAGAAAAAAATATATATATTCCAAGGCCCAAACACAAAAGATCCAGGTTTCACAGCTTCAGTGTTTCTCTGCTGCCCAAAGAAATGCCCACTTTGTACTAGCTGCAGGTTTGCTGCGTTCAAAACTTATTCCATCTCAAAGAGCCATGCGCAAATTCAATTTCGTGATACAGATCTGACCATTCTGTGTTGCATTTCGAATGCTTTGGTGAAAATATTAGAGAATATTATTGAAGGCAGCCTGAGGCGGGAGAGAAGTAAGCTGCTTAGGACCACAGAGTGAGTGGCTCTCTAATAAGATGTGCCTTGTTCATTTCTTATGGTCACACTTTGTTTAGTAACAAATGGGAGTTTAAATTTGTGTGCTTTTTTTTAATTCACAATTTTGTAGAAAAGTAGAAGAAAGTAAAGGTCACTATCTGGGTGGTATGATGGTGACCTTTACTTTCTTTTTCTTCTCTATATTTCCACAGTAAAGGATAAAAATATCATCAAGTTAGAGCTACTAACTTCCTTACTAACATGGTGGTTATGTTCAATACCTTATACTGATTGGTCAAAACCATAGGCTGTGTTTCGAATGGACAGTGTGGCTCTGCCTTTTACCATTGTACGGTTTACAGTCCCTCCATGAAGTTGCAATGTTGCGATCACAACAACTGATGCAAATTCAATTAATCCCCATGAATTCTGGGTAACCTTTTGCAAATTTGACCAATCATAACAGTTTCACCCGCCCCTTCCAGTTTTTCCAATCATAGCAGTCAGTCCCATGTGAAACTTGCTTCTTTGTTTATTCAGTTTGCACTATTACCCCATATTCCTCATGCCTGTTCACTTCATTTTACCCATGCCAGAATTTGCACCACTGCACTACTGTTTACCTCATGTCTGTTTACTGTTTACTATTTACTGTTTATTCTGTTTATACTGTTTACACTGTTTATACTGTTGATACTGTTTACTGTAGTATTTAAGGGTAGTCTTTATTTATTTCAGTTTAGTTTAGTTATTGTAATTTTATTACCCTGTTGCACCATGGGTCCGAGAGGACTGAAATTTCATTTATGCTATATGTCGAGCATGTGTAGCATATTTGACAATAAAGTTGACTTTGACTTCAGTTGCACACATCCATTAAAAAGCCTCTGATTTACCAACAAATATTGCAGCTAAGTACCATGAAAGGCAACTGTTTTGTAACATTGTGGTGGAACACAGACAAAAATCATCTACAGACAAACACTGTTTTACCACAAAACACACGAGGAGAACAACTGAAGGACAACACGAGATAGATCACAGTGACAAAGGCTGCATGCAGTTTGCATGAAACAAACGGTGTGTATACATGTATTGCTAAAGTTTTCATACTAAATGTGCTAAGAGACTAAGAGAGAGAGAGAGAGACCATCACTGGGTGACAACTTAGAACACTCAGTGCTGTTTTATTCTCACTGGATCAAATTACCTTTGATTTCAAATAGATCATGTATCTAAAATTGCTACTAGTTTTCCAATTTTTGCTAATTGCCACAATTGTATTTCAAAAAACATCTGAAAGCATCACAACATTCATTGCAATTTCTTTTGAAAAGCTGCCACTAAATCAGCGACTTCAGCCTGCAACAATCCAAAAAAAAAAGTCCATAAAATCCTGGAGGGACTGGGTTTTGAAGCCAACATGCCCCCACCTGAGGATCCACCATTGTGCAGCCTGACAACAGGGTCTCTGCAGTTTTCAACAACTCAAATTTAAAACATCTCAAAAGAATTTAAGACCATAAGGAATACGATTTAAGACCCATTCCACGTCCATACTGGCGAAAAAGTACAAATGACAATGAAAATCAGAGCGGCACGGAATTACGTACAAAGTATTTGAATTTATCCACAGCTCTGTATTTTCCAGACTATGAGTCACACTTTTTCATTGTTGCTGGTCCCGCAACTTATAGTCAGGTGCATCTTATATGTCAAATAAATAAGGTGCTGTGTTATTGGATACTTTTATGAAAAAAGGTTGCTTATTCACACATCGGACGCTCTGACTTGGACAGCCTGACAGCTAACTCAAAATCACAGCAAGGCTGGACAACAAAAGGCTGAAAAATAAACAGTCTAGTCTTGGGTTCACTACATGGAGTTTAAGCAAGGTTGGCACATGAACGGGTTGAAGAGACAAGACGATCTGGCACAGGACAGGGGGCAGGCGCTGACTGTAATACATGAGGTAAGGGGACAAAGGTGGAAATGATGAGGAGCAGAGATGACAACCACAACAGCGGGAAAAACACCAGGGCACAGAATGATGTGACCTTAAATAAGAGGAGACACGACTACAAAATAAAACCAGACATTCATGTTTGTCATGACACAGCCAGTCCCCTCAGTAGAGAATTTGTTATTGTCAACGCTCTAACCTCTTCTTAACTTTCCTTCCTAACTACTCCTGAAAAAACTACACAAGAACAGCAGCTGTCAATCATTGGGAATCGTGACCTGAAACCCTGTTTTTATCGTCTGAAAACTAATATAAAGAAAATTTTCAGAACAAACCGGACTTAAAAACCATGCAGCCCAATAATATCTTCATATCACCACAACATACGGATGAGAAAAACATTTCTATGAGGTGTAATAATTTTTTAAAGTTTGACCACAGCCCATCTGGAATGAATAGAGAGGCAGAGTTTTTGACCTATAATGCAGCCAGCCACCAGGGGGAGCAGCTTTTTGTGGCGACCTCACATCAAGCCAAGTGAGATTTATGGTCAAAACCCAATAACAAGGGTTATTGATTCTGAATACAAAGGTCCTAAACAACTAGTGAATATGTGTGTCAGCTCTTTGATAAAGATACATGATTAGTTAAGACGTGAGGTGGCTTGAAAGCTATGTATTGTAGCAATGGCTGCCCCCTCAGAGAGAGTCCTCTCAAAATAAATCAGATTTTTAGATCAGTCATTAGACTCAGTTAGAGTAGATGTGTAGTGTCGGTCAGTGGGGAGGAGACACTCTTCCAATGCTTCCATTGGTTTTGGTTTTAAATACATATATTCTAACATGTTCGGCTCTCACCTTGGATCTTTGCTTCTTACATTTTATCAGTTCATTTATCATTTTATCGTTCAGTGCACCTGACACTTTGCACTGTGCTGTTACTCAGCAATGCTTTGTTTACTGTTATCCCAGGTTTGCTGCTGTCTGAGCTGATGGATGCTTCCTGCAGGAGGCCGCTCTCCCTAACAGCCAGCACATCGACAAACGTCACTGCATCTTAAAACAAGGACACTTTGATTGATTCATTTCCGTGCTGTTGCCTTCATTTGTAATTACCCTTATATTTTTACGTCATTACCACAACCTGCTCGCCCACAGGCTGATGGATAATACATCTCTATCTTCTCCTTCACAGGCTTTACTGCATCAATGCAATACAAATTCACTGTTTATGGCTGTCTGACAGAGTGGAGGAAACCTCTTACTGAAGGCTTAGTAACCGCTTATAGAAGAGAGGAGCAAGGGTGAAAGAGTAGATCACTTCAGTATGGAACACATTAAGTTAGAGTTTCTAATTCACTTTCACGGATTCTGTTTTTTATACCATAATACAAGTCAGCCACCATGAGACATTTAAACGCAACAGAATGTAAAACAGCTGGTTTCTGATCTCTGGGCCACATTTACAACCCAACAAAAAATAGTTCAAAGACAACAAAATACAAAAGTCAGTGGAAAAGTGTTTTTTTTTTTTTGGTATACACATTTATTTTGATTACACTTTTCAAACCATTTCAGACCATACACTGTTTTTTTTTTTAAAAAATGGATGTCATCTCCCTCGGCTTGAACTGAGTTTTCCACAAACTGCTTACCCTGGTGGCTGGCTGCAGTATACGTCAAAAACTCTGCCTCTCTATTCATTCCAGATGGGATGTGGTCAAACTTTAAAAAATTAACACACCTCATAGAAATGTTTCTCACATCCGTATGCTGTGATCATATTTGGATAGTACAGGGCTGCATTCTGTTCAGGTCCTGTTTGTTCTGATTTTTATCTTTTATCAGATGTTAAAAACAAGGTTTTATGTCCTGTGTCAGGATGACTGACAGCTGCTGTACTTGTGTGTGTAGTTAAAAAGAGATTAGACTTCTACTGCACAGACTCTGGCTGCACAATGGTGGCCTCTGACAGAGATATTTTGGCTTCATAACCATACAACGGTAAAAGGCAGAGCAATACAGTTCATTGAAATGGTTAGCACCTGAGTCCAGAAGACGGTTTCATTGGCTGCAGTTTATTTTCAAATGTATTTATAATAATTACCCTCCATATTTAAAACAGTATTTGACCCCATATAGTTCACAGCATTACTTATGCCACACTGACAATTTTTTTTTTTGTTCCAAGAATTCAGAGGGAAATTGGTAATTTTCCCTTTAAATTTTAAGCTCTGATTGGAAAATTTGCGTCATTTTCTAAAATATATCACTTCTTTTCACCTCTTTAAGAAATCCCTTTTTATTCACTTACAAAAACACTGTTCTTGTCTCTGACAAACTACTGACAACAATATGGATCTGTGGTGACCTGTGCATGAACTACATCTTATAGATGGTGACTGTATGTACTGTTGATGATGATAGGTATATAACATATAGTATATAATATAACATGATGGGTGTATGATATAACATGATGGATATATAATACCATTCATATATAATTGTGAATCTAGATGGTTTGGGGGACAGGGAATGGCTGGGACAAGAGTGTATTGTGTAGATGTTACTGTCTTGTGATGTACTGTTTTGTTATAATGTCCTGTTTTTTCTTGTATATCCTGTCAAATAATGCAGTATTGCTTTAATGCTATGTCTTGTTTCTATATGTATGTTAAGGACTCCCTGGAGAAAACGAGATGATTCGTCTTAAGGACCTATCCTTCAATCAGTCAATTAAATGCATATGCACAGGGCCCTTCTGACTATAGCATGGCATCTTTATTTTTTCTATCACTCTGTAATGGTTTTTAGCACATGGAGTCAGATCCATGCAGTAGTAACGTGTGCAGAATGTAGTCTGTGTTGTCTTACTGAAATATGAAAGATTCCATTATCATTAATGGAGCCTTTCTAGATGTGGAAGTTATACTCACTTCTCAATAATTCCAAGTTCAACTTAATTGAACCTAAAGTTATTGTTGGCTATCTCAACACATTTACATGGAACTGTTTGACATAATAAATTTTATTAAAGTCAGTGTTTCATTTTTTGAATGTACCCATGAGCGTTTATGCATCCTTGGACCATGACAGATGCTGACTTTATGAGCTACGTTTGGGTAAGAAGCTGAGTGCTCCCTCTTCTCTGAAGAACAAATAATGTTTCCACGGTCTGATGTCTTTATTTAGCCTCAGTGCATTTTGAAAATACAGTGATGAGCCATATCTGGTTTTGATGCAGTGCTGATAAAACTGATTTACTTATAATTCACTTTTATACAATAATATGATTATTCATCAGGTTACCACCTGATGTTAAAAGGTGTTACACCTCTTTCTGTACTGTATCGCCTCACCCCTATTTTTTTCTCCTTTTTTTCTTGAATGTGATGACGACATCAAATTAGACATCAACATGTACTTTTTATAACTTTTACAATATTTCAGTTTCCAAGATATTTTGTCTATTTCTGTTTTAACTACATTGTGTGCAGTGTCCCAGTGTTTTGGGAATTATGACTACAGAAAATAAAGAAAAAGTATATCCTGCCTGGGCTAGCTGCCATAAGTGTCTAACCTTTTAAACAGTACTTTATTATTATTATTATTATTATTATTATTATTATTATTATTATTATTATTATTATTATTTGTAGTGTCCTGAGCTAAGGCCATGGTTTGACTCTCAACAGATGTCTTTGAACTGTTTGTTTTCTTCCTTTCGACAGTGTCAAACATACACACTGTAAGAGCTAAATGAGAAGACAAAACAAAATGAACCAATAATCCAAGGCCAATGGAAGTATTTACAACGCAAATCTCTAAGCAAATTGTGAAGTTAAATAACTGTTAAAACTTGCACACATTTAACTGCTAAAACAGTGAACAAAACCTCGCAAGATTCATTTGAAAGCATTCAAGGTGCCAAACAAACAAACTAGATCCTCCGATTACGTTAAATACAAAAATAAGTATGAAAACAAAAAGATTCGGTACCTTGTTCCCAGTTTAGGAGGATACTAATAATTTACTTTACTGCAGCTCGTGTTACATCTGGCAGTGCTTGTAATGTTTTCATCTTATGTCCCGCACTGCCAACACAGAACCCAGCCTTCAAAATAAAAGGCCCGCTTAAATTCATCAATAAAGAAATAAAATAACAAACAAAGGAAAAGAAATAACCATGAAACAAAAGGCACCCTGATGTCAAATGACATACCTGGGTCATTTAAACTATTATTAGATGTCTGTTGCCTCTTTTTTTACCCATCTTATCTGGTTGTATTATGTTTTAATGTGACCCCTACATGTAAAAAGAACAGTAAAATTTTACTCTAATCATAAGTCAGCCACACATATGTTTAATCGATGGTCATTAATTCCTTGACAGTTTTGTAAAATACTGTTTTATCAGTAGTTGGTGAAAATAAAAAAAATGAGGACCATGAGGTTTGTTTATCAGCCCTAAAGCCAAGGATGTTGCTTTTTAAGCAATAAGTGATTTTGCATTAAATTCAAACCTGGTGGAAATAGTTTTGTGGAAAAGAAGAAACCCCCTCATCTCTTGCGTTCCTTTGCTCCTGTGTTGCCATTTCTCCTATCTTCTATCTCCCCTCCTAATCCATTTCTCCTTTTTAAGGTATTCCTGTGGTCCATCCACCTCATTCCCACTGGGTCCATGCCTTAGGAAGATGAATGAGCCACATCTGATGTACAATCCTGCAGGTAAGAGAGCAGCCAAGAAATCTCTGACTTTGCTGGATGAGAATCCAAAGGACTGTGGCCCCCTGAACGGAGAATGCCAGCCCTTTGCTGCACCCTGTAGACGGTGAGGGTGTGGGGGGGATGGGGGTTGGAAATCATTTCTAAATCTGCCACGGCCTTTAAGAATGATGTTCACCTCTCTGTCATTTATTCTACTCGACCTGTTTGCGCGGACAAGGTCAATCTAGCTTGTCGGCCCCCCCTCCATGCTTCTGGATTGCTCTCTTGGCCACTTCAGAACCCAAAGTGGTTGGATAAAGTGCTGTGCCACCAGCTCAGCCTGCACCTGTGGCTGCAGCACAGTTCTGGTCTTCATGGGTGTTTGTGTGCCCGGGTGATGAAGCAGAGGAAACTTTCTGTGTGTGTGGGTGTACTGAAGTGCATAATTGCCTGGCACAAAAGGCCACTAATTTCTTCACTTAGACAACCACTTGCTCAGCCCAGCAGCTTCTCTGAGTGCCCCGCTGTTTTCAGTTTGACCTACAAGTCTCCAGTCAGTGTCCCCCAGTCTCCTTGTCCTCCGTCCTTGTGAATAATTACAGACTTCATTCTCACTTGTGTATTTAATCACTTAATCCTTCCATTTATTTGAGGATTCAGCGTTCAAAGACGGAAAGAGAATTAAAAGCACTTTGTCCAACACTGAGCCACAATTGCAGATATGAGGCCTCGGCATTCTGCAGGATCGGATGCTGAAGTACGGCCAATGGATTGGGGAGCTGGTCAGGCAGTGTGGGCTGTCAGAGCTAGGATGTGCTCAGATGGCAATAAATCCCAACAAATCCCATTGCCCTCTGTCAATTATGAGCCATAATCCTTTTCTTTTCTGAGAGTCAAATGGGCTGTGGGCACAGCTCTCACACTGGAGCACTGGGCTCAGGCACTGGTTACCCTTACAAAGGCAGGTGGTAATGGAGAGGAAGAGCAGTTAGCATAATAACTATCAGGTAAAATATCAGACACTATCTTACACTAACTATGTTATGATGACACTGTAGATGAAGACCCCTGTAAATCTGAGTGGGAGACCCCATTCTTTGCTGAAGAGAATTTAGTTATGGCTTGAAACCTATAACTTTATGTGTTGCCAATTTAACTTATTGAATGAGACCAACTTAACACAACAAATGTCACACAGGTGGTTATGATAACTACTTTCAGGTAGTTTGCAACACAATAGAACATTTTTTGTGGTCACTTAACTAAAGAACGATTTTCAGGCCAATAATTTTAAGTTTTCGTTTTTAAAGTGTACTTTAAGTATCTGTCAACTGCAAATCTCAGTTTGGGCTGCACGGTGGCACAGTTCAAATCCCGGTTCAGGTAAGGTGTGTCTTTCTGTGTGTAGTTTGCATGTTCTTCCCATGTGTGCGTGTGTGGGTTCTCTCTGGGTACTCCACAGTCCAAAAACATGCTCACTAGGTCAACTGGTGATTCTTAATTGCTCGTAGGTGTGAGTGTGAAAGGTTGTCTGTCTCTGTGTGTCAAAAGGAATTCATATCATCGTATGGACCCGGTTTATGCATGGTTTTTGCAGCTTCGTGCAGATGAATGATGTCATTGTAGCAGCTTCACACCCTCACACGGTCCTTTTCTGGCATACCTCCAAAATTTTCTAATTGCCGTGCGGAGACACGCAGACAAACAGGAGCTCCTTGTGTCAGGAGTACAAAAAGTACTGCCATTAATATGATTCATCACACAGAGATCACTGTGATAACTGTGTGATGAACAATTCTTGCCGTGAAATTGTGGCCAAACTCAGCAGAGAAGAGGAATTTGTAAAATAAATAAATAAATAAAAACACTTTGGAAACAGTGTGTAAACAAATTCTTCTTCTCTAGTTTAGTGTTGTGGTAGAAGTGCGTTTGCGATACACTGTTTGGGAAATGACGCCAAGTGGTGTGTGAAAAAGACACATCTGTTTTGTTGTTTGGATCTCATATGTTTCATTTCTGCACGTCACATTCGTGTGGAGCGCATAACCAGCCCTTTAAAATTCTCTGATTCAAAAAATGTCAAGTGTTAGCCAGGTGTGAAAGCCCTCAATTACTCATGCATCACGGTCATAGGAACAGCGCCTGTTATTCAGCACAAGCAGTATTCAAACAAGCTTGAAATCACCCATGTTCTTTGATGATCTCTCATCAGCATTCCGGCACATGATAACTAAAACAAAGTCACAACTTCACCTAGTGGTCAAAAGCAGTACTGCAGTGTCCTCTATGAGGTCCACCCTGTGTCCTTTAACCGTGGAACCCAGCCATAAGCTTCTGGGAACAAGCCGTTGTTGTCTGCATTTCAGATTGAAGCGGAGGTGGTTGCGATAATCCACCATCTTTCTGCAGGACTTCTCATGCTCCTGTACCAGCCGAAGGGTATTCAACCCAAAATGTGTTCCAGTATATCCATGTAGATTCTCATTCATCCAGGTCATGGTTATTCTGGATACTCGAACAAGGCAACTGGACTGTTACAGTCCAGTTGCCTTGTTGGAGTCAACTGGATGAATGAGAATCTACATGGATATAGTGTCCTCTATGGTTCAAATTACCCATGTATTCTTGCTGTAGAAGCCTATCCTCATCTTTAAGCATTGCCGTTTGCTAAAGCAGATCGTACTGCACATGCGGCAGTTGTGACATACTCTAAAATGTGAGTGGAAGTGAGGGCCCGTTGGTTTTACATTTTTTTTTTGGCAATATATAATTTGGGCAACGAACATCTGAGGAGCTTCTTGGGAGTTGAAAAGAGTTGTCTCTTTTTCTTGAACCGAGCCAAAAAAAAAAAAAACAGCTCTCTAAAAAGAGCTGGGATTCCCTCACCACACCTCAACCTCAGCACTGTTAGTTCTGTAATGATGACTGTCAAAGTAAATCAGTTTCAGTCAATGCATCTGAATTTAATAAACGTCTCTGGCCTTGGTTACACCCTGCTGTTATTTTTGCTGTGTGTAAACCGTTACATGTCCTTGTGTGACCTTGGAGGTAGCCTGAGCTTGTATTTCTCTTGTTTGATTTACACTGAACTGTTCCATTTCTCGTCTATTTTTGAACTAGATAGTGAATAAAACACACCTGAGGTGGTTCTGCAGTAACCCGGCAGCACATTTGATCACTGCCTGAGTAAAGTTTGAATTCACGTTTAAAAGCAGACAGCTGTGACTGAGCGATGTGACTGATGAGACGCTCCCATCAGAGATGTCTGGATTTAAAAATAAGTCTTGTGTCCCTTTTGCTCGATTCTTGTGTGACTTTTTAAACAATCCATTCAGAGCAGCTTTCAAGGAGTGGGATCACTGAGACACTCTTTTATCTCTCACCCCCATGACTTCACATTTTCTGTAAAACATGAAAATAATAATAAAAAAAAATGCGATACAACCACTTTAATGGATTAGGAAAGCCGATCTGTCATAAAACACCCTCTTGTGTTTGTACGTCACATTGAGCAGAAGGGACTGGAGGTGTGACAGTTGAATGAAAGGTCAGCAGAGGAGTGAGAGAAAGTGATATTATGAAGAGAGGAGCCAACAGAGATCATAAAATCAGAGAGCAGACAGGTCAATGTGAATTTATTTCACATGCAAGCGAAATACCACCGTGTCAAAACACGCAACTTAAGAAATTAAATCCAATAATTCATGCAAACAGCTGGGACCAGCTGATTTATTCGGTGTGCTCTGCTCGGTCTGAATTAGCCATAAAAAGTGATATAACATTTGCAGGCTCTGCACAAATGATATGTAGGTTGTATGTTTTGTCATAACAGACGCAATTCATCTTCTGCAGCTAATTGAGTCAGCCTTGACTTTAGAGGGTCAGTATCTTTCTTTCTGCTGAGAGTTAATTTCTTAATGTAGTACAGAGCGTGTGCTCACGTTGTAAAATATGGGCCATCGCGGTCTCAGTTTTACAACTCTACCAGAGCCAAACGGTATTTATACTTGGTGTTTACAGCCAGAGGATTCACAGCTTCTTCTTACAAGCCAGACTCTTTATGCTTTTATAATTTTCTATCATGCTGATCAACTCTGACCAAATGGTATTAATTTTCTTAATTTAAAGCTATTAGTATTATGACTACTTGCAAGGGAAGTGCAATACAGTGTTTACAAGCCAATGGGTACTTCAAATATCACCCCACTAAAGATCCACACAGCAAAACAGACCTGGTAATAATGATGCCTCAGAGTTGGGATTAATAGGACTTACTATCATGGATTTAATATTCAGTTATATTCAGTTGAGTTGCTGTTGTTACATCAGTCATGTGGTTTAATGGTTGAGCAGCTCATTACATATCTGAAGGACTGAGGGTTCAGTCCAGCTCCTCAGTGTCTAGCAGGCCTGGGTGTGTAAAGGCCCTACAGATTGACAGGTGTCCCACCCAATCAGAGACATCAAAATAAGATGAATGGATGAAAAGATATTGATTTTTTAAGTATCTTTTTCTTAACGCAGTTTATACTTTATCAACCTGAATATAAGACAAGTTTTTTTGTTTGTTTTTTTGATCATTGAAAACAATGTGAAAATGTGGGGCTGTCTTATAATCAGAGACTAAGTTTTGACACATGCTGATGGTTGTCTAGGGTTGCTACACGACCGCAACAGCAGAGGGCACAAATTTTTTATAAAGCCAGTGACCTCACTGAGGCTGTGGTGATCGGCCAATCACAGCACAGGAGCGACAGGTGATGAACGGAGATCGTCCGTGATCGTCCAGAGCAAAGTTGATCAAAAGTTGGGCGAGTAAACAGACGACTGAGGTGAAGTTATGATATATATATATATATATATATATATATATATATATATATATATATATATATATATATATATATATATATATATATATATATATATTTATTTATTTACATACATACATACATACATACATACATACATACATACAGTGCTGGAAACAGATGAGAACATGGACACTGACATACTTTATTTCATGTTTTTTATGTTTGTTTATACTAAATTTTATAATTTCATCTTCCACAAACCCGAATTTACCTTTCGGGATTATTCTATTGTATTCTATTCTATTCTATTCTATTCTATTCTATTCCAATCTAGAAAAGTCTACTTTATCATTTATAACTATGCTGTGTCTGTTTGTTCTGGGGGTTCATTGTCAGGTGATCATACATGACACTACATGAACAGAACTGGATGTGTCTTGCAAGTCTGATCCTCTCACATTTCATTCAGCAGTTGTACCTTTCCTGGGAAAATATCCACTCAGTAACCACTTTATTAGCAACAGCTGCCTGATGAAACAAACAGCCTGCTCCTCGAAACATCCCAAAATGTGGCTGGAGCGCAGCACACCCATCAAGCCAATCCAGTCAAGAGGTTCTGTCACTGTTTGACTAAATCTCAAAATGAACCAGATGAGTCATCCATGTGTCTTTGAGTGTGATGAAACTGCTGGCCCCAGACACGGGGAATTCAAAGTGTGGAAAACAACAGGAGCTGCATCCTCAAGAGTCTGTGGTTTACAAAAGATGGTGTGTTATACACTTAAAATTGGAGAGTTAACAGCACTGCATGTTGTTGAAACACTTCATCTCTGAGAGAGGTCAGAGGGGACTGGCCAAACTTGTTAAAAGCTTGGGGAAGAGGCTGCCAGAACAGCAGCTTTTGGAAAATGCATAGCTAAACAAAACTTGCAGAATTTTGGAGAGAAAAGGCAACATCAGCAGAAGACTGCATCAGGTTCTTCTATTACTTCTCTGAAGTGTGGACAAATGGTGTAAATATCACTGTGTGGGGTCAGCTGTGCTTAGAGTGGGCTGATAGTACATCCAACAGCTCTTACTGACATATTTATTAACTATTAAACTAACGTCTGAATGCTATCGGTTAACTGAAATATACTTTAATTTTTTCTGGTTTGTTGTAAAACGGTAACAATATTTCAGATCGATCTGTCAGCCACTACGATGGAGATCATGGAAAGACTCAAATGACAGAGCTTCAGAGATGAGATCTAAAAGCTAATCAAGCTCATTTTCTCAGTGTTTTTGGAAAAAAAAAAAAAAAACATGTTTTGGGTGAAATCAGCCTGTGTTCTGCCAATTACTAAAGAACCTTGAAAGGTAGAAACTTTTTATTTTTCTGATAAAAGAAGAGAGTCTACTTTTCTTTTGGTAGATCTAATATTTACAAACTCATTGTAGACAATATTCAGTGGGTTTTGAATGATCATTCAAAATGCTCTAAAATGGTTAATAACATCTAAAATACATGACCCTGTGGTAGGATGCATTACATGCATCCTTTTGTACATGCAACATCATACTTGGGTGTAACTTGAGGTTTGTTGTCACCACACTGGAATGCTCCAAAATGAAAACTAAAAATTCTCTTCAGTTTCTGATAAATGAGAAGAAACAAGTGAAAAGTGCCTCCTAATGGTCCGCCATGAAAGTGAGTAAATTTTGTATTTTTTTTACAGAACATTAAAAAAGGCAAGTTCTACAGGGACTCACAAAAGTTTCCTTGAAATCCATTGATGAACTTACAGGTAAAATCATCATGTATCAGTGGCTCAAGCTGGGATCAGTAAAAATAAAATCAAATAAGGAAGAGAAGACCAGCAGGGGTCCTGGGTCTTATACAATTTGAGACAGTCTGACTGCATTGATGTAGGGAATCTTTATGTGACATATTGAAGTATTTTTTCCCCTCTGTAAATGTTAGGTTGGAAGTATCTTCATCATTGTCTCCTGATATTATTCAACTTCCTGTCTGGGTCTTGTCTCATTAATCAGGATTATTTGGTATAACTATCTGCCAACTACATACACTCCTTAACAAAATCTAGAGACTGAGAAGTAATTACATTACTCTTTCAGCTCCTCCCTCCTGGACTTTTGCTGTTTGCACACTTAGATGAACATGATTTAAGTCTCAACTTGTAACACTGTTCCTATTCTCTCTACTGCTCATCGTTTTGCTAACTCACAGATTCACTCACCAGCTCTGCTGCTGTTGCCTGGATTGCAGGACAGACTCCAAAAATTTCAACCATCCATATTGTTTAAGTCAAGTGTATAGCGTGCTAACAGAAGCTGATGCTGTTACCTCGTTGTGAACAAACAGAAGTTAAATGTCCCTGAACTGACGTGAGGTGTGTGATCTGGTTGAGTCTGCTACTGTTGTTTTGTAGAGTTAGACACTGTGGTCAAAGGGTTGTTTGGAGGGAAGATGGAAAATAAAATAGACTGAAAGCCCTCACTGATGACATGAAATGATGACACTTTCTAAACCCTCCTGTTGTCCTCGTGCTCTGTATACACCCAGTGTCCTCAGGGTCAAAACGACTCGCCTTCACTAAAACCTCAATATTAAGCAGCTAAATTGAATTTTTAACACCAAATCTATTTTGCCTGAAGGAAAAACTTGTCATTCACCACAAATTGTGTGAATCCTTGAGTTTTCCCTCTCCACACGGCAGAAAGACTGCATTTATTCAGAAGACACCACTCGTTTCTGACACTGTCAATTGTATTATTATTTAGCCGTCCTGGCTAGTTTCACGCCCTGGGCGAACCCCCCACCCCCACCCACCTTGCCTTTTTTTCTTACAGTGACACACAAACCTGTATGACCCTCAGCAGCAGGTTGACCTGACAAAAGGGGTGCCCACAAAAAATGACATGGAAGTGGCCTTTTCTTGTTTTATTTTGCAGGCTGCTCTTGCTCTCTCACATAGAATGCACCCTGGGCGGTTGCCCACATTGCCCACAGTAAAAACTGTCCCTGTTGTTTACTGTATATATGGTAAGCAATATTTTTTACAGTATTTCTATAGCAGAAATGTGTAGTTTTGAATGCTTTCTTATTATTTTTCATCCCAATGAAACAGTTTTTTTTGTTTTTTTTCTTAGTCAACAGTGTGAGAAAATTTACAAACAAAAATTTGAACAAAAAAACATACAGTCAACTAATTGTGCAGCCTTTACAGATGTATTTCTGACACCTGCAGCACAGCCTGTGTTTTACAGTCCTTTGGGGGGCAGAACTGAGCCCTCTTCCTCTTACCTGCCCCAGCTGGGGCAGCGTCTGTGGTCTGAGATCTAGACCTCTAAACAGCTTTAACAACTGCTGCTAAGGCTCCTGTGGGGGGGGGCATGCTTCCTTCTTCCCATGAGTGGACTTCTAACCTCTGTAGGGTTTGTACCTGCACACATACAGACGAGCTCTCCTGATGAAAAGTAACAAAATTGCCACCTTGTCTTTTCCCACATTTGTAGACACTCTCGTCTATAGTGACCCCCCCCCCCCATGTCTTGTCATGTTTGTGTCTGCTACTGATTAATCTTAGACCGAACTGAAGCAGTCTCACATATTTGTGGAGTGTAACTGACTGTGACTGTGATTTAGAAACTGTTCTTAGACCCAAAGACACATTTTATTTTTTAATTTTTTATTGTACAGCTCACATGAAAATATGAATAAAGGCAGCATTTCACTTTTTTATAATGTTGGGTCAATCTGGGAAAAGTCATCAGTTTATAATTTTTGAAACTGTAATTTTGGAAGTTTTTTCACTGCTGTTCAACAGGAGGGTTAATTTGAGGTCAGACAGTTTTGGTTCTCCGTATAAACACTTATTGGCATCTTTAATCACAGTCTGGATCTATAAGACTGAAAACTGAAATAAGAAAAAAAATCAGATGGTATAACTTGTTTTATTTGACAGCGTGTGTCAACACATTGGGAAACCTTGAGATATAACAGTTTTAGACTTTGGACAGAGTGTCTCTGATTGCAAAGCCGCCACAAGACCAGACAAGTCTTGTTTTTCAGCTTTGACCCCCCTGGGCTCCTGACACAGACACAGATTGGCCAGAAGTCATTTCATCCTGACATATGAAAACACCTCTTGGAGTATGACTGATTGTCCTCCCCCCCTGAGACAAGCAGAGGGTCCTCTCCTCCTCCCCATCTCTGCAGTGACCACTGAAAGCAGAACCCACAGAAAGACCACAGGCCTGTTCTCTCTGCTGTCACCAGACGCCCACTCCAGAAAGCCACCCTCCCCCCTGCAGGATTTACTGCTTATATAGGGACACTCCCGTCCCGTACACAAACGCTGCTCCATCGTCCATCTCATCTTCTCTGAGATGATGAGATGAACACTGAAAGCAGCACCCTCACAGCATATTTAATAATTCCAGTAAATACTTTCTGGCTGAACAAACAAGTTTAAAGAATAAATCTCGTATATTTCACACATTTATTCTCTTATTTTTAACTCTTATCCTCTCAGTTACTTCCTCAGAGTCAGGTATGTGAGGTGTGTTCTGCTCACGTGTTCTGTTCTCCGCCTCTGGTTGTACCCTCCAGCAGAGATGAGGAGTGGGCTATTGAGGTCTGGTACCTTCATTTTCCTCTTGCTCTACTGCCCCAGATTTTCTTCTTCACTCTCAAAGAATAAGTCATCATCCCAAACTGACTCCGAGCTGTGTGATATCACTGGAGGCAATATTTAGACTTCACACAGCTCCCTCTGGAGCCACTAAAGGGGTTTTTGGTGAAGCACTCCCCTTGACCTATAGCAGACTTTGATGTATTAAATGTGCAGGGCTGCCCCTGGTCAGAGCAGGGTCCTAAGAAGAGAGTCCTAGAACCCCCCCCCCCAAAAAAAAGTGCACTTTAACTTCACATGTTCCCTTCCCAGAGAGATAAATAAAAAATTTTATTTATTGAATTTAGAAATAGTACTAAAAACTGCACAAAACCTTTGTGTACATGGTCTAAAGAACTGTGTTAAATCTCATGTGGAAACTTTTGTTTAATCAGCATAAAAGTTTGAAATGTAACTCACCAGTGAGACATTAGTTATCGAGGCAAAGTTCCACCCCAAAGCCCTGTAACTACTCCTTATGCTCAAATTTATTTCCTCTGGCATCTTAATTATGCTAATTTTCTGGACCAAGCCATCCATTTAGAAGGCCAAGAGAAGCCAAGTAGGCAGTGGGATGTGTCACATGTAAATTAGATGTAAATTAGATGTAAATAAGTTGTCAGAGTGTATTAATTTTACTCAACTGAATCCAATTTGTCAATCTGGATCCCAGTCACTGCTGGTTTTGAATCCACGTCTTGGCTCGTTTTGATGCCGTGTGACAGTCGAACAAGTCAGACACAGAGAGGTGAACTCTCTGCATCATCCCACCAGTCAGTGAATGATTGTTTCTTGATCTAACAAATTGAGTTAGAGCATTAGAGACAAGATCAGGACACAATTCATCATTCCATGTTTCATGAAGAGATGTCAGAAATTATTCCGATGTTGCTGAAAGTTGAAGACACTGAGCGTTTTCTGACCCATTAAAACAGATGTGATCTTTCTCCTTTCATCACATATATTTACCTGTGGTTTACTTATATAACATATATGATATGCATTTGAAGTATTATGCTGGTACCACAAAGTAACGTTAATCAGTTTACTCTGCTATGCAGCCGATAAAAAAAAAAAAAAAAGAAAAAAAGGTTAAAATAATAAAATAATATCTTTGAATTCTGCACCACCTTCTAATGGCGCCAAAAACCTGGGTCTGTTGAACGAAGAGACCAGGTCATGGAGGTGTGTATTTCATCTATGGCTAAGTCCTGCCCTCAAACGCAATGAGCCAATCACAGTGCTTATAGCAATCCCATATACTTGGACATTCTCTGCATGGACGTCCATTGAAATGCAAAAAGTCAGTTTTCTTTTGGTTTTATGAGGTTTTTCTGAGATATTAAGTTTAAAAAGGTGTTCATGGCTACATGTAAGGCTGGGTGATGGGGTGTATTTTTTAACCCTTTCCTTAAAACACATCTCAACTCAGAAAAGTGTCTTCTTTGGATAAAGTTGTGCTGTTGACCACAACATCAACTCAACGTGAATAAAATTAACAAGGATGTTCACATCTGTTCTAAGGTAAGTCAACTTTGTATGTGAGGCAACATGTTGTTACTTTGCTGAAAAGAAATATAAAGTTATCTTTAACACTAGAACCGCCACAGCAGTCTGACGGACAGTTTGGGATTTTCTCTAATGTTAGCTAAAGTTAGCCTAGCGTTAGCTCCTAGCTGTGTTGTTCATCATGTCTCTTTGTTTGTTGGAGTTCATTGGTCTGTTTTGTTCTAGTTTTTGTTCTTTGGTGATCGTCCATCATTGTTAGCTGTTGTCCAAAGGGCTCTAGTTAAACTAGCGTTAGCTTCTGGAGCTTAGCTTCATTAGCTTATCTGTAATAGCCCAGATAACAAAGGCTGATAAACGTTCTGCTGAATGATTCAGTGTAAATACTGTAGCTCCAAACTAACAGAGACTCTCTTGGTAAAGATGGTAAAAAGGAGGTTAGATTTTTCTCCTGACTGATGCTGATCCTCTGTCTTGTTGTCCGAGATGCTGATGGGAACCAGATGTGGTTTATCAGGTTTGCTCTGGGACCTGGAAGTTTTGTCTTGTAACTGAAGCTTTCAACAGTAAATTGATTCATATATCCCTCCAATGAGGAGTTTAGACCCTTTTGATGCCTTTTAGATGATATGTGATCTTTCTGTCTCCAAAAATCACCTGTGAAATGTCTCACTTATGACAGCTGCCAGCAGGGCTTAGCCATAGATCAATTCTACCCTCATAGCTTAAATCATGCTATATTTGTCATGACTCACGCTCACTTTATCAGGTCCACCTTGTTAGTACCTGGTTGGACCCACCTCTATCTTCAGAACTGTCTTAATTCTTGGTGTCATGGATTCAAGCTGCTGAAACCTTCCTCTGAGGTTTTGTTCCATTTTGTTTTGATAGTATCACACAGCTGCTGCAGATTTGTGGTCTGAACATCCATTATGAGAATCTCCTGTTCCACCACACCCCAAAGGAGCTCTACTGGACTGAGATCTGGGGACTGTGGAGGCCGTTGGAGTCAAATGAACTCATGGTCATGTTGAAGAAAGTAGTCTGAGATGATTTGAGCTTTATGACATGGAGCGTTATCCTGCTGGAAGTCTCCATCAGAAGATGGTCCACTGTGCTCATAAAGGGATGAACATGGTCAGCAACAAGACTCAGGTAGACTGTGGACTTTAAACCAGGCTCAGGTGGTACTAAGGGGTCCAAAGTGAGCCAAGAAAATCTCCCTCACACCATTAGACCAGCAGCATCAGCAGGCTGAAGAGTTGACCCAAGACAGGATGGATGTGGAGCAGAAATCCAGACTCCTCAGACCAGGAGAGGTTTTTCAGTCTTCTATGGTCCAGTTTTGTTGAGCCCACGTGGATTGTAGCCTCAGTTTCCTGTTCTAGCTGACAGGAGGGAATTTACAGCTTGCCCAGTTGAATTTATCAACCAAACATGAATTACTGAACAGACAAGGTTAGATACAAAAGATAGAATGAACTTTCTCATGTTACTCGTAGATAAAAGACAAACACGTTACCATTTTAGAATTCAACTTTCACCCGGTCCAGAGAACAGCCATGCAGTCGGTCTAAATCCTCTAAAAAGTCATTGTTTCCCATTTTCAGTTGAAAATGTCAGAGAGGTAATTATCTCTAATGTTTGTGTTAAAGTCTGAGTGGACTTTGTGCTTTAATGGAGAGCACTAAAAACTCTTAGTGCTTCAGTTCTGGAGCTCTCAATATGTTAATGGGATGGACAGAACATGGAGGACAACTCTCTGTATTATACTGTTAAATTATCTGTGCAGACTTTCCCCTCAGTCAACATTTGGCTAGAAAAGTCCCTCTCTGAACTCGTACTCTGCCATTTCATAACTGCTATGAAATGACCGTTTTTAACAGAGCTGTTGTGGTGGACAGTTTTAAACTGAGCACCAACTTTGCTGGATCGCTAAGAAAGAAAGAAAGAAAGAAAGTGAAATCACACCTTTTTTTTTATTCCTGTGAGCCTAAACAAATAACATTAGATAACATAACACAACAGTAACACTTAAAATACACCGGCTGCGTGTTCAGTCAGCACACTGCATGACTGGCAGCTAAAGACAGACCATTGAGTTCCCACATTTTCCTCTCCATTAATAAACCTCTCTTCATTCGTGTTGTGCTGTAAAACCTCAGACTTGTTGACTCCTGGCCTGCCTTTGCTCATTGAGACGTTTTGGTAAATCTAAATGCAATCTGGTTTTGACATGGTTTATTTTATTTTGAAATTCTCAGGCTCTCAGGTAGTTTCCGTGCAGTACTTCCTGTCCTGCTCGATCATCACTGCGCTGAATAGATGCATCACAACAATAGAATGGTTGTGTATTAGCTCCAAACAGCTGGACCGCAACGGAATAGATCCAGTCCAGGACAACATACTGACTTGAATTGAAACCAATTTGATCTGGTGCCATGACAAAGCGGAGACGGACTGGAAACACATCTGGTGTATTTCAGCTGTAAGAGTGAAATATTTATCATCTACTAAGAGCTGCAGTGTTTATAAGATTTGTTACGCTCAAACTTTTCAGTGTTCAAAAAACTTTGACCTCTTGATGACCTTAAAATATAACATAAACTCTGCAAATAGTGCTTTGACATTACCGTCAGAATAATCAGGGGGACTAAGGATCAACACATGCACATAAGAGCTGTGCCGTAACACACAACAGTGTTCTTTTTTTTCCTTTTCTTTTCTTTTCATCTAAACGACCTGCTTTTTGTTGGCTTGATTCAAGCATTAAACTGGATATAAATCCAGAAATCTGTGGACTCCGCAAATGGTAATGATTTTTCCCGATCCATTCAGCTCATCATAAACATATTATACATGCATCTAATTTAGTCCTTTTAGGATCACAGACTTCAGTGCAGTCTTGTGCGCAAGTGAATGGTGTCTGCCCTATTCTCAGAAGGCCTGTTAGTCATAAAATTAGTTGGTGTTTATTTGTTATTCTTCATTCTCAGGTTTTATTTATCTATATATCTATTTTTCCAAAAGCCAAACCAATGGAGCGTCTGGTTTTCTGACTAACAGGCCTTCTGACTAATCAGGTGCAAAACTCCAGCAAACTGCACAGAACTGCAGAACTTTGAGGGTGTTTTTGTTTGATTATCACTGAAGCAATTAACTCTGTGTATTACACATACACAAATTAGGCAGCGAGCAAACAATACATAATTCTTGGAGTCTTTGAAGTCACCTTGGTAGTTGTGATCTGACCAATAATGTACTGCAGAAATTTAAAGCAATGGTAGCCACGGCTGGCTTAAAGTCAGGGTTGGTAATCAGATTTAGACTTTTTGTTTTTCTGGTTTAAATAATCTTTATGTCCTGATGTCAATCAATACATGATGTGTTCTTAAAATAGAGTGAAAAATATCTGCTGTCTACAGCAGGAGGAAACCTGGAAAACACCAACCAATCCTAACAATTAGCAGCCACTTTGTTGAACCAATCAAATCCCGTCCTGCTGTTCTGCCCGCTTCTTGCATGTACATTTCGCTGGCATGTACTCGCCCTGATTTAATGCACATAACCAAGAGGGATCCAAGTAAGCTTGAGAATAACAGAAAAACTACCTATACTCTGATTACTGCTAACGTAGAGCCAACAAAAACAATGAGCTGAGGACCAGTTTGAGTCTGTGGTTTTGATTCAGTCAACATCATATGATCATGAATCAGTGGTGCTCATGAATGTGAGCGGGGGCATCGTTTTTGAGGAGCCACAAGTGTGGGAGGGCGGGGGCTAAACGGAGACCTGAAGAGATGCTACATTAAAATTCATGCTAGTTTTCAGTGACTACCAACCCTGCCTTTAAGCAGCATTGAAGTGATGAGTGCCATTAGGGTTGATTCAAAAACAACTGCAGAAAATTTACAGGAAAACTTAGATGGCAGTTTAAGAGTCGGGACTGGTCATGTTAAAGCAATCACAATACAGAGCGATATTTCTGCTTAACCTTATCCCATCTTTAGAATCTCATAAAGGCTCATGCCTGGACAGGAATTTGTTTTTTTTAATGTAAAAATTGGTTTATAAAACATAAGATCAAAGATCTTTGCTCACTGAATATTATGAGGTACACATTTTGGTTTCAGAAAATTTACAGTTCATGGAGCATCCGTATGAATGACATGTGGGAATAAAATCCAGCATTCACTGATAGACCCTGAAATGCAACTGAAAACTGACGTGCTTGGTTTTTTTTTTTTTTTTTTTTTTTTTTTTTTTGGCTAAATTTAACACAGTTCCTGCCAAGACGTCTTTGGCTTGTAAATCATAAAACCTTACTGGGTTGTCAAATTCCTTCACATGCAGTTTGAACCACTCTCTGTATTCTCTGTCAGCCTGTTGGCCTGTATCTGCCAGCTCCTCCAAAGTGTCTGTCTGTCTGTCTCTGTCTGTCTATCAACGTCCTGAGGATTCCTGCCGATAAGAGCCTTTGCCAAGCACTTTAAATGCTTATGTGCTTTTTAATTCCTGTCTGTTTAAGTGACCTGCACCATCACACATTTCTGCCTCGCAGCCTCCGCACACATTCACTATTGCTGACTAATGTTGATAAGAGGCCTCGCTGACATTGCTTGTTTGGCTCCTGCCTCTAATTAAAAAACATCCGGGTGTCTGATTTCCCTCCAATTCTTCCCCAACTGGCAGATCCATACAGAACTCCTGCAAGATTAAAAATGTTAAGTGGTTGGCTCGAGGCAGCCGCAGAGCCCTCATCACTTCTAGTGGTGTGGTTTCATAAAAGTAATTCAGTTATTGATTCCCCAGTCAAAAGTGATATGTGTTGGAGACTTGAGGGCTCCAGCAAGGTTGATGTATAGAGGAGGTGAAGCTTAAAGAGACACAAGTGGGCGATGCAGAGAGAGGCGGGAGAAAGGAGAGAAAGGAATCAAATAATTAAGAAGCTGGTGTCACACTGACGACTCGGCGTGGAGCTGACATGACAGCTGTTTCCCATTCAGAAAAAAAAAAAAACAACAGATGTTGTCATCTCCTTCAACATAAATATCTAATTATCTATATACATACAGACAGCTGACACCATTGAACAGTCTTCCTCCTCACATTTGAGCTTTGACGGGCCTGTTTAAGCAATATTCTTCTCTTGTGTCCAAAAACAATATGAACGTATTACCTGAAAGCTGTGGATAAAATCATGAAAGTCTAGGTATTTGGATTCAAAGCCCATCAATCAAACATTCATCGAACCTTGAAGCAGTCTCCATGGTTATGAGTATGTAGCAGTGAGTGGCCCATAAAAGTACAGACCCATGGGTAACCAAACAGAGCCTTGATGCAAGAGGTAAGTGAATGCAAATTAGCAAGTGGGGTGAAAATAGAGGAATAATTGATTAAGGTGAGAAAGAGTTCAGTTCGTTTTGATTGGTTAGCACAGAAACCTTTAAAGAGCGGCAACCCTGTTCCACCGCAGCTCATGAAATAATCATAATGATATGATATAAGGAGTGGACTAATGCGAGCATCAGCCGTGAGGGTTTTATCCTAAAAGCCCCCCCCCCCCCTCTCTCTTTCAGTCAGGAGTCCACTTCTCGTCCCAAATGGAGCTCCCATTCATCTGTGATTTATATTTTAAGGCCTTATTTAGATCTTTCACAACAACCGTTCTACAGCAAACCTGTTCAATATGGTGCCTAAAAGATCCAGTGAAAGAAGACGGACATCTGGTTTAACTGCTATAACAAAGTAAAGATTTCTATCCAAGAAAAGGCAAAAAAGTAGCGCAAACAACAATATATCTATTACTTTCTTACTTCAACAGGCTGTTTGTTTCAGTGGTTAAGATTTTTGTAAATCATCTCATTGACATCGAAACGTAGATTTACATTCAGGCACCAAATAGCTGCATGTGTGAGCAGAGGGCACAGAGGGAGCAACTTCTACTGAAATAATACTGATTGGATTTTTCACTCATATAGGAGACAAGATGCACTGCTCACGACTGTGATCTGAATACTTTCAGCTGTCATCGGTTGCTGGAACAAAAATCAAACCTGTAAGAAGAAAGTAAATAAACAAACAAAAAAGAAAAGATACAAATCCCAAAACCAGTGAAGTTGGCACGTTTTGTAAATCGTAAATAAAAACAGAATACAATGATTTGCAAATCCCTTTCAACTTAAATTCAACTGAATACACAGCAGAGACAAGACACTGAACGTTCTAACAGGTAAACTTTGTTATTTTTTGCAAATATTAGCTCATTTGGAATTTGATGCCTGCAACATGTTTCAAAAAAGCTGGCACAAGTGGCAAAAAAGACTTAGAAAGCTGAGGAATGCTCATCAAACACTTATTTGGAACATCCCACAGGTAAACAGGTTAATTGGGAACAGGTGGGGCCCATTATTGGGTATAAAAGCAGCTTCCTTGAAATGTTCAGTCATTCACAAACAAGGATGGGGCGAGGGTCACCACTTTGTGAACAAATGTGTGAGCAAATAGTCCGACAGTTTAAGAACAATGTTTCTCAATGAACAATGTCTAAGAATGGATTTGATCATCTACAGTCCATAATATCATCAAAAGGTTCAGAGAATCTGGAGAAATCTCTGCATGTAAGCAGCAAGGCTGAAAACCAACATTGAATGCCTGTGACCTTTGACCCCTCAGGCAGCACTGCATTAAAAACCAACATCATTGTGTAAAGGATATTACCACGTGGGCTCAGGAAGACTTCAGAAACCCATTGTCAGTTAACACAGTTCATCACTACATCTACAAGTGACAGTTCAAACTCTACCATGCAAAGACAAAGACATATATCAACAACACCCAGAAACACTGCCGGCTTCTCTGGCCCGAGCTCATCTGAGATGGACTGACGCAAAGTGGAAAAGTGTGCTGTGGTCTGACGAGTCCAAATTTCAAATTGTTTTTGTAAATCATGGACGTGGTGTCCTCCAGGCCAAAGAGGAAAAGGACAATCTGGATTGTTCTCAGGTCAAAGTCTCAAAGCCAGCATCTGTGATGGTATGGGGGTGTGTTAGTGCCCATGGCATGGCTAACTTGACCATCTGTGAAGGCTCCATTAATGCTGAAAGGTACATACAGGTTTTGGAGCAACATATGCTGCCATCCAAGCAACATTTTTTTTTTTAATAGACGCCCCTGCTTATTTCATGCCAAGCCACATTCTGTGTTACAACAGCGTGGCTTCGTAGTAAAAGAGTGCGGGTAGTAGACTGGCCTGCCTGCAGTCCAGACCTGTCCCCCATTGAAAATGTGTGGCACATTATTAAGCGTAAAATACAACAATGAAGACTCTGGACAGTTGCACAGCTTAAGCTGTACATCAAG
Organism: Labroides dimidiatus; assembly: GCA_030710495.1. NCBI lineage: Eukaryota > Metazoa > Chordata > Actinopteri > Labriformes > Labridae > Labroides > Labroides dimidiatus. The sequence goes on along the minus strand of CM061161.1, from coordinate 22,853,751 downwards.
CAAGAATGGGAAAGAATTCCACCTGAAAAGCTTCAAAAATTGGTCTCCTCAGTTCCCAAATGTTTACTGAGTGTTGTTAAAAGGAAAGGCGATGTAACACAGTGGTAAAAATGCCCCTGTGCCTTTTTTCTGCAATGTGTTACTGCCAATAAATTCTAAGTTGATGATTATTTGCAAAAGAAAATAAAGTTTCTCAGTTCAAACATTAAATATTTTGTCTCTGCAGTGTATTCAATTGAATTTAAGTTGAAAAGGGTTTGCAAATCATTGTATTCTGTTTTTATTTACAATTTGCACAAAGTGCCAACTTCACTGGTTTTGGGTTTTGTAAAATTAAAAAAAAATTAATAAAAAAATGTTTCCATAAAACTGGGAAAAGGCAGATCTGTTTAAAATTAGTCTACCCAAATGCTAATTTACTGTTTCCTAAATTAATCTGCTTCACTGAGACCATCAAAATCCTGAATTAGGTCACCACTTGGGGGGTCTCAAACAAAGAAATGTAGAAAAAAGATAATTAAAAAAATAAATAAATAAATAAGTGTGCGTTGTTTCATAGAAAATTTAAACTCTATTTTTGTTTGACATCATCAAACCTAAAAAAAAAGAACTTCATCTCATATTCGGGTCAATACTGTAATATCTTTAGCGGTTTAATAATTAGCGGTTCCGATGGGAGACATTTTTTTGTACCAGGCTGTAAACGTTTATTTCTGCTGTGAAAACATTTTTTTTTTTTTTTAGGCTTGGTGTGTTTGTGACTTCCTGTACTTCTGGAGCCAGCCTCAAGCAGACACTCGATGAACTGCAGATTTTAGCACTTCTGAATTGTCTCGTATTTTCAGACCGGAGGTTACCGTTTGGTTTTAGCCTTTAGCCTTTAGCCTGTGCTCTATCACTCTCCTGTTTAGCTTTCTTCTTCTCTTCTGTTCTTTTTCTGTCTGTCAGTTCAGCTCCAGTCTCCACCATCACTACTAAATTAATCACAGAAATCATTTTCAGCAGAGAAAAACACAGATCTCTCTTCTCACTACTAAACTTCATCAGCCAGCGTGGTGTCGTCATAGAGACTTCAGAGTTCTGTAAATCAATCCGTTCCTGTCTGACCTGATTGGGAAGCTAAGAAACAGCATTAATAAATAACCTATATTGGTACTGATAATCTCATTTTAAATTGTGGATTAGGATCAGGCAGATATCTAGAAGAGAGACTTTTTCAAGATCACTAAAAAAGTCCTCACAGGGACTTTAAGAAATGTCAAAGTGTGCCTCCACACAACTTGCAAAGAGCAGTACTTATTCACTTATACGCAAAAAGGTGTTTGGGTCAGCCATAAAATAAACACAGAAAGTAACACATATATTACAAAAGTTTCCATTTAAACAACAACTTGAAAACCTGATCATGAGATAGAGAATGGACACAAACTCAGACTGAAGTTTGCTGCTTTTTATGAAACATCAAAAGATAAACTATATAAACCAATCAGTTCAGTGCTGATTGTTTTCCATACTACTATGAAAAAAAAAAATACTTCAGGACCAAAAAGTCTGAAAAGCTCTAAAGCAGGGGTGTCAAACTCATTTTCACTGAGGGCCACATCAGCCTAATGGCTGTCCTCAAAGGGCCAGATGTAACTTATAAATGTAAGTAAACGTAATCGAATGTAATGTGAAATAAACGTAATACTCCTTAATGTCAAAAAATCTGAATTTATTACTAGCTTTGGTGTACTTAGCTCCGTGTTTGGTGTCAAAATGCCGCCGCAGATTGTACTCTTTGACAACCAACAACGCCTCATAACACAAAAGACAAACCGGTCTTTCTCCTTGAAGCACAAACAAGTATTCGCCTTCCCATCTTTCTTGAAACAGTCTTCCATCTTTATCAACTTTTCTCTTCTTGGACATTTTGGGAACATTATTTATTTCTCAATTCCACTCGTTGGCATTGATGTAGAAACACTGCTGTGTAGTGGCGGTGAGCCGTCAATTCGCGGGTATCATAGTCGACAGGCATTGTGGGAAATGTAGTTTTTGGTCAAAGCATGCTTTTGACCTATTGATTTTTAAACACTCAGACCTTTTAAGATCTCATGGGCCACATAAGATTACGTGGTGGTCCATATGTGGCCCGCGGGCCTTGAGTTTGACACATATGCTCTAAAGTGTGATGTCAGGGCATCCATCGACCCACTTTCTCTGAACAGTTGTATGTTTGTGGCCCTCTTCACTGATAGCATTGATCCCATGCTGTGTGTGACAGGCATCCTAACGTGAGTCAAGTTTCCATGTTGGGATTATCGATCATGTGTGTCTGATAAGGAATTGCCGGGGTCTGGATCTAGGCCTGCAGGTTCTGCACTGTTCAGCTCTTTGATTTGCCCTGACACCGCAAAGGAAAACAACAGGAAGTTCCACATATTTGAGTGGAGTGAAAAACACTTCTACTGCATGTGAAGTGAAAGTCTTCTTCCTGTCAGGGTGTTGGAGCTTTTGAAACTGTATTTTGTCTACGACGGCACAAAGAGACCTAATACTGCTTCAAGTCAAGTGTAAGGAAAAACTGGGACGAGAGCAACAAAGAGAATTCTCATGAAGTGCAAAAACCTCAAATCTGGGATTAAAAGATGTTTTGTTCTTGTTCATGAGGCAGTGAAAAACCAGCATTGGTGGGCCGATGCACTGGTGGTGTGTTCATGTGGTGCTGAATGTGAAATATAAATAATACACAGTATTAACCCCAAATCTTTCTGTTCTTCACTTCCTTACAATAAGACCACATGCCGCTGATATCTAAAGATAGCAAAACAGAGATAAACCAACAAAACACCTTTGAGCTAAAATGATAAAATATCTCATGCATGGCAGGAGGAGATCAGTGGGTGGGAGTTAAAGGAAGGATGAGACAGAAAATTGAATTAGCTGTACTTTTACAGCACAGCTTCATTTCTCTGCAGGAACAGCGTGCAGCTGCTGGAATGTACACATTATTTATGGTCTGTTCCCATGATGAATTTTATATCTGATGAAACTTCAGTAGTTATGGAGGAAATACATTAAAATTAAACATGCTGTGACCATCCAGTCCAGGAAATGATGAACCCCTCTGAAGAGAGGACTGACAAGCTCAGAATTAAGCCTCCCTAAATAATTGATCTCCTGCTTACTCACCGGAGTAAACAGCTCCTCTGCTCTCTATCTTGTTGAATTAGTCAGCCAAAGTACCATTATAACACACCATGCCCCTCCCTCCTGTTTGATTTTCAGCTCAGTGGTCAGACTGGACCTCCTGTGTTTTCATACTGTACATGATGATGAGACGGCACAGACACAACGAAGACAATCATTCAGCTGTTGCAAGTCCCACAATAAATTCATTTCTAACCTCAAACCAAAAGGTTCAACCATTCAAGGTTAGAGAGAACTAAATTATGAGACAGGAACTTTCTGCTTGCATTTTTATTTATTTATATTATTATTTTTATTTATTTAAGCAAACGGAGAGGATAAATTGGTCACAGTTGTCAGGTTTGCAGAGGGGAAGCCTTCGGGAAGCCTTCAGGAAGCCGTTGATGGTGACAATATGGTCGTCCACTCTCCTTTCAGTTCTTAGTTTTTACTTTGTTTGTTCCTGTGAGTGTCTGGAGATCCCAAGTGTATCCATGGTCACATTGCTTACATTCAGGATCAGCTGTTAGCAGCCTGTAGTGTGTGGATGCTAACTAGGCCCGATGTTTCCTGCAGGCTGAGGAGAAGAAGGCGAGAACGACGTGCTGGTACTGTGCGGTGAGCTAAGAAGACACCATATCAACCTGTCCTTCCATCCATGGTTATGGGGAATGTAAGATCTATTTGCAATAAGATGGAGAAGCTAGCCATGCTAAACCAGCACCAGAGGGAATACCAGCAGAGTAGCATCATGCTGTTCACAGACTATTCACAGACCAGCTCAGTCCTGGACCCTGTGGAGGTTGACAGGAGATTCATGGACAAGTTGTCTTCTCAGAAGAACTTTTTTTTCCTTTTTTTCTTTTTTCTTTTTGACAGTTTTTATATTGATGTTTTTATATACTTGGAATTTTTGCACAATATGCTTTCTTGTATTGCAGCTGTAACTCTGAATTTCCCTTTAGAGATTAACAAAGCATTCATTCATTCATAGTATACTCTATTCTATTCTAAATAATGTTTCATTAACTGAACTTTACCCTTTAGCACATGGGGCAGATTATGGCCATGTTTTCTACCATGAAGGAGCAGATTTTTTTTTTTTTTTTTTTTTTTTTTTTTAACATTTTGAATTAAACATGTAAAATATGATAAATGAACACATAATAACAGAATTCATTGTCTTTGTAAAAGTGACCTTGACTCTCCACTGCTGCCTCAGCTTTTATTGTGAATCTTTGAATCTTCCAACCTAAGAGCCTCAGCAGAAGGAGCGGAACAAACCTAGAGCCCAATAATGCTCTAATTGTCAGCAACTCAGATTCAGCCATTATCATTTTTGTTACACGGCGGCCTCTGCCTGCTCTTCAAGCCCTCTCAGAGACTGCGGGCTGTATCCGGAGTCAGCCATGGAGATCGAATGGTCTCTTCCCCAAGGAGACAGTGGAACCCAGTGAAGCATTGGTAAATGACAGCTGTCAAATCAGTGAGATCTACACAAGAGGTCAATGACAACAAGGGTATACACCATGACGACGGGTCCTGACTCTTTTTTACACCATGAAAAAATGGACATTTACTTAAAAATATTATATTTTTATGAATTCAAAGGAACTGTGCTCAATTTGTATTAAGACTAAACTGGGGTGAGAGAGCTGTATGAAAAGATAGACTTGAACATTGGAGTGACACTAAAAACTAAATACATACAGCTCCAAAATAAGTCCTGTTGATGCAGCCATAAAAAAAAGTTTAAAAAACGACTAGTGATGAGATAATGAAAACCATTTAGCAGCGTCATCGCTTCAGAAAACCACGTTCCGGGGCCTCATTTATAAAGCTCGCTAATGCACAAAACAGTGTTTTCCACGCACAAGTTGGGATTTATTTATATAGCCTGACAGTGATATGTGCGCACTGGTACATCAACTTTGATCTTTGCATTTGAACATTTTGGAGGCACAGGAAATTGGTTACACAAATGGAGAAGTGGTGGATTGACCTATGGCTAAGCCCCGCCCCCCACCACTCACTCGGATAAAGAATGAACATTCAGTGACAGGCGCTATGGGACTAACCAATAAGAGCCAAGTGACATGACGAACAACACAGCTAGGCGCTAACGCTAGGCTAACAATAAGCTAATGTTAGAGGAAAGCCCAACCTGTCTGTCAGACTGCTGTGGCGGCTCTAGTGTTAAAGATAACTTTATATTTCTTTACAGCAAAGTGACAACATGTTGCCTCACATACGATGTTGACTTACCTTAGAACAGACGTAAACATCCTTGTTAATCTTATTCATGCTGAGTTAATGTTGTGGTCTACTGCACAACTTTATCCAAAAGACATTTTTCTCAGTTGAGATGTAGCTTAAGGAAAGGGTCAAAAATATTCTCCATCACCCGGCCTCTCAGGATACTTGGTGTCAGAGTTGCATGTACCCCATGAACACCATGTGATCATTTATAATCCAAAAATCTCAGAAAAAATAAAAACACATAAAACCCAATGAAAACTGACTCTCTGCAAAGCATTTCAATGAATGTCTGGGCAGAGAATGTTCCAGCGTATGGGATTGCTATACACACTGTGATTGGCTCATTGAGTTAAGGGCGGGACTTAGCCTTAGGTCATTCGAAGCCTGCAGACACATATTGATGTCTCTCCCACATTTTAACTCACTAGATATCAAACTTTGCTGACAGAGCGCATAGAGCCATGGCTGTGTCTTCACACCGTTCTCTTCCTCCATACTCAGCACGTCTTTATCAGCTGCAAGTATTTATTCTGTCAACGATTCAAGTGTGGAGATGAAGTCGGGGTGTCTCTGACATGATCATCAGGCTAATAAATCCTCATAATTGTTCACCGAGCAGACAGAGTTTAAAGATTTCAAAGTTTTTGTTAAGAGCAGTGGATGTTTTGGCTCATAGGACAGGATGGATGTAGTAATGTGGTGTCATTATCTGACTGTTGTGTAGTTTGTGATCCCTGCTGCTGTAAAGTACCCACATATCCATTTTATCCCTCACTTCATTCAACTTTCAGTGTTTGCCGCAATCTAGTGCTGGAAACCTTTTATCTGCCCCCTCATTTGTTCACTTTTCCATTCACAATTTGCTTTGCATTGACCACTTACAGATGATGGGCCTTCCAGAGGCAGGATTTATAGTTCCTTCTTGTGCACACTTCTCCAAGTGGATACTGATTTATAAAGGAAACATTGCGTGCAGATGTGCGTCCTTACCGATTTAAAAATCTTAATCGGTTTGTGCGCATGGCATTTCTTGGTTTTTGGCACACAAATATTTTCAGTAAGGATCCAACATACTTTAATAAATGAGCCCCATGGTCCATGCCATGTGGAGCACAGACAGCCTGTGCCCAGCAGGGTCTCATATCCACTGTGTCCCCTCCTCACTCTCAGTTACAAAACACTGTCATAACAAAAATGACTTTTTAAAATATAAATTTGAGTTAGATTTATACGAGGTGATGATTGAGATTAATCAAATTACTGACTTAAACCAATCATGTTAGTCCAACATAGAAGAGTTATTTGAAAAAAAAAAAGAACTATTTGTGTTTTACCAATTGACACAGTACAACTAAGCTGGATCAACCATTTTTTTTTTTTTTTTTTTTTTTTATATTTTGTGACTATGCCAGAGACATGCTGCTGCAACTGCAGCAAAAGGTGGACAAAGTTAAAGCTAAAAGAAGATAAAAACAGAAGGACTCACTTCATCTGATATATGCTGTGCTCAGAGCAAACATCTGCATGTTTCATGATCAGGATTTAGAGACAAAAAAAAAAAGGTCAACACTTTCAGATCTGTCAGGTGTTCTTTCAATTTCAGCCAACACCGTAACATTAACTGCAAACTAGCAGCATTGATGTGTTCAAGGAGACCACAACGTCAAGAAAACAACAGAAGAAGAAGAAAGGGGAAATAAAAGATAAACTATGACAAAAAAGATGCTGCAAAGCTGCCTGTGTGTTTACCTTTCAACATAAACCCAGTTTTACCTCTTGCATATTTGTTTGTCAGTTCCAGGTATGTACATGACACAGGTTGTATGATGAGCCTTGTTTGGTTGCCTAAATGAGAGATAACTGTTTCTCGTGGTATGAACGTTCTGACTGAACTGCTCTGCTTTGGTTTTGTATAGAAAGAAGTGAAGCCAGAACAGATCAGGCTTCAAGAGGACACGGCTCCAAGGCTCAAATGACATTAAGAAAAAAAAATACTCTGCCATAAAAAACATAATTTAACATAGCAAGAGATTGCTTTCATAACTTGCGGCTGTGGTCACCACAAGTGGGAGGTATTTCTTGTTTGGATCAGAATCTGTTCTGGATTTATGTAAAAGAGACTGAATCTTGTGTTGTTCATCTTTACAGTGATTGTGCAAAGCAAAGGTGATTTTCTGGTCTCTTCACACTTACACACACTCTTACTCTTCTTTCATGATCCTTGCACAAACCAAAGAATTAACAGAACAGTTATCTCCCCTGGTTTAAAGCAAGCCATCGCTCAAGCACTGAAAACTTTTGGAGACGTGTTTGTTGGGCTTTGACAGTAAGATGTTTTTCCTTAAACTTGTCGATTCCACCGAAAGAGACTCGTGAGATTTGGGTCAAATGAAAGAGGAGACGTCAGCGTGTGATTGCCCTTTAATGCTGTCCTCCAGTGGCAACGACTGCTGTTCGGTTTACACAACAAATATCCAACTCTGTGGAGCAGAAAACAAATCTGGCTCCTTTCACGGTTTCAGTTTAGATGTGCTCCAAAGAAAAGCGTCTAAAGAAAACTGTTGTAGTTCAGCTCTGACAGATAAAGGATCATTGATCAGTCCAGAGAGTTGTAAAAATAAAACACAGAGGGAAAATAATGGATACGACCCTTACTTCCCCTCCATGGATGAACGACAGGAGAGCGTTCAGCCAGTATTTTATCTGAAGTTGACATCACAGGAGACAGAGGTCTGAAGAGTTGACAATTAAAAGCATCCTGTTCAAAGGCACGGCTTCAATCACCGAGCGCTAATCAGAGCTGCCGAGAGCCCTTCATGTCACCGAGTTCCTGCTGCCTTCAGTGCAGCAGGACTCTACAGGAGAGATTGATCGCTGTAAGCCGGTGCCTGTTTTACAATATCTTTGGACAAATCACAGAGTAATTGCCACAGCAAAGCACACATGATAATGAACAAAGAAGAGAATGTGAGGAAGAGCAGGAGAAGTGTCAAATCATTAGTGATCAGAGTGCGGCTTAGGGACAGTCAGACGGTGGCTGCCTATTAATTGCACACCCACAACCCCCAGCACCTCCCCACCTCACCCCCACAGAGCTAATCAGATCCAGCCGCCCCTCTGTGCGTGGTGTCCTGTGGTTTCCTGCTCTGTTTCATGCCAGCTTCGCCAAGAGCCTCACCAGGCCCGGCGCTGTGAGCGAGTGTGTATCTGCACGTGTGCATTAGCGTTGGTGTGTGAATGTGTCAGAGGTTGCACACAGCAGAAATAATGTGCCGTATGTTATGAAAAGTCCACACTCTGCTGCAGGAAGAAGGTTAAATCGGTTATGAAACGCCACGCTGTTTCTGTGAGTGCATCAAATCCCTGAGGAGTATTTGTCCAGCATTTATCAAAATCTGGTTTGAGTTGCTCCCAGCAGAGAAGCAGTTGGTAGAAGACCCGTTTTACCTAAATGAAGGGTGTGTGCCCAGTTTAATGAAAAACAAACCAAAATTGTGCCTCTACAAAGTAATCATCATGGTTTATGCCATTATTTGATATTTCAGTCTTAAATGTTCATCCTTCTTCTCATATTACCCCAAGGATGACTGGAAACCATTTTTCTCCAGGAGGAAACCGTCAAAAAAAGAAAAAACTGGAGACAAAATCTGGTCTCATTTCAAGTCCATCCTCTCCTCTCTCCCCTCTCCTCCATCCTCCATCCTCTCTCCTCTCTCTTCCATCCTCTCTCCTCCCTCCTCTATCCTCTCTCCTCTCTCTTCCATCCTCTCCTCTCTCCTCCCTCCTCTCTCCTCCATCCTCTCTCCTCCATCCTCTCTCCTCTCCCCTCTCTCTTCCATCCTCTCTCCTCTCCCCTCTCTTCTCTATCCTCTCTCCTCCATCCTCTCTCCTCTCTCCTCCATCCTCTCTCCTCTCCCCTCTCTCTTCCATCCTCTCTCCTCTCCCCTCTCTTCTCTATCCTCTCTCCTCCATCCTCTCTCCTCTCTCCTCCATCCTCTCTCCTCTCCCCTTTCTCCTCCATCCTCTCCCCTCCATACTCTCTCCTCTCTCTTCTGCTCCACAGTTGGTGCTTTGGAGCACTCCCTCACATGATGAGTCTGTCACTTCTTTTAGTGGACCACTGACCAAGGGAATGACATTTAAGCTCTTTGGAAAGTACCCATGTTAGTATCAGGTGTACACACAGCCTCATATTCATGCAAAGCCAACAACCATCAGTCAGAGCGCTTTAGGCAGTTACAGTACCACTTCACCTCCTTCCATCTCAAGCACCTCAACCTCTTTCAATTGCTACACTTCAGCTGCCACTCCAGCTGACCAACTCTTTTCATAGCCTCCATCTCCACTCCTCTCACCGCTCACGCTCCGTGTCTTTTTAAACACTTTTGATGTAATTGCAACTTCAACAACTTTCAGTGCTTATGTTTCAGCTGCCACTTGAACTTCTGTCTGTGCTTCAGCAGCAGGAAATATTTATGGTCCTTGAACATCACAATTTCTGACAAAAAAATTTAGGAGTTTTCCGAAAATTACAGCTGAAGCTTTTTTTGTTTTGGTTTTTGATGTATCAGCAACTGTGTTGAACATCTCGTGACAAACCTTTTACATGTTGAAGTCTGACATCCTTTCTATTGTATCCACAGAAGACATTTAGTGACATGTATGAACGGCAGCATGTATTTTTCTCACCCTCTTCAAAATGACCATGAACCTGACTGCAGCTGCAGTGTCTACCACAACTATGGTGCCTTTTCATGCACAAACAAACTACAGTTATGCTGCACTTCCAGAAATTAAAGTTAAGAAGCACTTTACAGGCAGAGAGAGGGCTGGAGGTGAGACAGAAGAGACGGCATGGAAAGAAGGAAGCAGAATTAAGTGCAGAAAAACAGCCATAACAAAAGGACCCTGAGATGCCTGTAAAAGCTGAGTTTTGGCTTTTTGACTCTTTGTGGGAGGCTGTTAGGGGTCAAAGGTCGTTAAGACCAGCAAAAGCACAACCGCACTGTTTAAGCATTTGACCTGAGGACAGCTATGACCTGCTCTGAAGATCAGAAGAGCACAGCAGCCTTTTTTCATTTTTTTTCTAGGTCTAATTTAGGTGCACCTCAAAGCTCCACAGATTCATCTTTCCTTCCTCCACTTGTGTCGCTCACTAGCGTCTTACCCCTGATTCACACATACTCCGTCAGCGCGGGCTGTGTGAATGCTCTGATTGACTAGAGCGGCAGCGAAGTACAGCGTAGTGTGTTGCGCTGACGGACCGTACCGCTCACGCTGTAATAATGAATTGAGTGTAAGTCCCTCCCACCAGAGATGAAGGAAATGAGGAGAGGACAGAGGAAAAGAGGAGATTCGTTTAAGAGAAATGAGACGTTCATTCCTCCGGAGCGTCACATGAAGCGACGTATGCTCTAACAGCTGTTTGGGTGTCTGCACATGTGCGCTGTAATAACTCTAATCTTTTTTGTCTGTGTTTTTAACCTGTTTAACAAACACTTTCACATGAAGAAAACCTACACTTGGTCAACATCTCTATCTCCTGAACACAATCACTCAGTTATCATGAAAACGTAGTAGAATAATTAAACTTTGGAGTTTTATTATAAGTGGATAAAAATTTGTACACATATCAGTAAAATGATAGGCTGAAACAGTGGCTAGTTTCAGAGTACGTATTTACATGTATGTTTTGTACTTGTCATCATATGATGCGTGTAGTTTGATGTTGTCAAGCTTAACGTGTCTACTCTGTCATCATAATATATCAGCTGATATAAAAACCTTTCAGAAATGTTCAAATATATTTGTTAAGCAGTAAACAGTCAGCTTGCTAACTGGAACATGTTGCGAAGTGAAGGTCCACATGTGCTCATTAAATGCTCACATTAGCCCAAAAACCTGTCATTGTCCACTCTTTTTTTTTATTGAACTATATGAATTATTTTGTTAGATGATGAATTTGACCTAAACTGGTGTTATGATGGTTGTGTTCAGTGTTTGGTGCTTCAAACTCACATCAAACTTTTTTAGTCCCAGCTTTATGACCTGTTTGTGAGCTATCCTCAGTGACTGTTTTGGGCTCTGTCTTCATTAAACACTGGTAATAAGAAGTTTTACTGAAGGCTAAGCTGCTGGCAGCGTCCAATCAGTGAGTGATTTCCCATATGAGGGCGTGTCCGTCAGTGAAAAGACTTCTGCGAAGCCGACTCTCGTGTTTCCTCGTTCATCGCTCCTCCAGTAAATCTCCTCTCTCCTCCGAGCACAGTTGACGCTTTGAGACATCCTTCAGTATGACTCCAAAAGCACATCTGGAGCCATGGAGGAGAGAGGAGACTGCAGTTTAACACATTTAGACACACTCCACGTGTCACTCTCAGTATCACGTGAAATCTGTGGATCATTCAACGTTGCATCAGTCGCATGAAGCCAGCGAATAAAGCTTACATTGTCATGAGCTGCTTTAGGAAAAAGTAAGGCTGGTGAAGGAGCATCAAGGGGAAGTTAATGAGATCACTCCTTACTGAGCTTGAGGAGGAACACTGCACAAGTTGGATTTTCTATTGCTGCTCAATTTTTCTATCGTATTAAAGCTACCAAATGTTTGCTTTCCAGAGTGCAGACTGACACTGATATATAATTGTACTCTGTGTTTCAACCTGGTGTCCAGGCAGCCTGTCATGTTGTCAATAAAATGTAATATATAAAACTGTCTTGGTGGACTTTCGTTTAACTTTCTGCAAGTCAGTCACAAATCAAAGTCAAGTATTTAGATTCAAAGTAAACTTTATGCCTGCACCACTGCATTATCTGATATCAGCACAAATAACAGGCCTGTCAGCCTGCAGAGAGCTCTTGCGAAAAGCTGTACTTTCAACTTCACTGCAAGTGTCAGATATGAGACCAGAAATAAACTTTGATGCAAGGCTGTCACATTTTTTGACTCTTCAATACTTTCTGCTTTTAAAATCATACACTTTCTGTCATTTTCACTCTCAATTGTGCATAAGGTGCTGAAGCTTTTTATTTATTTATTTATTGTGTGTGTGTGTGTGGGGGGGGGGGGGGGTCTGTAGACAGAGAGAGGGAGAGAGAGACAGCAGAGGTGGTCAAGCCAATGCTGCTAATAAATAAAAAAAATACTTGAAAGTAGGATGTTATTTTTTCTAATTTTACGCAAAAGTTGTTCTTGAAAACATAAGAACGAAGAAAAGCCTCATGTAGCAGTGTTCTCAAATTATTTCAGACCAAGGACCACATACCCCCCCCAAAAAAAAACCTCATGGACCACCTAGCTAAACAGCCCTTGAACAAGAATCAAGAAAGCCAACTGATGGAATATGAACTGACATTATTCATGTACTGGCTACTAGTGCTAGCACTAACGCTAACTTCTACGGCGTCCACAATTCTCACTGCACCTGCACCTCCTCCTGGAGAATGTTGGAGGTCTTCTCTTCTTCATTTGATTTTCTTTTTTACCGTCCACATCTGAAGCCACCGATACATGATGTTGATTTTGCATGTAGACTCACTGATAGAGTAATGTTAGTATTTTTTTTTAATGTGCCATAAAAAAATAGTAATAATAATTTACTCATTGTCAAGGCGGACCACTAGGAGGCGCTGGCAGACCACAATTTGCGAAACACTAATGTACAGCATACATTAGTGCTCTCTGTCACATATGCAGGTCTAATGCAGCCACAAAACCATTAACCCTTTATGAGCTACCATACCAAATCTGCCAGAGCATGTCTTTTTATATTTTCTACACAATGGTTTCATAACATAACCACAGTTACCCTTAAAAAGAGTGAGAGGAAAACTAAAGCTTAGACTGTTATGAGGTAGCTAACTAGTTGTTATATGGCTGTTAGCCTCGATGCTAGCAAGAAATTTCAGTTGGGGTTGGTCGACACATTTTCTTTGGGGTTGTTTGTCACATATACAGTATATGTTTATGTTATAGTATATGTTATGAGTAGGCTGGTCGAAAGATGTGTTTCCTCTTCATGTTCCTTCCTCATTTTGTGTTAAGATGCATTGAGTTATATATTTGTCAACTTGTCAATACAATTAAACTTTCAAATTTGTTTCTGCCTTCTTTCCTTTTTTAACAGATTTTTTTCCGTTAAAGTAACGTTGTTACAACCAACCCCACAGTGTGTTTGTTATCACAATCAGAGTGTCAGAGTGTCTTTGATAGTTAATTACCCCTTTTTTACAATCAGCTGGAAATTTCATGCCAACACCTTAAGCTTCAATTTAATATAGGAATGACCACTGAAGGATGTTTTGATGATGGACAATTCACAGTACAATAAAAAGTGTGACAACTCATCCCATTCTCCCCTACATTAATGCAACCCTTAAATCCCAAACTTGTATAGACTTATTTCATGACTAATGTTTTTTAACAAAATGCAATACACCATAAACAAATAAAAATTTACAATTTTTTCTAAATACTGAAATGTCATGGCTGTATCCCTCAGAAATGAAAATGTAAAAAATGTGATGATCTGTATCCAGTGTAGGAAGCGATGTGAACAACTTTACACTGGATTTCTGCAAACACATGAGTGAAAAGGAACAGTGCTCTGGGACATGTTGAAAAAGCAAATAAAATTGACAAATTAAACATTTTCATTATTCCTAAAGTCATTTTCTAGGGAGAAATCTTGAATATTTTGCCATTAATTCCAATTAACAGTATTTCAGGTGCTCCTTCATGACATTTTCTGCACCACCATCTTTTGTAAACACTTAATTCTGCAGCCCAAGCCGAACTGAATTCAATTTGTTCAATTCAGTTCACTTAGTTTCAGACTGAGTTTCTTTATAGCTTCTTTTGAAACCAGCACTTTTAAGTAAAACATATAAAGTGGAAGCTAGCGTGCCAATAAAAACTGGTTCAGCTTTCATACTTTATCCTGCCAAGTGCTCCAGGCCTGGTCTCTTGGGTGGAAGTCCTGTGTGTGTTTAATTCATCCTTTGCTCCAAACCATTTACTCTGGCAGACTTCTGCTTCTATAGACCATATAAGGTGCCTTTGTAAGGCTTGCTTGTGTGCATTAAGAGCCTGTTCCACAAACTTAAACACACTGAAGTGGAAGAAAAGACAATTTGTATCATAAAAAATTCATTCATCACGAGTTTTTCACCCTCCCTGAACTTCACTGAAGTGTTGATGCTGACATTATGTTTGATCAGATCTTGAAGGAATAAATGATGGTGTGATGGTTTCATCATGTGTAGTTTACAAAATGTCCAGTTTACGTTGAGAGCAGAGCTGGGAGCATAAAATAAGAGCTCCATCCTAACTGTCCTAGCCTTTTGTGTTTGAACAAGCTGGTAACCCACCTACAAGAATTTCATTAGTGTTGGCTTGAAGGCTGCGGCCATGCTGCCTCTGAAGGTGTCCCAGTTCTCAGCCTCCCCTCATATGTGTCACAGATCTGATGTTTTTAATCAGTGTGAGCAGAAAACGGCTCCATGAGTTTCAGCTTTTTTTTATTTTTTTTATTTTTAATTCCATCTGGACCGCAAGGATATGTCACACACGGTGCCAAATCTGATCCCTGAGGCAAGTGACCTACATGCAACATGCATTTGAACACTCCAATTATAATTTGTCAGTGTTACCATGACAATAAGTCATTCTTACATCCCTCACTTGAGGCACCTGTCATGTTAAGGCGACTTTGCCGTACCACAAACAAGGACAAGACAAAAAAAAAATCAGCGAATGGGACATGCATCAGAGGGCCTTTTACTTTGAAAGAATCCACATATACAACCAAGATACCAGTGAAGCTGGAACGTTGTGTAAAACATGAATACAAACCGAATACAATGATTTGCAAATCCTGTTTAACCTATATTCAATTGAATACGCTAGAAAGACACGATATTTATGGTTCAAACTGATTTTGTCTTTTTGCAAACATTCACTTTTCCACTTTGTGTCAGTCCATCTCAGATGAGCTCGGGTCCAGAGAAGCCGGCGGTGTTTCTGGGTGTTGTTGATATATGTCTTTGTCTTTGCATGGTAGAGTTTGAACTTGCACTTGTAGATGTAGTGATGAACTGTGTTAACTGACAATGGTTTTCTGAAGTCTTCCTGAGCCCACGTGGTAATATCCTTTACACAATGATGTTGGTTTTTAATGCAGTGCTGCCTGAGGGGTCAAAGGTCACGGGCATTCAATGTTGGTTTTCAGCCTTGCTGCTTACGTGCAGAGATTTCTCCAGATTCTCTGAATCTTTTGATGATATTATGGACTGTAGATGATGAAATCCATCAATTCTTTGACATTGTACGTTGAGAAACATTGTTCTTAAACTGTTGGACTATTTGCTCACACAGTTGTCCACAAAGTGGTGACCCTTGCTCCATCCTTGCTTGTGAAAGACTGAGCCTTTCAGGGATGCTCCTTCTATACCCAATCATGACACTCACCTGTTTCTAATGAACCTGTTCACCTGTGGAATGTTCCAAACAGGTGTTTTTATGAACAGTCCTCAACTTTCCCAGTCTTAAGTTGACCCTGTCCAAAAATTTTTGGAACATGTTGCAGGCAGCAAATTCAAAATGAGTGATTATTTGCCCAAAAAAAAAAAAAAAAAAATTTCTCAGTTTGAACAATAAATATCTTGTCTTTGTCGTGTATTCAGTTGAATATTGGTTAAACAGGATTGAAAAATCATTGTATTCTGTTTTTATTCATTTTTTACACCAAAGTTCCAGCTTCATTTGAATTGGGGTTGTACTTTGAAATATTACAAGTTTAGAATATGTGTATACACTGTAACATAAGCAATTCCAATTCAACACCTGCCTCCACACTGTAGGTCATTTAAAATTCAGTGCGAGTTCCAGCATAACACTCTCAGGTTTATTTTCACACTGACAGGAATAAATTCTTGGGGATATACTCGTCCATGCAGCAGTGAAGGCATCTTCGAGTGGGATGATTTGTGTGTATAACCATATGTGTCTACAATACAGCAAGTGTAAGGCAGTCAGCCAAGCAAAGGCAGAGCTCAGCCCACAGCAGCTGTTTGGCAAACAAGCAAAATGCCACCGTGATGCAAATAAATAATCCATGCCTTTAATTAGCACCCCTACCACCAACACCAGCTCCTCCGCCCCTGCCTCCTCCTTCTCCTCATCTATTGCTTCTTTTTTCACAAAGTCAAGGGCCGCAGACTGGATTTAGTTTTCAAAGAGAATACAAGAGCAGCCACCTCTGTTGTTCAAGGGTGATCATATCCCAAAGCTCTCTTCAGTTGGAGGGCTGTAGCGTGTTTGGATCCGACACGGAAGGAAAAAGTGGCGTAGTTGTCAAGTGAGGCTTGGCATTCGGGGACAGTGGCCCCGAGAGAAGACATAGTGATGATTGGATTTGACAGCCTTGTGATGGATAAATGATGGCGCCAACTACTTGACTGTGAGGGTAAGACTGTGTTACGAATGGCACAGTATGGATTCATACCTACCAATTACAGAAAATAAGACATGGTAAAGCAGCATGAGAGCCATACAGAACATGCACTAAACTCCTGCAAATTTCCCATGTGCACAGGTCTGTTGTATGTGTTTAAACAAAGATATCTACACATCTGACTTTATGCACTCATTTAAGTTGTGGCATTTTTTTAGTTTGCGTATATTAATGTTAACTTTACTAGCCAGAGCTTTTTATTATTATTATTATAAATTATTTCAAGCCAGGAAAGAAGTATCCTTCACCTCCTGCATCTCTGCACCACCAGCATCAACCCTCATCTGAAGCACACAAACACTTTCCAGTTGTGAAGCTTCTCATCACACAGTCCCCTGCTGTGTGGAACATGTGTGGAAGTCTGATGAATGCCAGGAACAGAGCGTCCTCTCCTCTGTTGATATGATTAGATGTCGGAAACATCACTGCTGTGCAGATATCAACAGAAATCAGTCATCATTACAACAAAGTCCTCTTCCGCTATGCCGCCCTTCGTCATAATCATTCAGATTGTTTCCAGCGCTGAAAACACTTCAGGCAACACTGTGTTCTCTCTGGAACTCTACTAGAGGGAACACACTCCTTCCAAAGGATATTCTCTCAGTTGGAGTCATGATGTTGGTGGTGAAAAACACTGCCTAAGGTCATCTACAGACAAAAGAGAGAAACATTGTAGAGTATCACAGGCCTCTGACTGATTTCAGTGAGGCTGCTGATGTGCAAATCAAGAAAAGAACAAGTGAGCCCGTCTTTGCCACAACTTAACACCATCTGGTCCACATGCCCCAACATTTTCTCTTCATTTAACCATCTTATCAATAAGAGGACAACAACCAAAAAGAAAACCCCAAAAGGAAAGCAGTCTTTCAACCTCTGACTGTGACATCTCTGATCAGGACAGCCACACTTGATGACTCTTGATTGCAAATATCAGCTTGCAATTTGGCAAAATGAGTCCCCTGTTTGTTTTCATGTGTCTCAGTGGTACCATCATTCTTTCCTTGCTGTACTTAGAAAATGGAACCAGCGCCCTGTCAGGACCCAATACTGAGTTGATTAATGACTCATCTCACCAGAGAGCTCACAAACCTGTCCACACTGCAGTACTGGACTAAATGGAAAATGATGGACCTAAATACCTCCATCACTGTTGTATTACTTCAGTCTGAGACCAGAGTCCATCTGAAGTCCTGCAGTTCTTCCAGCACTGGTTTATTTATTTATTTAAAGGAACATTGCATATTAATGAACATTTCATCACGGCATTCATGTTGTTATGCCAGAGTGAGCCCTATGGCTAATTTTAATCTGTGGTCCCTGACAAGTCATAACAAGAAAGATATACCGTATTGGCCTGAATAAATGACGACCCTGATTATAAGACGACCCCCTCTTTTTCAAGACTGAAGTTTGAAAAAAGACTTTTTGAACACCAAATTTAATTTTTATACAGAAAACCGATCTTCGACCCACTTTTCTCCAGATTGTCGCTACATTTCTCCATTTTCTGTTATCTCTTCTCTTATTTTCTTCTCTTTTCTTTCTTACCGCTATTTTTTATTTTTCTTCTTCGTGCTATATATTAGTGGTGGGACTTTGTCGTGTTAATTTGATAATTAACGCAGGGGGAAATTAACGGCGTTAAAAAAATAACGCATTTTAGCGTATTTTATTTTATAGTCTATATCACACAGAAAGGTTCTTAGTGCACGAGTTTCTGGCAGACGGATTATAGCGACGCACTGAGTGGTGGATAACACTGATGACAGCGCCTTGCTTAGCTCGGTGGATGGAAAATTTACTTTTAAAAAACAGTCGCCGCGGTCCGTCAGCACGAGCCAATTCACTCTGCATCCGTCTCAGGAGCGGAGCGCAGCTCAGCGTACTCATAGCAGCTGGATACACAAGATCACAGGAGAACCACATGTTCCTGCAGGAATCACACCCATGACAACTACTTTCATGATATTTAGTAAGTTAAACTCACCTGCCCTCCCAGAGCTTCATTAATTCAGTCCTTCCCTTTTAGTCTCTGTTGGTGTCCTTATATAAAGGATGTGTTGTATCGTATATAATTATCTGGTTTTCCGCCTCCAATATAAACTTTTCCTCGTCCATGGTGTCAGATTTCCTCTGGGTCTGACCCGCTGATGACTGCTGGCCCTGTGCCAGTGTCGTAGTTTTAATATACGAGGATAATTTTACGATCGACAGGCTGAACATGGTGCTTTATTTTGAAAAGACCAGAAACTCTGATCGTTTTTCGTGTCTGTTTCCTGTTTGGTACGATCTGCTCTGCGGAGATTGATGCGTTTTCAAAAAACAGCTTTTGGGCAAAATGAACAGATTTTGTAGTTTAAACTTCTGTATGTGACTATTCAATGATTTAGTCTTCTACCAAAATCTGTTTGAAAAGTGTTGCTTCTGATGTTGAATATCAATGTGATTAAAATGTGATTAATTACGATTAATTAATTACAAATGGTATAATTAATTCGATTAATTTTTTTTAATCAAGTCCCACCGCTAATATATATATATATATATATATATATATATATATATATATATATATATATATATATATATATATATATATATATACACACACACAAAAGGGCAATTCCAGTTGACCTGTGGCCAGGCCACGACCCCTGCATTAATCATAGATTCTCAGAATGCCAAAAGAGACACCATGACCTGTGAGTTTTCTGAGAACGGTGCAATTTGTATGCTACGTTAGCAAACCATCAAAAAGACAACAGGAACAACCTTAGACATAGACATACAAGGGACAGCAGCAGGCTGCATGCTTACAAAAAGGTCCAGGGTGTCTTGTTAGCTAATATTTAAACTTCAGACAGGATCATTCAGAAGCCAGTGCCAATGAATACAGCGTGTTTCCCACATATCTTCAAAGGCCCCACACTGTCAGCCAGTCAGGGTTTTAACATTTCACAGCGTTTAAAGACTCTGACACCTCAGACTCTTCTCTAACTCAAAACTGAAGTTTGTGTAAAAATATAAAAGAACAGAACAATAAGGGTCAGTGTGTGGTTCTCGTCACCAAATTGTTACAACTGTGTGAGTTAGTTAAAGACTAAATAACTTTAATAGTGTAATGGAACCTTCAAAATTGATGAAGAAAGACAAAAGTATTACAGTTGATTTTCACACCAAATCTGACATCTCTCCACAAGCGAGTCAAGTTCTTTCATGAGGCTGCAGAATCCAAACTGACACAGTGTCTGGGACGACTCCAAAATCATCATTTGATCGTTTGGATTTAACAGGCTGTGCCTGTATGCACTAATGAGATTTGATTCCTCCAACCCTGTTCACAGATTGCCTTGTTATTTGTAATTTGTCTGAAACTAACTAGAAGTATTTTTTTTATGAGACAAAGAACATTTTTTAGCATATCTATGAAAATTTAAAACACACTCCTTTTAAGAAAAAGTGGGACAAAGTCAAGTCTGTGTCACGCATCTCAGAGGGATTCCTGTCTGCAAATGAACTGAGGAGACTTAACACTGCCTTTAATGTCTCTAACTCTCACGGTGATGCAGATAGAACTCCTGCCAGTTCAACCTCAGGCCCCAAATAATGTGAAGAATCCTGTAAAGGGCCATTTCTTCACGTCTCACCCTCTGATTGAGTCTATCACGATGATTCTTTGTTCGAACTCTCCGGTGTCAATTTGTGGTCAGCAGCACCACAGGGACCATCTGATGATCGATGGGAGCCTGGAGGTCACACAGGCCGGGGTGCCAAAGAGATGCTTGGTATTCAGCAGACTTCCTGAAACCAGCATGATACCTCAGAAAATCCCATTTGATGGAGAATAAAGGGTCGAGGAAGAACTTGAAACATACTTCTTCACTGATCATCTGAGGTTACATGGAGGGGGTGCTCCCAAAGCCAAGGCCGCAGGAAGGGCGCAAAAACAAAGATGCACTTCTGAATCAATCAGTGCATCAGCAGTCATTATACTCTAGAGTTTAAGGGATGATTTAATACCTCAGCTTTGTACTGGGCCCCTGAAGTCTCTTTTATCTCTTCCATGAAAGGTCAGTTTCTCTTGGTTGAAGTTTCATCCATGTGATGCGTTTGAGAGCGTCTGAACTTACTGTTTTGTAGTTGTGACTCACCACTTGGTGCTTCACAAGCTGTATCACAGCTACAGCAATCATCTCCTTGATGTAGCTATGCTAGCCAACATTTAACTTCATTAATACCCTGCACTCAAGAACTTTCTTTAGGTTACAACTACTACAGAGTCAGCTGCATAAGAAATAATCTTATTCTGCTGATAACGAAACAGATAAAAAGGCGCAAAAACTTCTGACTGTAAATTCCAAGAAATATCTTATGGGCACAAGAACATTGTGTTGTTTACAGCAGATGAAAGACGTCGCGTAATGTTATTTTCCTATTGGCACAAAAGAAAAACCACCACCTCTGCAGTTGTATGAGGACCCCTTGTATTTGCCTTTTTCCGTGCTGTTAACTCGTAGCAGACCGCGACTTGTCCCCACAGCTTCCTGTGCCCTTGCATGTGCAGCAAAAGTTAGAGATCTGTTTGACAGTTGTGGGTCTGAAACGAATAATTAAAAGCTACATCCAGGCTACGCAGAGAGCGAGGTCTCAAGAAAAACAGCTGATTTCTACAAGAAAACTGCAAACTCTACTCAAAACCACACCATTAACCAATCTGTGAACCCACTTCATCAGGACATGCTGACAGCAAACTGGGAGACAACACATGACAGCTCTCCTCTTTGCTAGCACACAAAACTTCATGTAAGACTTTACACATGGATCAGTGTTTCACAAATTGATTCAGACCAAGGACACCCCCCCCCCCCCCCCCAGAAAAAAAAAGTGTTTTAACCCTGATTTTTTCAGGTCTCTGATCGAAAACCGCATACCCATAACAAAATTTCTATATCTCTGCAACCACAAGGTCTATTAGAGTAATTTTAGGTTCAAAGTAAAGTTGTGAGATTTGTTGAGATGTATTAATATGAGTATATGTGATACTGGTAAATGTAAATAAAGATGACACCTAGCAAAAATTTAAAGAGTGTAGGTAAATAAAAGAAGACATTTCAGGATGAGTATTGTAGAAAATTTTATTTGTAAAATATAACTTCTGGGACAGTCTAAAGTCCAAAATGTGGAGCAGCTTAAACATAGCAGCCAGCTGTCTCTTTCTTCAGTCTACTAGAAAGCAGAAACATAAAATTCTCTGCCCTTTGCATTCTGGAAGAGTCAGATGACGCACACAAGTTTTCCTGGAGCATGCCATGGCTGTAAAAATAACTAAAGAATGCCCCAAAACAGGTGAAGTAACTGGACACGAGCCAAGTTACTGTGCACTGGGTGTTAAAAGATTACTGTATAAAATAATGAAGCTTAAAAACCCAAGAAAAACTGAGAAACATAGTCATAAATATAATATAGAACATTTTTTTTTCACAGCAAAAGACGAGTGAAGCAAAAATGCAACATGCCCGTTATAATCTCCAGTTGTCTCCCAGAGTGGGAAACAAAGTCATAAATCTGTTGATCTATGCCCTAGCGAGACGCCGTTGAGGCTGGCCAGGCCTCAATGCTGGAGCTCTTGGTAACTTGACCAGCTGGACCCTGAAGGAGCATGTCTTATAACACATAGATGCATTAACCAACTTTGGAATAAAAAAAATAAATAAAAGAAAAACTGTTTCAACCAGGTTCTAAACCAAAGTATATAAGCAAACTCATGATGACACCTTTGAATAATCCTCAATTTGATTCACAGCAGAATCTTCAGTATGACCAGAGCAATCAGTCTCTACTTTTAGCCTCTGCATCGATCAGGAAGGATCTTCCCTCCTTATAGAGAGCTAACCTAAAGGAGACTTGTCTTTGGACAGAGACGACCAATCCGGAGACAGGAGCGAGGAGAAGATAACCATCCTCTGGGTTATAAAAATGCTATTTGTTGGTCATGTAGGGAGAGAGAGAGTTGTAGAGGTTGTTGTTGTTGGTTGTTGTTGGTTGTTGTTGGTTGCCTGCACACTGCTCAACTCACTTGCTTTGTTCAAGATGGCATGCTTTGAATAAAGTATGGACTCAAGATGAACTGGACTCTCCTGATGATTGCCTCTGCAACTTCTTCTTCTTCAAGAGTTTTGGCATAGGGACATTAGAAAAATTAAGTTATGAAGTGTTTAGAAAGAGGAATACTGGGAGCCAGCAGTTAGTCTTAGGCCCTAATTTACCATGAAAAATTACACAACAGTATCTCTTTGAAAATGATGCAGCTGCAGCTCTAAACCTTTATCAAACCATAGTCCAACATATGACCATCATCTCTGCAAAGGTTGACTCTGATAAAGTGAAGGAGGACTAAATTAGAGAGGTTTTAGTGCAGAGAGTTCAGGCGAGCTCTCTATGGGCTCAGTTTGGCTCCATCTGTGTCATTTAAAATTTCTCATCTACGAAACTTTAGATTTCATTTGTTGATCACTACTGAAATTGTGATGTTGTGTAAAACGCAAATAAAATCAGAATACAATGATTTGGAAATCCTGTTTAATCTATATTCAATTATATCTAACAGCAGTGATATTGTCTGTAAATCCTGATGTCAGTGTGGTGACAGTCTTTTGACTGAGTGACTGGACATGGTAAGAAGTGATGCACCTGTCTTCTTTTTTGTACAACTGTGGAGCTGAAGTACACCAAAAGAATTACACTGACCATACAGATGTAGACCTGTGTTACATTTTTATCTAAACAGATTCTGCTTTAAGATGAACATCGCATGTCTGTTTGGTATTGGCTGCACAAGCTGTTTATCAGTAACTCTCTCAGGTTCGAGGTAACAGCCTCCCGCTCTGTCTGAGTCCTCTTCAATACGAAAGAGCACAGCAGTGTGGGGCCCTGCAGTTACAGCAGCTCCCAGGATTAGACTGATATATGAGGCCAATACAGTATTGGCTTTCTGTCCTAAGTTTTTTTTATGGCTGCGTGGTATATCATCTTAAGAGGTTTGGTTACAGCAGGCTTTCCCTGAGACTGAGGAGCTACACAATCACCTGATTGTTTGAAAACCAGTGAGTGCATGGAGTCTTGATAGCTGAATGGAGGCATGCTCTCTCTGCTGTATTAGAATTCAAGGAACAATTATCTGCATGATTCTCTCATCTACAGCATTCATTCCAGCATTAAAACCATCTCATGTCATTTTTAATGCTCGGGCAACGGTCGGCCATTGATTTTTAGATTAAACTGATGCACTTGTTGTTAAAATGTCACTCCATAGTAAGACTTTTGTTATGGTTTATTAGCTGCTACACCATTGTACTTTATGTTTCAGTCAGACTGACTGAAGCCTGGTGAGGTACTGCCAGCTGGCTGAGCTGTGTTCCCATGACCATAATTTCCCCAGCTCTCTCACGCCGTCTGAGTGGACTAGATATTGTTTTAAACCATGAAGATGACAAATTAATGAGTGTTCTTAGTCTATCAATCAGCGTGTTTTATTCCCACTTTGGTTCAGACTGAAATATTATTGATTTCCACCCAAGTTTGCACAGTCAATCATTGCTTCCTGGCGGAATTCATGACACACTTTTTTTTTTTTTTTTTGCAGGGTGGGTGATGTAAGGAGTTACAGGGCTCTGAGAAGAATAATAATAATCATAATACTAAAATAGACTAGAATAATAATGATAATAAAACTTTCCCTGTTTTTTTTTTGTTTGTTTTTGTTTTGTTTTTGTTTTTGAGACTTTTTCAATAACCTTCGTCCTATTTCCAACCTACCTTTTCTTTCCAAAATCCTTGGGGGGGAGAAAAAAAAAACAGTTGCTTTCCAGGTTCATGCTCACTCCTCTGAACATTAACAGTCTGGTTTCTGCCCTCACCATAATACAGAAACAGCCCTGGTAAATATCACCAACCTCCTCCCCATGGAAACTGACTCTGGACTTAACCATTCTCATCCAGACACACCATTAACCCTTCTACACCTATAACACCTTTTACAGCCTGGAACTTCTTCTTTTTTTTAAGGTTTTAAGATGTCAGAAATTTTATTTCAACTATAACACAACAACACAAGCGGTTTTGTTTGCCTGGCCTTTAATTTCTTTGTTTTTTGTTGATAGAGTACAGTGCTAACCAGCGTTTTTCTCATGAATGATATTTCCTGAAGCAGTTTCTGTCCAGTTGAATCCGAAGTCTGGAGTGAGTTTGGAGAAAAAATTCTTTGGGCATTTCTAGGAACAAATCTACAACAATATAAGGAAATAAAATTAATATGAGAGTAAAGTAATAAACGAGCAATAACAGCATTTTTGAGACAAAGTCAATGTGAAAAAAATTGAACTAGGTATTGAAAATAATTATGTTAATTAATCTGTGAATAAATAGTGTAAACAAACTTTCCTTACTGTGTTTGGGATGGTGATGCATCCCGTCTCCTCCTGTTTCTCCAGCTGCTCTCCTCTTCTTCTCACATCTAGCAGGAACTTTTCTCTTCCCTGTAGAGTGCCTCAACATTTTTTCTGTCACAATGCACAGAGCTACTAACTCTATAAACGTTGTGAAAAGAGGTGGACAACGGCAAAAACAGGCAGGTTTTGGCCACAACACAGCAAAAACGTAACTGAGACTTCAAAAAATACTCATACTGTTCTTTACAACAAGAAAAATACCAAAGACAAAGAAGAAACAGCAAAAACTATAACACAACTATAAAGTTCAAATCTGTCAGACTATTGTTTACTGATTGAGTAAGACTCAGCCTCTCCCCTCTACAGAGTGACAGACTGACCGCAGCAGAGGAAGCTTTGAACATCTTCACGTGTATCATGAATACAATTTATTTGAATGTCATTATATTGAACATTCAATTAAAATAAGCCCTGACAGAGCTTGGAATGGATAGTGATAGACAGGAGGAATGACAATCAGATGAATTTATTAGAATTATAGAATTACTGACTTGAATCAAAAACAACCCTAAAATACCATTTCTTTAGTTTCTCAGTAAGTTGGTCACTCAGTTAACATAATGCTGGAAGAGAAAAAGTTCCTGTACAGACACAACTTTGATTACATCTGCTAAAACATATGATTCAACTCATTTTTAAATTTTGAATATTTATAAATGTCACTTTGCACCAAATTTCCAGTAAGTTTCATACATGATAAATTGGGTATTTGCATGTAACAAGCAAAGTCTGGATCAGGAGGTTTTACAAAATGAAACCAAGGAGGGGCCAAATGTTCTGCTGCTGGCTGTGCCCTGTGTAAGTAAATGATGGTTAAACTGCCATGTAACCAAACAGAACGCTAAACAATACAGATAAAAACAATAAAATAAATTCATATGCTTTAAAATAATACTTGTCATTTTTTTAAATGCATGTAATTTCAACTCCTCAATAGTAAAACACTTACTTGAGCCAGTTAATAGTGCACCAGTGAGCCCATCATCAGGTACCAACACCACCTCATTTTCAGCAGGAAACTACATGAACTACATAACATTAATTGCCCCCGCCTGTCCTTTACTCCAACATTGCACTGACTACTGTGATTCTCTTCTCTTTGCTCTCTCTCTCTCTCTCTCTCTCTCTCTCTCTCTCTCTCTCTCAGGTACCTCCATACAGTTAAACTGGTTCAGAACTCTGCCGCCCTCATCACCCCCAGATCCGCATGGATTACATCACTTCTTGTCATCACTGGCCCCCGCTCCAATATCACATCTATTTCAAGATTCTTCTCCTGACTTTAAGGCCGCCCATAACCTCGCTCCTCCACATCAACACACCCACCTGCTCTCTCAGGTCCTCATCCATCCACCCTACTGCACCTCTTTGACCACCATGGGGCCCTGAGTCTTTAGCTGCTCCACCCCCCCCCCCCCCACCACCTCTGGAACTCCCTCCCATTGGACATTCATAACATTTGCTCTCACTCCCACTGCTCAAAGCCCATCTCACAGCCTCTTTAAACATGAATACTTACTTTGATTCTCACTCACCACACCTCCACACATGTTGATTTTATACTCTATTAACCTGCCTGGTTAATTTGTTGATTTTATTATTGCACTGTTCTCCATTTTTTAACTCTGTCTTGTTTTTGTAAGGCACCTGTTTTTTTATATATATATATTTATATTATCATTGTTTTTTGGGAGATGAGTAAATTGGGCACAGAGGACAAAGATGCTTAAGTTAGTGTCTTGCCAGTCTGTATGTTGATTGTTGTAGCAAAGGTCAACCTGTGAGACAGCCCAAAGTATCTGAAAGGTAGAATACTTCCCCCTGCTGAAGCAGAGGCAGACATACAGGTGCATGCACGTACTGATCCAAGGACAGTTGCCCAATTAGACTGCCTAATCAAGCTTAGACTGCAGCTCAACTTAAACGTGCATAAAAATGTACTGAATGAGTCAGAACAGAGTGTAGGAAGCCATTTATGTTGAGCCCCGGGGGAAAGAAAAAGGAAAACCTCAGAGCCTTCGCTCCCTGTCCCTGAGCTTATTGCTGTGATCTCTCTGAAATAATTGAAGGCAAATCGAATGATCATGTGAGACTTCTATCCCATCTCCTCTCCTCTCATGTGGATTTTTACAGCCATGAAGTCAGAGTCAATATTCAGAGAGAAAATCAACCTGATGATAAAATTGTGATGGGGACAAAAGTAGGACTTTGAGGATGTCAGGATGTCCTCTGGAACCTTTAGAGACCACATGAGAATATAAGTATGTTTACAGAATCACTGCTTCTCCACACCCCTCTTCATCATCCATCTTCAGCTTCACCAACACAGCAGACCAAGGCTCTGATTCAAGATTTATCTGTGATGAAGTTCAACTGTAACTCAGTAAAAATCGTTGTGATGCTTACAAACGAAGCACTGGACTGTGTTTCCTCTCGATCAGTAAGAACCGATTATTTCATTAGGGTGTAAATGATCTGCTCTTCTCTATTTGTCCTGGTGGACATAGTCATTTTGGAGTGGTGGTCATATGATCGTCATGATATAAAGAGCAGAAACACAGACTCATTATTTAAAGCCCATTTTCTATCACTTTTTATTGGCTGATAATCATCAGAAGTGGTTGAGAGTGACTTATTGTATCTCCATGTCTCACCCCAGTAGTCTGTTTTGTCCTCTCGGTGGCATCTGTCAGTTTAAACAGCGCCTTGGATCATAATTCAACAACATGATAGAAGCAGCAGCACAGGACCTTCATATGGAGAGGATTATTTAATTAGATTCAAGAGCTGTAGCTGCATTAATCTGCATACTAATGAAGGACTCATTTGGATGAAACCATGACTCCATTTCTTATTCTCTTAATGGGATAGGATTGGTATCCATTTCATTTTGTCATAATATTATTTCAGTTTGTTATTGAAATCATTATTAATCACTCTGAGACAAACGCAGAGTGTTGTGGGAATAAATAAGTGTGACTGAATGCGATAAAAAGCTCAATTAGAATATTCAGTTTGCTGTGATTAAGTGTTTTCTTAAGAGTCTCTGTTCTCCCTCTTTTATTTTTTATTTTTTTGCTTCTTTTACATCAGCGTCAGTCCCAAACAAACGCTACAGCTGATAAGAACTGAAGGACAAAATTTTCATAATTTCAGTTGGTATTGAATTTTTTTTTCACTTCTCTGGCAAACCACCAGAGAACCAACAGCAGTCCTCATCAACACAAGGGCTGTTAAGAAGTGATCACTGCAAGCTTTCTGAATAAAACAGAACATCAGGGATTAATTTGGGGGATTGAGAGATGGAGAAAAAAATACATGAGAAGAGAGCGGCCCTCATTTATCAATCTTGCGTGGGAATTGGCGCAGATTTGGGTGTAGAAATGAGTTTACGTTCAGGTCTGATTTATGAAACTTGCGTACCAGGGCCAGTCACTGCCTACACCTGGTGAGGTATTGATAAATCTTACAGCTGAAAACAATCATAATTTAAATAACGCCCGTAAATATTCAAGGTCCAGCTGGCCGAACACACAGAATTTACAACATAGGCGGACACATTACGGAAATAAAGAGACTATGAAAAGAAATCAGCTGACAGCTCGTGTTGCTCTTTCATAAGCAATGTATTCTACAGAGTTTGGTAGAAAAAGAGTGAAATGTTTTGAAACATTCTTGGTCTCATGTCTAATTCTGCTATCTAAATATTAATCTGCAAACCTCCGTCTGTCCGTCTGAAAATGCTCTACACTCATATGATCCAATCATTCTCCACCACAGAGGGATTTTCCTCACTGGACCGCGCTCCCCTCTGACATGAAACTTGGGTACATGGACTCAGACCTGGTGTGGGATTTGAGCGTACCCTCCGTCCATGTTCAAATGGATAAATGCCGATCTATGCGTGGAAAAAGTGTACACCCATTTTTCAGCTGTACGCACGTTTGATAAATGAGGGCCAGAGTGAGGGTTGCTTTATGAGACTTTAATACTGAGAATTTCAGGAATTTGCCCGTTCATAATCCATCATTTAAAATGAGATTATCAGCACCAAAACATGTTATTACTAACTCTGTAAATATCAGATTTTGTGGAAGGACATGAATCCATTTACAACACATGGGCCAAAGTCCCTTTGTAAAGTCAGCTGTGTACTGACTGGCAGTGTTTAGCATTGAGACGCAAGATCTGTCATTTTTCTCTTCTGTCAGAGGAGGTCAGAGAAGAAGAACGCTAAACAGGAGAGTGATCGAGCACAGGCTAAAACACGGGTTAATCTGTTTGTGATGATGTTCATACCAACCCACATGCAGCAGTTATTCTGCAGTGATTTGTTCAAACTTGAGAGATGATTGTGAAGCTGATACTCATGTATCTACATCCCTGTATTTGACCTCTCCTGACCCTCTTTAGTCCTTTTCAGCTGAAAGGAACATCTCATAAATAAATTCACATTTAACTCTGTACCCTTAAACAACACAAATGGTAACTTATTCAAACACTTCTACAGTAGGTCTTCTTCGATAACAAAATATCAATAAACATACAAAAATAGACCATAAAAAAAAGAAATTAAACTGTAAAGATGTTCAGAAGGGAGGTGGTGAGAGCTGATATTTTGAAAAGAGAAAAACAAACTCATTTTCATGCCAAATTATTGTAATTATAAGTGGACTGTCACCCACCATATTTGACATCCTGTGTCAGGCTTTAAGCTGAAGTAAGAACTCTGGAAAACTGTCTATTAAATTTGACTGTAAATAAAAGGAGATAGAACTTGTACATGATGCATATGAGGTGAGTATTTTCCCCTCCCTAACTGCTGCAAGTCACATTTTTAAAAAAATCATTGACTTCAGATGCGAGTTAAAAGAGTTCAAAAGTAATTTTTTATATCTTTGTTTTTTGAATTTGAATTTTCACCAGTAACAATACAAAAGTGAAATATATCAGAGAACATCCAGTTTTTCATTTTTCTACCCACCCCTATCTTTTATCCCTCCCGTAGTCCCTTCCCATTCGAAGCAAAACAAATCCACACTACAAAAAATTAAATAACAGTACAAAAAAGGGGATGTCTCATTCATCACAATCAAATATAGAGGTCAGAGATTCTGAATTTCTTAGGAGAGGTCTACAAGTTCTTTCAAATGAGATTAAGGAGCCATTTAGGGAAAATCTTTTTGAGTTTAGTGGGTAGTACTGGTTCTTTCACCCATCTGTTGTGAGATGGAGGTGTGGGGTTTTTCCAGTTCAGGGGGCACCATACAAGGCAAAAAGGAGGATCCAGACTGATAGTTGTATCATATGTTTTTATGTCTTTATTCCTTGTGTGTTTTTATGATCTGCCTGTTTCATTTTGCTGCCCATGTAAAGCACTTTGTAATTTCATTTTTGAAAAGTGCTCTACAAATAAAATTATTATTATTTTTATTATTATTATTATTATTATTATTATTATTATTATTATTACATGTTGTGCTGAGAGTTGAGGAGATATCAGACCACAATGTAGCAAGCCTGGGACAGCAGCAGAACGTACACACTAAAAACAGCTGGGTTATTTCCTCTGCTCAGCTGCTGGCTTATGGCACATTTTACCCATTATGGGTTATTTATATGGGATGTGGGTTATTTTAGTGCACACAACACTGAGTTAAAATCTACCAACTCAACGTTAAAAAAAGATTTAGCAAAGTAATTTTTGTTGTGATGGTGTTTTGTATCCAGAAGTGAGGAGGGAACACATCCTGCTGTACACTGAGATGTTGCACAGGGTGTCTGCGCTCCAGCCATCTACAGCTTTGTAAAATAACATCTCAGCCAGCATGTCCATATGGGCCTCAAATGGATTGTATGTGGGCTGCACATATGGGTCCCAGTTGGGTTTGGATGCTGGTTTCATGGAGGCCCCACCTGTAAGTGTCTATATGGGCCTCAAGTTGGATCTATCCATGCTTTACATGGGACCTATATGGACATACGACCCATCTCTTCATGCAAAGAAATAGTTTACTGAGTTTCAATCTAACTAAAATGCTTTCATCTAACAAGACACAACAAACCAATTGTAAATATGTTGAATTAACATAAAATATTACCAATACCATTACTCATTTTTATGTTTGTATTTGATTTTTTAAGCATAAAGGGAACTGACTGTTTATACCATGGAGCAAAGACAGTCTGCACCACCCACGTGAGGCATCAATGCACAGCACTGTTTCATGTCCACTATGCTATTAATAACTGTTACAACTCAAAAAACGGCTCCTCTCCTTTTTGTTGTGATGGCATTGGGAACTGTGAGTGAGGAAGGAATACAGTGGATATGAGACTCTTCTGTAGTTACAGATGCTGCACAGGAGGGCACACACTGGCTCTGCTCACATGGCATGGACCGACTGTCAGTGCTCCAATTAAAACACTGTCTTTGTTGTGGTAATTTAAAGTAAACTTGAAAAAAAAAAATACACTTCATACACATTTTATAGTTGACCAAAGTAGGCCATGGACATATCTACTTAATAAGAAACAACTTTAAACACTTTAAAAATCAGGAGGTACGAGGGCCAGTCAATACAGTTGGGAGCAAAATGATTCAACCCCCCACACACCCTAAGTATATTTGGCTAGGTCAGAGCATTACAATTCCCTGATCACACAAACCTAGAAACATATGAATACTGTTAATTTATTGCAACCTAAGTCTCCTAACACGTCTTTAGAACTCATGACTTAAAACAGCTTAAAAGTAATATGTTTTGCCTGAAACCCCAACACACCAGGGGGGTTGAGTAATTTTGCTCCCAACTGTAAGTAACCAGCCTAACTTATTTCCGGTTGGGATCCACCTCTTCTTTTTCGATGTAACTGCCCTCTAGTGTGATGCACTTAGACCAACGGTGTTCAAGTGCCATCAGCCCAGAACTAAAAAAGTCAGGGTCCTTTCCATTGACCCACACCTCAACTGCCATCATGACGTCTTCATCAGACTGAAAATGATTGGTGATAGAATTGTTGAAATGCTACCATATGAAATGCCAAATGCCTTCGCTATTTCTTCCACCTGAATTCGCCTATCAGAGTATACCAGATCCCAACTTTGTTACACATTTCTTCGTTGGTGGCATCCAGTGGGCATCCAGACCTGGCTTCATCTTCTAAAGACGTTCTACCGCGTTTGAATTCTCCTACCCAGAATTTAATCTGAGCATAAGATGGTGCAGAGGACCCATAAACATTGGCTAACCTGTGGTGTATGTCCTTGCCTGTTTTACCTTTTAAATACCAGTACCGAATTACAGCACGGTACTCAACTTTAAATGAAAAGCATGCCTTTGCATCACTAGCCATGTTGACATTCAATATCTTATTAAAGACTGACTCGATATGCGTGCAATTTTGTACCCAGGTATAAAACATGTATTGAAACAAGGCAGGAAAATCGTGATCGTCTTGGTCAATTGGAAATGGGATAGGCTGGTTACTTATTGACTGGCCCTCTACATGGTGGAGCACAGATAGCCAGTCCAAGCCAAGAGCAGCACAGACAGCGAGTCCATGCACTGTACAGCATAGACAACCTGTACCCTCTGTGCAACATGCTGGGTTATTTTCAACCCAACAATTTTTAGAGTGTTACAGGCAGGCATGCTGTAACTGGTTATGAGGAGACTAAAAACCTGCCTCAACTCCTCCTCTTTGCTTCATGTTGGGTTCAGACAACATTTTTACAACCAACTAGGATCTAAAACTCTGCTTCAATAAGCTGTTGAGTGATTTCATGTTTCACAGTCTGTGGTTTGAATGCTGTGAGAAAGAAGACGAGAAGGAGGAAGAGAAATAAAGAGATGAGACGCGTTGGAGGAGAGTTGGTAAGTTCGGAGAAATGTCACCACTCAGGAAAAAAAAACCAAGTCAGACAAAATGTGAATACAAATCGGTGACAATCTCCTCTCTTTATGTTTGATGATGGCAAACTCAAACTGCTGTTAACATCTTCAGCGAGGTTTTTCAGGAAAGAATACAGTTTCTCGACACAAAACAGTTTGTTCTTCTGATGCTCACAAATGTTTGTTTTAGTGGCTTCCAAAGAGCTTTGCCGCTCAGTAGCCATTTGCATAATTCAACAAGTCCTTCTGGCACAGCAGAGTATGAGTAATACTCCTTTCATCTAGGTGAAACAAGGACACTTCCGGCTGCCTGGATGGAGAGTGGAGGAAGCAGAGGGAAGAATCTGGGTTTAGAAAGGGAGTCTTTGTCAAATGCATCGTGGTGCAATGCCACATGTCCCGGAAAGTGAATGAATGTAGTCAGGGCTGGACTGGGACAAAAAATCAGCACAACTCACCAATAAACCATGCTTGAGTTCCCCTTAAAGACGAAGGTACTTTTCCCTAAAACCAATGTAAAGAGGAGTTATAAGTCCTTTGGACAAGTGGACTTGTAACTCACTCACTCCTGGTGGACTACTTGGTGATCAGGAGTGTCTGAACAAAGAGAAACCTTGACGGGACCCTGAGGTGAAGCATAATCAGTGTGTAAGAAGGTTCTAGGATCACACAGGAAGATTCAGGTGTTTCGGATCTGGGCACAGCTTGTTTATTGTAAAAATATTCATAATAACAAAAATAGCACACTCCGTCATGGTCCCGAAGTCCACACCAGATAAATTGAGGCCTGAAACAAGACAACTCTAAAAAGACATGAGAAATTATTGTTCAAATCAGCGCTGAAAACTGCTGTAAAATGTTACTACCATTAATGCACGTAATGTGTGTTAATCTAAAGTCAACTTTGTCCTGAAACCTGGTCCAGAACAAGAGTAAATGGAGAAAATAAAAACACCGCCAGTTAACATCAGCTCACGATAATTTTGATGAATTAGCAAGGTTAGCACCTCGTGCACTATGACTATACCGTTATCACAGCTGTGAAACAACACACACACACACACACACACACACACACACACACATACACATACTGTTTTTAAAAGTTAGCAAATTAGCCAAATAAAGTTATCAACCTAACATAAACATGTTGTTGATATGCTACTCCATGTTTTAGCCAGGCAGGCAGGCAGCCCATCCATCCTTCTTACCACTCCTTGCTCACTGCTGGTGCTGTCAGTATCCACCACCGGCCTCGCCTCATCCCCTTCATGACCAACTCCATCGTCAGCTGACGCCATAGCTGCACCAGTTGTGGCCCCATGCTGTGCTGAGGAGGAGGGACTAGATGCTGCTGCACTAAAAATGTCAGGAAGCTTTGCACATTTTAAAGAATCAGCCAAAAGAACTATTCTTTTTTTTCTGGCGGTTTTTCCACACCACCTTTCTGTTTCTCCTGTCTTGTTTACAGTCTGTGATTATACGAGCGGTAAGCTGATTGACAGCTGAAGAGCCAAACAGGAAAACTAAGGAGGGATGGGGCTTTGCCCTCCCTCAACATGCTTTATTGACCATTGACCAATCAGTGTCAACAAAACCAAAAGAAAAGTTTGTTCAGCCCAGAAGACCTGACAGGCAGGGACCTGACTGTTTCTTCTATTGATTGAGAGCAGAAGGTCCAACAGGGTTTCCAGATCTGACTGACTTGACAGTTTCCAGCCCAAACACAATGTAAAAACCATCCACCTCAACAAAAACCAGGCCAAATCTCAACCTCTCCACAAACTCATGTTCAAGCCATAAAGCTATTACGTGCCTAATAAAGAACACATCGTAAGCACACATCTGCAGTAAATAAACAAAGAAAAAGAGTGACACAAATAGGCTCCATGATCAGCTAAGAATAATATTTGAATATAGATAAATATTATAATTTTTTTCCTCGGGCACTCCAAAATCTGATCTTGGGATCAGTCTCCAATTCTTTTCCGTATACATTTTTGTTTTTCCCCCACTTCGGCATGGTGCCGTTTCTAAGGCGCTTACAAGTGACCAATACCATTTCACAGTGACACTTTATTAACCAATGATCATCACTGACTGGCAATACCAAGTTCAACAGATTCTTTCCATTTTAAATAAATGATCTTATGATAGGAGTGCTAGGACACAACAGTTTTTTGTAATGTGCAATTTTTTTTGCCATGTAAAAGCAACTGTTTTGTTCATATTTTC
This sequence comes from Labroides dimidiatus, assembly GCA_030710495.1. NCBI lineage: Eukaryota > Metazoa > Chordata > Actinopteri > Labriformes > Labridae > Labroides > Labroides dimidiatus. Next base: position 22,818,174 of record CM061161.1, on the reverse strand, counting down.
TTAAAACCTACCAAATGTTGTGAAGCAGCCCAAATTTTATCAATCAGCCCAATTCTATTTTTTTTTTCCAGCCCAATGTGTTCAAAAGAAGCTGAATTAGGCAGAAAACCAGCCAATCTGGCAACACTAGGGTCCAATGAGCAGAGGCTCGGTACTCCTCCTATCTGTATGGTAAAATTGGTCACCACCCCACCTAAAACCACCAAATAATTGAGCAGAATAAATAAATAAATAAATAAATAAGTTAAATAACGCCACTAGCCCATTGGCCCATAAACCCACAGGGCATTTACCCAATATGCCATATGGCCAGTCCAGCCCAAATGTAGTGCCGGTCAGTGTGTTAATGTAGTTTTTTTTTTTTGTTTGTTTTTGTTTTTTTTTTGTTTTTAGTTTTGTAGACTCTTCAAAATAACAGAAACTTTCCCGTTCTTTCTTAACACAGCCTCTCTTCAGGGTCACATCAGGAAGAATAAGACCCACCCTGTTCGATAAAACCCAAATTCCAATTCACTATTTTTTTTTTTTTTTTTTTTTTTTTTTGTCAGGGCCATAATTTTGTACTTCTGACTTGTGGATGCTCAGCGGGGTGTAAAGAGATTGAAGTGCTTTAGTTTGTGACTGCATGACTCAGGCAGGAGGTTGCTGTGTGTAACTTTTTGAAGTTACCAACAGTGAAGACAGCAAAGCAGCAAGCCCGCACTCTTGGAGGTAAGGTTAGAAACCTCCCGCAGAGAGAGGAGCAAAGGATTTTCCAGTGTTTTCTGTCTGTGCTTTTCAGCCGTTTCTATTAAGCAGTCAATGTTTTGGAGTTTTGGCCCATTGATTCTGACAGAAAAACTGGTGCAACATTCAGTGTGCGTTGATCTTCACTTCTATGAAAGCTGCTCACTGGGGCATGACGTCAGAAATGTTAACTGTCCAGATCTTCAAGACCGCATCTGTTCATTAGGCCCAGAGAACAAGCCAAGCATACATCTTTCAACCCATCCCACCCTCTGCAGCTTAGACGTAAATGCTGAAATTTCACTTCAGATTAGTGTTTTTGTTCATCATAAAATGAAAACACAGTTTAGACGCAAGCTTTTTAAAGTTTTAATGCAAGGAAGTAATTTTACTTGAAAAAGTGTGTTTCGTTGTGTCTTTCTCACAACTTAAGTAATCTAAAAAAGTCTCTTTGAGGCCAGTGTTTTATTGTTATTATTGTCCTCAAAGTTGCTTTTTGAATCGTCCTTTAACGAAGTTTCTTCTCTCAGACAAGAAAATTTCCTGCTGCGTTTTCACAGCGGTTTACCTCAACTACCTTGATATCATCACACAGCTGCTGCAGATTTGTGGGCTGAACATCCATGATGAGAATCTCCTGTTCCACCACATCCCAAAGGAGCTCTATTGGACTGAGATCTGGGGGCTGTGGAGGTCATTGGAGTCCAGTGAAGATGACCAGCAGCAGCAGGCTGAAGAGTTGATCCAAGACAGGATGGATCCATGTTTCCATGTTGTTCACTCCAAATCCTGAGTCCACCATCTGAATGTGGAGCAGAAATCCAGACTCATCAGACCAGGAGAGGTTTTTCAGTCTTCTATGGTCCAGTTTTGGTGAGCCCATGTGGATTGTAGCCTCAGTTTCCTGTTCTTAGCTGACAGGAGGGTCACCTGGTGTGGTCTTCAGCTGCTGTAGCCCGTCTGCTTCAAGGTTGGACCTGTTGTGGGTTCAGAGATGGTCTTCTGCAGACCTTGGTTGGAACCAGTGGTTCTTTGAGTTTCTGTTGTCTTTCTATCATCTCCAACCAGTCTGTCCATTCTCCTCTGACCTCTGGACTCAACAAGACATTTAGTCCCAGAGAACTGCTGTGACCTGGATCATTCCTCATGTGTGCATCACATGCTTTATGAATCACTATCCGTGGGTGTTTCTCAGATATATTGAAATGGCCCTTCTCCAGACAAGAGCATGCAGGCTGTGGATTTTAGCTTGCGTCATCACAACATGCTGTTTTGGCCATGTTGTTTCAGTGATAAAAGTCTTTCAATCGAAATCCAAAAATGCACTTTTGGGCCACTTTCGGGTGAAATTTTCAGTGGCCTAAATTCCGGTGCATCCCTAATGCTGGGCTTACACCAAACGATTTTCACAGTCTCAGACTAAAAACTGAAAATCTTTAGTAAATCTCGGAGTTTTACCGGAGTCACAGCGCGCTCCCGTTTTCTCGATCGTTTAGTGTGAGATAGTAATCTGCGCTGTTTCACATCAGTCTTTTTCTAGTCTTCATTTTGCAATAATATCAAACACGTTTGATATTATCGCAAGTCGCAGTGACGTAACACAATCAACAACCAATAGATGAGCGCTGACAAAAGCAGAAACAGGAAACCCGGCAGTCATGAAAAATAACAACGGAGGAACGACCGAGAAAGTGGACCGTGGAAAAAGAGGAGCGAATGGTGGAGTTATGGGCAGAGCATCGCTGCCTGTTCGACATCAACCCTCAAACATACCACGACAGAGTGGAAAAGGGAAAAGGGTTACTACTAGGAGCATGATGGGGAAAAAATTGCATGGTGGGAAAAAAACACTAAAAGAATCTAGTTGTAGTCTTGTAATTAGTGACCCTGCAAGATTCACAGTCTTTGTAAAATCTCAGTCTGAGACTAAAAACTCAGAACACTTGTCTTTAGATGTGAGCAGGTGTGAGCTGATAGTTTTCCAGGAGTCTTTTTCAAATCTTTTCAAAGTCTTCTGATGTACAGGTAGCATAACAAAGACCGAACATTCTCAGTCTCAGCGCTGGTGGAAACGAGAGACCCGTTGGTCATAGCGGGCGGGGTTAACATGAAACCAAGGAAAACAATTGGTGCTCCCATCCACAATTCATGAACAAGATTAAAACAAACCAGAATAAACAAAGGCCTCCACGAAACAGGAAGGGATGGAATGAGTACCTTTAGGACATGGATTTGAAATGTGGAAACACCAGAGACTAATAAGCAAAGACATAAAAAGCAAGACGATGAAGCACTCAAGGGCATTCGGATGGAGAGCAATAATGTATCCGGGGTTGAGAAGAAAGTTCTTCAGCAAAAGTTGTGGTCCCTGCTGCTGCTGAGTATCCATGTCTCCTCAGGACACGGAACCAAACACTAAAGAGCACTGTATAACAGTTATTGATAGTTTTACTGGTACTCAAAGTGCTGTGTGCTCTCATAGTTTACCCAAAATAAATGGAAGAGAGGGAAGTGTACACTTCACAGGAGCAGAGCAGTATTGACTGAAGCAACATGCAGACATCAAACAGAGTCCAGCAGAGCTTCACCTCGCGGAGTGCGAGCTGCTCCAGCCTGTGGCCTCCAATGTAAAAACACTTCATTAGGTTTGAGACCTGGTGGGTGTGTTTGTGCCTGACTGCGTGTGTTTTCAGGCACATGACCTGAATTACAGCTAAGTGTTGACAGGTGCAGGGTGCTGTTTTGGTCCTCCGTGTTTTAATGGAAAATTCTCCAGAGTGCAGTCAGGCTCGTGCCTGGGAAACCTCATCTAATCTGACTGCACCTATCGATCCATGTTATAGGCTAAAAAACTCGTAAAGCTCCCTCAAGAACTAACCTGTTTATAAAGGAATTGATCAAATTCTGGAGAAAACAGAAGTCGTGTCATAAAACGAGGTCGATGGAGCAGAATCTTTGCAGATAAGGACTGTTTTGAACAGATGCTGGACCCGCTGACATTAGATCTTTTGCAACACAATGAAAAGTTGAGAAATGGTATTGATGTCAGCCTGCAGGAGTCTTTTCTTTTCATGATCTGCTGTAACAAACGCAGTGGAACGGTTCTGGAGGCAGTGCAGCGCAAGCGGAGGCTGTCTGAGGTGGCTCTCTTCATCAGCTGCTCTTTTCTATCTTAACACTGGCAGCCGAGACTGATACATGATGCCTGGAAGAATAGGGAGCAAAGGGAATTCAGCTGTCACAGAGACCCCAAATATAACCTGAAGAAAGCTCCATTCTCCAAGCTCTCTGCTGCCTGCCTCCATCTCTCTCACCCTCCCTCTGCCTCCTCTCAGCTCAGACGCCTCTCATCCTCATCTCTCCGGCTCTTTCCAGGTTTAAAATTCCCTTGCAAATGCAAAAAAGAGCATCCATTTTTAAGAGTCTGACAAGATCCACCTCTTTCGATGACACGCAGCTGAGATTGTGAAAAGCCTACCTTTGCAAGCGCTGATGCAAAACGTTTCCCTGGATGTTGACTCTCATGCTGAGGCTTTCTTTTAATAGAAAGCTCCTTTTTCTCTCCTATTTCCCATCTTTTTCAGGCAGAATAGTAAAACTCCAAAGAGGGGGGGGGGGCACCACATGCTACAGATTATTTCCCCTTCCTTTTCCAGTTCTTAGTTTTAATTTCTTCAATTCGTCCTGTCATTTTTTTTCTCTCAGGCATGTGAACAGATTCAGGCTTTCATGAGGAAAGCACAGAATGGTTTCAGCCTTTTCTTTTTCTCTTTCTTTCTGTGAAATAGCCACCAAAATAAAATCCTCACAGGCAACAAATTAGCCATATGTTAACATGCATGTGTTCGGAACAGGCGTACGATAAGCTCTTTGTTGTTGCAGCTCATTTCTAAACGTTCGTTGACACATGAGCTCAACGCTGCCCACTTTTTTGTTGCAAGAACCACTAATTACACCACAATGAAGAGAGAGTTAGTCAGGGATTTAATAAAGAAGCAAGACTGAACGCTGCTTTAATGGGAGCCGCAGCTGTGGGGGTGCCGTCGAGGTGTGACGAGGCAAGTGGACGCAATATGAAACTTACATCTTTCCATCTGCTTTACCAGCTGTAGTTCAAGCAAATGAAGTGTTAATGATGAAGACGTAACATTCTGCTTCTGTTAATCATTTCTTTTTGAGCAGTCTGTTGTTTATGATAGGGTTGCAAAATTTCAGGAATTTTCTGGAAATTATCAGTTGTGTTGTGTCAAACTTATATACATGTTATATATATATATATATATATATATTAGTGCTGGGACTTGATTAAAAAATTAATTGAATTAATTATGCCATTTGTAATAAATTAATCGTAATTAATCGCATTTTAATCGCATCGATATTCAACATCAGAAGCAACACTTTTCAAACAGATTTTGTAGTTTAAACTTCTGTATGTGACTATTCAATGATTTAGTCTTCTACCAAAATCCTGTTTATTTTGCTCAAAAGATGTTTTTTTTGAAAACGCGTCAATCTCCGCAGAGCAGATCGTACCAAACAGGAAAACAGACACGAAAAACGATCAGAGTTTCCGGTCTTTTCAAAATAAAGCACCATGTTCAGACTGTCGATCGTAAAATTATCCTCGTACATTAAAACTACGACACTGGCACAGGGCCAGCAGTCATCAGCGGGTCAGACCCAGAGGAAATCTGACGCCATGGACGAGGAAAAGTTTATATTGGAGGCGGAAAACCTTATAATTATATACGATACAACACATCCTTTATATAAGGACACCAACAGAGACTGAAAGGGAAGGACTGAATTAATGAAGCTCTGGGAGGGCAGGTGAGTTTAACATACTAAATATCATGAAAGTAGTTGTCATGGGTGTGATTCCTGCAGGAACATGTGGTTCTCCTGTGATCTTGTGTATCCAGCTGCTATGAGTACGCTGAGCTGCGCTCCGCTCCTGAGACGGATGCAGTGTGAATTGGCTCGCGCTGACGGACCGCGGCGACTGTTTTTTAAAAGTAAATTTTCCATCCACCGAGCTAAGCAAGGCGCTGTCAACAGTGTTATCCATCACTCAGTGCGTCGCTATAATCCGTCTGCCAGAAACTCGTGCACACTCGTTCTGTGTGATGTAGACTATAAAATCAAATACGATAAAATGCGTTTTTTTTTTTTAACGCCGTTAATTTCCCCCCGTATATATATATATATATATATATATATATATATATATATATATATATATATATATATATATATGCATCGTTATTTAGTGACCACACCTCTGACACCTCTGAGACAATGGCAGCATGAGCTACCTGATAAACAATGAGGACGGTTGTTGTTTCAGACAGAGATTTTTTTTTCCCCCTGCGTTTCTAGTGTTGGTTTTACATTGTTTTCCCTAACTCTGTTTGTGTGTATCGGAGCAGAACTCTGCTGTGTGCGATACAGAGAGCAGAGGAGAGTTGAGAATGTGTGACCATCCCATCATGTAAATAAGATAAATAACATAAGACTGTTTAGTCCGTTCAATAAAATAACGGGGTATAGATCTGATCTATAAGAGAGGAAACTTTAAATGACTGCTGCTTGGATCTGGTACTAAAAAGAGGGTAAAATTACAATTAAAATGTTTTGATCTCGTTAGAGTATATCACCAAAACTTGTCTTACCAGGACTTCTAGACTCCAAATCCAGAAATGTTGTCGCAGTAGAAATGCTGTAGGCTAGTGTTCTACAATTCCTCATTTGATTTGTTATATTATTTCTAATTTGTTCTACATGCACTCAACCAACACACACAAACTTTACTCAGACATTCCTGTAACCTGACGACAGTTGTGGTTGGGACAGCTGTCAGTCAGCAGTATATGGCTAATCATTTACGGTTGTTTAGTTCAGACGTAGCAATTGACTTCGAGACACTCTGAGATTGGGGCTCATTTCTCTTGGGACCAGCGCTGTAAACTCTTCTTGTGACCATAATTAAATGCTGAGCTGAGAAATAGTTCCTCTTCATGTGGTTCTTGGGAGGTGTTTGACCAAAGAATTAAGGGGCTTATTTCAGTAGAGATGTAGTGATTGATGATAATGAAATGTACTTGGAGTTATATGCACATGAGATTTATGGTTCACAGCTGAATTTGCATTCAATCATGTTGTTTTAACCAAGATTAGTCTTGAAAATCTCATTCAAGTTGATAAGAAAAGGGGGAAAAAAATCACCTGAAAATTCCCCAAATTTCCCAGGAATTCATCCACAGGTGTGGTGGAGCACACCTGTTGATGTGATGACATGATGCCGTTTGAAGCACAAACAGCCCAGGTGCTGAGTCAACCAATATGTATGTTTGGTTAATGGATTTTAACTCAGCGCATGAGTTGCACAAAAATAACCCAAATCCCAAATAGATATCCATAATGGGTAAAATGTTTCATAACCCAGCTGTTAAGTAGATGAAATAACCCAACTGTTTTTAGTCTGTGCATACTGCTGATGGATTTTTTTTTCCCTCCACACTATTAGTACAAACGGTCTATTTTCATTGCTCAGGGCTGGACGTGCATACAGACCCAGATCATCAATATCAGCTTAGCATAAAAAATGTTGATGTCCACATTTAAGTGAAAAAATGCAATATATAGATAAAAAAAAACAGCAGATTAACTCTATCATGACTATTTGTGTACTGGTTACAATGAAAAAATATAGAGCATGTGTTATTTGTAAAAATTAATAAATGAATAAGTTTCAAATATTGGAGAATATAATGTTCTGACTCAAAGCTTTGAAATACAGCCGCCTGACTAAGACCAGCTTTATCTGAGCGATCTCAGGAGAGAGAGGCCAAAGTACAAGATTTGTCTGCAGCTTAAAAGTGCAGTCGCATTAACCTGGTGTGGTTCTGCACAGCTCAAAGGAGAGCCACAGCAGTTTCCGACTGTGTGTTATGATCTTTGAAAAGACAAAGAGGCCACTCACTCTGACTCAAGAGTAGAGAAAGAAAGTGTGCTGGCTGCTGTGGGTGATAACCAAATTAAAACTAGTGAGGCATCTGCTATGAATTAAGAGGCTGAAATGGTAGGTACAGATTCTGCTCTATGAATTTAAAAAGGCAGATGTCATTTCTACAGCAGACGATGAATCAAAGAACAAAACTAACATGTCCCAGCTGTGTATATAGTATGACTGATTCTCTGACAGAGACAGTGTTTTTAATTTATATGTTATAATTATAATAATAATAAGAAGAAAACATCTGGCCTGCTTGATTGCACTGGTTAAAATTATAATCAAATAGCCTGAACAGATGCACTCTGTGTGTGTGTGTGTGTGTGTGTGTGTGTGTGTGTGTGTGTGTGTGTGTGTGTGTGTGTGTGTGTGTGTGTGTGTGTGTGTGTGTGTGTGTGTGTGTAGATCTTGGACACGTTATGCCTTCACCTCAGAACTTGTTTAACTTCACGTGTTATCTTTTTAACAACAATACTAACAATAATTATATAAACTTAAACAAAAAAAACTATAAACAAGAAAATGTTACAAAGTTTTCTATCCTGCTCGAAACTGTCAGTTCTTCTGTGAAATAACTATATATATATATATATATATATATATATATATATATATATATATATATATATATATATATCTGTATATATATATATATATATATATCTGTATATATATATATATATATATATATATATATATATATATATATATATATATATATATATATATATATATATATATATATTCATATTCATATATTTGGTTTGAAAATTTGGTTGGAAAAAGTAAAGCTTTCCATGCTCTCATACCTCCTCCCTTAAGTTCTGGTCCAAATTTAATTGACGATAAAAAAAATAATAGCTCTAAAATAATTTGCAGTATTTACTTTTCATTTCTTGGAAGCTTTCATCTTGTGGAGAAGGTGAGAAGAGAGGTCTCCTTCTTTTCTTTTGTTCAAACCTTGCTTTGACCTTTGGAGCAGCCATCTTATTCCACAGAGCAGCTATTTAGCCTCTTTACTGTGAGAGATCAGCGATTTAGTGTCATGACACGAGCTACCATTGCACCAGCTCCCCTCAACATTCATTGGTCTGTAACATCACTGCTGAACTTTGATTCTGGCTGAACTTCATTTAAACCCAATTTACATAAAAGCATTAGATCAGACAAGGTTAGAAGCTTTCAGGTTGAAAAAGTCCCATGAGGTCACGACTATGAGCAAACTTTCTGTGTGGTGGGGCAACACCATAAAAAAAAAAACAAAAAAAGAAAAGAAAGTGAAAGAAAGGTTAGTCTGCAGTCTAAAGCATGAAGACGGGATGTGTCCTTCTCAGACAGCTTTAGATCATCATTAAATCCTCATCTAATGAGGAGATTATGACATGTAGATCAAACCAAGGGGCAACATCTGGTAGAGAAAACTGAAGCCTATGTGGAAGTGCTCAAAGTTTTTGTTCTGTTCATGGAGAATCCGCTAGAGGCTGACTGCAGAAAGACCCGGGTCACAAACACATCAAGACAACAACAAAAACAAAAACAGAACAGACCTTTATGGCATTAAAAAACATTTACAGCCTGGTTCAAAAAACAGCTTGGGTCTGAAACGCTAATTTCGCTATCGGCACACACTGTACCGGGGGTGAATTTTTTTCTAACGCAGCGATTTATTACATATTAGGATTATGGTTTTGTCCAATCAGAGGCTCAGCTCAGCTCACATGACCTACGGGCGCCCTACAGCTGTTAGAAAGGAAGCTCAAATTCTGCCTCATATCCAAGATGGCTTCGTTTGGCTCAGGAACAGACAGGTGACGTTGCAGAGACTACATCCATATTTTATACAGTCTATGGTTTGAACAGCTGTTGTAAACTGGATCTCCACTGACACGTTCAGATGAAGATCACCAGTCTACAGGGTCACTCTTTAAACTGGAACAGTGGGAGCTGACAGAGACATTTTCACATTATAAGGCTCAAAGAAGACCGTAGTTTAGGAGTCATATGACCAAGTCCATCACAGCTGTTCCAGTGGAAGTGCACAAAACAAGTGCACCTCTGCCCCTCTGCTGGTTCAGTGCTTGTTCCAGGCCAGTGCCTGAATTCACACCAGTTTTTTCTGTTTCACCAACAAAGCACCGGCTCATGGTGTGAAAAGCTGGTGCTCAGCTGGGCCCACTTCTTTGCTGGGCCAGAGCAAAGAACTGACAACACAAGGGGGCGGGGTTACTGTGACCAACAACCAGTGTGGAAAACAGCCATTCATAAAAAGAAAAGCTGCCAGGCCAGTTTCCTGTTGTGTTTAAAACTTGAAATAGAGGCAAACCTGAAGCAGTAATGAATTACCTCTCTTATAGTTCAGGTCTATACCTTATTTTATTTAACACACTTGCTTTATGATTTTTATCTTATTAATTAATATGACTAACTGATTATTTAAATGACGGGATGTCATTTCTGCCTCATGGTTCTGCATTCACAGTTCTCCTCTGCAGAGCAGAGTTCTGCCCTGATGCATACACACACACACACAGACACACACACACACACACACACACATGCACACACACACACACACACACACACACACACACACACAAACCCACCCCTTACACAGTGAGAGAGAGAGAGAGAGAGAGAGAGGGAGCACACTCCATGGAGCAGACAGAGAAATAGATAATGTCACAACTATCACAGGAAACACAGATAAAAGGTGAGGTGCATCCAGTGCTGTCTGTGTTGCCGACCCCCTGCCCCCAGCGTCCGCAGCTCACACCCAGCTGAATGGCTCTTTTAAGAGAAAAATAAGAACCTTTTTGCATTTGTGAGTCATTTGTTTGCAAGCTGTTCTTATACACAAATTCACATGCTGCCTTCATGTGTCACCTGTGTGCCTCATGAGCCTGATTGTTCTGATGTGGATTCAAGTCAGCGTTGCCAGACATACGATAATTATCGTATTTGTACGATAATTTAGCCCTCTGTACGGTGTACGATCAATAATTCCAAAAAAGGCTAAATGTACGATAATTTGACAATTTCGTGTAGTTGTTACAGATCTACCCCAGTCTGATGGATTTATCTGTAAACACTAAATGCATCTTATATCATGTGACGTTTCCAGCCAATCATAGTTTAAGTGTCATTCGTCTCAGAACGATTGACAGCCAATCACAGTCGTAGGAGCTCCGTCAGGAGGAAGTCAGTCAGTTGAGAGAAAAATGAGCAGCGGAGCCTCGAGCTGCTGATCAAACTCTGCTGATGTGGGGCAGGGCGATGAATGCCCACAAAAGTGCCTGTAGGACACTAAACAGAGTGATCAACTGTGATTTTCACGCAACAATAAGACAGTTGTTTTGATCATTATCAGTTATTTTGATTATTTTGTCGGGTGTACGATAATTTCCCCCAAAATACGATAATTTTGAGGCTCTGGTACGATAATTTTATACTTCCCATCCGGCAACGCTGATTCAAGTCAATGAGCTGAGCTCCTGTTTGTAAAGTACTTTAGGTTTACACACATCAGGTAGGGAAGGACAATTTTGCATTCTTAACATGTCCTAATTTCTAATCTGGTTTTACGTGTATGTTTTTAATGTAGAGAATAGAATAGAATAGAATAGAATAGAATAGAATAGAATAGAATAGAATAGACTTTATTAATGCTGATGGGAAAATCAGGATTTATTCTCATTTATTATTTGTATGTTTTTTTCTGTGATGTTAAAATATCCTTGTGTGGATAATTTTAAAGTAAAGTTGTTTTGCATGGAAGTTATCTATAGCTTACGTAGTTTTTATTGCTCCACAAAGTTTCTTAGGTTGAGGGAAAATTCAAAATAGTGATCTCACTGTCAAAACATGGAGATACAGCATTACCTAATGAATGTTTACAATGAAAACTCAAACCAAATAAAATTATAATCAATACTTCTGAACAATTCCCACCAATAGAGTATATATTGTATCTTAAAACTTCTACCAGTGATTGTTTCTTTGATAAAAATGAGTTACCCCTGGTTGACTTCTAATAAATAAATAAATAATAAAACAACGAGCCTGTTTTTTGATCGGCTCTTTGAAAGGATTGGCTCCTCAAGATCTGGCTCCCTTCAAAGCATTATAAATCCCATCTCTACTACATAAATTTGAGATGACTCTCCTGGCCCTGAATCCCTCCTCTCATCCACAGAACTTCTCCACAGTCGTCCAAGTTGTCCATAACCTCGACCCCTCTCTCTCCTTCAAGCTACACAAAAACAACCAAAGCATCTTTCCTCTGCCTGCGTAACATCGCTCGACTCAGACGTCCCTCTCCTCCTTCGCTGTAGAAACACTCCTCACTCCTTATTATCCTCCAGGCTGAACTACTTCAACAGCAGAAGAACTGCAGCAAAAACATCAATATGTGGGAAACTCAGCCACTCCCACTACACTGTCTATATCCTCACAATGATAATGTAATTTACTGCCTGAATACTGTTGTGGACCTTTGACAGTATCAAACGACAGCACCGAAATCTTTGGTTTTATTTGTAGCAGTGCAAGTGAGAGCTACATCCACCACGGTCTCATACACTCCCAACATCCATCCAGCCTGTGCCACTGACCCTTCAGAGTGAAGCTGGTGGACATCAGTGTGAAAACCAAGGAACCAAGAGGCAGTTTCAATAGAATGGATGCTCCAGTCCAGCAGCTTTAGATGTGTGGAAGAACTCTGGTTTCCTTACGTCAAGAATGAGAAAGAAAAAAAAGAAAAGGTCACTGACAAACAGGACTTCAGTTAGTATCCCATCAGCGAATGTGAGTTATTTAAGGAGATACTTGGCAAATCGTCAAGATTTGAGAAGATATGAGAAGAATAAAGAAACAGCCCAAAGGCGAAAGACACAAAAGGAAGCATTTATAACCTCACTTACCAACAACAGCACAAAAGGTCAAAAGGTCACGAGCTGTAAAAATGATGCTGAATCTACGGCCAAGAGACACATTCTAGGGCCAACAACAGGATTCAGAAGACGAGTAAACACACTTAAACAAACAGAAGACAAATAAATGAAATGTCTAAATCTCAATTTGTCTTTTTTTTGTTAACATCACAAAGTTTCACACAATCTTGTTATTGAGTTATTAGAATTTTTGGATGTTCTTATTATATATATATATATATATATATATATATATATATATATATATATATATATATATATATATATATATATATATATATATATATGAATGCTTTTAAATGTTTTTTTTAATAAATTCAGTCATTATAACTTTTTTTTTTAAAATTCAACATGTATATAAGTTTGACACAACTTAGCCAAATCAGTCAAAAAAAGCAGATCATCTTTAATGTGGGTCATTTACTGTCAGAGTCTCATCCAAGGCGCACGCTCAAACCTTTAAGAGGATTTTTGGAAAAGAAAAAAAAAGTTTTTTTCTTAACGTATTCATAGTGGCTTGGTTGGTACACAGTTTTTGCTTTTAATATTTTTCATTTCAAAGTCACTTAATTCAAGTTTCTGCATAAATGTTATCAACATAAGATGTTTATGTTGTCAGTTGTCATTTTTCTTTCTGATGTGCTCCAGCCTCTGAACGGTCTGTTTCTGTGTAACAAAGACAAACAAAAAATAGTCTGCAGAAACTGTTTTACCATACTCTGGCTTCCTTTCTTTGTACTACAGGCTGGCAAAGACATTCACAGCCCCGTAACACTCACGGGCAGGATTGTCACTCCATATAAACTACAGGTACAGTTTTCACTGTTGATGCAATCACACATCAGATGGCTTCCAATAAACTCCACAAGCACTGTAATGTTTCTGGACTGGCAGTCTGGTTTTTGTTTATCTCACCACTGATGGTAGCGAAACAAATTATTGACTGAGTGCACATGAAGGATGGTAGAACGCTTGTATTGTCTTTGTTTTGACATAGATCACCCCAATTCCAAACGTGTAAAATGTTGATAAAACAGAATTTGATGGTTTGCAAAAGCAACTTTTTTAAAATTAAAGTTTGTTCTGAAAAGCTTTATATTTTGATGGAGCACATTCTTGCCGCTGAAAAGGGCGCGAAGTTCCATGTGTTTTCAAGAGCACTTTAGACATGTTTATTTCTTATACAGGCTTTTGTTGCCAACCAAGAGGGCACTTTAGCGTGTTTTGGCTCCCAACAGGGCACTTTTCATGTGTTTTTCAACAATTGGGCCACAAGGGTCAAAAGTCAACCATTTCAGAATAAACCTTGCAAATAATCAAAGTTTTAACAAATCAAATCACAAAAGGACTCTGTAGTGGAAAGCACTGCATGAGGTTAAACGATTACATTATAAATCACCAAATGCTTTTGTCTGAAGCGACCTACATCTAAGACTGAAGAAAACACTTCTGAAAACCATTGTTTTTCTCTGCATCCACAAATGCATTTTCAAACAGCACTGTGTAAAGAGGTCACTATAAATAGACATAATCTAGTAACAATAGCAACTAGAATCTGAATCCTCAGAACACAGTTAAGAGGCCAGCATTCCTGATGGTGTGGGAGTATAGGGATGCTTATTCCATGGGGGGTTTATCCGCATCCAATATCTACAGGGTTAGGAGCAACATGTGCTTCCTACCAGATGATGACTCCTTCTGCAAAGGTCTTACATGTTTCAACAGGAATACGTCAAACCACATTCTGCAAAAGTTACAACAGCATGGCTCTGTAGTAGAAGAGTCCAGGTGCTAAGCTGACCTGACCTCCCATCTTTGGAAACATGCAGTGATACTTGAAATAAAAGTAATAAAAAAAAAAATCCTCTAGCAAGGCAAGTATGGGACAACTCCATCGCTGCTCAGCCACGACAATGTATCTGATAGGTTTAAGTTAAAGTCAGTGTGTTAACCTGAATTTCCCTTCAGAGATTATTAAAGTATTTTCTATTTGTGTCTCAGTGCTGGTGGGTCAGAGTCCTCTGGATCAGATACACAAGACTTCAGTTGTTGGTGGATGCTGGAGCAACGATACATAAACAGGAAGTCATCCACTAAAACCACAAAACATCCAGTGACTTTCAAAATAAAATAAACCATGTCAACACCAGATCGTATTTATCTTTATGACAACAAACCAACATAACGAGCAGATCCAGGCTGTCAGTAGGTTTGAGGTTTTTCAACCCAACATGAACAAGAAGAGGACTGTAGTTGAGGTGGGAAGCATGTGAACCTTAAGGTCTTGCGACTTCAGGTGTAAAACGGTCTTTCCATGTGACAGAGCAGAGATGAAATGGACACAAATCTGGTGTGTGTTCAGTGCAACAGCCTGTCCAGGTTATACCCTTCTTAGAATCTCTCTTCTTATCTTCTTGTCTCCAAATCGCCTTTTTACAGTCTTGCCTTTTACCCCATTTCTGCTGTTTTATTATTGTGTTATTCATTTTAACCACTTTTATTCTCTCCCAAACTTGATGACTGTTTTATTTTATTATTGTATCTATATTTATCAGTCATTATCATTATTTTCACTCCTCTTATTTAAAAATCAACTCAAAAGCCACCTTTTCAAGATTATTTACAAGACCTGACTCCCGCTATCATAATCTCCCATCTCTGTTTTTATCTGTGTTATGTATTTTTTTTTTGTTTTTTTGTTTTTTGGAAAGCATTTTAAGCCTTCTTTCCACCAAAGCTGCGTCAGCTACGTAATAGAGTGACAGCAGAGCAGAGCAACATGGTGTACCCTGCTAATAAACCCAACAAAAAAGAAAAACACAACACAGTAAACTGGTATGCCATTTTCCAAACAAAAAGAAAGTTATTGCCGCAATGTGTTGTTCCTTATTACCGCCATCTCACTGGAAGCAGATTGTTTTAACAATCAACGGACTGCAGTGTTTGTAGCACCACCTTCAGGGGTCTGATTGGTACGGCACAAACAGAAGGGTACCAAAAAGTAGGACAGTACAGGTTGGTAATTTGGGGACCTGTCCAAGTTTTAGTCAGAGGAAACGGTACAAAATGTGTGCCATACTGAGACGAACCAAACTGAACCACTTGGTGGAAACAGAGCCATTGAGTACCTTTAAATTAAAATAAACAATAATAATAATAATAAAAATAATAATAATAATTATTATTATTATTATTATTATTATTATTATTATTAATATTATTATTATTATTATTATTATTATCATTATTATTATTAATCATAATAATAATTCCAAAGTCATTTTTCAACTTTAATTATTTTAATGAACTCATCACTACTTAGCCATATTCACTTTCATCTTTTACCGTCATTATCATAACCTTTATCTTCCTTTTTTATTTATCTGCTTTATTATTTATGTTGTTTTTATAATTTCTTTTTACCATTTCCTTCTACTTCTTTAACTTCTTATTAACTCTTGTCTTTCTTTAATTTTTCCTTTTAAATTGTATTCTATCGATTCTGTTCTAGGACTCTGCTGTTAAAGCACGTTTTGAACTTAAGTTTTTTTTTAAAGGTGCATTATCAATTAAGTTATTATTTTTATTATCACCCTGCCTCTTTCTCAGGGACAGCTTGGACTAGCTACAGTCCCTTTGGACAGTGAGTGGGATGAGCAGTATAATTGGATGGATGGATGGATGGATGGATGGATGGATGGATGGATTTTGACTTGAGAAAAGAAGAGGTCACCAGATTTGATTTAGACTTTATTGTTCCATGGACGGTTCTTGCAGTCAGTGGTTTCGTCATCAGAGCGTAAGAATGAAAACAACTTCAGCAGTTACCAGTTGAACTATCAGTTATGTGGCACATCAAGTATCCACACCATCTAACAGGACCGATCTGTTTGTGAGTTATCAGTTTAAGTGACAGCCTGTGTAGATGTTAACTCTGTTTAAATAACTGGAAATATTAACCATGAACCAGCTGTTGCTGTCTCTGTTAAACTCTTAATATTTTCTTTGAGTGTTTTTGAAAGGCTTCAGGACCCTCATCTCCCTTAAGAGGAGAGCAGAATTTGATTATCAGTTTAATCATGTACCAGAAAAGATAGCAATCAGATTTGTAATCCAATGTCCAGAGACAAATAAATGTAGCTAAGTGTAAATGAAGGCGTCTTGAATTCCATCAGGATCTAATCTAAATCTGAAACACTTGAAGAGAGCAAATCAGACCTCAGCTGAGTACAAACATTTCTAAAGGTTTAATGAGTCCTGTGCTGCGTTTGCCAAAATGTCTGCTCTGAAGAGGGACTTTACATTCATTAACTATTAACTATTCAATTGTGATACAAATTGCATGCCTGAGTTTTCTCATTGCACAAACAGAGAGGAAACAGAAGCCTGTGGGTCCAAGATGTTATTAATCCAACAATGCTGAGCTCCACAGGCTAATCTGTGGATTACTTGGCATCTCAGATTTTAAAGTCTTCTTCCAGCCTTAAGAAGTTGTGATGCACTGACAAATTTTCAGACTGATCAATGGGAAGGTAATTACACAAGAGCTACTCCCTGTGTTCATGTTGGTGCAAAAAGCAGAGCTGAGGAGAGAAGTTGTTGCTGCTTATTGGATTCCTCAGAAACAAGCAGAACTGATTACTTACAGTCATTAGACTCACAGACCTTAAGGTGTTTTAAAATGAGTTCTGCTCGCTGCAGAACTTCCGCACTAAACACAATTAAATCTCAGTTTCATCATATGTGACTTCCACAGACATGAGCACGCCCACACAAACACACCGACTAATGACAAAACCAGCTGCCGTCCTCTAAAGCAGTCTGAATGAAAGGTTGATTTGTTTTAACCTTGAGGAGGTGTGCAGAGTCTAACCTGCAGGTCTCCTTGATGTGAAACGGTGGAGATATAAATGAAAAAAAAAACAAAACAAACAAACCTTACATAAACAGAGAGAAATGAAACAGACAGACACAGAGCCGGAGACGGGAATTAATTTTCTCTTTCTAACTCAAGGCTGTTTCAAATCAGTTGTTAGCCTCAGAAAAGAAGAAAATCACAGCTATGGTCTGGTCAGGTTTGAATTTTATTTAAAAATGGATTACTTGCATGAAGTGAGGAACTGAAAGCTCCAATGCTTGAAGGCAAGATTTCAGACTTAATTAGTTTTAAGAGCTGTTGAGGAGCACTGTTTATCCTTGTATTCTAGTCATGATGTTAGAGTTAAGCTGGTCTCTGAATAGATTTCAACATCCCATTTACTTCTTCTCAAGGAATAACCAAAAAGCCTGTCAGACAACCTCAATTCCAATGAAGTTGCATTGTTGAGTAAAATATAAACAAAAAACAATATACAATTATTTGTAAATCCTGTTCAACCGATTTTCAATTGAATACACTACAAAGACAAGATATTAATTGTTCAAACTGATAAACTTGATTTTTTTTAAATGCTGTGTTCCATCATCTTTCCTTTTAACACCACTCAATAAGTGTTTGTGAACTGAGGACACTAATTGTTGAAGCTTTGGAGGTGGAATTCTTTACCATTCTTGATGGATGAACAACTTCAGTTGATCAACAGTCCGGGGTCTCTGTTGTTGTATTTTGTGCTTCATAATGCTCCATACATTTTCAATGGGAGACAGGTCTGGACTGTAGGCAGCCCAGTCTAGTACCTGCACTCTTTAACTACGAAGCCACACTGTTGTAACATGTGCAGAATGTGTCTTGTCATTGTCTTGCTGAAATAAGCAGGGACGTCCCTGAAAAAGACGTGGCTTGGATGGCAGCATATGTTGCTCCAAAACCTGTATGTACCTTTCAGCATTAATGGAGCCTTCACAGATGGTCAAGTTAGCCATGCCATGGGCACTAACACACCCCCATACCATCACAGATGCTGGCTTTGAGACTTTGACCTGAGAACAATCCAGATTGTCCTTTTCCTCTTTGGCCTGGAGGACACCACGTCCATGATTTCCAAAAACAGTTTGTATTGTGGACTCGTCAGACCACAGCAGACTTTTCCACTTTGTGTCAGTCCATCTCAGATGAGCTCGGGTCCAGAGAAGCCGGCGGTGTTTCTGGGTGTTGTTGATATATGTCTTTGTCTTTGCATGGTAGAGTTTGAACTGGCACTTGTAGATGTAGTGATGAACTGTGTTAACTGACAATGGTTTTCTGAAGTCTTCCTGAGCCCACGTGGTAATATCCTTTACACAATGATGTTGGTTTTTAATGCAGTGCTGCCTGAGGGGTCAAAGGTCACGGGCATCCAATGTTGGTTTTCAGCCTTGCTGCTTACGTGCAGAGATTTCTCCAGATTCTCTGAATCTTTTGATGATATTATGGACTGTAGATGATCAAATCCATCAGTTCTTTGACATTGTATGTTGAGAAACATTGTTCTTAAACTGTTGGAATATTTGCTCACGCAGTTGTTGACAAAGTGGTGACCCTCGCTCCATCCTTGCTTTTGATTGACTGAGCCTTTCAGGGATGCTCCTTTTATAGCCTGTTTCCAATGAACCTGTTCACCTGTGGAATGTTCCAAACAGGTGTTTTTGGAGCATTCCTCAACTTTCCCAGTCTTTGTTGACCCTGTCCCAACTTTTTGGAACAACTTGCAGTTAACAAATTTAAAATGAGTGAGTATTTGCAAAAACCAAAGTTTATCAGTTTAAACAATAAATATTTTGTCTTTGTAGCATATTCAATTGAATATAGGTTAAACAGGATTTCAACTCATTGCCCTCTGTTTTATTTACGTTTTTACACATCGTCCCACCCTCATTGGAAATGGAGTTTTACATTTACTCTTAATTTTTAAGAATATAGACCAAAAGAAAGGCATGGTAGATTATATTGAAAGTGACTGGTTAAATCTATGTAGTGACAACTGGCAAAGCTTTATAATCAGTCAGTTATCATAATCACTAAATATTTAAGCTCATCTCATCCATTTTTAAAACATGTAGTTTTAAATTCCTAAAAAGCTTTAGAGGATATGTGACAGGTATCACCAGAGAACAAACATTCCATAATCTTTTGAACTTACATTAGCCAATCAGAAGCAGAAAAAAAAAAACCACTGAGACGTGTTAAACTCATCAGGAGCACATTCATCACAGATACACAGTAGTTTTCATTTGGCATCCTGTTTGTGTCCACCACGGTGGAGGTTCCCCATCCTTTTATCACTAAATCTCTCTGGCTGCATTTGCCCTCTGTTTGGTTTTGATCAGAGACTCATTAGAACACAGCTGGTGTGTAGTTGCTTACAACAAGGACCAAAAACAATCTTTATTTGAGAAAACATACTGCAAATTATACAGTGTAAATTCATTAACACATGCAAAAGTAAAAGTCATATGGAAGATTACGAACAAGCTGCAACAGAGGAATTTAAAAAGATAAAACATCTGTGTTGACAACAAATGAAAATACATTACATGTACAAAGATGCAGACACACAGAAGAAAATGAAAAAGACAAAACGCTGCAAATCAAGTTATGACAAAAGAGATGACCAAGGCCCCTACATGTGTTCAGTCTAAAACTTACCAAAAGGACAGTGAGGGTAAGACGAGGCAGGGGACTTATTAGATCACGCAATGTCAGGAGCAGATAAAGCTGAGCTTCTGGAACGGTCAGAATTAGAAACCCACTCACATCTTTGTATGGAAATGTTTCTGACGGACAGGTTTGAGAAGCTGCTGCCTTTAAGTGTGGATCAAGTTATCAAGGCAGCTAGAGATGCTATGAGCTTACTCAGACAGTTATACAGAGTGTACATTAGCAACAGAGCTCAGTTATCCCTCAAGTGCACTTGTAAAATTCCTCACTGAATAAGTCCAGGCCCCATCCCATAATAACAACTGATGCTGTTGAACTTACAGTTTAAGGTGAGAAAAAAAAAAAAAAAAAAAAAAAAAAACAGTTACAATCATGGACATTTCGAGCCCCTTTTGGGGGGGGCTGAAGCACCCCTAAACTGAATTCCAGCACCCCTAAAATTTGAGATTATATTTTTCCTTTTTTCACAAGATAGAAGAGCATCAAAACCATACAGTACTTGTATTATTTTATCAGCAAAACCCCCTTTGCCTCAAAATGGTTTGATCCATACCATCCCTCCCACCTTCCTGACTCCGGCCCTGAGCGCTCAACCTGCACAGAGCATTACACAGCCTTCCAGAGTGGGTGGTATGCTGTAGTGGTGTAAGTACCTGGCTAGTACCAGGATATATGGCACATTAACTAACTTCTTCCACTCAGTATCAACTCATTGTTGTCACTTTCTTTCCACTCTCATATCAATAACATAACCCAGTCTCCATATTTCAATGTATGAAATATTAATCATCTCCGCTCTTCTCTCACCCCTCATACCACTGCTATCCTGGTCCACAGCCTTGTCACCTCCTGCACTGATTATTGCAACTCACTCCTCTTTGGTGCCCTTCCACCACATCACCCCCGTCCTCCAGCAGCTTCACAGGCTCCCAGTCAAAATCAGAATTAACTTCAAAATTCTTCTGATTACATTCAAGGCCATTTACAACCTTCCTACAGTATACTTGTTGTTCTATCTGTTCTTATTTTTATTGTTTTTATTTTATTTATTGTGATTTTAACCACTCTGTTAAGTGTCCTTGAGTGTTTAGAAAGGTGCTTTTAAATAGAGTGTATTTATTATTATTATTATTATTATTATTATTATTATTATTATTATTATTATTATTATTATTATTATTACCAGTCCTCATTTTTGATGCACTTAAATGTAGGTCACTGTTAATGTTGTTAGGCAGCAGTTAGCTGACATTTTGATTCAAGCAGGGTTTTATGTCATTTCATTATCATTTTGTAGATTCCAAGCACTCTACTTTTGAAATGTGTTTTTAGTCATGTGTTTGTATTCTATAACACAAACAAGAGGAAAGGGGCAGAGACAAACTTTGAAAAAGCCAATTTGTGTCGATGTGTTTTACATGATGTTCATGTCCACAAAATAGGTCCAAGGTCCCTTTTTGGTACTTTTGGTACTCACCATGAGGGGGCTGATTTACTCCAGAGACACATACTGTTTATGTGAATGTTGAGGAGCTGCTGTATCAGAATGAGTCTTCCCTCAGAAATTAGGGCTCTGATATATTCCACTCCTCCAACATTTAAACCTTTTATCAGATTTGATGGTTTTGTCACAGACTTTCTCAAAAGTGTTGTGTTTTTTTCACAAATGAGGGAATGAAATTGTGTTAAAATCTGAAAAGCAGTGAATTTTTTTCTTTCCTGACCTGGCAGCTCTCTGGATGCTCAGCGCCCCTAGACCTCTGAACCTAGAAACGCCCCTGACTCTACAACATGATAAACTTTTCTAGAGGACCTCTGGATAGTCTGGATCATTTCTGCGGACATGACCTGATTTTCATTTGCACATTTTTTCTTGTTAGTGCATGTCTGCATTTGCATGCTTGTATACATGTGTTCCTTGTTGTAAAATAGTTTTTTAATCAGTTGCAGAATATTTCTGATTTTGAGTTTGAATTTGTGAGGAAACCTGCAGCACAAACCTCTGCTATTGAAGATAATATGGGTCATGCCAAACCTTGTTCTCATTTAGAGAGTTTGGCATTGAGTTCTGAGGCTGAACTTAAATCGAATAAGAAAAAATCTTGATATTTGGGTAAAGAAACCACTGAAGAGTAGCTGTGTGTTGGTCCAAAAAGCAAAACACACATCATGTTAAGGTAAATGTGCTGAGTTTTTCTAACCATTTCTGATTTAAAGGTCCTGCTCACGGATCAAAGGCTCCATGGGAACTATTCATTCCTCACCACAACACTTAAAGAAGAGGGAAATTAAATTCAATTTATTTTTCCCTTTAAGTGACATAAAAACAGCTGTTTAACTTCATAGCTCCACTGAGTTCACTTCTTAGTGAATCAAATACTTTTACAAAGAAAAGACATCTTATCGTAGCTCCAACTAAGTGAAACCGTTTATTCAGAGTAAATTCTCTTAACATAATTCAAAGCTCACACAAAAAGACTACAAGATGAAAATAATTAAAGAGTAGGTTAAAAGAAAAAAAGGTTATAGTTCAGGGGATAGTGCTGTAAAATGTTATGGTTAATGCGTCAGAGCTTTTTAAAATTGGTACATTCAAGGAAAATGCAACTAACAGCAAAGACAAGGCTCAATAAGCAGAGGAGAGCAGGTGAAGGAGTCAGCAGAAAAATCTGCACCAAGCTGAAGTCACAAATCGTCCAGAGATTCAACGGCGTGAGCTTAATGAAGCAGAAAGAAATGTGCTAAATGTGTCACAGTCAATTGGATAAGAGTGCTAAATAACAGGCCTGAACAGAGGGTGAAGTGGAAATTTTATCCAACCTAATCTGATGAAATTGATCTAGTGTCAGTGAGCAGGAGCAATCACCTTCAGCAGCTTTGAATAAAAAATCGCAGGTGATTTATGAGCAGAAGAAAAAGTACCCACTCTCCACTCATCAGAGTTAATGTAACATTTATTTGTTTTGGGTTATTTAAACAGGCCTGTGCTGTGGAAACTTCTCAAAGTGAAAACTTTGACGCTGTCTTTTCCTTCTCCTCATATTAATAGTTCACTCTCTGAAGCAGTGCAATGCTGCAACTTGAAGTGCTTTCACACCTGGATCTGGATCAAGGAGCCCCCCCATCCCCCTTCCAGTTCAGAACTATTGAACAAAAGTCAATATGTTGTTTTAATATAAAAAGAGTTTTTCTTTTGACCACACAACAGCATTGCACTCTCTCCTCTGACATAAGGATATAGGGTTACTGTAGGGGTACCTACAGTTAGTACAGTACTGGACAAATGAAACATCACTGGTTTGATCCATTAAATGGGGGCTCTTTAAATGTTCAGCTTTGAGCTTTAAAACTAAAAAACTAAAATGTGTGAAATGTGACACTAAATTTTTTTCTGAAATATTGATCAGCTCATGAAATCCTTCACAGGGTGTCTTCTACATCCAATTAAAAACAGTTTCAGATCTTAACTGATTTTAACCTTTCAAAGCCTGACCCATCAAAAGTAGCCAGAAAATCCTTTTTTTTTTTTTTTTAAACTGGGATGTTGATCAACCCCATTTAACAAAATCAACTTAGGCAAATGATAGGCTAACATTAGAACAGATGTATCCAAAATTCAAATTATGCGACATGTGAATTACAGATATCTTAACTTTGACTTATAGATATCCAAAATTTATTTGAAGATATCTGAAATTCACATTTTGGATATCCAAAATGGCGTTTTGGATATCTGCAATGAGTCATCCATTACACATGAATGGCAAATTTGACTGAATTTTGCCTCGTCAAAATTGAATTATGGATACGTAAATTTTGGATACTTCCAGACTTTAAATTTCAGAAAGTTAAACACAGCTTTTAAATGTTAAAACTGCTTGCCATAGACATAGACATCCTTGTTAATTTTATTCATGTTGCTGATATAACAATAAGCACATTTTTTTTTAAATATTTTGTCAGTTTTTACATCTAATGTTTTTTTCTTTGCACTTTGAATCAATTAATAAAATAAAAAGTAAAATTTTTGATGAATGTATCCCCACAAAAATCATAAATACAGAGGAAATAAAGTTACCCAATCTTTTTTCTTGGTAAAGGTTGTCCTCCTCTTTCTCCACCTACCTGAACGTTAGGTGTGTGTTGCCTCTCCCAGCTGACATGTGGGATTACTTACGCTTCTCCATTTTCACGCTCATCCTCTTCCTACCTCGTGGCCCTTGGTTGATGCACTGAGTCCCTGCCAGCTGCCATTTGCCATTAACACGGGGATGGAGCTGTGATGCTCAGCCGGGGAGCAGGTGGTCACTTGTCCAGGTGAGAGGTGCTTCAAAGCAGAGCCTGGTTGGGTGTCATGGAACTGAGCCAACACACCACAAGACTTCATATTCACAAAAACAGCAAATTCTCTCAACCAAACAAATCCAGAAAATCCAGCCGTGCTGTGTGTCCTGACCGACTGACACAACCACCTCTTTGTTTACTGTGCTCAGATGGAAAATATCTGAGTTTTCATTCCTTTGACCTTTAATTGACAACACTTTGAAGACGACTGGACCAGGGCTGAAATTAGAGGATTCTCTTGAGTTTAGAAGTATTGATTGGCAATGTAGTTGAAAGAATGTTGTTGTGAATAACTCCTCTTAATGAATGAACTCTGCAGCAACACAAGGCATCAAATGTTCTCATCGTTTGACATAAACAAAGAAATGTGCTTAGACTGCTGAGTGACCTCAGAGTGAATGCAGCGATGGTCTAAATGAACTCATGTCCATTTACATGTGAACACTGGAGGAAGTCTGTGAGCTGAAGCAGTTAAATCAACACGATTTTCATATAAATCACAAAAGCACTGTTTGCTCATTATACATAGGGATCGTGTCACTTCTTTTTTACCGGTGCAAAAGATGAATTACATTTCTACCCTCTTTCAGATCACATCAAATTCAGCTATAAAAAATAACAATAATATATGCTGAAGTATTTGAGTTATGTTTCATTTTTTGCAGTTCAAAAAGTAACTAATAAAAAACACAACATAAAGATCCTTTTAGCTAAAATTTTTAAAGGATCAAAAAAGATAGAGCATAAATGGATGCATTTCACACAAGTCCCAACATTTACAAGAAGAAACAGCCAATCAGGCTGCAGGATATTAAGGGTGTATTAGGGAAATGGCTAATCAGACTACAAAGGTGGGGAATGAGAGGAACGGTAGTTCCAGTGACTGTCTACCAAATAAGAATCTGATCTCAGTCCTCAGTTTCTTAAATCATATTCATGTGTTATATAAAGAAGATAAATCAAGGAAAAACAACAGTTATCACTTTAGAGAAAAAGGTCAATTAACAAATATGCCTCCAGTTCTGCATCGATGGCAGTCCTGTTTGTCGGGGCCATCCAAACCATGTTTTACATGTTTTACATGCTATACAAGAGAAAAATAAATAAATACAAATACATTTTTATTATTGTTGTTGTTGTTGTTGTTGTTAATAATAATAATAATAATAATAATAATAATAATAATTATAATAATAATAATAATAATAATTATAATAATAATAATGAAAACAATGCCGATGCACACTGATGCAAGACTGGTTCAAGGACTAGATGAAGTCTGGTTACCACTTCAAAGGTATCTCAGCCAGTGCAACCATTGGTTGATTGGTTAAAAGATGAACCGTGGCCCCAGTCTGAGGTCTAAAGAGCTCTTGAGCAGGTTTTCATCCAGGATGTCTCTGTTCATTGCTGCATTCATCTTTCCCTCAATCCTGACTGGTCTCCCAGTTCCTGCTGCTGAAAAACATCCCCACAGCATGATGCTGCCACCACCATGCTTCACTGTAGGGATGGGATTGTCCAGGTGATGAGCGGTGCCTGGTTTCCTCCAAACATGACGCCTGGCATTCACGCCAAAGAGTTCAATCTTTGTCTCATCAGAGCAGAGAGTTTTCTTTCTCCTGGTCTCAGAGTCCTTCAGGGGCCTTTAGTCAAACTCCAGGCGGGCTGCCATGAGCCTTTTACTAAGGAGTGGCTTCAGTCTGGACCCTCTACCATACAGGCCTGATTGGTGGATTGCTGCAGAGATGGTTGTCCCTCTGGAAGGTTCTCCTCTCTTCACAGAGGACCTCTGGAGCTCTGACAGAGTGACCATCAGGTTCTTGGTCTCCTCCCTGACTAAGGCCCTTCTCCCCTGATGACTCAGTTTAGACGGGCGTCCAGCTCTAGAAGAGTCCTGGTGGTTCTGGACTTCTTTCATTTACAGATGATGGAGTCCACTGATGTGCAGAGTGGAGCGTGACACCAGCATTTAAACTCCAGCTTGGTGTTCAGCTTGGTGTTTAATTGGCAATGGTGGTGTTTAAAAAAAAAAAATTCCACTCTGGAGGCCATTTCCAAAAGTTTACATTTTAGGTTGGCTAAAATGTTGTTTCATGAACAGAAACAGATCATTTTTGACAGAAACACAAACAACACTTCATCATCATCATCATCATCATCATCATCATCAGTCACAAGAAATGGACCAATGGAAATGACAACAGACCAGTACTTCCATAGTTCCTTTTAGTCTTTCTGACCCCTCAAAGTGCTTTTATACTTCTAGTCTCTTTCACCCATTCACACCACATTCATATACTGATCATAGAGACTTCTATGGTAGGGAACCATCAGTTTTAGCAAACACATTCACTGCAGTAGGTCTCTACATAAGATCAGGGCAGCTCCAACTTCCTCTGTCATATCAATCAATCAATCAATCAATCTTTATTTATGTAGCGCCAATTCATGACAAACGTTATCTCAAGACGCTTTCCAAGCGTTAACAGGTCTAGACCTGTAAATGGTAATAAAAAATTTTCATTAACAGAAACCCAACATCAAGACGATCAAGAAGATAAGAAGTCTGATCTCATCTTAACCCACCATGAGTACAGCACTTTGCAATATTGGTGGTCGAGGAATTCAAGGTTTTAAAGTGCAGAGTTGTAATGGCATACAGAGGCTCCCAGGATGAGCAAGTCGGACACACAGGTGTCATCACAAGATCAGGGCACAAGTGGGCAGCTGACTCAATCATGCATAGGCTCTTTTGATTTCAGTCACTGACTCCTGCAGCTCTCTTCTAGCAGACCTCCCTGTGTCTACATTCAAACCTCTGCATATGATCCAGATTACCTCCAATGATGACCAGCTTCGTGTCTCCAGTGAGAGATGGCACATCAAGATAAGTCAAATGTGGTGTGCTAACTCTCGACACAGACGACAGTGTCTCTGCTCACAGGTGCTGCCAGAAGCTCAAACCAAAAGTTAGGAACAGCAGCAGAATAAGCTATCAAACAAACTCCTTTACTTTTTGTGCTGTTTATAAGAACGAGGACAGCCGACAGCTCATTATTTCATTTCAGACTGCAAAACAAAACTGATCTTGCCAAGTTAAAAGAAAGCAATGCTGCATCATGACATGGACAACTCGGACTTAAAGCTCAACAAACCTGGCTTATCCTCTAATCTTGCTTAGTGTTGTATCTCATGGTGTCTCTGTCAGAGAGGAAAGGGATAATAACAGTAAACAGGATCCAGACTGCAGAGATGTTGGGTTTGTAGAGTACAGTGCCTGCTCGTATAAAGGCTCACAGTGTGGTGAGACAAGTAGAGGTCAAAACTACAGACGCAAACATGAACACGTATCAAATTGTGAGCAGGCAAGAATAAAACCTCTTCAGACAAAAGACACAACAACAACAAACTGGCACAGAGAGGTAGGAACACGCACATGTGCCACAGAGGGTACGCTAACGAGGGACATGTGAAACTAATGAGGGCATGGCAGGCAATCACACAGGCTGGGAGCACAAGGTCAGGAGGAACAGAGAGGGAGGAGAGGAGAGGACAGCACAGGAAACCAGGAACAATCAGCAGAAGAAATGATTGGAAAGAAAAACACAACCACAAGATCATCATGGATCTTAAAAGGACTGCAGTTATTGAAGGAGAAAAAAAGTCTCCTTCAGGGTCAGGTGATATTCAACATTTCTCTCTTTGTTAACAAACCCCTCCAGAGGGATTAAACCAGATGAGTTACCTCTTCAACAATTACTGTTACTTAAGTGAGGCAAATGGCTGAATGATGCCAGAATGTGAAACACGAGCTGAATGCAGAATGCATCTTGTGGCAAAGGTGGGTGAAATTTACTGACTGTAGTCTTCCTTTCTGTTTTGGTGATGAGTAATGAAAAGAGTCCACTACCAGATGGGCCAGTTGTTTATCAGGTGACTTGATATTAATGGATGAAATAGTAAATATATCATGTTGTGTAAGTCATGACTCTGAAGCTTTCGTCCTACATTGTTGATTTTGTTTGTTTTTTTCCAAGTCAGTTTAATTTGTTTTATTGTTTTAAAAATGCTGTGACATGTTGTGTGTGTGTGTGTGTGTGTGTGTGTGTGTGTGTGTGTGTGTGTGTGTGTGTGTGTGTGTGTGTGTGTGTGTTTGCCTAAAACATAATGCTAGCTGCTGTTTAAAATCAAGTGGAAATTGCTGGATTTCTTTTTAATGTGTGCTTCCAGTCAAACCCCTGGTAACCTCTTACACACCATGCAGTGACTGGAACACACTTGCATCTCATTTATCAGTTTGTGCAATCATTCTCTTTGCAGCAGTGGATGAAGCTTGTGGGGTTTTTTTTGTTTGTTTGTTTTGTTTTGTTTTGTTTACTGTGAGTGAAAGAACCATAAAGTAATATCTTACTGCTTGGAGTGCAGATGCCTAGTGGTTACGCTCATTATGGCAAAAAAGCCCTTGAGCGGGCAGCCTGAGTTTAAGTCCGGCCTGTGGTGAATTTCCTGCATGTCACTCCCCACTCTCACCCTACTCTATCCACTGTCCTGTTCTCCAGCATTGCCAGATGGGAAATATAAAATTATTGTACCAGAGCCTCAAAATTATCGTATTTTGGGGGAAATTATCGTACACCCGACAAAAAAATCAGAATAACTGATAATGATCAAAACAACTGTCTTATTGTTGCGTGAAAATCACAGTTGATCCCTCTGTTTAGTGTCCTACAGGCACTTTTGTGGGCATTCATCGCCCTGCACCACATCAGCAGCGTTTGATCAGCAGCTCGAGGCTCCGGTGCTCATTTTTCTCTCAACTGACTGACTTCCTCCTGACGGAGCTCCTACGACCGTGATTGGCTGTCAATCGTTCTGAGACGAATGACACTTAAACTATGATTGGCTGGAAACGTCACATGATATAAGATGCATTTAGGGTTTACAGATAAATCCACAGACTGGGGTAGATCTGTAACAACCACACGAAATTGTCAAATTATCGTACATTTAGCCTTTTTTGGAATTATTGATCGTGCATCGTACAGAGGGCTAAATTATCGTACAAATATGATAATGATCGTATGTCTGGCAACGCTGCTGTCCTCTCACATTAAAGGCACAAAATACCAGAAAAAATAACTTAAAATAGTTATAATTATTTTTACTCCTTGACATGACATGTTGTTTCAGACTACGAAGTTTGGTGTTGAGCGTTAAACTTTGTGTATATTTGTTATGTGTATTTTTGTTGTTGTTGTTGTTTAGGAATCATGGATCCAAAAGAATTCCTGTAGTAAAAAAAAAAAAAAAAAAAAAAAACCTTGTGAAAAGGCCTTGAACCTTATAATGAAAGTTAACCAATCACATTCAGTTACCAAAAGAAAATAGAACAACCATCAATAGGCACAAACAGTAAGACCTCAATGGGCACTTTGAGACCCTCTATTAAAAGCATGCTGTCATCAGCTTTATAGTCCATTAGGTGAAACTATGATGCTGAGAATACTCAGCATGGAGACTGGATTTTCCGTCAAATGATGCTGGTTTATGTCTTAGCGGGATAAATCACCATGGTAACTGGTGCTTAATGGCTAACTTGCTCTGGAACAGGTTAAGTTCTGGATATCTCAGTTCATTGTAGGGCATGTCAACATTGAAAAATCATCATCTGTACTACATTGATTCAACAACAGTTTTTAAAATGTTGAAATGGTAATTGTAATTAAACATTGACTCAACACAGATTTTTCAACCTCAACCTAAGATAACCACTCTGAACAAAATCCAACATGGATTTAATGTGTTTTACTCTCTGGCTACCGTTTAAAATCTTTTGTACTTTGCAGAGTGGCTGATGTGTATGAAGACGTCAGCGTTAAAGAGACATGTATCTGGAGTTATGGTGTGACCATTTTGCCCTCTCTGAATGCCCTCTGAACCTCTGCTCTTTATGTGTACTCTAATAAGTAAAATGCTGCCAGCTGTAGAGTTAAAAAGAGCTCAGATTGAATGAAGTCATTCTAAGCCAGGTGTTTCATTTAGAATGGGAGCTGAAGCGAATAATGGCTCACCAAATGAGCTATTTTACTACTTTTTGTCTACAGCGGCATGAGTTCCAATCAGGAGCTGAATGGCTCCCGATGGCAGCAACTGTGGCAATAGAAGGGCGCTGAATAGAGAGCGATGTGCACCGGGGCCTTTTCTGTGTGTGGAAATGAAATGGAAAAAGTGATGAGCTAGACACCTTTAACAAAGATGAGCCTTAAATATAAGTAGTTATGTTCAATTGGTGTAATTAAAGGAACATCCTAACCCCATAACATCATTGGGATTACATCATGAGATTTTATCTCCCAGGTTGCCGTGTTTTTAGATATCCAGTATTTTGTACTGATACAGATATCTTTTTTCATAACTGTGAAACCAAACATGCTGTCTTTTGGTTCAAACTCTGTTCTGAATCATTTAGACAGATTGGTTCGCTCATCATCGGAGCAGAAAACAGCACATCCAGTAAAACACAAAGAAAGCTGCCAGTTACCGCCTGACAATGCTCAATGTATCTTCATACGTTTTCATTTCAATCAGCCCAGTGGATGACAAACCATCTCAACTCTCTTTTGAACAGCCCAGCGTTAGTTCGACAGTCCTCTCAATGCTCTTGTGCTTGCATTTTCTTTCATAACTTAAACCCTTTACCTCTGAGATCGAACCCTGAGCTGTGGTCTCCTCCTATATTTCTATGAAATACACTGAGTGGTAGCACCAAAGTCTCCAAACAGCAGCTGTGACAAAAATAATCAACTGATTTCTCATGGTCACGTTTGAAATGCTGGCATGAAGACCGACATGGTGTTAGGTCATATTGCTCCTGAGAGGGCAGCAGTTGTGAGCAATAAGCAGCAGTTTTGCCTCATTGGTTGAACTCTACAGGGGAGTTACAGGCGACAGCATGTGCTTCTGCTGTGTCCTGGTCCCTCACTTCTTCCTTTATGTGGTCATTCTGCTGCTTTGGTTTGTTAATCTCACCTGCTTCAGCATACTGACTAAGCACTGCAGAGACTTTTGGTCTGCTATAGGGCCGAGTTTATCTCCAATTTTTGGGCAAAACCCATCTTAACTCGTCATCGATAAACTGAAAGAAAGATACTCCAGTGTGGCTGAAGAGTTTTTTGGTCTACACAGACTACAATGTTTAAGAAAAAGTACATTTGTGATGATATCTACAGCAAACATTCTCCTTTTTGCTCTCATGTCAGTCCACAACACCACAAGACTCGAGAACATATGTGACTTCTGTTACATACACACCTGTTACCATTCGAGGCAAAACACCATTCACTACCTGCTATTATTCAAAAAACCCTTTTTGATCTCAATCTGTGGAGTTAAACTTTGCCTGCAGAGTTCAAACAGTACCCTTCACACACACACACACACACACACACACACACACACACACACACACACACACACACACACACACACACACACACACACACACAACTCTCAATAAGTTAGGGATTGACTGATATTACTATTAATGAATGAGAAGAAACACCATTTTCATTAGTTCAATATTTCTTACCCCAACAATTTAGACAATAACAAAGATAGCCCCAAATAAGCAAAAATGGACAAAGTCAGCAGCGGGTGTTTCCACCATTTTCCTCAATGACAGCTTGACAGCTTGTAGTTCTGAGGCAATGTGTTCCACTCCTCCACAAGTGCTACACGCAGTTCTGCCAGGTCTTATTGGGGGTGGGGTACGAGCAACCAGTCTCTGCTTCAGCTGGTCCCAGATGTGCTCTATGGGGTTCAGGTCAGGGGACATTGCCAACACTACCATATGAGGCACTCCGACTTCCTGAAGTCCAGCTGTGACGCTTCTAGTACGATGTGGTGGAGCATCATCATCCATGAACAGAAAGTTGGGGGAAAGTTGGATGTATCAATCCACCAGAACAACCCCCAAGTCCGTGGCACTTGGCGGCGACCAAGTGTCCTCTCCTGTGTTTGAAAATGAATCAAATTATCAAGCATGAATTAAAGTCTTTGTTCTTTGACATGCTGGCATATTTACACTCAGAAGATTTCAAGCCAAAAAATACCTTATATACAGCATATACACATGAATCTTGGTTGTGAAAGGGCTGAGAGTAGGATAATGTATGAACACTTTGTTTTGAGTTACAGATGCATAGGTATTTACCTTGCTGGTAATCAGAGTCCCCCCTGCGACTCTCTGATCAAACGGCATGGGGCCCTCTACTGCATTTCCCCCCGCCTGTTTTGGTCACACTTTGGCGGTGGGCAGCCATCCTTCGCTTCACATCCACCTTGACGTTGGACCACTTCTTTTTTAGTTCAGCTTGAGTGCGTGTCTCTGAACCCACTGCATAAACAGCCTCACACACACTATCCCACTCACTCCTCTTGCGCTTGGTGCTGATTCAGGATGACTGCGTGCCAAAGAGCACATTCGCCTTCTGTAAAATTATTTTACTTTCTGGTCTTACTCACATCTTCTTCATTTTTCTGATCGTGCAGAGGAGAATCTCAGGTGCAGGGCTCATTTAAATGTGATTTGCGTATTTAAATGGAGGGCGTGGAGAGGGAGGGGTCTGGTACTCCAACATGTGTGCTCAATTTCACATTGATTGGGATGTACCAAGGAAATGTGCTTGGATTCATGTGTGCGCACTGATTCATACATCTGAATATTTTTGTGTGTACGACGTTTTCTGGATTTGAGCGTACGACATGTTTTAGTATGAAATCCATGCAAGTCTTTGTACACGATGCCCCTGATATTTTTCATAAACGTTTAACAGGTTAGTCAGTGGTGTGTGCATGAGTATGATTGTGTTAGACAGAACTGATGGTTCCTATATATAGGCCATCAGTGTGTGAATGTGGTGTGTATGGCTGAAAGAGATCAGTGTAAAGCGCTTTGAGTGGTCAGACAGACTAGGAAGGCTCTATATAAGTACTGGTCCATTAAGCATTTAAAGCAGCAAAGTGTAGCAGGCATAAGTGAGAGTGGAAACGTGTTTAAATACACCGCCTTATTGCTTTATATAAGCTGTGATTGGTTGGAAGTGATTCAAACATCAGCCTGTCAGCTGACAACAGCTGGTCATATGACTTGCGTGTCCTGCATGAACTTGCGTAAACTTGATTGTCTTGAAGAAACGGTCTACAGAACAAGACCTCCTCACTCAATATCAGTGTGTCACAGCTTTCCAGGTAAACAGGTGGATGGTCCAAACCTGTTCAGTCTTTGCAATGTCACACCTTCATCTGATTCATGATACCCAGCTCACCTCTGGGAATTCACATAACACGGGAGTTTTACACATCCTGGTGAGAATGCGTCACTGAAGCTAGCCAGGAATAGTTCCTACAGAAACAAATGGATCATTGGGGCTCTGTAGGGGAATGCATCTGCTTATTGGCGGTACAGTTAGCAATGCTATTATAAAATGTTTGTTTAACTTTGATAAACTTTGTTCAAACAAGTGTTTTACTCGCAGAGTTGAAAGCTACAATTGTAATCTGGGCAAAGTGAAGCAGTGGGATTAAATTTAGGCGTGGGCTTTGCTGAACCAGATCTCTGATAAATCAATTAAAATGCAGCATATGTGTGTAAAATCCACACACTGGGTCATGAACCTTACACCACTGTCAGGTAAACTGTATGAGTCAAAGGTGTAGAGATGGCAGAGATTTGGGAAGAAACCAATGCAACAAAAGGAGTCATTTAAGCTTCACAAGACTTAGACAGGGTTTTTGTTGTTGTTTGTTTGTTTGTTTGTTTTTGTATTTTTTTCCATTTTCTCCTTTTACAAAGAGTGAAACTGACAGCTGTGCCTAAAGCCTCGTGTGAAACAACGAAAAGAAAACATAAGACAAGGTTCCTTCAGGAAACCTGACTTTTTGATGAGCACTCAGCTGTTAAATGAGGCAAAGGGAAATACACTGAGTCATGCTGCTTCAGTTCTACAGCTACAAAACAGTCAGGCAGTGTGACAGACTCGTCAGTATGGAAAGTAGATATTGGCTGTCCTTGAGGTTTCTAAATGATGTCATCATGAAATTTGCATAATTGTCCATAGCATGTAATTGT
Source organism: Labroides dimidiatus (assembly GCA_030710495.1). Taxonomy (NCBI): domain Eukaryota; kingdom Metazoa; phylum Chordata; class Actinopteri; order Labriformes; family Labridae; genus Labroides; species Labroides dimidiatus. The sequence continues at coordinate 22,783,432 of CM061161.1, read as the reverse complement.
CTCCAAACATTGCTGGAGAGACAAAAAGTGAGTAAAAAAACACAAGTTTAAAGTTTTAACTTTGGAACTACAAATGAGATTTCTTCTGTCAACTGTCATCACTGGTTGCCTAATATAGCAACAAAGTTGCTAAATTGCCAAGAATGCTGTAGGTGTAATAAAAGACCAAGAACCTTAATTTATCCATATTTGTGATAAAGAAAAGAGCTTCTTGTTTTCCCATTGTCAAAGTAATTGAAGATTTGATACCAAATGACAAACAAGCAAAGAAATATTTCTCAATGTTACTTTCAGGAAAAAAAGATGAACTTGTCAGAACCAATCAGTAAAATCTTGTGCTTGCATGTACATGCGTGTGTGTGAGGGTATGTAATGGTGTCTGGGAATGTGTTGGACTTATAGCATAGGCATTAATGTGTTAACTGCTGTGGGTTACAGGTCCAAATAAACCACATTCACTGTTATTAATCACGTCCTCATCACACACAGCAGTTAAAGGTACTTTGGTGAATAACTGGCTGCATTTAGTGCAACTTTGTTTACATTACTGTAGGAACACCTAAACATTAAATATCCTTCTCTTTTTGTTAACATGTAAATAGAATTTATAGAAAAATAAAACCTTTTTTATTTGAATAAAATCCTTTTTATTGTCAAATTGAACATTGTGCTTTTGGGTCACAAGACCTTGTTGTTTTCGAAGGCCAGAGCTTCTGAACTGAAAGGAGGAAGGAAAAAAAAGAGCAGGGGTATTCACTGGATGTCACCAAGTAGTAAGAATTATTTCAGAATAACTGCACACCTCCTGACAATGAGATTTTTACATATGCTCCCACATATTTATTTATTTATTGCTTTAAGTCTTTAAGAAATCACTTTGAAGCTGTCCCCTAACTCATTAAGTCAATCCGCTCTAGTACTCAAATTTGAAAGAAAATCAAAAAATGAGGGCCTTAGGCAGACAAAATAATAGGTTTTATAAACAGAGTCCCAGAGGAAAGAAAAAACAAAAACAAACAAACAGAAAACCTTGCATATGGAAAATAAAATCCAGAGTTCAACAGAGAATTAGTAAAAGTCACAAGAAACACCAGAGGAACCCTGGAGGATGGAGAAAAGACTTGGGGAGCTTACACCCAGCGGGGGAATCTATAGACTGTGTGGTATGTGGACTTAGTCTCTGTGACATCACCCATCTGTTCCTGAACGGAGTAATGAAGCTGATCCTGGGTGGGGGCCATATTGGAAATACTGACTCTGGAGGCGGGCTTTGAGCCTCCTCACTAACAGCTATACAGCACAAGACCTGTCAGCCACTCCATGGTATAAGCAGTCAGTGCCCTACATGGTTAAAAAACACAAATAAACAGTGACGTGGACGTATACCTTAGATTGTTGTAATACCCACTGTAACAGTAAGAGGCTGTACTGTAAAATTAATCTGTCATTCTACAAGTCATGGACTGAAATTCACTACACTGTTGTGCTGTTCAAATAAATCTATATTCCCATTGATTTCTATATAAATACTTATTTTTTTACCTTTAATTTAACTTTTGTGTCAGTCAAACGGCCTACTACATCCACATGTAGTAGGTCGTAGGCGAGTCTCTGAGTTTCCTTTGTCAGTTCATTTCATCTTCTGGTCTTGTCTTTATGCCATGTCATGTCATGATTTTGCCCATGTATTATCTCTTCATTGCCAAACATATCATATAGCATACATGAGTTTCAGAGACCTCTATATCATCAACATGATAAATATTTCCATTATAAACCTGTTAGAATTTTTTTTGAATAATTGTGTTCTACCCCTTTGAGGAATATCATTCCACTGCAGGCGGCTAAAGTTGTATTTTGACCCTTTTCAAATGGCTGCTCTCAGGAAATTATCAACACAATTTTTTCAGCATAATCGTCACTAATTTTCAAAAAGCTGTGGTAAGAATAATATCTAAATTGTTCATTTTTAAAAATAAGAATTTTCTGCATTGATTGAATTCATATTTACTAAAAACTTTGTGAAAAAGTTGCCAAAACTGAATTTTATTAAGTGTGATACAAAATATAAACAAAATGATATGGCAATATTTATTTAGTAGATTTTGTTCAATTGTTCCATAAACTTCTCAGTTCCAAAAAACATTTTTGTGGGTCAGGCTTTTAAGGGTTAGTTAGATTATATAGTCTTTAGGATTTGATTTTGGGTTTTGGACTTTGGGTTATGTTTGATAAGTTTTTTTTTTAATCTGAACCTGGGTCCTCCAGTTTTATGGTTCCTTAGAACCTGACTGAATTACACCCAGGGATCAGTAACTACAAAATAAAACAGGAAACACTCCAAACTTGACCAAGTAAAAACTGAAAATACACACACAGAAGGAAAAATACAGCATCTAGATCCCGAATAAACAACACAGGAAGACCTAAATATAACTTCACCTCTACAGAATACAGACAGGATGGACACAGGACACAAGCACATGATACCTCTTGAAAATAAAGACATGAGTTAGAATCCCTGAATGTTATCAAACTGTTCTGCTCTTTAAAAAAAAATGTGATGTAAAAAGTGATTCATTGGGATCAATTATTGAAATTCTGCAATCAATCTCAATAAAATGTCAACCATTGCCAGTCCTGTTATCTCTAACCTCTGTACGGTTTTTAATGACAGTACTAACCACATCAAGAATGGATCCACTAAGTTGGGCTCTCAACGCAATCGATAAGGTTTTCTCAACTCGTCAAGCTGGCCCGGGAGAACCTAAATGCCCTGATGGAACATTCCTAGCTGGGTCTTACATGGAACAAAGGACTGGTCATAAAAGGTCAAATACGGACACTAAAAGACAGTCAAGAATTATGTCATACTTCTGTAAATGGAATACAAATTTATAATAATCTGATGATATGTGGGAAAGAGGAGACTAAATATTGAGGAAATGGGGACGGGACTAGATAAGCTCTGCTTCTCCCGTCTTCCCTTTCGGACATGTACAATTTGATCAACTATTGACAATGTGTGATGTCGTATAAGTGTGCTGACATGACCGAAATAAAAAATTAAAAATAAATAAATAAATAAATAAATAAATATATAAATAAACGGTAGGTAAGATGTTTTGACTGTTTGTTAAGCAGAGTGGTGAGCCGTGCATCTGCTGTTACCTCTGTCACGTGTAGCAAAACATGCATGTGTAGGTTAGACATTAATTAGTTGTGATAATTAATTGAGTTGTTGTTGTGGCTCTTATCACACAGCTCCATGTACACACGTTCACACTCCAACACAGCCGCGACTTAAATAGATCCAGAGAGTTCAGTTAAACAGCAGGTTTGTGGTTTTCACACTGACACATTATAAATCACTCACTAACAATGTGTGTGCTGGCTGCTTCTGCTCATACCAGACAGAAGAACCACTCTTTACTTCTGACATCACTGAACACTTTTTGGGTCTTTTTCTCATCATTAGACTGATGTAGTGAACAGTCATCAGATTTTACCACCTTCTGGGCTTACAATCTTCAGTTTGGTCTTAACAGTTCAACAGCAGGGAAGGGCATGGGGTCACTGTAACCAGCCAGCTCTTGAGCATGAATGTGCTCAATTAATTTCAAGGCAATCTGGTTGTGAAATTTTGCGACATCCTCTCCAACATTATGGCCTGAGGAGGGTCATGAGAGGAGATTCATGCTGTGTCTAAAACGGAAAAAACCTTTCTCCTGGGAGCATCAAGATCAGAACATTTCAGTACAGACGTACAACTCAAGTTTTGGGCCTGCTTTTGGCAGCAGAAAAGTGGATCTCTGAGAAACAAAAGATAAAATATAGAAACTATCTCTAGAAACTGATTAACTGCAGCGAATTCAGTGGAAATTTAGAGCTCTTAATGCAGTGTTGTAGGTCACTGAGTTCACTCTGATGCTTCAGGATATTGAAAACTGATTCTTTGCAAGATGTTTTTACGTCTGTAAAACTATATATTGTTATTTGGACAAATAAAGACATTTATTCTGCTTTGAAATCAAAGTGAGTGAAGAGAGAACAAGTGGAGTGACTCATTTCCTCTTAAACACATCAACAAACACAGTTTCTTTACTCTTTAATAAGTCATTACTTTCAAACAATGATAAGATGTTTCTGTAATCTGTGTTACCATGCTGCCCTGTGATCTTAATTTCTCCTGAAACCACAGCTCACCATCACCTGCTGCGTGTGATTCTCATCACACTTCACCGTATGCGCGCCGCAGGTGCGGGCACTAAAATTAAACACTCAGCTCTTCAACCGCTCTATTAACGGTCTGTTTCTATAGCCACAGCATTAGTGAGCAGCAGGAGGACGAGCTGCTAAGAGCAGGAAAACATGCACTTAAAACGCCACCTTACTGAGCTTCTGCACAAAGCATCATAGCACCGGGTCATCTGGATGGCAGGAGCATGGTGTGCATGCTCACTTTTCACAGGCAGATCGTGCATACACAGCAGGAGCTGCGCCAACATGACTCAGACTGACTTTCTTGTAAATTATTCTTGGGAGAAAAAAAGCAGCTGGTGAGTTTTGGATTTGTATCAAGCAACAGAGCAGTGGCAACATGTAGTGTGATTTGATTGTGACTATTGCTCATGCACATATTTCACCTGTCGTGGCCGAACAGTTTAGCATGCCCAACAGGTAAAGTCAGCTGTGGCTCATTCATTGTTCAGACTGAATCATGAACCCATTCGGACTTATGCTACCGAGTGTGCGGTCATTTCATTTGTGTATTTCGACCATCAGAACTAGGGTTTAAATTTATCTAAGATAAGAAATTAATTTGGTGTACTTTCCAGAATTCCAAGGACTTTAAAGGGCGGGGCCTGCAAGCTGAACATTTCTGATTGGTGGAGCAGCCACAGTTAACCCCCGCACCCACAGTAAGGCCCTGTTCACATGAAAACTTTTCACAGTGTTTAACTCAAAAACACAAAAGACGCAGAGGAAAAAGTCTGTGTTTACATCGAAACTGAGAGACCAAAAACGATGTAGTATGCATTGACGTAGGATGTAGTTTCTGATATAACTGTAGAGTATTTTGGTAGCCCACCGCCATAGTAGAGGTTGGCTGATCATCCAGTGTTTATATTGAATGTGTCTTCATTGATTGCAGAAGTGGAGAAGCAGATGCACATTTTGCTGAAAGACAATCAGCAGATCCAGCAGCACAAGCACAACACAGTAGTCTACAGTTGTTGCTGTCCTGTTCACTCATGGCAATTAAAAGCTCCCATAATGAAAGTGTAACGTGGAAAGTGTGACGTCAGCATCTCCACTGAAAGCTCCAGCTTGCTGTTTACACGGCAACATGTAAACAGCAAGAAAATTGTGTTTTAGGTCAGCTAAAATGATGTGTAAACAAGATGCCAAAACACAACAATATCTTTGCATTTCATCCTAAAAACTGTTGTTGTGTAAACAGGGCGTACGATGATCCCCAGCTAGGGTTGCAAAGGGGTGAAAACTCCCACTAGATTTCAGAAAAGTTTCCTAAAAAATTCCCACTTGAATTTTAGCTCAGGAATATTTGTAATTTTCAAGGTTTGTTACCATCACCTTAAATTATTTTTTTGAAATATTAGTAAGAATTTTTTTTTCAAATTTTCAGTTATTTTCTCTCCTTATGAACTTCATTTAAAAATATTGCATGAGAAGTGTATGCAAGCATGTCTGCTTATGACAAAACAAAAATTGATACATGTATATCACCAGGTAAATGCAGTTAATATAAAATTCCAGAAAATTCCCATTAATTTCTATGGGAAGTTTCCAACTTTGAAAATCTGCTTAAAGGGTGACTCTGTAAACTGGGACCTTCAGCTGAACGTGTCAGTGGATGTCCTCTCCGTCTATGGAGTCATTTTTACTAAATTGCCCTTGTTGTTGTCTTACTGCCCCCTGCTGGTCTGGTTGAGTGGCCATACATCACTAGCCTGATTTACCTATTCTACCTTGGTCTTGGACAAACCAGAGCCACAAGATCTATGAAGTTCCTGGGATTGTTTTACCAAGAACCAAAAGTTCTGGACTTCTAATCAAAAACACCTTTAGACACTATAGTTCCATGTCTCAATGACATTCTCAGCATTGTTACTTCAATCCAAAATGTGCAGAAATTTATTTCCCTTTATTTTCCAACACATTTCTCAGCCTGTTCCCAATCCTGATGGATATATTAAGATCTAAGAGGCTCATCATAGAAATATTGGGGTTGAACTTGAAATATTTCTTCCAGTAACAACAATCATGAGGGGGTGGAACAGTACTGTAGTGTGCAGTAATTTTTTACATTTGCATCACCATATTTGCAGCATAGACTGTGTAATTAATGGACGTAGTCTCCGCGACGTCACCCATCTGTCTCTGAAACAGATTTTTGAAGCAAAACAGACAGCGCGGCCATATTGGAAATGAGGTGGGCTGTGAGTCTCCACAGTAACAGCCATAGGACACCCGGCAGTCACGTGAGCTGAGCTGTGCCTCTGATTGGACGAACTGACGATCTTAATATTGTCTAAACTGCCAAGTTAGAAAAAAATTCACCCCCTGTACAGCCATTAGCAAAATTAGCGATTCAGACAGGAGACATTCTTTGTACCAGGCTGTAAAGCAGTGAAAGCAGCTTTTTTTGGCTTGGTGTGTTTGTGACTTCCGGTACTTCTGGAGCCAGCCTCAAGCGGACGCTCGAGGAACAGCAGACTTTAGCACTTCCTCATTGTCTCATATTTTCAGTCTGGAGGTTGGTGCTTAATTTGCAGACACAACCCTGTCGTTTAGTTCTCTTAGTTTTGGAAGTTTCTCTTTTTAAGAAGGACGAACGATTCATCAGCTGAAATCACTGATCCAGTGATTGATAAATTCTTAATGTATCCATGCAGCTTCATTGGAGCAGACTGTATGCATCAAAGTTTCTCCTTCCTGTGAAATAAACAAGGCGACTTAATCACATTAGATATCTGAGGTCACCTCAGTGCCTATGAGCAGATAACCATTAGTCTGTCACTGATGCATTGGGTCGTAATCTCTGAATGTGCTCGTGCATACTTTGGTCTATGACTTCAGTTTTTGAGTAATGAACCCCAAAATACATGTTTGAGTGCAGAGACAGTGAGCCTTTCTCTCTAATCTCCAACTGACTCATGATTAAGAAGAGCTGCATGGCAGAGATTTAATATATCAAGTACTGGTGAGAGTACAGAACATGACGTCTGAGTGGGTTTAATGGGGGGACAAATGATTTTAAGTGTGAACTGCAAAAGAGACCTTTTTTGCATGATTACTAAAACAAAAAGCATGAAGTGCTTTACTGCCAAACCACTCCTAAACAAACAGTGTTATTGTTCCGAGCTGGCAGAGCCCTGCACAGATCAGATGCCCCTTTGGATCCCGTCCATTACTGGCTGACCTTTATTGTGAGAAGGGCTCGCTCCTCTGAAAATGTGAAGTCTGATGTAACTGGCCTGAGTCCAATCATCCTCCTGTTTTTCTCTACTTGATCCAGGTAATAACAACATTGGAAACCTAAGTATCACATCCCACAGTTACAGCTCGCTGGCACTCTTTGGAGTAGTTTTTCAGCTCACATTTATTCAGATTTTGAAAGTTTTGACAGATAAAATGTTTAATGTAGGCCTCACATGAATATACAGACAACTTTGACTGGATTAATACGAAACTGGAGGATTTTCTCCTTTGCCTCATTAAAAATTCCATGACACGTCTTCTGGCTTCACTTGAGGATTGAGAAAAATGAAAAGGACGTTGTCAGGATGTTAAAAGTCAAACTGAACGGTGGCAGTACAAGCTTAGATTTAATGTAACTAACAAAGAAAATAATCTGTGTGCGGTTCAAAGCTCATCCAGAACAGTACTCTTATGTTTTAAAAGCAGAAGGGTCAACTACAAATGTTACAGTCTAAAGACTTGTGCATCCTACACCCAAAACCAGAATTTAATCTGCTCCCAAGCTTCAAAAGGAAAACTTATTTTCTCCACCTGAAATTTCCATTAATTTCCATTATGAGATCAGAGCTTAAGTTTCAATAAACACTGTTAATTTGTAGAGACTCTGGTACTTTAAATTCACTCCACTGTTCACTCTGGCCTCTCCCGTATTTATCACTTTGACATGAAATAGATACAAATCTTATCAGAGCGCACAATGCAGCAACCCCACCCTCTATTCTGTCACTCATTCAACCTAAAACATTTTCAGCAGTGGGTGGATGTGGTATTAAAAGCATGTTGTCTAATTCCTCTTAAAGAAGACAGCTTCATGCAGACAGAACCAACTCTGGAGCTTTTCAACCAGCTCTGATCAAAGATGCTTCTTCCTCATAAATACAAAAGTCATGAATGAGCTCCTTTCATATCAGAGCCAGCACCTCTCCTTCAAACTTCAAACACAAGCGGAGTCAACTTCTGCTTCAGGGACATGATGCATCTTCTGAGTCATGTTATCAGATGTGATTTATTAAAACATGCCAACAGGTGAGTGTCAGCTCTTCAGTCTTTTTGTTGTCTTTAGATTAATGCTGTCACAGGCTGTTTTAAGTTGATTTAACAGTAACCTTTTAATACTTTTTCAAGTTGTTATCTGTTATCAATTATATCTTGAGAAGTACTTCAAGCCCACCTTAATGTCAGGAGGCCTGTTAGTCAAAAAATCAGAAGACCTGTTAGTCAAAAAAAAAAATCAAAAGACCTGTTAGTCAGAAACTCTTACTGGCTGCAGGTACTGTACACATGTAAACACTTCTATGCCACAGTCTTGTAGCAAACTCTGTTAGCTAGCAGATGCTATCCCAGGTATTTGTGCTCACATAATGTTGGGTCCTATCTCCTGCAGATCTTTAACAAACGCACAGAGCAGAAAGGCCATTTATTTCTATTTTAGTCTATTACACTCAAAACAGGTAACATAAATTATAACTCCTGCATATGTTTGAACATATGTTGTTTAACTGAAAGCCTGAAAACAGCCAGAAGATTCTACATTTTTATAAACGAAATGTTTATTAACCACTTTAACAAAATCCACAAACAAAATATTATTTAATTTTTTTATTATTATATATTTTGTGTATCACATTTGATGCATTGAGCAAATGGACTAAAACTAGTTTTGTTCATAACATTTTTGAATATAGAACATGACAGGAAGTTTCTCTCTCTCTTTTTTTAAAACAGCCTTATTATTTTACTTTGTGGTAGGGCTATAACAGTTCCTGTCCTTGTTCAGTCAAAGATGCACCATGCACTTCCCACAGTGGACATGTTAATAGTGATCCCTGGTGCAGTGCTTGTATCTCTCATGTAGGATAATGGTCAGTGCCATCTCTTCTCACATCAAGAGACAAACTGCAGGAAGCTTTATCTTCATCTTCCAGTTGGCTTCTTAGAGCCTGATAGGTGACAACCATATGTATAAAACATGGACGTAGTCTCCGTGACGACACCTGTCCCTTTCTGATACAGTCAATTGAAGTCGATCATTGGACGGGACCATCTTGGATAGGACCCGGACTTAAAGCTTCCTTTCTAACAGCTATAGGGCACCCGTCAGTCACGTGAACTGAGCTGAGTCTCTGATTGGACAAACTAGTGATCCTAATATCTTCTACTATGAGGATCACAGTTGGACCAACCCCCTGTACACTGTGTGCCAATAGCAAAATTAGTGTTCCAGACCCAAGCCATTCTTTGAACCAGGCTGTAAAAATGTTTTTTTAACGCCTTTTTTTTTTTTTTTTTTTTTTTTGGCTTGATGTATTTGTGACTTCTGGTCTTTCTACAGCCAGCCTCTAGTGGATTCTCAATGAACATCAACTTTTAGCACTTCTGCATGGGCTTAATTTTACTCTACCGGATGGTGCCCCTTGGTAACAACAATCCAAAATGTAACCATGACCCAAAATGTAATACTACTACTACTACTACTACTACTACTACTACTACTACTACTACTACTACTACTACTAATAATAATAATAATAATAATAATAATAATAATAATAATAATGATACAAAAAATGTAATGAAACCCAAAATGTAACAAGATGCTGACACCAAAACATAATAACTTTTTGGAGGTATTTCCTTATAGCAAATGCTGAATGTTGAAATGCTGAGCCATAACCCTAACCATAATCATGCCGATCCTATTTATAACCTAAGGACCCCTTATGGCATCATGAGCTGTGTGGTTTCCATGGCGATGGATCGTTTCCATTTATTTTATTTGGCTGAAAAAGATTTGAAAACTGAATATTTTAAACAGTATTAGGGTTGATGATTTGAATAATATACACACACTTTTCCTGAACATGCTGAACATTTTTAAACTTGAACTGTGAAAATTTGTGGCTATTTATCATGTTGATGAGATCGAGGTTTCAGAAACTCAACTCAACTCTAAAAAGGCTGTTTGAGGATGGTGTTGGAGGATGAATTCTCTTCTTTCTGTGATTAATAAGTGATTCCAGCATGAGGAAAAGGTCTTTACAGTTCGTCCTTGAACCTTGACTTAGAAAAACATTATGAATCTCTTCAGATTCATGTGTTATTGATCTTTCATGATTAGACATGCTGTAGTGTCATGCCTGGGCTGTATTCATACATATTTATTGTATAATTGATGAATGTTAGGCGAGATGTTTATGAGATGACCTTAACCACATGGATTTTCTTGTGGTATGCTAAACCGATACCACATTTTCCTCATTATTAACCGTTATGCAGGTATTGAATACATGTTCAATGAAAGTGGAAATTATCTAAGTGGAGACATATCAGTTAAAGGCAGCACAGGAAAATGTCTTTTTCACCTTCAAAGCCGTACAGTGCAGCCTCTAATTCCCTGAGCTCCTTGGCAAACGGAGGATTGGGGTTGCTGCTCCCTGCAGTCAGTGCACTGATCTCACTCTGAGGATGTGTACGGTGTACAGTGTGTCACAACAGTTTCCCACTCAATCAAAAGCATCTGAGGTCATCGAAGAGTCTCAGGGTTTTTCTCTCACAGCCTCTGAGCTCCATCTATTGACTGGGATCCTCACAGGTTGTGTTAAACGTGGAGATCATGGTGTTGAGAGTTTTAGAGAGAGACACTTTTTATGTTAGGGGGGAGCGCTACATTACCCCAGTCAAAACCTAAAAACAACCTGTTTGCAAAATCAACATGGTGTAAACCCTACGCTATGAGAGCAGCAGAAAGCAGAGATAAATTTCGAGACCAGAGAAAAGTTTGAAGAAATTAAAAGTGCTCTGATACCAAAAGTTTTGACAAAGTGAATTCTTTCTTCCTGATTCAAATGGGAACACCCTCTTCTGGGAGTTTGGGCTGTTTGGCAATTTATTGTGTTGCAACAGTGATGACTTTGATCCATTCAACAAATTCTTGGCATGCACTGATCACTCGTTTAAAGATGAAAAAGTTTGCCTGCAGGCTGATGAGCTTTATCGTTTCTGATCATGTAAAAGCAACAGTAAAATGCTGTGAGGCTATTCCAGAGGGATCAAATAAGACAGAAACAACTTCTTCTGCTTTATGAGTGTTGCAAAGAACCCATCATAATTTTCAAGTAGAGGATACTGAGGTAAAGAAACTGTAATCGGACTCTTAAATGTTAGAGATCTCAAACAAAGAAAGACATTTCTCCCTTGAATCTGCTTAGTCATCCTTCAGCCCAGAAATGTGGAGGCAGAAAAGCCTCTGTATTGTTTCTGTAGCCCACTTACTGAGAAAACTTAGCTTTGGGAGGTTGTTTGTATGTATTCTGTGGTTATATAACAGCAGGAGTGATTTACATAGTCATGCATTCAAAACCACTCCCACTCCCACTCCGAGCAACTCCACTCATTTCTGTATCGTTGTGGTTTTGCTTTTGTGTTGCGGGGTTAAGATGTCAGCAGCAGGAGCCAGAAACGCTAATGGCTCCACCATCGATTGCAAAGACCAGCACTCCTGTGTCCTGTCCCAGCAGCAGAGAATCAGAGAACACAGAAGATACTTTTTATCTTTAACAACAGTTGGGGTAACTGTGTTTGTGCGCACAACTTCATCTCAGAGGGCTGCCCACACAGAAGGCAAGACAGAAGGAATTACACTTACATCTTAACAAACCACTCAGAGACATGATGCAACAGAGGCTGCAACAGTTCAACTGTTTTGTCCTGTTTGCTTCAGGTTTGGCTGTCTTCATGCTTTCACACAAGCCTGCACCTTCCCTCTCTCAGACTGCACTCAGGCAGCCAGTCAGTGCAGCACCTTGATAACGCTGCCCGCACACTCGGATCACAGAGGCTGCAGACCCTCCACCTAATCTGTGATAAATTTCACAACTCAAATATAAACCTTGCTTTAAGACAAATAAAAAATGTTCTAAATAGCCCAAAATAACTTCATACTGGACCTCTAAATCTAATGTAAAGACAGATCTTTCTTTTAATAATAATACATTTTATTTATATAGCGCTTTTCAAAGACTCAAAGACGCTTTACAGAATAAAATTCAAATAAACAATAAATATAGACATGCAAAAAAACAAACAAATTCATTCCAATCAAGCATAAAACAAATCTAAAATATAACAGTTAAAATTACAGATAAAAAGCAAAGTTAAAAAGGTTGAACAAAACGTGGAGTTAAGAGAGGTTATAAGTTAAAAGCAGCGCGGAACAGGTTTTAAAGTGAAGTACTGTGTATTTTAAGTGAGAATGTTTGATTCAAACTAAACGTGTACAGATTTTTAAACCTCCAAGGTCAGCCAATCAGAGGGAAGGGTGTGTGTGGAGCTGGGAGCCTTAAAGAGACAGCAGCTAAAACCAAGTGTTTCAGTCAGAGGCTGAAATTAGGGTTTTTCTAAAACACCATAGAGAGAAATAAAGATTTTTTTTTTTTTTTTAGCTGCAAAACATGGAATGATATTAAGAGATAACTTTTTTATAATTGTATCCCATGTAATGTGTTATTTATTTATTTATTTATTCATTCATTTATTCATTCATTCATTCATTCATTTACCCATTACCTGGTTGATATGACAGAAATCGGTCTTAATTCAGTCTAATTTTTAATAATTGTGGAGGGTGTCTGTGTTTTTCATCCTGCGCAAATCAACCATGCTTATAATTTGTAAAGTCCCGGGACAAATCACCAACATTATTTCAGACACAATGAGGTCCTCTGATTATACTAATCAAATTCAAATCTGCAACTCTGTAACTTTGTTTTTTTCTTTTTAAAACAATCTCTGTTGCTTATTCTGATCATTTTCTGCTCAAAGATAATTCAGACAGCATTGGTGATTTCAAACAAAAGTTTTTAAAGCACTTTGGACAAAATAAAGATGGAAGGAGACGTTCTTTATGTCAATAGTAAATAGGCTATAAATAGTCTAATTTATGGATGTAAATATAACTGGAAAAAAAGGCGTTGCTTTCTCGGTTTTATTGCTCCTGAATGTAAATGATTAGACATGTGTGGAGAGTCAGAGATTTGGTCCAATAGTTGTTCTGTATGGACAGAAATCCACAGATCTATATCCACTAAAGGACTAAAGGATGAAAAACTTTGCTGCAGACTGCGGTAAAGAACTCAACTCAACTTTATTCACAAATCACTTTAAAACAACCACAGCTGAAACAAAGTGCTGTACATAAAAGACGACACAATTTAGACATAAAAACAATCAAAACAAGAGGAAAAAACACTCAAATATTTGTTTGACTGTTTAAAAAAAACAATTAAGAACAATATAACAACCATTAAACACTTAACAAGGGCAGAGTCTCATGCAGAGTTGAAAGCTGAGGAACAAAAATGGGTTTTAAGACAAGTTTTAAAAACAGACAGTGAGGAGGTTTGTCTAATGTGGGAGGGAAGCTGGTTCCACTGTTTAGGAGCAGCAAAAGAAAAAGTTCCTTCCCATCCGAGCTTCGGTTTTGACCTCGGCTCCTCCAGGAGCAGCAGATCAGCTGACCTGAGGTACCAAGCAGGAGCGTGAGGGTGAAGGAGCTCAGAGAGGTAAATGGTCTGGCTGTTTACAGATTCAGACCCTGCTGATTCAAGCACAATTGCCCCCTTGCAACGCCGCTTTACCACTGACCAGTACAGCCTGCGGTCACACTACTGCAATATGAATCAGACTCACACACGCATGGCCCACCTATGTCACCATGAAGCATCTGTTTACATGCAACGTGGTCTCATCAGAGTCAGCAGAGAGAGAGTTTAGGGCTGAAGCGTGCTTGAGTATGGTACGAATGACCAGTGTGACCACGCTCTTAAAAACAAAAGAATCTCAAAATGGACTGTAAAGTGTGTGTGTGTGTGTGTGTGTGTGTGTGTGTGTGTGTGTGTGTGTGTGTGTGTGTGTGTGTGTGTGTGTGTGTGTGTGTGTGTGATGTGCTCCCTCTTCGTACTCCAGTTAAGAGGAGAGCAGCTGCATTTTGCAGCAACTGGAGACGTGTGAGGGAGGACTGACTGACTCCAAAGTAAAGTGTGTTACAGTAATCCAGCCAAGATGAGATAAAAGCAGGGATTACTGCTTCAGAGTGTTGTTGGTGTGAGGAAAGGCTTCACCTTTGCCAGCTGCCTGAACTGAAAAAAGCTGGACTTCACCACAGGGCTAATTTGCTGAACTAATTTAAAATCACTGTCCATTTTAAAACCCAAGTTTGAGACTGTTGGCTTTGAAAAATTCTCCCAAAGTCACCAGAAGGAGGTTCACAAGGGCCAGTGGGACCAAACACCATCACTTCTGTTTTTTTTTCTCATTCAAAAGAATGAGTTTGTTGCCTTTATTGAGCTATCAGGGAGTGCACATTATGGTAATGTCAGCAGCTTAATAGAAGGTGAAGTACGTTTTCTTTTTAAAGACTTTAGAGTTAAAGTAAGAGCGCAGCGCTTTAGTTGGTGCTGCTTCGTAAACAGAGTGAGGTGCTGCTGCTGAAGCATGGTGGGTCTGTGCAGTGTTTTCACTCCCAGACATGAGAAACACAGAGTTATTTGGAGGATTCTCTCAGCCCCCTGTGAGTGCACCACACCAAAAACCTGACATCAGTGGGTAAAATTACCAGAGGCCCCCACATAATATTAGTTAGTTTAACTGGGATAATAAAGTCCAAAACCAAAGCTGTAAAACAACGTATGGCTCAGTCTCAAAGGCCCATCCAAAGTATTTCATTTTTGGACGTGGTTCAGCCGTCTTTAACTGACTCAGGAGAAAGGTAAAGGGAAAGACCAGAAAAAAGAGACCTTGTTCAGTTAGTAAAGCTGTGTGTTCATCAAATACCAAATATCACAGTTTTTTAATAAAAATCTCCTCATTAATTCTGAGGATCTCTCACCTTTTTATTTTTATTGTTTTGTTTCCCATGTTTTATGAATGATTGGCCTTTGTATGAAGGAAAAGACTTTCCTACATTGATGTGATAATGTAACCTTGATGCTTTTGAACGACGATGATTGAAAAGCTTCTCTTGGTGGTGTTATTGGAGAGAGAGGGAAGTTTTATCCACTCACAGATGGAGAGAGGGGACATCCAGCATGCAGGTCTGCCTCAACAACTACAGGATGAAAGTCAAACTGAAATATTAAGTGAAAAGCAACATTTTCACATCACCTTTGTTCATGCTCCATATTTTATTGACTAAAAACAGAAGCTGGTCACATTTGCTCTGAGATGATAACAGCAGATGGCTGCTCAACACATGGTTCTGGCTCTGCTCGAGGTTTCAGGCTGTTGAAGGAAAGCTTTCTTCCAAACGCTCGATAAATGCTGCAGAAGGCTTTGATTGTGGTGGATTAATGCTATGGTGTTGGGGCATGGTGGTTAGACAGGGCAGGTACGTGCTCGTTTTCAGTCGATTTAACCCTTTATCTCCGGATGTTTCTGTGCAGACACTTTTGAGCAAGCGCGCCTCGAATGACTGGTTAAATGTTTTGCATAATCAGAAAAAGTCCAACGGTTTGTGAAAGCTGAGATGTTGCTCTTTCGGCCAATATGTGATTATTGTAGTAATTTCACTCAGACATTCAAGGAATCCTGTGAATACACACCGAGTGCAGAGCAGATGAATAAAAGATAAGCACAGAAAAATGGAGCTGAGTTTTTCCTGAAAATACCAAAAGGTAGATCATCCCAGGTCATAAAACCTCCACTGAGGTTACTGCACAATTCTGAGAGCGAAGGAGCGTCTGAAGGAGCAACTTCATGTGAACTTCATTCAAAGGAACTTCTTCTAAAGGTAACGTCGGATGAGATGAATTTCAGGATGAATGAAGCTCTCTCTGTCTAGTTTATACTTTGTGTGCATGATTGTTTGTGTAGATTGAGGCTTGTGTTGTGAGCTGACTTTATTAGAACAGTGTATTAAGTCTTATTTGTACAATATGTGCATAATTTAATGTTGACAATATGTAACCTTTTTAGAACAAATGCTGTTTGTAAGTGTAAGTGTGTGCATTGTGCACATAGACTGTATATAATGGACAGCATGGCTCTGCCTTTTACCATTGAACGGTTATGAAGCCAAAACACCTCCATCACAGGAGCCACCATTGAGCAGCCAGAGTCTGTGCAGCAGAGACTATGAGGGACTCTAAGAAAATCTGAGTGGAGCTGGGTGAAAAAAAAAAATTATATATTTTTTCTTTAGGCAGTCTAATCTGTTCTTAACTCTCCTTCCTAATGTATTTTACTATTCCTGAAAAAACTACACATGAACAGCAGCTGTCAATCATCATTAAACCAGACGTAAAACCCTGTTTTTAACCTCTAATAAGTAACGAAAAAGAAACATTTTAGAAAAAAAGAGGACCTGAACAGAATGCAGCCCAATATCTAAATATCACCACAGCATACGGATGTGAGAAACGTTTCTACGAGGTGTAATAATCTTTTAAAGTTTGACCACAGCCCATCTGGAATGAATAGAGAAAGCGAGTTTTTGACCTATACTGCAGCCAGACACTAGGGGGAGCAGTTTTTGTGGCGACCTCAGTTTGAGCCAAGTGAGATGACGCCTGTTTTTTTGTTTTTTGTTTTTTTTTAACAGTCTATGGTTGCACACCAATTAAAATGGCACAGGTATTTTTTTATTTTATTTTATTTTATTTTTTTTGGCCTTATTTTAGAACAGTGCGCTGAGTCTTCTTTTCACTGTGTGAGGATGATTTGAGGCTTGTATTGTTTGCTAACCTTTGTAGAAAAATGTGCTGTGCCTTGTTTGTACTGTACAGTGTGTGTGAGCAGCTGAAGATTTTTCTGCTCTTCTTTCAGTTTTTGTTGTGATGAGGAGCAGACGTCCTCAAGTGGCTCATGTGCTGAGACAGAGAGAGGCTGTGGGGATACTGGAGGTTCTGCTGATGCTTTAAGAGAGAGACAAAGAGTCATAACTGTAACTGTACTTGTGTTTTATATTGTTTAAACTTCAAGTTTACCTTGTAGCTTTGATATTTATGGTCAACTGCAGCTGCACGGGGACGCAGCTGTCAGCGCTGCTGTCTGACAGCAAGAAGGTCACCAGTTCCAATCCTGGTTCAGGCACAGTGTGCCTTTTCTGTGTAGTTTCATGTTCTCCCCGTGCATGTGTGGGTTCTCTCCAGGTGCTCCAGCTTCCTCCCACAGTCCAAAAACATGCTCATCAGGTTAACTGGTGATTCTAAATTTGCCCGTAGCTGTAAGTGTTAGCGTGAAAGGTTGTCTGTCTCTGTGTGTCAGCCCTGTGATTGGCTGGAGACCAGTCCAGGGTGTACCCCGCCTCTCACCCTAAGACAGCTGGGATAGGCTCCAGACACTTGTGACCCTGAACAGGATAAGAGGGATGGAAGATGAATGGATGGATGTTCAATTCTGTTTTTTCTTTCACTAAACCTCTGAAATCTAATTCTGTTTTTGTTTTTCTTCATTTTACTCTCATAAAATATGCAGTATTTTGAAAACAACTCCAGGTATTGAATGTTCCAAGTATTCCAGAAAAATGTGCCAAAGCTCTTACTCACTAGACATTTTCTGGAAAACAAAATGTGCTCCTGGGTGAGAAGCAGTCCTAAAAAGCAAACTGGAAACATGCCACAAAATCTCTTAAACCATTTGAAAATAATGAACAAAGTTGAAAAATCACCAGTAGGTGACTTTTCTAAAGATACTGTGTTAAGGTCGTGGGAATAAACAAGAGAAAGAGGCTGAAACTGAAACATAATTCTGAAGTCTTTCTGAGATCATGGGCTCTGATATGCTGTAGGAAGATGCAACATGATCCTATTTTTTGCTCATCTTGTCTTGTGTTTGCTGCTACAGAAATTTGGACAAACCAAGCAAAAAAAAAAAAAAAGTCGATGCAGACATTTCAAGGTCCAGGAGTTAAAGGGTTAAACTGTAGGTGTGAGTGTGTGCATGATTGGTTAGCCCTGTAATAGGCTGGTGCCCTGTCCAGGGTCAACAAACGCAATGACAGCTGGGAAAAGCGGTAAAGATGGCGGATGGATTAATGTTGTTTTTGTTTGTCAGTTTTAGAGTGAGGAGTACGGCTTTGACCTTCCATCTGTGAACAGGAGGGTCTCCAGAGGGGATGACCAGGGGTGGATCTACCCCAGCCTCCCTCAGTACTGCTAGCTTTTCTTTCTCTTAAATGTAGCATGTTTCCTTTGTTAGCACCTTGTCATTCTTCGTAATGTCATGAATTATTTTTTAACTTAGATAAAATGATAATATTCCCTGGCCACCCCAGCATTTGTCAGTGCCCCTATAGGCCACCTGTCTGACAGGTGGCTTGACACCACATCTGACATGAATTGATACCAGAAAATTGACAGAAACAGGTCGTTCAACTTCATGTAACATATTTATCTCTCTTTGCAGCATGATGGATACTTAAAATAAAAGATCTGTGGTTCCTTTTTAGTAACACTGTTCTCCATAGGGAAGCCAAGCACCCCCCGGTCGCCATCCCAACACAACTGAAGATAATAAGCAGCTCAGTACAGGCCTGTCAAATCAAGCTGTTATCTTCCAAACTTACATTCCCCCTTCAGTACAAGAAAACCCTTCCTTCAGCGTTGCTCTGCAGCCTTGCATTGAAAAAAGTATCTGTACAAACACCAGAAGAAAGACTAAGTGAAAAGACTTCACTCTGAGAGATGTCAGTTTTACCCTGATCTCTTTGACTACTGCCGTTTTCAAGTCACTTCATAATCACAGGCTCAGATTTTTTACACAGTGCAGATGACATTTATCTTTATTTGTTAATGTCCCAGTAAACTCTTCTTGTTTTTTCCCACCCTGTAGCAGAGTATGCAGATGAGAGTGTCCCATAACTGGACTGTGATGCGCTGGCTGTTACTTCTACTGATTAGACTGATAAAAATTGAGCTCTGAGTCACTTGAACACACCGTAAAGATTTAATACGACACTTGCGAGCTGAATTTATAAACATATATATGAGCTGTTTCTGCCGTGATCTGCGCCAGTACACCTTTTCAATTACAACTCTGCGTTTAACAACACTGCAAATGTGAGTGCTGTAAAGTGCCAAACGCAAGTCTTGAGCATCAATTAGAAAGATGAGGGATTGATGTAAAACTGAGGGTGAGAGTGCAGAATGTAAAACGGATCTTAAGTGATGTAATCGCCTAAAGCTTGAAGTCTTAAAATAAAACCTCAGTTCCAATGAAGCTGGGACGTTATGTAAAAGGTGAATAAAAACATCAACAATGATTTGCAAATCCTGTTTAAACTATATTCAGTTGAATACACTACAAAGACAAGATATTTATAGTTCAAACTGATAAACTTTTTTGTTCATTTTGAATTTGATGCCTGGAACATTTTTTTTAACCTTTATTTTACCAGGAATGATCCCATTGAGATGCAAGATCTCTTTTACAAGGGAGTCCTGGCCAAGACAGCAGCACAAAAAAGTTTCACACAGAGGGCAAGACAAAGACAGCAATAAATAAACAATACATAAAATCAAAAATTAGCTGCGCTCAGCAAAACAAGTGCATAGGATCTGCAGATGATCCTTAATTCTCATTCTAAAGTAGTCCAAGTTGACATGATTGTCCAGTTTTAGATGCCCTTGTAGCTCAGACCAAGATAAAGGGACAAATACACTAAAAGCTCTTTGACCAAAGACAGAGCGAGTCAGAGGAACCACAAACAGAGTCCAACCATTTGACCAAAGGTTACATCCGTTTTAAGTAGAATGGCTGAATACCATCAGGACCAGCTGATTTTTTGGTGTCTAACTTTCTGAGAGCATTCCTCACTTCTGACACCTCAATATGAGAAAAAGAAACCATGAACAGAAGATTGTAGTGAGAATGAACATCATTTTTGAACGAGATACAAAGTGTTGATTTAATTCATCAAGCATTTTTTTTAAATCAGTGATGACTTCCTTTCCAGTCTTTAATGATTATGACAGAGCACTACAGACGAAAAACCCTTAAAAACCTTCTAAAATTTGGAGGGATTTTTCATACTGTCAGTTATTTCTCTAACATAAAAGTCAGGTTTCACTTTGCAAAACTGGGAGATGCACCTGTTCCTTGGATGCCTGAAGTGAATCCAATTTGGGTGGCATTTGGATTTTCTGGCACTAGCCAAGTCTAGATTATGTTTTATGAATTTACTCAGAAAGTTCTTTAGAGTACCAAGGACTATCAGGTCCTTTCACCTTTAAATTTCATAAAAGTGCACGCTTATAAATGAAAACAATGAATTAAAATATGATAAGCCAAGATCAGGCTCTGAAATCAGATACAACCTACTCCAGTCCCACAGATAAAGTTTGTGTAAGAAAGCTCAGAAAAGTTTTTTAAGTGTCTTTTTGATATAATATGTGGAGGTTGTTTTTGAAGCTTTATATCTCTTACAGTAGCAATTAAACAGCAATCACTGGCAACATTTGCATAAACTGCAGTGGATTTATACTTGTGAGGAGCAGTAGCTAAAATCAGATCAATGAAAGTTTACTTGTCAGGTTGTTTAGAGTTTGGTCTGGTCAGGGAATTTATTAGTTGTGTCAAGTGTGCCGAGTCACAATACTCCAAAAACGTTGGGACAGGGTCAACAAAAGACTGGGAAAGTTGAGGAATGCTCCAAAAACACCTGTTTGGATCATTCCACAGGTGAACAGGTTCATTGGAAACAGGTGAGTGTCATGATTGGATATAAAAGGAGCATCCCTGAAAGGCTTAGTCGTTCACAAGCAATGAAGGGGAGAGGTGCATCACTCTGTGAACAACTGCGTGAGCAAATAGTCCAACAGTTTAAGAACAATGTTTCAAGAATTGATTGATTTCATCATCTACAGTCCATAATATCATCAAAATATTCAGAGAATCTGGAGAAATCTCTGCACGTAAGCAGCAAAACAATGTCCCAACTTCATTGGAATTGGGGTTGTAGCTGTGTAGCCTTTAGGTTCATGTTTTCGCCAACAGCTTGTCAGTAGCATTGTGGTTGATTATATTCTAAGCAAAAATTTGTGTTTGAACCAAACAAAGTGAAGAGAGGATGGTATGTAGATGAGGAAGGTTGAGTAAACACACTTTTCCTATTTGAGCCAACGGCAAGGCCTTGGGCTAAAGTGCAACGGCACAGCAGCTTCTTTCACATCCTCTCTGTTTCTCAGCGGTTGTCACCTTTGTTTCATATTCATACTCTGCATACCTTTCATGCTTTAAACCTTGAAATAAATGCCATGGTTTTTATACATGGTAGTATTTGAAAGTTCTTGAGGTGTTGTGCAAAATAAAGGCCAAATGAGAAAAGTCTTGAAAGTCTGTGTTTTGGAATGAAAAGTTATAAATGACTGAAGAAAGACTTCAGCCTCCCTAACAGGGCACACAGGGAGAGCAGTTAGCGAGCTGAATCAATATTAAAGCTTTACGCCTCAGGAGCAGAGGAGTGCAGGACAGAGAAACAGAAAGAGAGACAGAGATAGACAGAGAGAGGAGGAGGTGGAGGAGGAGGAGGAGGTGATTCATCAGGAGCTGGTCCCCTTCCTAGGTTGGATGACTTTTAAGGACTTCCCTCTGCTTTGCTACTTTGGAGAGCAGAGAATCTGTCTGTTCCATAACCTCCCATCATGAGCCATCCCTCTCTGTGTGTGTGTGTGTGTGTGTGTGTGTGTGTGTGTGTGTGTGTGTGTGTGTGTGTGTGTGTGTGTGTGTGTGTGTGTGTGTGTGTGTGTGTGTGTGTTACCCCCCACCCGCCCCTCCAGATGAAATCTGCTAACCTCAGCATTTTGTAACTGAAGCAGAAACGTTTCAAAGAACATCTGAAACTGCTTATTTAAAGCGAGCTTCCTCTGACTCTCCCTGCACAGTCTAATGATCACCTTGTGCCAGTGAAACCTGTCTGTTCAGTTCCTCTCAGTAAAAATCTATGAGCACAACCTACACATTTCAATGCACTCGTTTTCAATCTGTCAGTTATTGGGTGTTTTCCACATCAGCAGCTCTTCTGCTAACGAGCGGCTGCGCTGATTTGCAGGACTCCTGCCATCCCCGCACCTTCACAGGCAGGGCTCAACAACCCCTGATTTCCTTAGGTGACGTTTGGATTTCAAATTGTTGAAAAAGTATGAAATATATTTGTATATTTATATATTCTTCCTCTCTTTCCTGTAAACTCTATACTTTATATTTCTCACCTCTTATCATCCCTTTTTTTAGGCTTCATACTGTCTTTCTGCTCCATTTTAGCTGTTATCTCTTCAACCCTGTGAGACCCACCGTTGTAATATTACGTCAGATTTAGGTATCTGTGAAAGAAGAACCACAATTGCAGTGTTATTGGATGGTAAACTTGTTTATCGATCCGGCCATCAGGCCACAAACTCACAAAACCTGCAAACTTTTCTTCAGACTCAGCTCTTTGTTTCACTGGACTGGATTTCTCAAAGTTCAAGACATTTTTTTTCTATTATAATCACAATGTTGACTGCACTGCAGCCACAGCAAGAAGATCGCCAGTTCAAAACGCAGTTTGCCCGGTGGTCTTTCTGGGTTGAGTTTGTATGTTCTCCCCATGCATGCATTGGTTCTCTACAGGTACTCCAACACAATCCAAAAACATGCTCATCAGGTCAATTGGTGATTCTTAATTGCCTGTAGGTTTGAGTGTGAGTGTGAAAGGTTGTCTGTCTCTGTGTGTCAGCCCTGTGATTGACTGGAGACCAGTCCAGGATGTACCCCACCTCTCACCCTAAGACAGCTGGGATAGGCTCCAGACACACAGGGCCCTGTGTCTGGATGGATGGACGGATGGATGGAGGGATGGATGGTTGGATGGATGGATGGATGGATGGATGGATGGATGGATGGATGGATGGATGGATGGATGGATGGATGGTTGGATTGATGGATGGATGGATGGATGGTTGGATGGATGGATGGATGGATGGTTGGATTGATGGATGGATGGATGGATGGATGGATGGATGGATGGATGGATGGATGGATGGATGGATGGATGACAATGTCTACAATGTCAGTGTCTCTGAATTGGAAAGAAAGATTAGGATAGATTTGAATTGAAACTATGTCGCCTGGAGAATACTGGTCGTATGTATATACACATATGAATACAAGTGAAGTGGACAAAGAAAATCTACAGTTCACTGCTGCATGGAGCCCCAAACTAACAAACACACCATGCCCCTCCACAGTGATTGTTGACTGATAAAGGATTTCATCAGTCCCAATACTGATTTTCTTGTCCTGGTATCACCGATGATTCAGTTTTCTGTCATCATTACATTTTGAGTTTTTTGTAAATATATATTTTATCAATGATAAATGACTTCATAACAGAATAGGTCTGTTATGTGGTTATTGTCCTGGATATAGACTTGATGAGGCAGCATGAGCACTCAACCCTGCAAATGAAGATGTTTTATATATTTGATCAAACAGTGTGAAGATGAACAGAAATTCTGCTCCCAGCAAGACCCAATGTTGTAATATAACAAATATTCCTAAACACTTAAGAAAACTAGCTTCTTTGGAGAAACCTTTAATTTCCACACCAGTGGCCCCTGACAACATCTGAGAGTTGGAACAAATTTTTCTTGAATTTTTTTGTCCATATTTGGGTCTTATGGGATTAAGGCTCCCCATTCCACAAACTCTCTTCCCTCTGATTGGTCAGCCCTATCAGGGCCGCTCAGGGGGTAGAGCTATGTGCAGTCCTTGGTGTTTGAGGTCCACCCCTAACTTGTCATTAACCAGTCAGGGGATACTTATGTGTTGACCTCATCAGTTCAACAAGTCTTGTGATAATCTCATGTTTACAATATGAGAAAGCATAATACCCCCTTCTTTAAAAAAAAAAAAAAAAGAAGAAGAAAAGAAATCTGGGAGAAGCAGGCAGCAAATTAAAGATAATAGTCTCCTTAGCTCTGTGCAGAATTAACTTTAATGCATTGGGAATTAATGCCTCTTATTCATGTGCTCTTTAAAGACCTTTCTTTAGAACCAGCAGAATCATTATTTCTAATAATACCTTCGACCTGCAGAGCCAGAGAACCCCTGCAAAGCCACCGTGGGCATCATGAATGTGGACGCCTGCCTGCAGGCTCAGCTGCTGCGCTGCTCTCTGAACCCATTAAAGTAAGAGCAAGGAGGGGGGGGGGGGGGGTTATAACAGGGAGTGGAAGCTTGGGATGGAGGCTGCTTGAAATAACATCTGAAACCTTTACCTAACCAACCAAAAGGAACAGGACCAAGTGACAAAACTGAGTATTTATATTTATTTATTATGCCTGTAACCCAACTTTCAATGACAGAGTGAGGAATGCAGAGAACCCAAAGAGAAGTCACCTATGTAGAGGACACACTCCATACAGAAAGGCTCCCACCCAGCATGCTGATTTACTTTACTTGAAAATTGCAGTTTTTTGTGCAGTAACACAGCTCCAACACCACGATCATGTTTGAATAAACCAGCAGCACAAATTCAAATGCTGACAAGGTTTTTTATGTTTTTTTTTTTAATTCTTTTTTTATTTTAAGTGAATAATTTTATTTTTAGCTTCAAGTGAAACATAAGCTTTCCTTGAAGCTTTTTTTTTTTTTTTTTCTTTTCCCCTGACTGAACTGAAGAACTCATCCACACATTTGTCTCCTCCAGGCTATGCTGGTGCAGAAACACCTCTTGGGACGTCAGGATCCCCAGCAAGAGTCTCCAGAAGCTGCAACACTTTCAAAACAGCACTGCTTTCCTTCTAAGAGTGCATAAATACAAACAAATCACAACCATAACCCCCTAATTGCTGACAAAAGGAATAAAAATCTTTCTCTTTAAGCTTTGCTTTTCATGTTGCATCTTTACCTCTTGTTGTTGCTATATTGACATTTTGATCTGTATCTCTCTACGTGCCCATTCTCCTTCATCTCTGACACACTTACTGTGCTGTTTTTCGTCCTGCTCTGTTGAGTTATTTTACTCTAGCTGTGTTTTTAATGCTGCGTGCATTATGCTTAAGTGTATGGTTATTATTGTCATAAGTGGTCGCTGGCTGAGTGGCTTTTAGTCACCGTCTTCTCAGAGCTCCAGCAGCTCTCACCTGGTTTGCTTGCTGGGTTGGTTGTTGATTGGTTCTGCAGTGATGCATGTGGTGTCACATGTCAGGACAGGCCTCTTCTTTCTCCTCCAGCTGACTTGGTGCACAAATGTGAGCAAAAAGTGAGAGAGACAGAGACACAGACAGAGAGACTCATGGCATGTATCGTGCAGGAGTGTATGGCTTAAACAGAACAGCAAACGATGATTTTCACTCTATTTTTCAACAGTTACCAAAATCGACATTAATAAAATCCATCTCTGTCACGATAATGGATCTGATAGGCTGCAACTCATGACAGTGTGGCTCACACCGGCTGTCCTTGTTGTACTCGAGCCCAGGAGTCAAATTCGACTCTGATTTTTTCGTTGGTGACCTGCACTCTACTCAGATTTTTTTCTTTTTTCATTTCATCTTTGGTGACTCAGACACAACTTGGACTCAAACACTGAGGACTCGGGACTTGACTCGGACTAGACTCTGATTTTTTTCTTTGGTGACTCGGACTCGACTCAGATTCAAACCCTGAGTAATAAGAACTCGACTCAGACTTGAGCTCTGGTGACCCAACTACAACGCTGGCTGTCTCAGCTCCAGCAGGTTGGAGCCCTCTGGATCAAATACACTTTTATTCCTACTGGAGGCTGAAGCAATGACATCAAACACACAGTCAAACTTAAACAGCAGAGACAGAAGGGACACAGATCTGCTGGTAAGAGGCGCTTCAAAGGCAATATTAATTAACTGGAGAGTTTTTAATGCTATAGCTGATTAATGCCATTGAAGTTTGATTACAAAAGTTCATCAAAAGTGTTCAAAAATGCACCTGCAATAAAAAAATATGACATGCAATCAAAACAGCAGAAGACTAATATCAGCATGGTGCTTTAGTGTGATTTATTATTTTCACCGTGATGTATGAATATAAATTTAGAGCTAATTCTCTGTGATCAGCTAATACCCGACACACATGCTAATGGATTTAGATCCCAATTAGCTCCAATTAAAACCAACCATACGACTATTTTACTGCTTCCAATTATCAATCTGATAAAGCAATTATTTAACATGTCTATGGTTCCTGGCTGGACCGTCTCAAACCAAAGACCTGCACTCAGTGCTTAATTTGTCCCCAATCAGGTGCCGGGTCCCCCTTCGAAATTGTGCGCCGAAAGAAAACTTTTTTTCTAGGGTTTTAACGCGTTTTTATCTTCTTTTTTACCTTAATTTCCGCATTTATCTAGTATAACATTTGCAGAAACATTTGGCACACCATGTGGCCCATCAGAACACTTGGAATCAATTTGGAATGAGCAATTTAAATAACTGACATATTGCAAATAAACACATTTTATTGCTAATGGGATTTTTTGTGTGTCACTGTCATGTAAGCACCACGCCAGAAAAAAAATATCTACAATAAATTTAACAAAAGCCTGAGAATCAAAAATCAAGAAAGAATTAGAAAAAAGGTCTGTATTTGGAAGGTTGTCTTGTCCTCACTCCATATGTTTTCCCTTCAGATGGAGGGGAAATTGAATTAGGACTGAATATATTATTTTAAAAAGAAAGCCTGAACAGAGTGTCACTCTGTCACTGTCAAGTGTCAATCACGGTGCAACTGTGTACACACACACTCACGCACACGCACAAACAACACCAAGCAGCTCGTTCAGTGACTGTCCAAGTTGCTGATTGGAAAACGCCGATATACAAATGAAGCAATGATGCGCTAATCATGCCCACACAATGATGGGACTTTACATCACGTTTTCACTCGCACTGCACAGACCACATCTTCAGCGGCTATCATGCCGTCACCACCCGTATCTGCGGAGCCGGGCTCTGCCTCCGGAACAACTTTGGTCAGTTTGGGGTCTGGTTGACCGACTGGTTTAAAGAAACTTGAGAGTTTTGATTGTCGCTTTGACATTTTAGCAGGCCAAGTGTAACAGCGTTGTCAGTCACCTGGCTGTTAAGTGTCGTTTGCGCGCGGTGCCGATGCGGAAACAATACCTTCGCAATGCGCATGGCGTTGTGACGCGTGACGGCATGAATCACTTTTTCCCCCCGTTTTACCTAATTTCTGAGTAAAATGCATAAGAAATAAGCCAACAGGCGTCACTTCAGAGAGGATTAAAGCGCAGAGAAAACACAGCTAAAAACACAGTTTATTTATTGACAGGAAAGGTGACGGAGCAGATCAAAGAGGTGCCGGAGCGGATCAAATAGGTCCCGGATCCGATCCAAGAGGTCCCGGAGCGCGCTCCGGCTAGCTCCGGCACAAATTAAGCACTGCCTGCACTGACCAATGAGAGGAGCAGACCAAGAACTGTAACTCACAAGCATGTCAGTAAATATAAATAAAACAGTTTCCCAAAGACAAGCAGGAAATTAAAAAAAGTGTGGAGATAAATACACAGGCTAGTTTTTCTGCGTCTGTTTGGGACATGAAGGATCTGAGTTTCAAACTGTTCTTTAAATAGTGAAATGCTGTTCTGGTAATGTTTGAGATACAAATTTAAAAAGCTAAAGT
Organism: Labroides dimidiatus; assembly: GCA_030710495.1. Classification (NCBI taxonomy): domain Eukaryota; kingdom Metazoa; phylum Chordata; class Actinopteri; order Labriformes; family Labridae; genus Labroides; species Labroides dimidiatus. The sequence goes on along the minus strand of CM061161.1, from coordinate 22,755,274 downwards.
CAGGGTTTAAAATAATCCCAATATTTCTGGCCTGCTCACTTTGATGTGAGGTGTATATGGATCTGTTGTCTCTTATCACAGTACAGACAAAAGGTTCCAAACACGGCAAAAAAAAGAAGCAAAAAAGTCTTTAATTAGAAACCAGAACGCTACAGAAAACACAAAGGCACAGAACCGGCAGATAAGAGACGAGAACCAGGAAGCAAAAAGTGTCTAAACACTAGTAACTATTACTGAGAGTGAATCCCAAAGCATTCCACTTCAGTCTCCAAGCTCCTCTCTCCTCCTCGGCACCGGAAGTAGTTCATAAGCCACCATATTGAGTGGCATCCTAGAGCGTTAATTGTGCTCGGAGGAGAGAAGAGAGAGAGCGAGGAAACACAAGAGCAGGCTTCACTGAAGTCTTTTCACTGACAGACACGCCCTAACATGAGATATGGCTCATTGATTGAACACTTTTAAGGCACAAAATACTGAACACAACCGTCATAAAATCAAGATAACAGAGGATCAATACTGAGTTTATATAACAGCTTCGGTCAAATTCATCAGAAAAAATAATTCATATAGTGCAATAATAAGGATGGAAAATAAATATTCATGATTAGTTCAGTTTCTATTGTTCAGTTTCTTGTTGATTCTCTTTTTCTTTATGAAACAAATTTCAGTCTGAGAAAAGTCTGTCAGAGAAAAACTGGTTCCAGGTTTCATTCATGATCATGAGGTTTGTAAAGAGTGACAGGGTTTCTGTTTTCCTGAGAGCTAATAAATAACTAATATAGAGTTCACAATCAGATACGCACTAAATGAAGGCCAAATAATTAATAAATAATCTATTAATGAAACATTTTAGTGGTAAAGTGATCCGTGTGCTTCTAAAAAGGACACAGAATAAACAGAGGTCAGGTTTTCTTCATGTGAAAGTGTTTGTTAGACAGCTTAAAAACACAGACTGAGCTCTGTTACTGTTTTTTTTTTTATTAGAGTTATTACAGCGCACATGGACAGACACACAAACAGCTGTTAGAGCTGACTGACAGATGATCCACCGGCTATCAGCTGATGCCGTCATCACTAAAACATGTCACTTCATGTGATGCTCTGGAGGAGAGGACGTCTCATTTCTTCTCTCTTCATTTCCTTCATCTCTCCATCATCTCTAGTGGGAGGGACAAAGATGCAAGTGGAGGAAGGAAGAATGGTTTGGAGCTTTGGGACGCAGCCTAAGAAAATAAAGGAGTAGGGAAACAAGACAGGTAAAACACATGAGGGAGGGGCCAGGTGATCATTTAGGAGGGAGACTGGACTGGATTTGAGAGAGGGAGAAAGATGTTAGCAAAATAAGACAGAAATTTAAAACCAAAATGAGTATTTCAGTCTTGTCTGTGTTGAGTTTTAAAATGTTTCTGAACATCCAGAAGTTGACATCTTTTCTACAGTCTGTAAGTTTATCAATGGGACTCAGAAGGCACATTACATGAATTATTAGGTGACCCCTCGCTCTTTCTTTTCCGCAGCGATCAAACTGCTCATGTCATGCCTGCACCAGATACTTTCTGCCGATCTGCGTCACTTTTGCCCGCAAAGCAGGTGACACCTTTGTTCGCTTGGAACACAGAGCTGTCAGGACTGCTCCCCTGTTCTCCTCATAAATTTCACTACCGTTCCCCTCCTCTCATGCTTTAGTGGAACATTCAAGAAAAACAAGTGTTTGTGAAGACGGGAAGGGAGCGAGAGCAAAGACAAACACTGCGCGCCCCGCTGGCTGTTTTACATGCCCTCTTTGACTTGCCCTGGGCACGGTGCCCTCAGGGACCCCTGCTGCCATCCTAAGTGTCGTTCCATTACTCTGAAAACTGCAGTGAATTTTTAGAGATCAAGCTTTCAAGGACAGAGCTGCCATGCTTTTTCATTTCTTCTGCACATTTATCACTGGTGATGGAGTGATGAGTTGGCAGAGGTCTCAGATTTAAGGAAATAACTCATCTGTTGAATCTATCAAATGAAAAATCAAAGTCTTTTTGGTGCTTTATTAAGTTGAATGAGTAGATTAATGAGAGTTCAGTTTTTAATCCTCTGTTTCCACTGGCATCACATGTGACATGCTGCTGTGCTGCCGTCAGGATGTGGCCTGAGTCCTGCCTTCAGGTCTTTATACTTTCAATCTGCTGAAGGCCAAATCAACAGCCAGGTTGTGACAATCTGCATGTTGTCTTTGAACATGGGCAGCTTGGCTTCAGTGTTTAATCAAGACGAAAGAAGAGAAAGCAGAGAACAAACACTCTGACTCTCCTTGGCAGGAAATGTGCAGCTATAGTTTTCTGACAGGAGTGAAGGCCGTTTCTATTTTGGTGGTCTGGTTCTGGGATCCTTGTTTCTGCTGCACACAGATGTTGCTTACTGTCACACATGAATAGAGCCAAGCCATTATTATTTTCATGACTGACACCTGTGCTGTCCTCCCGTGACAATTGTCAAATGTTTGCCAGCGCGAGCTCTATTATTAACTCACGCGGCCAAATAAACCTGTTAGGGGGCCTCAGGCTGTTGGCCCCGAGCTTAAACATCTCCTGCTCTCTGAATAATATTTGTAATTTCTCATCTCCAAGTTTCTGACCACACTGACTTAATTACACGCCAAGAGACCAGGCCGACTCTACTTTTCCAACATTTACCAATGAAAACCAGAGAGCTGACAGGTAACAAAGGTCATAGTCGGACTTTTCTGAAATTGTTTTTCAGTCATAACTGAGTCCCCTCCATTCAACTTTGGTTCATTTCCTAACTCTAACTGACATGCAGTTAATCTGACGCTTTAGAGACCCATGGGCGTCTTGAGACCTGTGGGCAGTCTTCTGTTTTTTCCAGGATTGGTAATCCAGCTTTGCAGAGCAGGAGGAAGGAGGTTTTGGAAACATACTTCATTTTTGTTTGTATTCTCTGAGATCAGAGGAATGACTGTCAAAAGGAGAAACATACAACACAGGTTTGTTTCAGGAAGTCGTCTTAGTCTTAGTCTTTTGGACAAAAATGCTTATTAGCTTGAGTCACATTACAGTGGTTTCTATATGTGACAGTTTACGGCTCCTTGTAGTCGACAAAAAGACAAAAAGGTTCTAGTCAGTCTTAGTACAAAAAAATAAAAAAATAAAAGGTTGACAAGTGTTGCAATTCATAAAACAACAGTTAACCTTAATGCTTTTAACATAATATCAGTCATGCAGTCACTATTCTTCTCCATAGTGGGTCCATATATGGTCATAAACTCGCCTCGAAATCAACTGTTTCATTAAATACATGAAGTAAAAATTGGATTAGAGCAGACATGGGCTGGGTGTTTTGCCTGTGTGAGGTCATTCATAAATCAGAATATAAATGGAAAAAAAAATATGTAGCCATGTAATCTCTGTTGCTTTTATTTTAAAAAAAGATGACATTTACATTTTTTCCATATGGACGTCTCTGCGTGCATGAGCCCTGCGAGTGGAAAGGGAGAAGCAATGAAATCGATTGAGCTACACTGAGTCCATTCTCACTATGACTCAGTTGATTCTGTACATGTTAATAGTCTGATCTTGTGCTGACTGAGCTCATAGTCTGATTTCTCAGGCTGCATGTAAACGTACTGACTGATGATCACCTCACAGCTGCTCTTAGCACAGCCACCTCAGAAATTCATCTGGATTTCAAAGCGCTTGTTCAAGAGCAAGAAAGTCTAGATTTTTTTCACTGAAGAGGTAAAATGAAGTGAAAAACATTCAAGTTACTGTATTTTGTTTAAAGTTGTTATAAAGTTTTTTAGTTTGTGGAAAAATGAAATGCAACACTAATGTCATGATTTTTTTTAACCTATACCACAATGTCACATACAGTATGTACAGATTATCTCTATTATTCTGATTATCAGTAGCAGCTAATTAAAATATAACTAAGTTCATTTTCCAAAGGAGAAAATGTTATATTGAGCAGAATTAAGTTCACGTTATTGTTGGTGCGGCCCTCTGACACAATTCAGGTTTCTCCACCCCTGATTTAAAATATCAGCAGTTAATATTGATTATTGGTGCTCAAACCTGCTTCACTGAGGTTGGATGAAGAAGACACATTTAATAACACAGCTGCAGACGGCGCTGGTGTTTCAGTGTAAAGTGTGACCCTGTTAACTGTAGTATAGGTCAAAAACTCCGCCTCTCTATTCATTCCAGATGGGCTGTGGTCAAACTTTAAAAAATGAATACACCTTATGTAAATGTTTCTCTCACCTGTATGCTGTGAAGATATTATGAGGCTGCATTGTGTTCAATTCCTCTTTTGTTTGAAAAGTTTGATGATCCTCAAAAGGTTGTGAAGGAGTCTGTGACTAATGACAGTGTTGTGCAGAATGTTCAGCAGCATTGTGGCTATTTTTCAGCTTTTGACAGACAGAGTACATACATCCTAGGCAGAAATGTCATGTATTTTGACCGTCTGACAGACCACCCGCTAACATTTTCATCCAGTCTCATCTCCTCAACAATAAACTTACATCCTGTCATGTTTGTCACCAAACAGCTCGTCACGGTCTCATTATTGTTATGAAAAAAAAAGGGCGTCAACGAAATAATTTTGTCATTGTCATTGTTGATAAAAACAACACTGGCTGGCATACGTACAACAACTCAGCTCAGACTATGTCACAAAAGACAACATAAAAAGGGAACAGTGATTGAAAGATAAAGATGGAATATAAAAGACTTAAAACAAGACAATAAGAAAAAAAAACATTAAAAAAAAAAGGAATAAAAAGAAAAGCCCTCAATAGCAAAAACGTGGATGAATGGATTTTTTGATGCAGTTGTCACACCTTCAACATTCAATTTCTCATTGGTGGTTCTGGACAGAAACTTATGTTCTCCAAACCTCAGAAGATAAACAAACATGGAGGACGATCAACAGTTGGCTGTCCTGGTGTTTTTTCTGTTTGACAGCAAAGAAATGAAAACGGCTCGTGTCGCACTGGTCAGTGCCTCTTGCTTCAATTCGGGACCGTTTTTTTAAGGTTTTCGTTGTCTCGCATCTCTTTAGTTCTTTTTTATATTTAAAGTTACTTGATTATCTGTTTTGCAACATAAACGCAACGCATTTGAAGGCTTAAAGCTGTAAACTCCTCGTGTCATGTGTCCCCCTAGCTTCTCCACGCTAGTCCCTTTTTTTTTTTTTTTTAACTGGCTGTGTGATTTTAGTTTGTCTGGTGAGAAAGTTAGTTGGAAAGATTTGCCCATTCTGAGCACAGTGTTTTTGAAAATACAGTGAACAACAAGGCATATTTCTTATTTTTTTTGCCACTGAATGTTTGCACAAATCACCAATTAAATTTACACAGATCATAATTACTATTGTGATAAACAACAACAGTTTGAATCTCTTTTGAGGCTGTTTTTTTTTTCATTCAAATAAAAAAATAAATATAGCCATTCCAATCATTTCTTGCCAGTTTCAGACTTAACATAATGTTCAGATTTAAGTCCCGCCTATTTTGGGACAAAACACGCCCACTTCTTGTTTAGACCCCGCCCCCTATGGGTACAGATACGGATACAGATAATATGGATGGGTAAACAGATACAGATACAGATACAGATAATGGTGTACTTGCTCATCCCTACTGGAAAGCACTACCCTCTGGGTAGGAACATTATCAGGAGTAAATTTATTACCCCAGAAGTACATTTAGACCCTGGTTCCAGCAGTCGAAAAACATGTAGTTCTGGTGCAAAGTTCCTGCAGTTGATAAAAGCCTTTTTTTTGTCTGTCACACTGCTGAATGCTGCCTTCAAGATTTCCACTGGGAATGCAGTGTGTGTGTGTGTGTGTGTGTGTGTGTACATCAGATTGAGAGCACACACTAGCCTTTACTTTGCAGAGCCTATGAGCAGATTCTCGTGAGCCCGTCCACTAACCAATCACAGATGGCAGCGTTCAGATAGATGGATATAACAGTAAAATTAGCCCACGCAAGTTAAGTTGTAGCATATGTTTCCATCCTGTTTGCCAAGCTGTGCTGATGGTGATGTGGTCAGTGATGTATAACCACAATTAATCTGTATGTTTCACTGTGTGCCCCTCATGCACCTTGCACACAGCAATAACTCCTGCTTGAACCAAGATTCATCAAAACTCAAGGTCAGTGCCTGTCCTGAGCACTTACCATGACAGTTCTGCGGATGAAGCCTTCGATTTTACTCATTGTTTGCTGAAATTAAAGCTCTTTGGTGTTTTAAGTTTCACCCTTCCCTCTCTGCACCCACAGAAACATGTATTTGAACGGGGCTGCTCTGTTTATTCAGCAGATCCTGATTCTCTTATCCTCTCACTGTGTGTAATTATCCATTTGCCATAATGTGAGCATATCAGTTAAACAATAATTAAATGTTTAACAGACTGATTTCTACAACATTAAATACAAATGTAATATAATGAGTACAACTTCAACCAATGTTCCGTAGCGATACTGAGATATGGATACGAAGAACATTTTCTGTGGATTAATGTGAACTTTGTTTCACAGTTTCAGTTATGATTTCTTCAGACTGCTTTCAGACACAAACATGAATCCAGATCAAACACACACACGCGCCCTCCCACTGACATTCACTCAGTTGGTCTTCAACATGTACTTTCTGCAGCTTTTTGTGCTCCCAGTAAAAATAGAGCAGATTGCATTGTGGGTACATGCCCTCAACACATGTCATCTCCACACCAAGCAAATTATTCTAGTATGTGAGTGTGAAATTATCCCTTCAGGTAGAAACTCTGCGTACTCAATCAAGCTTGGTCATACAGCAGGGAAGATGACTGACTGACTCTGTGTGTGTGTGTGTGTGTGTGTGTGTGTGTGTGTGTGTGTGTGTGTGTGTGTGTGTGTGTGTGTGTGTGTGTGTGTGTTGAATGTTTTAAAGGGTGATGCTCCATCCCTCAGGTTTGCTGCTCTAGTCTCTCCATCCATCCATCCACACCAAACATCAAACACAATACACATCAGACTGAGATACTGCTCTTTTCTTGGAGCGTTGTTTGTTTTATTTGTTTAATTTATTTATTTATTTATTTATTTATTTATTTATTGGCAGACTTAAAAGGATATGTTTAGGTTTATAATAGGTTTAGATCACATATCAACAGAAGTTAACAGATATATTTCCTTACCCCCCCCCCCCCCCCCCCCCAAAAAAAAAAAAGAATCCCAGCATGTTTTTTTTCACACTTAAACACAGATATACATAAAACAAAAACTGAAATAAATAAATAAATGAACGGATGAACTATTACAAAAAAAAAAACTCAATCTTCCAATTAATGTATACAGATATCACTGTAATATGTACAGAGCTTTGGTGTTTTCCTGAGCCTTGGACAGGGTATCCATTAGGTTGTCTTTAGCACCATTAATTCAAGCAATTGTGAGTTCAAAGAAAGTTGAGACTCAGGAGTGACAGGTTTGAAAGTTAATAACTGCACAGCAAAGGCTGGTATATTTTGAAATCTCAGAATCAATTTGTGGTTAATTGTTTTGCTGAATGCTTAAATGAAACACCTAGGGAACTCAAATTATACTTAAACTCCAACTATAGCTGAGTTTCCATTACATTATGTATATATATATATATATATATATATATATATATATATATATATATATATATATATATATATATATATATATATATATATATATACGGGCACATCAACCAGCTCAGAAGAGGCCTACAGCTCTATGTAGACCCATCAAGACCTCTGCCTTCCACCGTGTGTTTCAGGGGATGATGATGAGTTATCTTCTTCTTTAATGCAAACTGCGTTATGTATTCCCTTGGGTTGTCTCTGTGTGATATTAAAATTGGTTTGATGATCTGAAACCTTTGCTAGGGATAAATATGCAAAAACAGAAATCAGGAAGGGGGCAAATACTTTTTTACGGCACTGTATATCTAAATGTGATAAATGAGACACAACCTTTTTTGTACTGTTTTTTAATTTTTTGTAATTTTTTTGTACTTTGGATTTGTTTTGCTTTGAATGGGAAGGGACTATGGAAGGGATAAAGGCAAGGCAAGGCAAGTTTATTTGTAGAGCACAATTCATACACAAGGCAACTCAAAGTGCTTTACAGCAACATAAAAATCACAAGATTAGAAAAGAAATGAAAGAATAAAATAAAACATTAAAATAATTAATTTAAAAATGAGGAGTGCAGATTAAATACTTTCAGTTGTATGCAAAGCTAAACAGAACTGTTTTCAGCCTGGATTTGAACATCCTCAGAGTTGAGGCCTGTCTCACATCTTCTGGAAGACTGTTCCAGATTTTAGGAGCATAAAACTGAAACGCAGCTTCACCATGTTCAGTCCTGTCTCTGGGCACCAGAAGGAGACCCCTCCCTGTGGTTCTCAGAGTCTGAGTTGGTTCACATGGCTCGAACATGTCAGAGATGTACTTTGGTGCTAAGCCATGAAGAGACTTGTAGACAAGCAGAGCTTGTTTTAAAGTCTATTCTCTGGGTGACAGGAAGCCAGTGCAGAGACCGGAGCACAGGACTAATATGGTTGTATTTCCTGGTTCTGGTCAGGACTCGCGAGGCGATAATGGTGGGTAGAAAAATATAAAAAATGCATGTTCTCTGGTATATTTCACTTTTGTATAGTTATGAGTGAAAATAAGTCCAAAATATATACCTTTTTTTATGGTTCCCCCCGTTTTTTTGTTTTGTTTTGTTTGTTTTTTTTCAGAGAGACAACAGACATGCATGAGCAAAACTTTTAACCTTTTTGCACTCGCTCACAAGGCAGGAGGAGGACAAATAACTTTCCAGGATAGCTTCACAATTTTCAGGACATTTGACCTTTTTTTTCTCATTTTCCATTTTTGTCATGACTAGAAAATTGGTCAATCATTTCCCAGGTTTTCCAGGACACGTGGGACTCCTGATAATTTGATGGAAATGGAAATGATCACCCTACAGAGGAGTGAAATCAAAAACACCCAGAAATGAAAGTGCAAAAATGATGCAGCAGACTGGTCACTGTAACAACTCAAAATGATATTCATTAGTTTGTGTGGCTCCCAAGTGCTCATGTGCAGGCCTGACAACAACAATGGATGGTGTCCTTGGGGATCTCCTCCCAGATCTGGACCAGGGCATCACTGACCTCCTGGACAGATCTGGAGAGTTTTTGAAGTGTTTTTTTAGAAGTGTATATCCCTATCTCTGTATTTCAAGTACATATACTGTATATCTGAAACATCTGAGCAGGGAAGCTCACAGGCATCTGTACAAATAAGATCCAGTGACTAGAAACAGGGAGACTAGTATTTATAATGTATACAGGGATATAAATAACCAGATTTCTCAGGCTCATAAACTTGGGGCTGAGTAACAGCAGAGCTACTTTTCTTTACCATTGCTGAGTTTATAGATGCGTGGTAAGTGTTTAAAAACCTCAGGAAACTGAAACCAGTGGAAGAGGCTATGGGAAAATAAAGAGGAAACAGCTGCTGTCATGTTGGAAAAGAAAAATCAAATCAAGGCTTCTGACATCATTCAGCTTTTCATGCAGAGCTGGCTCCCTATCCTCAAAGGTTGTCTGTAAGTCGCCTCTGATTGGATGCTGACGATCAGGGCGAGCCTGGCCCAAACAGGAAATTTCAATGCAAAGGATCTCGGTGAAACTCAGGCTGGAGAACTTATTTGTTTTTCTAACAAGGTTATGAACTTGAAATCCTCTTAATAGGAAAAAGACTGGGGTGAGAAACAAGCTGATCTGTGTCTTTATTTAGCTGCTAATGCTATATGACAGGACAACCTTTCCCAGACATCTTCCACTAATGTGAGAAATGAGCAAACTGATCTTAAAGAACAAACCACTCTGACTCTGCTTTGATTGATGCAGCTCTCATCGTCTCATGCTGTTATTTTTTGAATGAGCCTGTCAATAGTCGTTTGGAGACAAAGACACGAATCTGGGGGAATCTCATCAAAATTTGCAGAAGAATCAATTCAGGTACAGCACCCCTAACACACAGCAGCTAATCGATTGTGATATAATGTCAAAGTCAAACTGTGTCCTCATCTGAGCTTAAATGAGTGCAGACGTCCAGAGTATGCACAGAAAGACACGTCGACACCCACACTGTGACACCTGACCTGGGGCTGAGCATACGTCCACACCATGCGTCATGCTTTAAAGATATATAGGACATGTGACTCATGCACAGGAAGCAGACACAATGTGATCTTCAATGTCTGAACATTAAAGGTCAAAGTGCCTTTTGCAGACGGCTTCCATCTGCTCCAGAAAGACATGCTTTATGTCTGTTTTATCTCCAGATGGATAGAGAGGACTTTGAATCCTCTTCATCACTCAGACAGGTTGGCACTAATGTCACAGCATGGCAAACCCGATAACACTCAACCTGGGAGGATATTTTTGAAGAGCTTTTTAATGCATAGCTGCAGATCACCTTTACCAAACCCTGCACACTCGGCCTGTTAAGCTGCAGCAGCCCCAGACCAATCAGGTGATCATTCTGACTCACTCCATCATCATTTAAGGATAAACTACGTCTCTTGAACCCACTTTGTGTTTAATCATTAATCATACATTATGCAGCTCTAAGACTATTGGAAACCTGAGACGGTAAAAGATCCAACAAGTTTGTCGAGTATAGTGCATCAATCAAAAACAAGACAGGAAGTCAGACATAAAGACATTAATGGTAACATGAGGTTAATTTTTAGAATAATTCACTCCATGTTGATGCCACAAAATATTTACTTATGCAGCAATTCTTAGAGGCCAGTGATGCTTGATTCTGATTGGTTAGTATCCCAGAGCATAGTCCTGTTAAATTGTCTGAGAACATGAATTTCTTGCTGATCTTCCGGGTGTGTAAGACGCTTGATTCTGATTAGTCAGACCCCTTGACAACCTTTTGACGCCAGTTAATAGCTTGGCAACTCGAGAGGTGGTGGAATCAAGTTAACTTTTAGTTTGGTTTATTGATGGATTTTGTAATGGATGTTTAAAGCCAACATGCCACTTTGGGAATTTCCCCCCAGAAGACAAAGCTCAGAATTAAAAAGGTAGAAAGGTACCCAGCTTCGCTCTACTTTTAAAAATAGCAGGAGACGTGGTTCCAAATTCCAACAACAATTTTCTTTATTTAAACAACATTATAATAAATCACCATTAAAAACTCACGCACACACACAGGAAGGGGGTGTCCTTTTCAGTGCTGAGCTTACCAAACAGTGTTAGTTCGAGGAAGGAGGTGAGGGAAGGATCCCAGGAACGAAAAACACCCCAAACACTTGTGACACTCATGCTACACTCACACTGTGGAAACTAAAGTCAGTGGGGTACACAGCACACAAAAAGGGGAACACCACCACCAGGACACCAGGAAACCACCACCGTTGGCCCTCAGCAACTGAAAAGGATAAAGAAAAAAGGATTAGTGGGTTTTCACTTAAAATAAACAAACAACAACAAAAAATGCAAACAAATAAACTATACTAAAGCAATAAGGATGGCAGCCATCCAATAACCTAATAACAATCAGATATATGCTGCCAAATTATCAAACCCTTAAAGGAACAAAATAGAATATACCAAAACCCATACGTAGCATAGAAAATCAAATTTTTAACTAACTCAGAAAATTAAATTTAAACAAAAGAAATAACTAACTAAATTAAGAGAAAAAGAAGAAATAAAGGTGTAACGAAGGATGAAACTATTGAAGATAATTCATGGAAACAATATTCAACCCAAAATAAGTTTACCCATGAACTCAGAAGAACAAAATAAACCAAAAATGTAAATGCCAGAACTAATAGGAAAAAAACTGAAAAGAACCCAAAAAAAGAAAATAAATCAGGCAAAAGAAAGGAAAATACCCAAATGATTATATTAACCAAATTTAACCCCACAGTTCACAGCCACACATTAAGATTATGAAGACAGAGGCTGATCTTGGATCAGCACTCAGAAACTCATTAAAACAGCCCGGTCAAGTCTGTCATGCAGTCTTATACAATTATTTACAGTCTTCTCATTTCTGTCCCGTGGTGCACGACAGATTCAGCACAGTCAGAGCAGCAGAAGCATAAAACAGCAAGGCGGCAGGTTCGGCCTGGACGAAGAACCAGATGCTTTAAAGCCGCTGCAAGAGAGACAGAAGGCCACAACAGTCCAGGCTAGCAATGGCTAGATAGCCGCAATTCTGTTAAACAGGCTCAAAGAAAACCACACAGACAGAGGCTAAGGCAGACCAGCATCAAGACCGCATCATCGCCGGGATTTCCTAACGACCGCATTTCGTCTGAGTCGGACAACCATTAATGGTTGACTCAAAGGAAAGCAGGCCAATAGCTCTAATAAGCATGGATGAGACACATCATCCTGCTGCAAACGCTTTCACTTACATCAGCCACACCTGAGGCAAACTGATTATGTCATGTTATCATCCTATTGGTGAACAATAAAACACCAGTTTGAAACATCAGCATGCTAATTCAGCAGGCAATAAAAACATGGATTTCGTTAGACTGAGAGAAGTTTTAGGTTACCGGTCCCTACAATGAAACTTAATCCATCATGGGGATGATCGCAGCAGCGTTCAAAGTTGTGTCTATTTTTAAAGATTCATCAACCACAGAGCTCAGAGAAGAAGGAGGAAAATCTAACAAGTACAAGAAAGGACAGAAAATTGATTCAGTGATTTTTTTGTTTGTTTGTTTGTTTCTTATAGAATTTATTTTGTTGTATATTAATATGCATATTAACTTCACCAAAATCCTCCATTAATTTAGTTTTTCTTCTTCTTTGTATTGAGAGTAGTGATAAGTTTTGTTATGGCTTCCTTTAGTGACCGTTAGTACTCAAAGTAGCGTGATCACAAAGTCAGATTTTCCAGTTTTAACATTAAATTAAGTGCACACAGCAGTTTAGCAGGTTGGAATTGTTATTTTAAAAGTGCTGTGTAGTTTGCCGTTGTGTTTTAACTGAAAATGTGAATGTTTAAAGCTTGAAAAAAAAGTAGCTTAAACACATTAACTGTAATGTGAGGTAACAGTCTTACCTTGGTGGATATATGTTTAAGCTTGCCCCTTTTTTCATGTTAGGTGTGCTTTGTGGAGTCAGGGAGCCTGACAGCATTTCTTTTTGCTCTCTTTAAATTCACTGCAGCAATAAAGCTGAATTCACCAAGAATTGTCGGTTTCCAGTCGTCATATACACCCTTTTAGTTGAACTCACTATTTTAAACACACTGCTATTATTCTGAACACAACTGCACAACAGCCTATTTAAAGAAGACAACAGAGAAAAGTGTAACTGAGCCCACAGCTCAGACTCTGACTCATACAATATATAGAATTAAAACCTTTTAAATCACGAACACTTTGTCCAATCAGTATTTGGTGTTAAAGTATCCAATCATTGGGGATTTATGTCTGTAATACATGAAAACTCTCTCTGTTTTCCTGTATCTAAAAACTCTTATCTATCATGAAATGTCCATTCACGCATTCCCATAACTGAGGTTTTTGGAGTGTTCAGATTTGACTTTTAACTATCACACAAAAACAAAAGGCAGCCACTTCCCACACCTTGAAACTTTCTCCTGTTTTTTATTTTTTTATTACTTTTCTCTCCCTCATTCGACAGGAAATGACTCAGTGGTTCTAATAAAAATGCTGTTTTGTCCTTGCAGTGTTGATATCTTTGTCAATCTGAGATGAAAGTACTATAAATACAAACTTTCAGGTGTTTAAACAATGAGCGGTTGGTAAAATCTTGACTCAGTGCCCTTATTTTCACTCTTCCATCCTTTTATGAGCTGTTTGTCAAACAGGGAGCTGTGCTGATAGAAGTTTTATTGCTCCTTTTCATTCTCCATTCTTCTTACCTTGCACTTGTCACATCCACTCAGTTAAATCATAAGTCAATCAAAACAGATAGTGTCCCACCACAGGGACAGTTCAGCTTTCATCTTGCTAAAGTTGGACTGCTCTGTCAGAAACTCAACTGAATCACTCATCTGAGAAAATAGCAGCGCTTTATTCTTTGCTGTTTAAAAATAGATTCTATATCCATCTAATAATACACTCCATTGTTTCAAGAACATGGGAATGAAAGTGGTGACAGTGCAAGTTAAGAGTACGCACCACTCAGGACCAGCATGGGAATGACTGCAGCATGATTTAATGGATTATCACATGAGGTCCACTATGGAAAAGTAATGTGCCACTTTTACATGCACACTACAGCCTGATTAAAATAAAGATCAGAAGATTAGACGTTTGATGAGGCACTTACAGGTGCTGGTCATATAATTACAATATCATGAAAAAGTTGATTTATTTCAGTAATCCCATTCAAAAAGCTGAAGGCCACTATCAGAGCAGCCTGGGCTCTCTTAACACCTGAGCTGTGCCACAGACTGATTGACTCCATGCTGCGCCGCAATGCTGCAGTAGTTCAGGCAAAAGGAGCCCCAAATAAGTATTGAGTGCTGCACATGCTCATACTTTTTAGGTTCATACTTTTCAATTGGCCAACATTTCTAAAAATCTTTTTTTTTTTTTTTGTATTGGTATTATTATTATAAGTAATATTCTAATTTTCTGAGATACTGAATTTGGTGTTTCATTAGTTGTCAGTTATAATCAGCAAAATGAGAAGAAAAACGTCTGAAATATATGAGTCTGTGATTTATAAATTAATGTCAGGTTCAAGCAACCTAAAACATCAGAAAAGATGCACAAATGAGGCAAAGACAACGGTCTAAAGTTTTAACTTGCAAGGAGAATGCAGAGATGTGCCCAGTTACAGATCTCAAAACGCTCTGAAACACATCCTTCGTTTTCCTCTCTTTATTTTCCTTAGGGAGGTCCTTAGTTACACATTTACCATTTATCTAAAAAATGTGAATCACAGAAAATTTCACGGAGCACATGCATGCTCACTGCATGTTCCCAAGGTTAATTTACATAGTAAGTGCAACGCAGATCTTATCAGCACATTCTTCCACGTAGAGGTATTTTTCCATCACACGTGGAGGTCAAAGTCCTTGGTCAGGCAACACCTGCTTAGATGAGGATCAAAGGTTAACAGACACATTTAAAGAAAAGCAGACACTCTAGGGCGAATGTGTGATCAAACTTTGTACAATTATTTTATAAATTAATATAATATACAAGTTTCACTTTTTGAATGGAATTATGGAAATGAACCAACTTTTTCGTGATATTCTAATTGTATGACCAGCACCTGCATGTGGTTGGAAGAAATTTCCTCAGTTTAGCTCAGAGTTTGGTGAGGATTCAGTAGATATTCAGTGTCAGGATTTGAGGCTGAACGCTAGCTTACAGCAGATATCTGTAACATGTTGATCTTTATTTAGAAGAGGACTGAAAATCAGCCTGCAGATAATTTTGAATGAAACAAAAGACTTTTTTTAAGGTGTTCGGTACAATCTGAAAAATAGAAGGAGTAACACTGATGAAAGCTCAAAGAGGAAGTTTTTCATGTGTCAAACCTGAGCACTTTATGGTTTCTGAGCAACCAAAGGTTCACAAAACTGCTGGTTCAAAGAGAAAAACACGTCATTTTCTCCTGTACTCTAAATTGTGTAACGTGCAGGCAGAATGCTGAGGAGAAACTACACAACGCTGTGCCAGATAAGGCCATCATGGATTCATGTAGTGTAGTCTGTTGCCTGGACAGAAAATTTTTAAAAAATCAAATACTCTTGAAAACCTGCTAATCCTTATTTACTTATCTGTACAAACCACTTTACGAGTTGCTGACACCAGCTTTCTGCATAAAATAACCTAATTATCAGAATAGATTAATATCATGAGCTGAGGTAACATCTGCAACAAATTCACTTTCCAAGTTCAGTATATTAACTCCATCTATAACATTTAAACATGACTTCTCAGTCTGTGTGATTCTCAAAACAGAGGGGGAAAAAAGCAAATATTACCACTGCTGGCTGTGACAGCAGCAGAGATATTTGTAATAAAAACATTACAGAATAACAAGAGTACTGTAATCAGATGGCTAAGACAACAGTTCCCAGATTAAGGATTTTACCGGTCAAATATCTATCCAACCTAAAAAATAATAATAATAATTTGAAATTGGGTCCAGAGTTCTCTGACACAATTTACACATGAGCAAACGACTCAACCATTATAAAGACGTAATTATTGTTTTAACCCTCCATACAAATTGTCCTACTGCTCTGGCCTCTGCTTGTCAACATCAAACTGGATCGTGTGGCGTAACAAGCTATCATTAGCCATTAATTCAGAGTGCTAACCCATCTGAATGGGGGGCTGCTAATATCTTTAGCATATAATATTTAACATTTACACAATTTAACGACTTCATACTGAACTTCTTCATTAACTCAAAGCTCCCTGCTGTTACTTTATTTGGCTTTTGCATTACACTAAATGAGCTGCACATGTTTTACCAAATTGCCCTTCTAGAGTTTTTAAGTGATAAAACAAAAATCCTTTGTTTTCTGTTGATTCTTCTGACCGCATTTATTCAATCTTATGCTTGTTACAGAGCTTTTTCCACCGCACTAATGGTGACTCGTCAACCTCTGGTGTTTCACAGGATTTGTCTATAGAGCTCCCATGGTAACATTAAAATATCTAAATATTAGAAGCCACAGTATTATTAACTGAACCTGAATCAATCACAGACTGAGGGGCGAGTGGAGCTCTTACCAGGTCTGCATCGGTTTCAGGCAGAAGTGACAAAACAACAGGTAAACCTGCACTGTGTCCGATGTAGATCATAAAGAATTTTTAATATTCAGGACCATAAACTGATTTCATGAACTTGCAAGGACGCACAGGTAAACTAGATGGTTATTTAAACCACGAGACGAGCTGATTGGTTGTGATCTCATGTAAATGAAGGTCTTTTGTTATTAAATGGTCCATTTTTTACACCCACAGTTCAGATTAATATGATGATTTTGTTGAGAGGGAAACACTATTTTTATGGTAAATACTGTAATCGATATGGCTTTAAAAAATAAACCCATGTTAAAACTTGATCCAGCATCCTCCAGATATTTTCTGCAGACATTACTGTGGACATATGAGTGTTTTTTTTTTTTTTGTTTTTTTTTTTTTTTTTTTGCTGAAAACAGGCTATCTGATTTTTAAAGTAAATCAATTAAAGAAACTCCCTTTTGTTATTTGAAGAAATCAGCTGACAGCTTGTCTTCTTTTTTATAAGAGATGTATTTTTACAGAGATTGGTATAAAAAGGGTGAAATGTTGGATACATTCTTGTTTTCTTAATCAGTGAACCTCTGTTTGTCTGTCTGAAAATGCTCTGCACTCATAATTTCTGTGTGTAGTTAACATGTTCTCTCTGTGCATGTGTGGGTTCTCTCCTGGTTCTCCAGCTTCCTCCCACAGTCCAAAAACATGCTCATCAGGTTAACTGGTGATTCTAAATTGCCCGTAGGTGTGAGTGTGAAAGGTTGTCTGTCTCTGTGTGTCAGCCCTGTGATTGGCTGGAGACCAGTCCAGGGTGTACCCTGCCTCTCACCCTAGGACAGCTGGGATAGGCTCCAGACCATTGCGACCCTGAACAGGATAAGCGGTATAGAAAATGAATGAATGAATGAATGAATTTTGCAGTGCTTTTAGCTCTCCAGGCCACTTTACATTAGGTCTACATCATCTGCAAAAAGCAGAGAAGGGATCCTGACTTCCTCCACCACTTGGCTGCACCTAGAATCCTGTCTTTAAAAGTAATGAACAGAATCAAGAGTATAGATTAAGAGCCAATAATGCTGTAATGCCACCCTTCATTATTTATCGGAAAGCCTGCCTCTAGGGGGTGCTCTCTGGGATCCAATCAAATTGTGGGTGGAAAAAGCATGCTGTTTACTGTAAAACCTGGAATATATAAGTTATATGTCAGATGAAGTGGATTTGTTTCATGTGGGTTTCCAGAGGGGGATCTTTAAAACTGTGTTCCTGCTTAAAGACTTTCATTGCATTTAGCAATGTGCAGTGTCTGTGCAGCTGTGTAGCACTTTCTAACTTTCTACCTGCAAATAATTCACCAAAACCTTTGGTCCATAGCCTTAACTTTGGGACACTGAGTGGAGCCTTGGCTGAGGACCTCAGGTCAGAGATGTTTACAAGTCAAGTCTCAAGGCTTTGTGGGATGAGACTTGGTCAAGTCTTAAGTCTTTGGTCACAAGTCCAAGTCAAGTCTGAAGTCTCTCTGTGTCTGACTTAAGTGCGACTTGAGTCCAAGTCACAAATTCGAGCCCCCATCTCTGCCTCAGGTTGCAGTTTGGTTTAAGGCCTGTACTCCCAGGATTTTGGTCTGAGCCAGTTAGATCTGGAGTCTGACACATGACAAAGGGTTTCAGGAGACTTGAAAGACCTTGTTCACCTTAGATAAGTGAATGAGTATGTCACATTGTTTTTCATTCTTCAGCTAATGTATGTTTTAGTCATTAGTTTGACCAAAAGAATGTTTTTAGAGTTTCAACCTCACAATAAAAGTTCAGTTGATGGTTTTTAATTTTCTTTCATCTCTGCAGGTAAAAAGGAGAAAGTGTGACTGAATTCTACCAGACATTATTTCTGCACTGACATTTAAAGCTTTAAGTGAGTGAACACACAAATTCAAAGGGAAAACCTTGGACATAACACTTCAGCTGCAGCTCCTCCTCCCTCTAATCTGTCACAGTGGATGTCATTGCTTCTCTGAGGCGAACAGGTTACATCATGAGGAGGCTTTAGAGGTGCAATAACATTCCAAACCAGACAGACACACTTCATTAAAATACTGCTGCGAAATTACATGAAAATACATGAAAATTCAGAAGCAGTTGTTCATTAAATCAGCCAAAGCGCACTGAAAGGCTCTCAGAGGAGGCGGCGGATAGAAGAGGCGAATCAAAGAGAATGCATTTGTGATCAGAGGTAAAATCCTCCATATTAAGAGCTGAGTGACAGGCCGAGGGTAAACACAAGATCAAGGCAATATTCAAAGGCAGCGCTGTTTAAAGAGTTGTTAATATGAAGACGAAGAATTCTCCACACACAGTTCCTCTTATTTGACAACAGCATAAGGAATAAAACAAGACGAGTCAGAAAACTGTCAATGTGGAGAGATGTGTGGAGGTGGATGGAGGAGGAGGAGGAGGGGTGAAAAACAAATCCATCACTTTGGATTATGAACGTCAGTCTCTAAATTCTGAGGAGGATCAATGAGGATTCATCTGATTCTTCGGAAATTCTCAGGAAAAAACCATGAACAGAGAGGAAAGCCCAATCTTAGACTGCAAACAAGTAAAGCATGAACAGTACCAAACACCTCGTTTTGGGAAACTTTTGAACGGAAGAAGTCTGTTAAAAGTTTTAGATTGTGTTCAGAGTATTAACTCCAATTAATCAGTTTTCAGTTATTTTTTAAAAAAAGAGACTTGATGTGTCGAGTCAATTAGTGCGGTCTTTAAATCCCCCCCACTGCTTTCATGAAGACATGAGGTACCAGAGAGGGTGTTTAATGACCTGCAGAGCAAGGACACAAAGAAATCAAAGCTTTTCTTTCTCAAACTGTCATCAAATACACACAAACAGCTGATTTATTCACCCTGACTTTAACTGAAACTTCTCCAGCCTGCATATGAAGTCAGAGTGAGCTGATGTGGAAGTCCACCTGGAAATATTTGTCCAGGTATGTAACATTTAATGTGACCAGTCCTAACCCAAAAACACACCAAACAAACATTTCAAGACCAGAACAGCAAAAGTGTCTGCACATCTGTCTGTTTAGACTTAACCAATGTTGGTGGAGTAGTGAATCAAATTACTCTTTAATATCCAGTAATATTATTACAGTTACACAAAAATAAGTCATACCTCCCTTACTGTTTTTATTAACCCTCTAATGATTTCAAATACAACAATCCACAGATTAATTTCATTGCATAAATCAGCTGAATAGCAAGCAAGCTCGCTTCATGGTTGCCAGGTATGCGGTTTTCCCGCAGAATTAGGCATCCTTTTAGGTATGTCCATGTGAATATTTTGGGCTAATATGCTTGTTTTTTTTATTGTTGTTATATATACCTGGCAACCCTGGCTAGCATGAAAGATGGTGCAGTACACATTTACATTTAGTGGCTGGAATTATGCTCATCACTTCAGTTTCGCCGAGAGGAAAGTTGACAGCAGCATCTTTGTCAGATTTAAATTGTGTCCTGTAAGAGGTCTCCTTCAGCTTAGATCAACTTAGACTGGATTTCAGAAATTGTAAACTGGATATGTATTTCAGGTAGCCTGTAACTTTGATGTGTTCATAGGCTGCAGGAAAAAAAGGTGTTAATCAGTGTAGGTGCAAGAAACAGAAGATAAACGTGTGGTGTGTGAAGAAGAAGAAGAAGAAGAAGAAGAAGAAGAAGAAGAAGAAAAAGATATACTTTAGATACTTAACCTCCCTGGTAATATTGGATCAGCTAGCTCTGTTCCCACTTTCAATAAAGACTCACTGATTTAAGCAGGCTTTTTACTCTCACCTTATTGACTAATGTTTTAATTATGCTATTCTTTTGTTTCTTGTACCGTCTTTAACTTTTGTTCTATTGTTTTATGCTTTATGATGTCATTGTACTATTTACCGTGAAGCACCTTGTGACTCTGTTCTATGAAAGATGCTAAACTAAATAAAATTTACTTACTTACCATTAAAGTCAGTGTTGGTAATCAGATTCAGATAGACTTTTTGTTATTCCGCTTAAAATGATCTTTATGTCCTGATGTCAATCAGTACATGATGTGTTCTTAAAACAGAGTGAAAGTATCTGCTGTCTACAGCAGGAGTAAACCTGAGAAAACACCAACCAATCCTTGTGTTTGGCAGCCAATTTATTAAACCAATCAAATCCCGTCCTGCTGTTCTGCCCGCCTCCTGCGTGTACATTCCTCCAGCGTGCTCTAGCCCTGATTCAATGCACATAACCAAGAGGGATCCAAGTACGTTGGAGAATGACAGAAAAACGACCTATACACTAATAAATAGTAACGTAGAGAAAACAAAAATGTGCTGAGGACCAGTTTGAGTCTGTGGTTTTGATTCAGTCACCATCATATGGTCTCAAATCAGAGGCGCTCGTGCATGTGAGTGGGGGCGTTGTTTTGGAGGAGCTCTGAGTGTGGGAGGGCGGGGCTAATTAGAGACCTGAGGAGATGCTACATTCAAATTTATGCTAGTTTTCCATGACTACCAACCCTGCCTTTAATCTCCTTGGGGGAAATTTAATTTATACACTCTGAATCATGCTATATAAACACACAGTGCAGCGAAGAAAATCCATTTGTCACTGAGAATTTTTTAATCATGAGTGCAGAGCCTTTTCAGGCAGACAGGTTTACAGATTAATATTTAGATTGCTGAATTAGATATGACACCAAGAATGTTTCAAACATTCCACTTTTTTTCTACCAAACTCCATTTAAATACATGCTAATGAAAGAGCAACATGAGCTGTCAGCTGATTTTTCATATAAAATAAGTGTTTTTCCTTTATTGATTTATTGTGTAAATTACAGAGGCTCTTTGCTAATCCTAACACTCCTTTAATTACACATGTGCATATTCATGTAGCTTCTGACACATTTTGCAGACAAGATGAAAATGATTGCTCATGGTGTTGCTAAAGGTAAAAACTTGAAAGTATGACTTTCATAGCACTTCATTTAAATAAGCTGTACCAGGGCAAACGTGTGATGCTGCAGCTATAGGCTTCACTTTTTTTTTTCATGTATGACCTTTACCGAACACCTCATCTATTTACATCATGCCTTTGATTAAAGATCGTAGCTGGAAGCAATGTGGCTCCTCATGTTGCATGTTTTAGATCAGATTAAACATCAAAGTAGTTTTATATTAAAATGCTTAATTAATTGATGAGTAGTCAACATGTGGATCAGGAGCTCTTGCACTCACACTGGATGAAGAAGTTCCTTCAGATTGATGGATGGACAGCAATCAAAAGGGTCAACGTTTTCTTACTATTCTGCTAAAATAAAAAAGAGATGATGCATATAAGAGCATGTTGTTAATGAACCATCCTTAAACAAATATTTGATGCACGAATCATGTTGTCAGGGGATGGCAGGAAACAAGAAGTGGAGGACCCAGGCGCATATTTAAATCATTTTTTAAAATTATTATTATTATTTTATTTATGAAATTATTTCTTTTCTTGTTTGTTTTACAAAAAAGCTCAAAAGTTCAAAACCAAAAATCCAAAAACTTAAAAATCTCAAAGCCATGCTGGAGACAGGGATTGCAGTGGCCTGGGATCAGAGAGAGAAGCCACACCCTGGGAACCGAGCGAGGAGCTGGGGTCAGCCTGGGAACTGGTACCTCTGAGCGAGGAAGAGTTTTCAGCAGGGCCTCCAAGCGAGGAATAGGAGGTGGTTGCCACCCCTCAGTGACCATGGCCAGCTTTTGACTTCTGATAAGGTTAAATGAAAATCCATGTTGTTGCAGAATGTGACACAGGTGACGCTTAAACTGGTACCAACTCACAAACAAGAGCCATGTTTAGCTCGTCAACGTCTCATTATTGGCATGAAAGAAAAGGGGCGTCAATTAAATATTTTTGTCATCACTGAGGAGAAAACCTCACTGATTCTAAGTAATAATTGTGAGAGCTCTAGTTTTTTCTTTAAGTAGTAAAGCTACTTTAAATATAAAGCTTCCACATACATGCAGAAATCAACCTGAAATGCCCTTCCCAAAGTGCAGCTCTGCACTTGTCTGTTTACCTTGCAGTGTCATTGGGAGCTCTGCTGATCTGCACACATACAAGGAGACAAAGCTACACCAACTTTTCCATCTTCCCTCCCGTCGGCTCACGCTGGAATCCTCTTGCATTAGTTCCAGTGGGGGCTGGCACCTCATCAAGACTGCAGGACACACCAGCACCAAATCAGTTTTAGGTTGGATTAGACCCTCTCCTCCAGGGGCTCTGAATCCGCTGAGTCATATCTCTTGTTTGGATTGCTAGAGCTAAGGCGCGAGAGGGACAAACTGGAGACAGGGAGGATACAGTAAGTTTGTCAGAGCCCTGCATTGGGATTACAGCCGTGATGTCAGCTGAGGTTAGATCTGACTCCTCTGAGGTGGAGAATAAATCTTTTGACATCATGAATGAATTCACTTCTTCCTCTAACCTTCACCAGCCCTGAACCATGTTCACAGAACATTTACATTTGACCTCTGTTTATAATTACAAAGGAATAGACATTTCTATTTGAATAAAACACACACACACACACACACGTAAATATATAGTCAGTATTAAGCTAATTAATAGATATTTGCTGTCTTTTTTAAGTGGTTAGCATTTACATTTACAACAGCACTTTATATATGACATATTCACGTTTAGAGACAAACCTTGGATGAAACATTAATGACCCCTGTAGGTAAATCAGACAAGGACTTTACATTCATTTCCACAGGTTGCCAAGCAAACTTTAAATAAGCTTAAACAGAGATTAAACACTCAGTAAAGTTTGAATTAGTACTTATTGACCAGGGACAAGGCTAAGCAATATGAGTTGATCATCTTCAAGCATGTTTCCAATCATTACAGTATTATTTTATTCATTAAGGGCCGCATTTACTAAAGGTTTCATGAATAAAAACATGGAAACTTGATGGCACATGCAAAGCTGATGTACTAACCGGGTACATCGAGGACTGCGTCTGAAGCAAAATAGCACATGCTATCCATTTAGCGTGTTTGCCTTTAAGAATATGCAGAATATATGGAGATTATCAGCCACGTTGGACACAGCTCTCGCCCCCTGTGAATGGTGTGTAACCTATCCATGTGATTTCTTCAGCTCCGTGGCTTCTAACTCCATTTTTCCCTTAAGGCCCCTCTGCTCTCCCAAACTCTCCATGGTGACAGCCAGTGGGACACACGAAATCCTCATTTAAATCAGGTAGTTGGCACCACTCATGCACCTGTTATTAATTGCGCACACAGTCAGTAGATCGCCCTCAACACGCCCACTAATAGCACATGCAATTTACTGCTATTTATTTGGGATCTTATGTATTAACTTGAAAAAAGGCAGAGAGTAATCCAGCTTTGCACAATGACCATGCAAAGACAAAGACATATATCAACAACACCCAGAAACACCGCCGGCTTCTCTGGACCCGAGCTCATCTGAGATGGACTGACGCAAAGTGGAAAAGTCTGCTGTGGTCTGACGAGTCCACATTTCAAATTGTTTTTGTAAATCATGGTCGTGGTGTCCTCCAGGCCAAAGAGGAAAAGGACAATCTGGATTGTTCTCAGGTCAAAGTCTCAAAGCCAGCATCTGTGATGGTATGGGGGTGTGTTAGTGCCCATGGCATGGCTAACTTGACCATCTGTGAAGGCTCCATTAATGCTGAAAGGTACATACAGGTTTTGGAGCAACATATGCTGCCATCCAAGCCACGTCTTTTTCAGGGACGTCCCTGCTTATTTCAGCAAGACAATGACAAGACATATTCTGCACCTGTTACAACAGCGTGGCTTCATAGTAAAAGAGTGCAGGTACTAGACTGGCCTGCCTGCAGTCCAGACCTGTCTCCCATTGAAAATGTATGGAACATTATGAAGCACAAAATACGACAAGAGAGACCCTGGACTGTACTCTAAAAAGATAACATTTGGTCCCAGTCTGTATGGAGTAAAATTGACTCTTGCAGCAGTTATTTTTACAGAGTAATTTTTATTTCATTTAGTGGTTATATTTAACTCTACATGATGATATTTTACTACAAAAAGCATAAAACAAAAATACTCTGAGGTCATTTAACTCAATTAAGAGTTGAATTTCATTCATCATAGATTATTGTATTTTACTCATTAAAAAGATGAAGTTCATTTGTTAACAGTTATACTCAGTTTTAGAACACAGTTGGCGTTAAAGTGCAGTCGCCAAGTGATGATTCTGTGACTGTACAGTTTATTTAAAAATAATTCGTCAAAACCATTTTCTTAAAAACGTAAAGGAGCAGTTGTTTTGAAGTTTTGTTACATAGAATATTCCATTGAGAAGTATGGATATTTTAGATAAGCTTGTATAAATTTTGAGTTGGGATACACAACTTCTGGGTGAACAGTGTCGATCAAAGAACAGTTTATTGTAAAAAAAAAAAGAACAATTATTGCAACAATGAGTGAGGAGGGAATGGGGCGCTGGATACCCAGGTGTTTAAAGTAACACTGCCTGGTGTTATGAGCAATCAACATGGTTAAGTAACTCCTAAAGTAGTATGCAGGTTATACAGTTCACTCCAAGAAAATTTACTCCGTGTTTCCTACTCTTGCTTGCTAAACCTCATGCAGTCTCATGTCGAAGTGTCCTTGAGCAAGACACTGAACCCCAAATTGCTCCCACTGTTGTTCAGTGGTGTGTGAATGAGTATGACTGGGTTAGATAAAACTGATGGCCTTCAATAGGTAGATTGTTCTACCATCAGTGTGTGAATGTGGTGTGGATGAGTGAATGACACCAGCAGTGTAAAGCGCTTTGAGTGGTCAGACAGACTAGAAAAGCCCTATAGAAGTACTGGTCCATTTACCATTCCATTTAAACCTGACAATTATACTCCAAAATAAGTTAATATTACTCTACCAGAGGAAAATAATGTTTACTCTGGAAAAATTACTTAGCAAATTTTCCTGTGTGTTGTTAAAAGGAAAGGTGATGGAACACAGTGGGAAACATGAGTCTGTCCCAGCTTTTTAGGAACGTGATACAGGCAACAAATTCAACATGAGTGAATATTTTCAAAAAAACAATAAAGTTTATCAGTTTGAACGATAAATATCTTGTCTTTGTTGTGTATTTAACTGAATTAAGGTTAAACAGGATTTGTAAATGATTGTTTTCTGTTTTTATTCACGTTTTATACAACGTCCCAACTTCATGTGATGTTTTAAGAGACAGACACCAACAAGAGATTTTTTTATTTTATTTTATTTTTTTATTTTTTTTTTACGGCTCTGTTGTTTTCAAAGAAATCACCAAAAGAAAAAAGAAACTCTACAACATGAAACCAGATTTCTCTCCTACTAGAAGTTGAAAGTTGGCAATTGTGCTTTGTGTCTGAGCTGTTTGGTGCTGGGCAGGTACTGTACAGGAGGTTTATCAAAGGTTTTCAGACTGAACAGCTGTCAGCTGACAGGAAACAAGCTGAAAACAAGTCTGAAGTGAGCTCAGAGAATAAATCAGAACATTTATGATGGAAGATGAAAAGGGGGGGGGGGGGGGGGGGGGGTTCAGAAACTCTTTGTAGAGCTCAGTCGTGGAGTCACAGAGTTGTATTTAAATCATCTCACCTCTTTTCAGAAGCACACTGGATCAAAAGTAAAGAGCAGCTTTACATGACTGAATTCAGAGAAGATACAAAAGGACTTTTCATCAGATCTGTAGATTCATTATCATAAAACATTCTTTCAGGAGCTACTTGTTCAACATTATTCATGCATTAGCTTTTAGCCTCCGTTTTATTCTTCACTCACTCTTCTGCTGATACTCTGAATACTCGGGGGTTTCTGTTCCATGTCCTGCCCTTGCAACTACCAAGTAGGTCATTCTCTCATTCGCCAGATATAACAGATGGTCGGTCTTTTCCATCCAGGTGAGCCATTTCACAGGTTTATTAATCCCCCAGTACAATAATTATGTCTTTCATACTCAAAACATTTCCTTATCCTCGAAACTGTTCAAAATTCTCTCTAAAGGCCACATTTAGATGCTGTCATTACAGCCTCCCCAAATACTACAGGTCAGTGGACAGGTACTCTTCAGACGAATGCTTGATTTATCTCTGCTCTTATTTTAGCTCATCTTTTATTCAAACGTTTACAGAGCGGGGAAAAACCCTCTGAATTTTACACAAGTCTGTGTGTTAGTAGCTGTGTGTTTCTGAAGGCAGCAGAGATTCTCATTTTGAAACATGTGTTCTGACTCACACTTAGTCCGTTTTAACCAGCAGTTAATCAAAGTGATTCATACATGAACAGTGCTTTAAAAGGCTCAGACACATTCAGACAAGAGTTCCTACTAAGACCAAAGCTGAAAGTGTTTGCTGTGAGTGCCTCACATTAAAACACTCCAGCATTGAAGCAGGGAATGCAAAAACACATTTATCTCCTCCAGTTGGGCCATTCTGAGACAGACTGTAACAGCTGTTGTACTGGAGTCTCTCCACACAGAGATAAATACAGAGTTTGTTTGATATACTTAAAGCTGCAAAGCAGATGAGGGGCCAAATATGACACAGCATTGCTTTAAGACCTTGAAATCTGTAACCATAGTACCCAGTCTCCATGTTAAAGGGATTAACTCAAACTTTAGTAGATATTAAAGGAGTTATGGATATTTTTGCACAGGAGCTACGAGCAGCTTTCAGGGACTGTTAGTGTAAACAGTGGTTTGTGATAACAACCAATGATTACTTTTATAGGCCCACTGACCAAATGAGAAATAGCTTTAGATCTCTTCCAGCTTCTGATCTGTACTGACTGTTGGTTAAATCTGCACTCAGATTATCTGTTGACAGAAATCCTTTCCTGCTAACTCATTCTCAGCTGGTAGATTCCCTCTGTTGCCCTCCGCATGAACCGTTTGAAGACCAGTGGATGATGCAGCTTGGACTAAAAACAGAAATCAGAACACTTCCGCCTCTAAAAATAGTGTCATCAGCCTACAGAGTATGTAATCTGTCAGAAGAGATTAGCATGGCTATATATCCTGAGCCTTACTTTGTATCAAATATCAGTTTGATTTCTTAACTTCAAACATCATAGTCTTTATTTAGGCATTCATTCTTCTTTTTTTCTTTTTTCTTTTTTTTTTTTTGCATGCCGCCCGTTGTTGAAACAAGCGTGAACCTGACTTGACATGAGGCTATTTTTTACCAGCATTAACTCATTCATATTCAGTTCTGCCCTTTTCTACCAGACCCTCCTCCTCAACCCACCCAACAATGCTCCTTCATGTTGTAAGATGCTAAAGTTTAGGATGTTTGTTCCCCTCACTGAAACCAGGAAGCTCTTACAGACGGACAGAAGGTGAAAACCTGCCAGTGGGAGCAGATTAGAGAGTTTACCTGAAGTCTGTGTTTTTGTTGCCACGTTGTGAGGAAAGTCATCACTACAATGAGAGCTGAATCTGAAACTGTCAAAGACAAGAGTTGGCTGCTCGCAGGGTGTCAGGAGTTTAACAGCATGCCAAGGACGGTGGGCCGAGCCAGCCACATGAAACTGCCAGCCCACTGGTCCAAACAGAAACACTCTGATTCTCTCATCAGGGGGAGTCTGTGTGGCCACACGCTGTGCACCTTAGGTGTAAACACAAGGTTATCAAATCAAAAGCAAAAGATGTGGCATTCAGCTGGATGTCGGCTCTTTTCATTTTGAACGGTATATTGCAGAGGGATACATTATAAAGAGCATAATGATGCTCTCATACAAACACAGCTGGAAACAGATGGAGAAACAGAATAAGTAAGTCTGTTTACCTGCATGCTAAACCTTTCAGGAAGAGTCTCTGACAAGTTACAAAACAAAGGTTTCTGCATGATGCAGGTTTGTTTTTTATTTTTTAAAGTAGCAACATCATAAGTACTTCCTGAGACATGCAAAGCACACAAACAAAGTAGTGCTGAAGTCCTCCTTGACTGCTCCTAATAATGTTATCTCTGCCTTGTTGGAATAAACAAACCTGAGTGCACACTTGGGCTGCTCTTGTGTCTCCGTCTCTATGGACGAGCAAGCTGTCTAATTAAAACATCACCAGCATCACATCTGTTTACGTGTGTGCTCATCAGGCAATCCAGAGTTTGTTGTGAGGTTATAAGAGAGAAGGCATCCCTTCCAGCGGAAGAAGGAAATTATAAAAACCTGCATCCCGTGGTAGAGTATCTGTGGCCGAAATTCTCATTGGGATAAAATAACCTAAATTGGTTACAGATTGAACAGATGAAGAGAATTTCCTCTCATCTTTCAGTTAATAATATACTTAATGATACTCGTTCTTTAAATATGTTTTGATTTTGGACTGTCGATCCAGTCTGATGAAAATATCAATGAGAAATCACTTTGAGTTCAACGTTCTGGGCTTTATTTTATCTTAAGCACTCTCTAAAACTTGCCCTATTTGACAAGACATTTTTATGTAGCCTAGAGGAAACTAAAGTCTTCTTAGTACCTGCTTTCAGCCTTCCTCTTGGGCCTCGTTCAGCAATAACTTCTCCTCGAAGAGGCTGCATAAGTGGCCTTTAAAACCTGACCTGACCAGTCCAGTTAATGTTCCACACGGAAAATTTTAAAAACACAGACCACCATTTAGCTGACAAGTCTGTAGAAATGATCGGTATCCAACAAGCAACAACTTTTACAGACATACACTAAAAAAAAAAAAGCAACGGCTAAAGTTAAAAACAATAATTAGAAAATTCAAGGTCACCCGACAAAACCAGAAACATGTCTAATTTCAAGATATTAAGTCAAAAAAAAAAAAAACTGCCCATGGGGTAAGAGAAAATTACTTGTCAAGTTTCTCATTTTTCTCTTTTAATAACTTGTTATAAGTAATTTTTCTGGACTGGTCTGATGAATGTGGCTCATATTAAATAAAAAAAAAAAACAAAACACTGGATTAGATCCCCCCTCCCCTCAAAAAACATCCCTGCCCGGGTGGTAGCACAATTTTATTTATTTGTTTGTTTGTTTGTTTGTTTTATTTTATCTTATTTGATTTATTTATCTATTTATTTTTGAGGTCCAGGGACCTTGGTGCGTGGGGCCTGAAAGCTGAATGGTTCTGATTGGTGGAGCAGCCACAGTGTTTTTATCCCCCCTCTCTGTCCACAATGAGATGAGCCCCAGAAG
The DNA here is from genome assembly GCA_030710495.1 of Labroides dimidiatus. Classification (NCBI taxonomy): domain Eukaryota; kingdom Metazoa; phylum Chordata; class Actinopteri; order Labriformes; family Labridae; genus Labroides; species Labroides dimidiatus. Next base: position 22,725,253 of record CM061161.1, on the reverse strand, counting down.
TGATGGACTTGAATTAATACCTCCTAAACAATGGTCTTCTTTAAGCCTGATAGCGTGAATGTGTCTCTGTCAGCTCCTGGTGTTCCAGTTTAATGAGTGACCCTGTAAAGTGGTGACCTTCAGCTGAACATGTCAGTGGATATCCAGTTTCCAACAGCTGTTCAAACACAGAAGAAGTCCTCGGGAATGGATCCTGGTTTAGGATCATATTCTATCATTAAATATTTACCTGATGAGATTTTTTTGCCAACCTGAAACCATTTTAGAGGGATGAAAATCCTCAATCAGCAGGCTTTTATTTAAGCTGAAACAAAGTGGATCTCTGTCGCCTTCTTGCTTTCGATGGCAGAGTGATCCAGTGTTTAGCCGGTCAAAGCTGTTTGTGGGCTTTTTGAATGGAGTTTGGTGGGAGATTGCTTTGTCTCTAGAGCTTGTCTCCTTTCCAGCCTCAACAAATCCATCTGCAGTGAAATAAAGCACAATGAAATCCACTCAGGCTGAATCTCCCCCATGCTAACAGGCTAAACGCGGTGCTACACATGAAGATGTTAGCTTGTCTGTCTCCTTCTATGGTGTCATTTTTGTTGAATGGCCTTTATTATTTTTTTTTCATACTGCCCTATACGGGTCTTTGGCCTGTGGTTGAAACACAATCAAGCAAACAAACAATGGACCACTGGAGCCATAGGACACAGCTCACAAGAAACCATTACTACATTAAACCAAAGACTAAATAAACTTTCAAATTAACCTTAGCTCATGAATGTAACTGAATAATATTCAAACAGAAAAAAAACGGGTTTTCCCCAGATCAGTATAAAATACGGAAATAGAAAACTCCTAGAAAGCAATCCCCCAATTGGTATACCCCTGTGATGTCTGTGATGACATCACCAATTCTTTAAAAAAACAGGAAATGTTGGTCCAGCTCTTTTAAGCTGTTGGGCACTATGTGGCATAATAAACAGAACCACCAAAAACCTAAGATTAAATGAAGTTATCTATAGTCCTATTTGGGATTAGTTTCACCTGGGGACCTCTGATAATTTGTATTAACTGTGGAGGACGTCTGTTTTTAACCCCGTGTGAATCAACCATGTCTGTAATTTGTAAAGTAAAAATTCCAGGTCAAATCACCAACAGTATTTCAGACACAGAGGTCCTCTGATCATACTAATCCAGTCTGAATCAGCATCTGTGTATTTCAGGTGATAAAAATATTTTTAAGAAGGTCTCTGCAGTTTTTTCTAAACATTTTCTGCTCAAAAATGATTCAGACAGTGTTGGTTGTTCAAAACAAAGTTTTTAACAGCACTTTAGATAGAGATGAGATGGAATGAGGCTCACTATGTATCCTTATGTCAGAGGTCAATACACTATAAATAGTCTCATTTATGAAGGTAAATATAACAATGAAAAAAAAATGCACGTCACTTGTTTAATGTCACTGTACACTGATATTAGGAGAACACAATCATGATAAAAACAAATAAAACAGTCAGATATTTAAACAGCTCCATGACTCAAGAGGTCTTAAAACAAGTAACCTAAACTATGATCTGGAGACCCTCTCTGTGTGCAGCAGGTTGGCTCTGACGCTCTGACTCAGAGCACAGCACACAGTCATGTTACTGATCAAATCTGGGGGAGGACTCAGTGAGAACTGATCTTTAGTGTTGTAGCTTTAAAGTTTTAAGATGATTAAATTTATTCAGCAGGTCCAGAAGTTTTCAGTGCAGATTATTTGACTGAAGAAAAAGTTTGACTGAAGCCAGAGGTGGACGTTTTCTTCTTTTATCAGAATGTACGGCTGGCTGTGTGCTGCAGGGTGAGGTGCTGCTGCTCACACAGGATGGGTCTGTGCAGCGATTCCACTCAGAAACATGAGAAACACAACTACACCAAAAACTGACATTAGGGTAATTCTGAAATTACCAGAGGTCCCCACATAATACTAATCCCATGTGAATAGTACTTATGCCAACTAAAGACTGTGTGCTTTAAATTACTTTGTGCTTTGATGTAAACTATAACTCACTGCTAACACAAACAAAACCCGGTTCATAAGAGTAGAAATGTTTAAAAAGCAAAATTACTGCAAAACAAATAACTAAAAAGTAATATGATGCAATGTTTAATGGATCAAGTGATAAGTGGTTTATGGAAACAGAGGGGGGTCACCTACTTTGTCACAAGACATTATTACAATCAGGTTTAAATTAAAAAAAAAAAAAAAAAATGTTATCCCACTCCTTTTTTAAGAAGGCATTGATTGCACGGAGCTTTTAAAATCTCCATCATTTAAAACTTAACAGTGAAACCCTGGTAAAAAAAAAAAAAAAAAAAATTACCTCTCCTCTCTTTTGAAGAATTAAACAGAGTACTGACTGGCAGAATTTAGTGAATAGTGCCAAAAAACAAAACCTTGTCTAGACTTTTGGCAAAGCTGTGACTTTTCATCCTCCTGTCAAATTATGAGCAGCTCTGAGTTCAGAAAAGTGTCTCAAAGTGTTGTTTTCTGTGTGAGAAGTTTTTTGTTGTTTGTTTTGTTGTTGTTTTTTGTCTACCTATTGGTTGAATGGAGTACGTCAAACATATTTGACAGCTGGAAGCATAAAAACAGCAGCTTCTACCGAGGTCTCATCAAAATCACATCAGAGCAATAAGCAGCACCAAGATCAGTCCCATCATTTGAAGCACCTTTGACACTGTAATGCAGATTTATGAGTGTGTGAAACCTGCTGAATCATTCCTGTATTTCACATCTGTATGTCTGACTCAGACTGGAGGTAAAATTTTCCACTCACATTCCCCTCACGCAGTGTCTTTTCCTCACGTCTCTGCTGCCCCCCCTCCCTCCCTGCTGAGGCTTTGGCTTCTCTTTTGGCTCTGTCCTGCTGAACGTCTATATCTATTACAGACCCAGCCCTGTAATCTCCCCATGGTTAAAACTCTGTCCAGAACAATGAGCTGAGTTAGAGAGGAGCACCATGGTGGTTTTACTCCCTATCTCCCCCTGTTATGTAACACCTGACAAAATGGGGCTTTGGTTCTGAGTTAGCCTTGGGGCAGGATGGACAACTTTGAGGGTATTCTTGTGAAACCATCCAACTTGCATGAAAAATTGTCGAAAAGAAGACCTGCAAAGGGAGAACTGAAACCTTACAGACTTAAAAGAAGTGAAACTAGACACAGTTTTTAAAAGTTTTCTCTAAAAGGTGAGCACATGTCCCACAACAGGGCAGTTAGCATAAATAGCAATACTTCAATCAGAGAGTTCAGAGAAAGTTTCACGTTCAACGTTCCTGTCTGACTTTTATTTTGTGTCAATCTTGTTGACCCTGCAGGAAAAAATGGTACCTTGTAGATCTTGTTTAAATGAGTCTGAACAGTTGAATGATCAACTATGCATGCACAGAACTAAGTCTTTCTACAGTTGAATGTGCCATTTTTCCCCAATCTTTAACCTGACCTCTGACCTCTTGGAAGCAGCCACAGGAAAAGACTAAAAAAAAAAAACTTGTCCAAGACTTCCTCTTGAATTTTTTCAGCATTTAAAAAGTCATAAACTTAATCCAAAAAGTCAGGAAGTTTGTTTGTTTTCTCTGTTCTAACAATGCGTCCAGTTAATTATCTTATGTTTTGTACCATTGGTGTTAATTTCTCTTTTAAATGGAGCCACATTTGAAAGGAGCAGGTGTTTGTGGGTTGCGCCCATGAAAAAGTTACCAAATCTTTTCTGCCAATGCCAAACAACTTATTCTGCTATTGACTCTTGTTTCTGTGACTCCCATTCTCAAAAGGGCTCAAGTCTGCTCCAAGAACTGACATTAAGTTGCCGGATTTCTCACCTGATTGTCAGCACCTGTGATCTGTAGGCAGCACACCACATTCAACTGATCTGGATAGGGTCTGTGTGATGGGGCACCTTCAAGCTGCTGTTCCACAAATCCAATTTGCAGCATGATTTGGAGGTTGATGGTTTGAGGCAACTTCTCTCTCACTGGTGAAATGAAGCTTGTCATCACTGGAGGTCATCTCAATGCAGAGAGATATCAAGATGAGGCTTTGCAACCAGTGACAATCCCACACCGCCACAGTCCGGGACCGAACTCTATCCTCCAAAATGACAGCGCTCACCAGAATTTGTAAGTGCAGAGGATAGAAGGGCCTGCCAGCAGTCCTGACCTGAATCCCATTGAACACTTGTGGGATCAGCTTGGGCGAGCTGTTTGTACCAGAGTGACCAACACAACCATGCTAGCTAAATTGAGTCAAATGCTGTTTGAAGACTGGGAAGACATCTCTGAACAGTGTGTGAGCAGCATGAGGAGGAGGAGCCAGGCTGCTGCAGCGGTGTATGGGTCTTCATCACGCTCCTGTTTGTTAAATGAATAACTGGTTAAATAATCAATAAGGCTTATTGGGGAATAAGAAATCATTAGTAGAAAACAAAAATAAGCTGTGTGAAGTGAAGTCCTGGCTATCAAAGATTTTCCATGCCTGCACCAATACCAAAACCTTCCCTTTGATATCGGTTCCTGGACAATGCTTGTTCAGATACCAGTTTTATAATATCAGATCTAACAAAAAGAAAATTACATCTTGAGTTTTTTTTTTCAGCTTTAATACTTTTTCTTTCTGAGCAGTTTTCTTACATGAATAACTAAACAACAAATTATTGCCAGTGCAAAAAAGTGCTTTAAACTCCAGAAGAGCCAGCAGATTTTTTTGCTTTTAAAAATAAATAAATAAATAAACACAAAAAAAAACACTAGAGGGTTCTGTAAAGTTAACATAGCGACAGTCAGTAAGTTGGTTACACTGTCCTGCATGCCGCAACCATGTGTATCATTACAGCCAATCAGCGTTGGCATAATCAGATCAGACATTTGATTAACCCTTTGGGTACTGAAACATGGCACCAAAAGACAAAGTATATTTTGATACTCAGTACTACGGAAGTATTTCAGTCGATGTGGTAAAAGAACCAAAGTTCGGTACTCAGCCTAGTGGAGTGCTTGTTTGATTGAAAAGACTGAACTACTATGACAAGAGTTCAAGAGAGGAAGGTTGAGTCCAGTCTCACCTCACAGTTATCACAGTAGGTTAATGCTTTAATGGCAGAAGCAGACAGTTTTTACTGAGGTGACCAAATGCTGACCCAAAACCTTGGTGGAGAGGTTATCTCCACCAGTCATGTCTACTTTAACTTTAAACATCAAAGAAGAGAACGTTTTATTCCTTTAGGACACATGAAGAAAATGTTTTTCCAAAGTCACCATTTCAAGTACAAAAACACATAAAATGTTCCACATCAAAATGCAAAGAGCTATTGCAGCCAAAACCCAAAATGTTGATTTCAATATAAGTGTTTCCATCAGTGGCTTGGAATTGTAAGGTGGACGATGGTGTGGCAGTCTGGATTTCAGAGGTTATTTCAAAACCAGACAAAATGAGTCTAAAATTAGTCCAGTGACACAATAAAAACCTAGTTTTTCGTTGTTGACAGTGCAGGTCCATGTGTTGTACATCTTTAACAGACTTGAGTGTTGGTGGTTGTCTGACATGAGGACCCACAGCCCGAGGCTTCAGCCATGGTAACAACCATTAAGTGGTGTCCAGCTGGGACAAGATTGGTGTCCAACAACAGCCTGAGGCCAGTCTCCAGCAGAACGCAGGGATCATGAGTTCAGCCCGGCCAAGTGGTGACCATGTCAGGAATACTGTGAATGCCATCAAAGACCACCAGAGTGCTGACGCTGTTTTTTAATATTTTGTTGACATAAACAGGAAATATACGCTTAATGCTCTGCTTTGCGAGGTCTGCTAACTGCAGTGTGAGCAAAACAACATCCTGCAGCCACAGAGGGATGGTAACGGTGGTGACTGTGACAATGCTGTCAATACTTTCAGTGATAATTCAGTGTTTCTGAATACAAACACACCAGAATCAAAAACTAACAGTGGAAAGTTTTCAGATCCAAAAAATAATCTGTCAATGTATGCAGAGCCTGATATCCTCTGTGTACTCTCTACAGCTCGAGGTGTTTCTCTGATTGAACTAATGTACATTTCCTTTTACAATCTGACATGCTGATGGAACTGTGGAGGATGGAGACGACATTGATTGAGTGCTGAGGGGAGGAGGGAGAGGGATGAAGAGAGGACAGAACCCCAGCAGCAACAAGTAAGAGAGCAGTTTAACTGTTGTACCTCTGAAAATGAGTAGTTTTCACAGTCCTGGGTAGCCCACACACAGACACATCCTCCCTTTACGTCAGTGCCATGTTGTTCATGGCCTTTCCTGTGTTAATGTCTCCCAAAATGATATGCACATGAGTCAGCTGACTTGTGTAGAACTTAACTGTTACATCTCTTATATAAGCGATTATAAGTGTTCACTGATGTTCTTGTAGAGATTGGGAAGAGCAGTTTAGAGATAGTTCAGTGTTTATAGGGGCGACTGTGGATCAGTGGTAGAGTTGTCACCTCTCAACCCGGAAGGTCGAGGGTTCGATTCCCAGCTCCTGCAGTCTCACGTGGAAGTGTCCTTGAGCAAGACACTGAACTCCAAATTGCTCCCACTGTTGTTCAGAGGTGTGAGAATGAGTATTGGTTCGATAAAACTGATGGCCTCAATAGATTGTTCTGCCATCAGTGTGTGAATGTGGTGTGGATGGGTGAATGACACCAGCAGTGTAAAGCGCTTTGAGTGGTCAGACAGACTAGAAAAGCGCTATATAAGTACTGGTCCATTTTGGTCCATATAAAATGTCCATTGGTTCCAAATGTTCCATCCATCCAACATCCTCCACTTGTCAGACAAAGAGCAGAATTCATTAGAAGATTGGTGAGACATTGCTCACCGGCTGGGGGCGGCTGTGGCTCAGTAGGTAGAGTTGTCGCCCCACAATCAGAAGGTTGTGGGGCGATTCCAGCTCCTGCAGTCACATGCCGAAGTGTCCTTGAGCAAGACACTGAACCCCAAGTTGCTCCCACTGTTGTTCAGTGGTGTATGAATGTGGTGTGAGTGTTAGTCTTAACGGTGGTCTGATTAGCTTAAGTCGGCCATCTGTGTGAATGTGGTGTGATTGGATGAATGAGGCTAGCAGTGTAAAGCGCTTTGAGTAGTCGGTAAGACTAGAAAAGCGCTATATAAGTACTGGTCCATTTACCATTTTACCATTTGCTCTACCTCCTCCTAGGGGAGGCGGAGAAGTACTAAGAAGTTATCAGATAAGAGGGATATTCAGTCTCTCCAACTAGCTCCAGGGTCTGCTCCCCAGACCCCTGCACAGGGAGGCATCCAAGCCAAAAAAACTGGACCTTTACAGCATTAAAAAAAAAAAACATATTTCAAACATGGTTAAAAAACATCTTGGGTCTGACATGGTGATTTTGCTATCAGCACATGTTCTTCATGGGGTGTTTTTTTCTTATTCAGGGGTTTGAAAGATAGGATCACAAGTTTGTCCAATCAGAGACTCAGCTCAGCTCATGTGACTGCCGTTGCCCTATAGCTGTTAGAAAGGAAGCTCAAAGACTTGCATGGGTCGCTTGCTCACAACAATGAATCTAAGAACCTTCTTCTGACAAAACACTGGGAAGCTTCTCACATTTCTGCAGCTGACAAAGTCCACTATTTCTTTTTGTCCGCTTTTTTTTTTTTTTTTTTTTTGATTGGTTAAACATATTTTTCTTTTGCACATTGCATGTTTTAGTCATTTGTTACACATGCAAAGCTCTCAGCATCCCGTTGTAGAGATCCCAGGAAGCAGTAAAAGTGGTTGACATGACAAGTCTGAAAATGTCCAAACTGCTTAGCCTCACTGTTAGCTTCCTCTGAGCTATGCTGGCAAAATCCTTAATACTGGCACGCTGATTACACGTGATGGAGTACAGGCACGAATAGCACTGATCTACTAATACCATAGACTGTATAATTGATGGATGTAGTTTCCGCGACGTCACCCATCTATTTCTGAAATGAATTTTGGAAGCAAAACGGCTGGTGCGGCCATATTGGATGTGAGGCAGGCTGTGAGTCTCCACGGTAACAACCATAGGACGCTCCACAGTCACGTGAGCTGAGCTGTGCCTCTGATTGGTCAAAGTGGTGATCTTAATATTGTCTATACTGCTGAGTTAGATAAAAAAAATCACCCCCGTTCAGTGCATGCCATTAGAAAAATTAGCAATTCAGAGGGGAGACATTTTTGTTGTACCAGGCTGTAAACATGTTTATTTCTGCTGTGAAAACGTCTTTTTTTGGCTTGGTGTGTTTGTGACTTCCTGTACTTCCGGAGCCAGCCTCAAGCGGACACTCGAGGAACAGCAGACTTTAGCACTTCAGCATTGTCTCATATTTTCAGACCGGAGATTGCCGCTTGACTAATATAAAACTGACCCTTTCAATCAGCATCAAATCCATAATTGATATAATGATCATTGCATCTTTATTAATTACCATTTTAATTCACATTTGTTTAATTTTCAAAAATGAACTGGTTGGCTCTGCAGTTATAGTTTGCAATGGCTGAAGTTAATTGTGTGCACAAACATGAAAAACTGGAGTTCTTGAAGCTCCACTTTCATCCATTTGGCTGTTTTTTTTTTTACTTTGAGTTCTGGGAAGTTCTGACACTTTTTGGAACAGATGAATACCCAGTCAGTCAAAATAAGTATGGACAAACAGATGGATAATGAAACCTGCAGAGCCTGTAACTAAATGCACACATTCAGTCATTTCTATTCTTTGGCACCAGACTCGTGGAAAATGAGACAACTCTACATCTGCTGCCAACACCAGAGAGCACCAAAGACATGAATCTTTAAATCCCCCAAACACAGAGACTTTAACCAAGCCTGAAGAATAATGCCAGCACAGTGCAGATGAAGCCATACTTCGTTGATATTTACCATCAGTGTTTAGCTGTATCATACTCATCTCAAAATAGATTTCTAAAGCACATAACCACAGCGTCTTACTGATCCACTTTCCTGCAAGGACATGTTTGTTTGTTTACCTTCTCAATGACTAAAAGTTTGCTTGCAGGACAGTGTTACAGACTCTGAACCACGGGCCACACCAAGCCCTCAAATCTTGTGTGGGAAATGTCACAGTTTTGGGTGTAGAAACAAGCTTACAACAGTGTTTATGTGTGGTCTATGAAACATGCGTACCTGGGCCAATCATTGCATCAGATGTTGATTAATATGGCTGCTGAAAACAAGCATAATTTAAATAGCACGTGGTCTAACCCACAGAACTTGCAACATGAAGGGATGCATTACAAAAAATGTAATAAAAAATAGTCTTCTAAGCTGGACAGCTACAGAGGTAGATAAGAATGAAGCTGTGCTCTTTATATGCTGGAAAAGTGGCATTAAATCGTCAGAAAAAACATGTCTGACAGGAAATCAATCCTTTGTTTATACTTCAATTAATTGGTGATATCTAACTATTAGAAGCCAGGTCATAAAACATTTTCAATACGCAGGACCACAAACTGGTTAACCTACTATCTGATTGCATGAAGTGGTCAAGAAGTGCGTTGCTTGTGCACAATAACGCACAGGTAAACCAGAGTTTTATGGTTATTTATACCATGAGGTGAGCTGATTGGTTGTGATCTCATGTAAAGAAAGTCTTTTATTATTAAATAGTCCACTTTTTCACACACAGTTTGGATTTATAGGACAACATTTTTATGAGAGAATCAATAATCTTCATGGTAAATTCTGTGATCCACACAGCCTCCTTTAAATAAAATCTAAAAAAAAAAAAAAAAACACAAAGTCCTCCACAGAAAAATAAGCACCTCAAATAATTCAGATGCGTCTCCGCTCTATTGCATATTGACTGTGTTGGTCAACACACACCGGCTGTGTGTTCAGTCCTGGAAGCCTCATGACTAACAGACAGCTGGAGTCACAGACTGAGGATTTCCCGTGCTTCCCTCTCCATTGATGAGCCTTTCTTCATTCATATTGGGCTGTAAAACCTCAAACCTGCAGACTCCTAACCTAGTGTCAGCAAAAACAGGATGGTTGGGTATCAGCTGTGACCTTGCACGCAGCTGTACCGCAACAGAACAAATCAGTGTAAGTGGACATATTGACTTGAATGGAAACCTAACTGATCTGGTGCTGTGATGGACTAGAGACGCATCTGTTGTATTTAAGCCATTATTTTGCTGCCCCACACTTTCCTTCAACATGAAACTTGTATACACGGACAAAGACCTGGCATAGGATTTGAGCGTACCAGGCATCCGTGCAACTTCAGATTGATCAATGCAGATCTGAACGCCTATTTTTTGGTTGTGTGCATGTCTGATAAATAAGAGCCAATGTGCTGCAAACACAATCACTGAGGAGAGCAAGTAGCTTAACCCCTGATTCACACGTACTCAGTGAGCGCCGCAGTCCGTCACACTTGGCGTGCGACAATTGACCTATGGCTAAATCACGCCCTCTCCACTCACTCGGACAAACAATGAAATCTCGGTGACAGGGGCTAATGGCAGGTGTCACAGTAGGAGACATTTCACAGGATGATGTTGATGGTTTTTGGAGACAGAAAGATCACATATCATCTAGAGGCCCCCAAAAGGGTCTAAACTACGTATTGGAGGGATACATTAATGAATTTATTGCTCAGAAGATCAATAAAAGAGAAACAGCGTCTCATTACCATCAGCATCTCAGACAACAAGATAGAGGATCAGCATTGTTCTGCAGGGTAAGAAGTTTACTTTACCTTTGATAAATTAACCTAACTTGATGTGACTTGCAAAATCGGCTAAGCTGATTGCTATTAGCTTATTTTTTATCTAAACGTAGCCTAAAGCTATGTATGAGCAGAACTAGAATGTTCTTCTGAGTTTTGTAATATACCAGGCTTTCCTAAAGATCTGTTATACATTGACAATTTGCATGTCATTTGATCTGCATCATCACTGGGATTGGATCCTTAGGGAACCGGGTTACTGCTCCCATATTTTTGGTCTGTTCCACTATGTGGACCAGCTGTGGTGATCAGCTGTCTTGTACAAGAAAAAAGAAGCCGGTCATCTGCTCCTACAACAGGTAACCAGAGGTAGATGTAACAGACAGTCCACATTGGTGGGAAAATGATTGAGATGCTCTTATTAAATCAACAGCTGGGCATTTAGAGCCTCACTTAAAGCAAATTAAATTTAAATGTCAAAGTATAAGTACTTATTTTGAACAATCCCTGTGTTTTAGTTTCATAAAGGTATTTTATAACCATATTTCTCTTCATGAACTCAGAGAAACAGCCTGTTTTCAGCTTTGTGATGCTGCATGTACTGTACAGCATTCATTGTGAACTGACTACAAAGCTCATGTTTTGCAATACATTAACTAAAACATCCTTGCTGCCTTTCTTAGGGAAGAGTTGGGTGTCAGAGCAGAAGTATAAGACGTCATACTTGGGATCCCAGCAATTACCTGGTCTATCAGACTGCTGCTAGGGTGACAGTACAGGTTAAGAAACTTCCAATCGGATGTGGTTTGAGCTACCGAGTAAATAATGCTCTTACATTCTGCACACTTCACAGTATCTTGAGGAAAAATGATATAAATATTCATGCAAACATAAGTAGATTATGACAGCTAATAAATGACCAATTTTATTACATTTGAGAACATTCAAGCAGTATGCACTCACCCACATCATTTCTCATAATGATGCGTGGGGGACCCCCAGAGGTCAGCTATTCCAGTAACAAAAAATCTGTACATACACTCAAGGGATTTAAAAACACAGCACTTGATTTGTTTGTAAATTCACTGGTGTAATTAGTGTAACATGTAAATGATCTCTCATATATTGTTTCTCATTATCTTTTAATGACAATCACAACTTAATTATTGTAAAACAAACAAAAAAGGAACAAAAGAAATGTCCAAAAACATAAGCACTGTGTATTGGTGAAGCAACAGAACTGATTGTTACCAAAACATCAGGGTCAGTAATTTGTGTGTGCCCCCCCTTGCATGGAGTATGGCAGTAATACGCCTCCTCATGGACAGACACAACCGTCTAATGTCATCCTGTGGAATGGCTGCCCACTCCTCAGCAAGGGCTTCCTGAAGTTACTGATGAGACCGTGGAGGAGGATTATGCTGACGCACTCAGCCACTCAAAAGACTCCACAGGTTTTCTATAGGGTTGAGATCAGGGCTCATTGCTGGCTATTCCAGAACTGTCACATCATTGTCATCCAGAAGCTGAACACAAACTTGAGCAACATGTGGGCGAGCATTGTCTTGTTGGAATACAGCTTGTGGACCAATGGTTTAGAGCAAAAGAAGGACAGCTGGCTGCAGGATCTCGTCACGATATACATCATTTCCATCAAGAAAATGAAGGTCAGTTTTATGATTTGCTGAGACACCTGCCCACACCATCACACTAGGTCCACCACATCTGTTTACCTGGTGAACACAAGGCGGAGCATAACGTTCATTCTTGCACCGGGAAACCCGCTCTCGTCCATCAGCTGAGAAGCACTGAAACTTCTTTTTATCTGAAAAAGTACAGTGCTCCACCTCTGGAGTGTCCACCAACAATGACCATTACACTAGGTCAGTCGGGCTCAGCAAAGGCCTGCAGTCAGTGCAGCACCAGTGTATGGTCTTCTGGCTCTGATCCCATGATCTCTCAATCGATTTCTTACAGTTTTGGAATGTATTGGCCTGTTGTGCCCACCAACAGTTTCTGCAGCTGTTTCTCAGGTGCTGGAGGCGGATATGTCTGTCCTGGTTTGCTGTTGTTACACGTGTTTGACCAGGTCGTGAACGGTCAGCTGTTGTTCCTGTGGCACATAGCGCTAGCGCAAGCGCACTGTTGTGGAGTGATGGACATTCAGCAGTCTAGCAACTTGTCTGGTGGTCCGTCCAGCCTCCAGCATTCCAACAGCACAATCTCGGTCTGGTTGTCTCAGCCATCTTTTTATAGATGTGATATTCTTTGAAAATCTGGTGCCTTTTTATTGGGCAGTGTGTGTGTTGACAGAGCATTACTCATTTAGGATTATTTGGATAAAGGCATTATGATTTCTTCTCAATATTTGTGTTTTGAGACACAGGACTACTCACTATAATCAGTCATGTGACCAAGTCTCTCATGTTGGGAATTATCATAAAGCCGTCTCTACATGTCCATGTACAACTAATTTCATAAATGGAGAATAATTCTTCTGAAATTTGGCCAAAAATATAATGGTGCATTTTCAATCCCTTGAGTGTATATACATGAAATAAAATCATTTTAGAAGAGCCATCTTTTTGACATTCTAAATCCCCTGCTCAACACATGGAGGGAGTAACTACAGTATGTGAGGCTTTTTAAATTCAACAGCATGCTTACAGCAAACCAAATTTGATTTATGATGCCCAACCTAATGTTGGGTATTCTCCCCAATACTGTTTTAAATTTCTTTACTTTGGCAATAGCTCTCTGGACATGAACTCTCTGAGCAGCTATGATTTTTGTTTTGTGGACATCAGTGTACGACATTTGTTTGATTGTGCAAAAGGGAGGATATTTACTCTCAGTCCAATCTCTTCCAAGTCTTTCTCACTCAGTGCATTTACATGCAGTTTCAGAAATTGGACTATGAGCTTAGTCAGTGCAAGATCAGGCTATTAAAATGCATGTAAACAGCTCAGCCGGGCTAAATATGGACTCCTAATGCAGTGGCTATCGAGCTGCAGTTAAATTCATTAGGACTCGGCAGGTCTCGGTAATCCTCTGCGTTCAGCCGGATGAGGAAGTAGGTGATCATGATAAATAGAGTCGCTGCGCTCATACAGTCTGTGGCTCCAACACAACAAACACACACCATGACACACACACATAAATAAAAACATGAAGAGCTACAGCTGCATTCATCTCAGCCATTGTTGTTAGAATGTTGTTTTATCTTCAGGTGAACAGAAACTAGTTTGATACACATGCAGAATCACTCATCAAAAAAGGACACAGCGCCACCTGTTGAAGTGGAGTGAGACGTTCTCAGCCAGAAGTCTGATTCTCTTTACTGCATGTAAACACAGACAAGACCAGACCCCCCACTGTGGCTTTAAACTCAAGCTATGACTTTAGCTGGGCTACTGCATGACTAAAAAACCATTATGGTTTACAGTATCAAAAGCTTTTTTGAAGTCAAGGAAAACACCAGCAACAACACCTCCGCTGTCAAAATTAGATCTGATTTGTTCTATAAAAACGCAAATTGCTGTCTCGGTTTGACTTTGCAGTACTAAAGAAGGTGGCCTCTCAATCTTAGGTTCTGTGCAATCCAGACCTGTTGCAAAGTCCATTTCGGGCCCATCTGGCATTTGAGAGATTATGATGTCTCTGTGTGGCCAAACAGGAAGTTCCCAAAGTACACCAAACATGTAGTCAACCCATGAGTTGAAAATCTGAAATCTGTAAACCAGATCCTTTAAGTCTAAATTTTTTGCGCAACTTAATGAGAAATAGCAAAAGTTGGTGACGTAGTGGCATTTTCTTTATTTCTCTATCAATCCTCTTCTATATTATTGGGACAAAGGTTTGTGGAGCTGTATTAGTATTTGGCAATGCAAAAACAGAGCACAAGTTGTCAAACCGATCATAACTAAAGCCAGCGCAATACTTGAAATAGTTTGCAATACTGCTACAGCTCAGGAGCTCTGGTGTCAGTCCAGTTGGAATCTGATTTATATACATATATATATATATATATATATATATATATATATATATATATATATATAAATTCTTGAATTTCAGCAACCTTCTGAGCCAGCACAGTTCTTAATTTCAGTGCCGACAACATCCCCAGGCCCCTCTCCTAAGACATCACTGTACCAACACCCACTGAATGGGTCACTCAGAGTTTTAATCTTGAAGAAGAAAGGAAAATTCAAGTGGCAACAACGGCACAGGCTGCCTGTGAGAAATGGTACAAAGAGTGTGAGGGAAGGCTGACAGCCTCGAACTTTGGAAAAATATTGAAAAGGAAAAATATTACAGACGAATTTGTCCAGGCAATGTACTACCCCAAACTCTTTACCTCAAAGGCAACAAGCTATGGTACTGCCAATGAGCCAGAGGCAAAGCAGCTCTACCAAAAGATATCTCCATCTAGACATGTATTCAGTGCTGGACTAATGCTTCAGCCAGAGCTGCAGTTTCTTGGTACAGATGCTATTATATCTGATTATGGAGAAACTGGACTGCTCAAAATTAAGTGCCCTTTTGGATCAAGAGACACGACCTTAGAACAAGCTGCCTCAACTTTCAAAGACTTGAATGTCTTCTATGCTGCTATCAAATCTAAGGGCAACTTCTTTTAAGTGGACTTGACTTCTGTGATTTCGGCCTTTACATGAGAAAAGATCTGTAAATTGAGAGAGTTCACAAAGAAGTTTTGTTTATAAATTGAATGATTGAAAAGCTTCCTGAATTGCATGTTAATAGGTCTTGTCAAAAGAAATAGATCTTACCATCGCTCCTGAATTTTTGGTCCTTCTTGGTGCTTCTGGGAGCTGATTCACAACGGTAAGTAACAACAACAAAAAAAGTCATCAGTGCTGTAAGTAATACTTACTTTAGTTTTCAAGTTTTCAATAAATCTTTTGAATATTTTATGGGTGAATTGACATTAAGTAGATTTGTAAAATGCAGGTGGTGTTTTTAAATTAAAAAAAAAAAAAAAAACATTGGCTGTTATTAAAGCTGCTGGGAATTCTTTTTTTAAGTGCGCAGATCCTTTTTCTGATTTGTGCCTTCGGCTTGAGTTTTGATCAAGTGTGATTTGAAGCTGTGAGTTCATGGCTGTGTGCACCCAATATGTGTTTGAAGTGCCTCTTTTGTGGAGATGGATGACACCTCTTTTCTACAAGATGCTTAAACAAAAATAAAGATATAGCATTTTATTAGGAGTTAATAGTCACACTAAAAAAGCACAAATTAATGACCTCTTGAACATCCTGACCTCTTGTCTATTGACACTGTATGTAAATGGTGTGTGAATATTTAGTTATGTTGGAGCGGAGTGAAAAGGCAACATGTTTTAAAGGACAACAACCTTCCCCAGTTGACTTTGTATAAATGTTTTCTAAAATGTGCTTCAGTATGCAAGTGGTTAATGATCAAATGAAACAAGTCCAGGTCTAACTAGCATATATTTCTGGGACAAATCTGTGGACATCTTAATTAAGCCTGGTTCAACTGTCTTTTACCATTGTATAAGTCAAAAATAGTCCACACACATGAATAACAGAGTGTCTCTGTTAGTTTGGTGCTACAGTATTTACAATGAATCATTGGGCTTCACGTTTGCTAACCTTTGTTCTCTAAGCTATTACAGATAAGCTAATGAAGCTAAGCCCCAGAAGCTAACATTAGTTTAACTAGAGCCCAACAGCTAACAATGATGGACGATCATCAAAGAACAAAAACTAGAACGAAACAGACCAATGAACTCCAACAGACAAAGAGACATAATGAACAACATAGCTAGGAGCTAACGCTAGGCTAACTTTAGCTAATGTTAGAGAGAATCCCAAACTGTCTGTCAGAATGCTGTGGTGGTTCTAGTGTTGAAGACAACTTTATATTTCTTTCCAGCAAAGTGACAACATGTTGCTTCACATACGATGTTGACTTACCTTAGAACAGACATAAACATCCTTGTCAATTATATTCACGTTGAGTTGATGTTGTGGTCTACAACACAACTTTATCTAAAGAAGACTTTTCTGGGTTGAGATGTGGCTTAAGAAAAGGGTAAAAATACCCAGCTTCTCAGGATACCTTGTGTCAGAATTGCATGTACCCCATGAACACCATGTGACCATTTTTAAATTTAAAATTTCAGAAAAACCTCATAAACCGAACAAAAAGTGATGTTTAGCAATGCATTTCAATGGATGTCCGAGCAGAGAATGTCTCAGTGTATGGGATAACTATATGCACTGTGATTGGCTCATCATGTTTAGGGCATGGTTTAGTCATAGGTCACATTGGATGTGTCTCTGGAGTGAAGTGGAGCGCAGCACAGCATACTCCATAGCAGCTGGATACGTGAGATCACAGGAGAACCACATGTTCCCGCAGGAATCACACCCATGACAACTACTTTCATGATATTTAGTATGTTAATCTCACCTGCCCTCCCAGAGCTTCATTAATTCAGTCCTTCCCTTTTAGTCTCTGTTGGTGTCCTTATATAAAGGATGTGTCGTATTGTATAAAATTATAAGGTTTTCTTCCTCCAATATAAACTTTTCCTCATCAATGGTGTCAGATTTCCTCTGGGTCTGACCTGCTGATGACTGCTGGCCCTGTGCCAGTGACGTAATTTTGATTTTCGAGGATAATTTTATGATCAGAAGCCTGAACATGGTGCTTTATTTTGAAAGACCAGAAACTCTGATCGTTTTTCGTGTCTGTTTTCCTGTTTGGCACAAATTGACACCTCTCTGCAGCGTACTCAAAAGAGACTCACAGCGGAAGAGCCACAGGCAGCCATTGGTGGCACGTGGCATAGATGGACCGCAGTGAGGGCTGTGTGAATGCACTGATTGACTAGGGTGGCAGCGAAGTACAGCGTAGTGTGCGGAGCTGACGGACCGCGTGTATTTGTGAATCAGGGGTGAGTCTATCTCTCACTCTTTTTCCCCTCTCGGCTGAAATACACCGGCTGCGTCTGCGTTGCAGCTCCACTCACTCACAGCATTGGATCAGATTGGTTTCCATTCAAGTCAATGTGTCAACTTACACTGGATCCGTTCTGTTGTGGTTCAGCTGTGTGGCTGGTCCAACAGGTGGCAGCTAATCCACAGCCATCCTATTTTTGCCGGATGCCAGAGCTGTGACGCATAAATTGAGAGTAGAGAAGATCAAGCGGGACAGGAAGTAGTGCCTAAAACAGCCAGAGACTTTCAAAATAAAACAAAAACAAGTGTAAAAAACTGGATCATATTTAGCTTTACCAATGCAAGAAAACGACATAATGAGCAAAGACACGACAGGAATCAACAGGTTTGAGGTTTAACAGCGCAACATGAATGAAGAGAGGTTTATTAACGAAGAGGAAATCGTGGGAGTTCCGTGGTCTCGTGACTCCAGCTGTCTGTCAGTCCTGCGGCTTGTTGGACTGAACACGCAGCTGGTGTGAGTTGACAAATGCAGTCAACACGCAGCAGAGTGAAGCTGCAACGCAGACGCAAATAGGTGTATTTGAGGCGTCACGCTGTATGTGTGAATTAGGGATAATGGTCTGGGCTCCCTCCACGAGGAAAGGCCCTTTAGTGGGCCACGCATGTCACTCTCCACTCTTGTCCTGTTTCCTGCACAACCTGCTGTCCTGTGCTCTCTGATAAAAGACATAAAAATAACCTTAAAAAAACAAACAATAAAAACTTCTAGTTCACCAAATGTGGATTATTACAACAATAAAAACTTGTTGACTATACTGTTTCTTTTATGAAGCGTTAATGATCAACACTAAGTTTGTATTTCTTTGGAGGAAAATTAATAATACAAATAATTACCAACATGATTAATGATTTTCTGGTTGGATTTTTGCTCATTCACTCTTTCTAGTGGTGGTTGATATAATGGATTCATTCATCATTCAATTAATCAAATCTTTATTGTACAGCACCAAATCACAACAAATGTTGGGGCCAGCTTAAGAGGGATGTGTTAGAGCAGCTTGATAAAGGAGATCTACAGTGATTCATTTCCCTGACACATTTTTGCGTGCTTCTGTTTTCAGTGCAGAACTCCTTGTTTGGAGAGTGAGGTGAAGTTTGTGCTTGGATTAAATATTAAGATAGTGTTTTCTGTATTTGGCTCTCTCTTGTTAAAGGGCAGTCTATCCCAGTTTCAGGCCTTTAGACACCACTCAGGGTTATTTGAGGCTCCTCTCTATCAAGCCTTTGTAATACATCCAGCACAGAGTTTAGAGCAGCTGAACCTTTAGCTGACAGATAAAGTATTTACAAGCATGGGCCCATGTGATTCAGCATTGTTTCCAGACATATTGGAGGTTCACAGTTCTCCTGTTTATGGCTCTTACTCTAGAGTGGTCAAGCAACATTACACCGCTCATGAAATACAGTTTAATATAACAGACAGAGGCAGAGCGCTCATAAAACAGCGTGTGTCGGAGTGTCTGCGATGACAGCTGAAGTCTGCAGATTTATGTGCGATGGAACGGCACTCTTGAAAGACAGCATGTGAAGGTGTGTGTGTTGTTAAACAAAAGAGCAACACACACACATAGGAGTGTGAGATTAGTCATCAGCTCTGGGATAAAACTATTCAATCTGTAATCACCTGCTGGCTGCGCCTCTCTGGCTGAACTTTATTTTATTGGGTTCACTTATTCAATTATTTCAGCAGCACCAACGCATTTCACTCTGCCACTTAGGAACAAAACTTCACACGCTGCAATCACAACGGGAAATATATGAGCAGTTCTTAATTATAGCTGTAAATATGAGAGAGGCTCTATGTTATCTCTGATCTTCCTGCTTCTACTTTTAGTTTCATTTTAGAGTAAAACTTTGGAAATGATTTTTCTACATACAGAACAAAAACAACTGGAACACTGTAGCTACAAGCAGGGAGGCTCAAAACCTTAAAGTTAGGTTGAGTTCAGCATTTCCAATATGGCTACCGACAACAAAAGGCTTCAAATCCAAGCTTGAGAAATAGATGGATGACATCACAAAGACTACTTCTGTATATTATTCAGTCCATAGAGGCTAATTTGGTCTGACATTGAAATTAATCAAATTGATTACAGGTTCTTGAATTAATTAATTGCAATTTAACTATTAAAAATACAATTGGAAAATAGCAAAAAAATCTAAAAAAATTTTTGGAACTGAGATGTTTATTCAACCCTTTAAAAACAATCCACAAAAAAATATTGCTGTATCATTTTGTTTACAATATATATATATTTTAATTATATATCATAAACTGGATAATTTTGACAACTTTTTTGGTGAAGTTTTTAGTCAATTTGTGTTCATTCAATGTAAAATAAACTTTTTTTTCAATTAAAGTAAAAATTTAGATTTTATTCTTGCTGCAACTTATTGAAAATGAGCAATGATTTTTATATAATGGTAATGCGATAGAGGTCTTTGTAACTCATGTATCAAATACGATACCTTTGACAGTAAAGGGTTAATTGTTTATATATACTTGACACATAAAGAAACATTTGTCAGTTCAAAAGGAATTTGGTAGGCGACTCAATCAGTACATGGTCATAGACATAAACTTAAACAACAACATAAAATAATCTATTTCATTTTCAATCGATCAGAATCAGAAATACTTTAGTGATCCCCAAGGGTAAATGTTTTTTGTTACAGCTACTCCCATTCAAAAAGTGTTTTTAAAAAAAAGAATAGGAAAATTACTAAATTAAAGCATAAGTTTCATAAAGTATGTACGTTGGACTAAGAAATATATGGTGTATAAATAATGACATAAGATATGAGTTATTGCACAAATAAAGCTTCATCTCAAATCTTATTTAGTGTAAAGTGCTGTTAAAGAAGCATCTCTAACATGCAATGTTCACAAGGTTCACCTAATAACTTCAAGTTTTAAGGACTTTTTGTAAACTTGGATTTGGCCTGCCATTGCTGCTACCATATACAGTCTATGCATACCTGCCAGCATTTAGGTTGTAAAATCTTTTTTGCTGCAGTACCAGTGG
Organism: Labroides dimidiatus; assembly: GCA_030710495.1. NCBI lineage: Eukaryota > Metazoa > Chordata > Actinopteri > Labriformes > Labridae > Labroides > Labroides dimidiatus. The sequence continues at coordinate 22,704,479 of CM061161.1, read as the reverse complement.
CGCACACTGGGCAGTTTTGGGGGGGCACCTTGTATGGTGGATATGGTCTAATAATAAGACTGTTAGTAACTAGAGTGTTCATCCAAATAAGTGTACAAATATGAATAATGTAATATTAGAGTTTTAGTTTGTTTGTTTTTTGTTTTGATGTCTGTCTAACATGAGTCTGGTTCTGTCTGAGGTTTCTGCCTGTCAAAGGGAAGTTTTTCCTCTCCATTGTAACTCACTAAATGTTGCAAAGGTCTGTACTCATGGTGGGTTAAGATGAGATCAGACTTCTTAAGTTGTCTTGATGTTGGGTTTCTGTTAATACAATCTTATTTAATAAACATTAACAGATCTAAACCTTTCCATGTTTCTGGAAAGCATCCCTAGATAACGTTTTATGAATCTGCGCTATATCAATAAAGTTTGATTGTTTGATTGATTGATTGATTAATTGATTGATTGATTGATTGATTGAATGATTGATTGATTGATTGATTTATACAGCTCACTTATCTTTACTTTAGAACAGGACACAAACAAACAAACCAATATGGACAGCAGTATTCATGACACTGTAGAATTTGTTGAGAAAATTAGCATTAAAAACCTTGATGGCCTTGACGCCACAGCCGGTGGCGAGGTGGCATACGCAACCCATAGCCTGCACATAAGGATGGACCACGCAAATTACAGGAGCCTCCTGGGAGAAATGCAATGCACAGTGCAGGAGGTGGGCATGATATGAGTCTGAAATACAGGAGGATCCCTGGAAGAACAGGAGTGTTGGCAGGTATGAGTCTGTGACCACTACGTTGAACATTGAAGTGATACCCGTGGCTCCATGGATTTGCAAACTCTATGGTGCATAATACCTCAATTTTCCATCCAGCAGGCTGAGTAGCCCGGCGTTACTGGGGTGCTTTTCACGTTGGCTGGCGTCACCATGTGCACAGACATACACTACCTGTTATCTGAAGTGCAACAATAAACTGCAATAAAATGTGTTAATTTTTTAAGCAGACAATTATTTTGTAATTAATTAATTAATTAATCCTAATCAATGTGCTAAAGTCTCAGTCTTTTATTTCTTTGTGACCCTGACAGATTTTGTCTGAACACTTCCTGCAGTCTGGAAAGGCCACAGACGTAGTCTCCACGACGTCACCCGTCTGCTCCTGATACAGTCAAATGAAGCCAATCATTGGACAGAGCCATCTTGGATATGACACAGACTTTGAGCTTCTTTTCAGCTATAGAGCACCCGTCAGTCACGTGAGCTGAGCTGAGCCTCTGATTGGACAAACCCCTAATCTTTATATCTAATAAACTGCTGATTTGAAAAGGAATTCACCCCCATGTGTGTGCAGTGTGTGCCGACAGCGAAATTAACGTTTCATACCCAAGCCATTTTTTGAACCAGGCTGGAAATATGTTTTTTGATCCCGTAAGTTTTTTTTTTTTTTTTTTTGGCTTGGTGTATTTGTGACTGCTGGTCTTTCTGCGGCCAGCCTGTAGTGAATTCTCGATAAATAAATAGCTTCATTTTTCTCTACCGGATGTTTCTCATTATATTGTGACGTTGACTTGTCAATGGACTTGTAGAGGTTTGATTGTCCTGCCTGCAGCATCAGGATGACTAAGCCCTGTGTTGTCTCGTCCAGGTTAACCTTCCTCTTGGCCAGCTTCCTGTTCTCTACCTCCTCCCTTATCCAACATTGGTGTCTGTTGCTCTGTGAGTGGATGACCTCAGCCTTTTTTCCTATAGTTCTCTTTAGCAGTGGACTGAGGTGAATGGTAAATGGACTGTGTTTGTATTGTGCTTTTTCCCCTCCATTCACAGCATAGTTATACACTGATCTAGATGCCGTTATGTCAAGAGCCTATCAGCAGTGACTCATCCCATTCACACACTGATAGAACAACTACTTTGGGCCATTCTGGGTTAAATGCCTTCTCAAGGACACTTTTATGGAACACCAAAACCTTCTGATTCAGACTTTTTTTTATTTATTTATTGCACACCAACATGCTTCCAGGGTTCACCTCTCGGTCTTTTCTTCTTGTTTCACTTGTGTATGTTTTATTGTTGAGGAGGCATAGAGTGGAATAGACTGTCACGCTTCCTCTCAGGGTCAGTTTGGTACTTTGGATGAACCAGTAACTTTCTCACCTTATTAAGAGTGCTTATGTTTGTTTGTTTATTAATTGTTCTTTGGACGTGTCCTGTTACATCTCTGATGTATTGAAGAGCATCTGCTCCAGGCAGGAAAACTAAATCTCTATAAATCAGCAGCCAGACAACGTCACAGCATGTTGTGACTCCTCTGAGGAGGACTGGAGACAGATTTTATTATTATAATCATTTGCCAAGGCATAATCAAAACACACAAGTCAAGAGACAGAGAGACACACACAGGGAGACACAGAGTCCATATTTCTGTGTTGTAGAGATGATCATGGAGAAACTGTAACTGTAAGAAGCCGTAGCAGCTGGAGGCTGTCAGGTCCGTCAGCAGGTCGTCCACAGCAACAATCCAAAGAACCTAACAGACAAACTCAGAGACTCCCAGAGAGATCCATGGTTAATAACTTTGATGGGACATTAAGATCAGAAGTTAGACAGACAGAGAGGGAAACAGGAGTAAGTAAATGTTGATGATGTGGGGGGGGGGACTCCAGCTTCGTCAAAGGGAAATGCTTGCATGTATGGTCAAGTTACAAGTAGTGAGTCTAATGAGTTGGAGCTGTGTGAACAAAGTTCTGCTAAATAAGATTGTAAAAACAACAAGCATCACTTCAAAAATTTTCCTTGTACAGTTGAAGCATTGACGTAAAGCTTGGGGGGGTTGTCATGCTTTCTGTGCCATTATTATAGACAGATCTTGGGCTACTTTAGTAAGTTCCTTACAAATTTGACATCTGCACAGCCTTAAAGGATTAGGGGACAAGGCAAATACTTGGGTTCTGCACTGTAAGACAATAATCCTCTGTCATTTTCTCCATCAGGGGGGAGAATGTTCCAGTATTTAGCTTTGATTAATTAAAGACCCTTCTCCAACTGGCTTGGAGGAGTCAGAAATAGAACATGAGGGGTTGTTGCTCAGGCCTCTCTGCACACTGCACTTAAATACTTTCAAACCTGGTGAAAGGCAGAAAGAAACCCTCGGGGAGTTGCAGAACTGGCTCTTACAAATGGAGCCAGTATGTGCAGGGAGCTCTGGGGACACCTCAGGGCTGTCAGGATAGTTACGCTGCTCAAAGTCAGGCCTGAACTCAAACTGAGTAAGAAACCTGTGGCGCATGGCACACTGCTGTAGGAGTCCTGCTGTATGTGGATGTTTGATAAGGATAGCAGCCCATGGGGAGCACAGCAAGACAGGACTGAGCCAAATGGCAGAAGACCAAATGTGTTTCCATTTCTGCCCAGCAGACATCACAGACATAAAGAAAAAAGCTCCAACACATGGACCCACATATAGTTCAATGTTAGAAAATGATGAGTGTGAGAGACATTTCTTCTACTTATATATCGTTCAAAAAGGGAGTCATCAAGGATGAAATGAGCTGGGATCAGATAATGTCGAGTGCTTTAGAGCTGAAATATTTATGAAATTACATTATTATATTTCAGGTATATGTACAAAAAAAATACAAACATTCAAATCAAACCAAATATGACAACAAAACCAAACTTACAAAACAAAACCACATACAGCCCTCTCACTTGGGTTTTTCTGCTTTTAGTGACCATCACTAAGAAATGAGATCACACGGAGCAGTCACAAGAAGCTGGTTAGCAACAGGGAACTCAACTCAACTCAACTTAACTCAAACTTTATTTATAAAGCACATTTAAAACAACTAGAGTTGATCAAATTGCTAAACAGACAACAAACAACAAAAATGACCCAAACAACTACTTAAAAACTGTGCAAATACATAAAAAAATATGATAGAAAAATATAAATTAAAATTTAAAGCGGCTCTGAGGTCTATCTGTTCAAAGTGGATTGCAGGAACATCTGTCATCTGAAACGTGCACACTTTTGTGATGACATGACTCTTACTAAGTCGTGTTTGTTCTGAAAAAAATAATGGAGATCAGATCTTCTTTTTAACACTACTTTTCAAGACAACTTTTTACTGGCTACAATGCAATGGGCCAAGGCATTTATCTACAGTTATGCAGCACTGTTGTTTGAAATGCAACAACAAAGCAAACTCTGTCAGTTTGTATCATAGTGTAGTAGTCGGTGCTCTGAGATGTATCCACTGGCTAACGTGTAAAGTAAGCAAATACTTGTTATGTCCTTCCAGTGCTCGTATAGAGAGCAGAGCTAACGTAACCTCTCTCTTCATTTTACCGACAGACTCTCAAGTTTGATCAGATCACTGCAGAATAACTGCTGCATGTGGGTTGGAATGAACATGATCATTCAACATTAACAAACAGATTAGCTCATGGCTTAGCTTTTAACTTGTGTATAAGCCTTTAGTCTGTGCTCTATCACCCTCCTGTTTATCTTTCTTCTTCTCTTCTGTCCTTTTTCTGTCTGTCAGTTCAGCTCCAGTCTCCACCATCACTACTAAATTAATCACAGGAATCATTTTCAGCAGAGAAAAACACAGATCTCTCTTCTCACTACTAAACTTTGTCAGCCAGCGTGGTGTTGTCATAGTGACTTCAACGTGCCATAAATCAATCCAGTCATGTCCAACCCGATCAGGACGCTGAGAAATATCATTTAGAAATAATCTATATTGGTGCTGATAATCTGATTTTAAATTGTGGATTAGGATCAGGCAGATATGTATCTAGAAGTCTTATATCTCTTTTTAAGGATGACCAGTAACAACTGACTGGACAATATCAGTGTCCTGGGAGGAACATGGTAACAGATACACTTGGTCAGGTACTGGGGGGCTGGACTATTAAGAGCTTTAAAAACACACAATAAAACTTAAAAATCTACTTCTCTTGCTCTGCAGTGATCCAGTTGTGTGTAAATAAAAGCATGGACTACAGTCTCAAGACCTCTATATGGCAGGTACTCCTTTACTTACAATAAAATCCTTAAAGGATAAAAGTTGTTTTTAACAACCAAGCTAACCTGGAGATTAAATTTCAACTTCCTCCACAGACATACTAATAAGGGGATTCAGGCAGGGTGACAGTGGATTGTCCCCATTCTACAGACTAAGAGCAAATGATATGAAAACACAAGGAGGTTAAAACACAAACAGACTAAAATCAATTTATCTGCTTTTACAAGATGCACAAACTGTCAGAATAAAATCATTTCAGTTGTGATATAAGCAAATTATTGCAAATACTGTCACAGCTCCACTACATGTGCAGATGGATCTGCACATGTAGTGGAGCTGTGACAGTACATGTGCAGATGGATCTGACTGTAGAAACTTCAGCTTGTTCCCTTTGGAATCATGTATTTTTGAGGCATATACGACTTATAGCACTATGGAGATAATAATAACCTATGTGAACAGTAAGACCTTCAGTGTTTGTTGTTCATTGATTACAATGCAAAATCAGTAGATTCATTTCTAAATGTGTGCCATTGTGTCCCAACCATAGTTAAGCTGCTGTCTTTCAGCTTCCTGCTGTGGTCATGATGGGGAAAAGCATGAATGGCTTATTTCATGTAAAATAATCACAGAATGCACAGCGTACAAGTCAGAAGTAGCATGCTCTTTGCATCAAAGAAAAGAGAAATAACACCCAGCTGATTCGAGTTTGAGCTACCTACATACTAGTTCAGCCAATCAGAGTGATGTCAGCAGGCAGCCGCTTCTTATAAGCAGCAGAGCTTTACATTGGAGTGTGTGAGTCACTGCAGACCTGTAGATGAAAGAGACTGTGAATGTGACGCACAGTCCTTACTGAATGCAGGCTGGTTACTGCTGTGGAAAACTTAAGTATGAATTAGTCTGCATTGTTAGTCGAGACTGAGGAAACAGTTCTGAATGGTGAAATAATAAAACATTAAACACACCATTAAAGATTCAAGTACTTCTGATGAAATAGATTGTTTTTTCAGAGGTTTTCTCTTCCTCATTTGATTTTCTTTATACTGTCTCTGTTATTAGCCTCCAATACATGATGTGTGAGTCCCGGTGAACTTGAAATCATGGACGTGGTGTCCTCCAGGCCAAAGAGGAAAAGGACAATCTGGATTGTTCTCAGGTCAAAGTCTCAAAGCCAGCATCTGTGATGGTATGGGGGTGTGTTAGTGCCCATGGCATGGCTAACTTGACCATCTGTGAAGGCTCCATTAATGCTGAAAGGTACATACAGGTTTTGGAGTAACATATGCTGCCATCCAAGCCACGTCTTTTTCAGGGACGTCCCTGCTTATTTCAGCAAGACAATGACAAGACACGTTCTGCACCTGTTACAACAGCATGGCTTTGTAGTAAAAGAGTGCAGGTACTAGACTGGCCTGCCTGAAGTCCAGACCTGTCTCCCATTGAGAATGTGTGGAGCATTATGAAGAGCAAAATACAGCAACAGAGACCCTGGACTGTTGATCAACTGAAGTTGTTCATCAATCAAGAATGGTAAAGAATTCCACCTCCAAAGCTTCAACAATTAGTGTCCTCAGTTCACAAACACTTATTGAGTGTTGTTAAAAGGAAAGGTGATGGAACACAGTGGAAACATGACCCTGTCCCAGTTTCATCAGTGTTAACAATAGATATCTTGTCTTTGTAGTGTTTTCAGTTAAATATAGATTATAAAAGAATTAGCAAATCATTGTATTCAGTTTTTATTTTCTTTTTTACCCAACGTAATAACTTAATTGGAATTGGGGTTTTTTATAAATAAAGGCAACATTATCACACACAGACAAAAATACAGATTTTTGACCATGTGACGGCCCTCCAGCCAGCAGGGTCTGCTGTTTTCTGTGCCCTGTCTGTGTTTGTCTCTCTGCAGGTTGCTGCTGGGTGGGGTCCTGGCCAGTCTCCCATGTGCAAGCTAATTTAAGAACTAGTCTTTAACCCCACGGGGGCTGTGGGTGTAGGCTTTGTCATTGGTGGCATGTGTTGCTGCATGGCAGTGTTCATCCTCATGGCACCATTTCTATGTAGTTGATTATTGTTTGAGATTTTTCTGTTGTCAGGTCTTGAGAGCCGAGTCGTAAAAAAATAGCACAAGTAAGCCACCAACACACACACACACACACACACACACACACACACACACACACACACACACACACACACACACACACACACACACACATACATTCAGTGCGTGTTAATGAGTTAATGATGTTTCAGGATGAGGTAAATCACAGATGTATTCAAATGTATGCTCCAACCTGTTCATCAGAGCAGAATAACCAGTGTAGCAGCAGGGGAGTGTGTCTAAAATGTAACATCTGGGCTCAGCAGATGTAATTTCTGTGTAAGTGGTCACAAACAGCAGGAGGGAGTATATATAAATATATACAGTATATATATATCAGTATATATAGCAGTGACTGAAAGACAACCAGAGAAATACAATTAAAAAGACCCTTTAAAAGTCCTCTCCTGAAGCTTTGTGCTGACCACCACAACAAAAGACAAAACACAGTAACGGCGTGGTGTTAGATTTTCTCCCCTGCTTCTTTTCTCTGACGTTTAATGACTCTGGTCCTGTGCAGCATCATTTGAACAGACAGAATTTCTACAAGGTTCACAATGTGAGATTGGTTATTGTCTGTGTACTTTCAAACTTTCACCATCTGATATTTCTTTCTGGGGCTGAATACCCAGACTGTTATAAATGTCCTCATATAACAAATCACAAACACCATCAACACCAAAGAGGACGACTTCTCCCTCAGCTGTGGATATACATACAAACTAACCACTCAACAGTAAATGTTGTTACCAGAAACTTATGTAAACCTGATTATTTGTGACTGGACTCTTTGTGTCTTGTATAAATAGTTAGATGTTTTAAGATAGCCATGCTACTGATGATGCTGATGCTGTTTTCCAGCCTCTGTGCTGTCCTAACTTGCCAGGGCACAGCCATTGAGCTGGTCTCATGCTATAAATATTTGGGTTTCCAGATTGAAAAGCGTGTAATGTTCAAGTACCTTATTTCATGTTTAGTTTTTAAACTCAAGGTAAAATTAGGCTTCTTTAGGAATAGATCTTGCTCCTGTCATGGAGCCAGGAAACACCTTGTGTTAGCAACCTTTCTTCATCTGCTTGATTATGGTGATGTACTGTACATGCATGCACCAATCACATGTAGAAGATTTTTTCACAGAGAAAGATGAAGCTTGCTGAGGTGCAACATGCCCATTATAGACTGCAGTTGTCTCCCAGAGTGAAAAAACAAAACCATAAATCTGCTGATCTTTGCCCTAGCGAGACGCCGTTGAGGCTGGCCAGGCCTCGATGCTGAGGCTCACAGACATCTGATCTACCTAAAATGACCAGCTGGACTCTGAAGAAGCAATGTCTTATAACACAAAGATGCATTAACCAACATGTGAACAAAGTCAGTGAAGGAAAACTGTTGCAACCAGGTTCAAAGCCAAAGTATATAAGCAAACTCATGATGACACCTTTGAATAATGCTCAATTTGATTCACAGCAGATTCTTCAGTATGACCACAGCAATCTGTCTCTACTTTTAGCCTCTGCATCGATCAGGAAGGATCTTCCCTCCTTATAGGGAGCTAACCTAAAGGAGACTTGTCTTTCGACAGAGACGACCAATCCAGAGACAGGAGCGAGGAGACAGTAACCGTCCTCTGGGTTATAAAAATGCTACTTGTTGGTCATGTTTTCAGTTGCTTGGGGTGATCTGCAGAAGCTCTCAACTCATTTACTTTGTTCAGATACGTTTGCTTTGAATAAAGTATCTCGGATTCAGCTGAACAGTCTCTTCTGATGATTGGACTCCTCGTGTGTTTTACTCTGTTTGAGTGACATAGTTTTAACAAAACAGTTCAGTAGTTTAGTAAGTTTAGTCTGGGCCTCACCTGGCCTGCCATCAAGACACGAGAAACTCCACGGAAAGGCTAAGATTCAACACACATGCTTACATTCACTGGATACTGTGTATCACTGTGCTTTGAGGTTTGTCACTGGGTGTAAACATCAGATCCATCATTGCACTTTATACAAAAAGCTCAATGGTCCTCCCTGTCTGTCAGAGATCCACTCATTGGTTGTCTAAGATCCAATGACTTCTTTCGTCTTCTGAATGTCCCTTGTGTCCTTACAGAACTGGGGGAAAGGCATTTCATTAAGCTGCTCCCTCTGCATGGAACTCTCTGCAAGTTGAATTAAAATTGTCTGATCTGATCCCTCTTGACAGCTTTGCTGAAATTCTAAGAGCCAACAAACTTGAAAGCATTGGGCTGTGTCACTGTTTTTAAATCAGATGGCGCTCTTTTTTATTTATCTTGCTGATAATCTTTACTTGTTTCTATTTACTGTATGATTGTTTTGAGATGTTGTGTTGTTTATTGTATAATTCTGCTGCCTCTTGGCCAGGTCGCTTTTGCAAAAGAGATTTTGTATCTCAATAAGCTTTTCCTGGTTGAATAAAGGTTAAATAAATAAAAATAAACAGACATTGTCCAACATGAAGCTCTGAGGCAGGAAGCAGCACAGTTTTCTCTTCATTGTATCTTACACTGAAGGGGCTAAGCTGTGTAATAATTTTGCACTTACTGTGCATGAATCAACCATTGAACTCTTAATTAAGAGATAAATGATCTTTTAATAGAACAGTTTTCTGAGTATTATTTCCATGCTTCAAATATTTAAATCCTTCATTTGGAAACAGTCTCAGGCAAATAAAAATGCTTAAAGTTAACCTTATTTTTTCTGTGTAGACTGAATGTTTCCTTCAGCACTGAATCTGTAGCATCATAGACCATCTCTAATCCTGTTTTCATGTGTTTTCTGTTCAATTCCTGTTTTAGTTTATCATCCTGGTGTTTTTGAATTATGTCTGAATTACTTCCTTCTACTGTTTAAATTCCCACATTTTTTTTACACATGCATGTGCTTCTTTAGATTAGCCTAGCCTGTTTTTATGTTCCCCCTCAGAGTCCATCCACTCTGTCAGATTTTTATTGTCACCTTCATGTGTTCCTGCTCTCCACTAAAAAACAATCTTCTTTTTCTTTCTTCCTTTTTCTTTTTTTTTTTTTTTTTTGGTGGAATTGGTGTATGTTTTTAGTCTTTATTTTGTCTTTGACGCTTTTGTGTTATTTTTACTGCAGTTTTAGAAAACCTTTATTCCAACCTCTGTCTGAAACATTTTGTTTTAGCTACTGTCTTTTTAAGACTCCCTGCTGCCTTCCCTCTGACTGGTCAGCCATCTGGAATCCTGTCAGTGGTGGAGCTAAGGGTGTTTGAGGCCCGCCCCTCTATTATATTATAAACCAGTTTGGAGATCCTTATGTGATGACCTCATCATTTCAGCAAGTCTTGTGAAGATCCAGTGTTGTTTTTATAACAGTGTTTTGATCAGTTTACAGACAAAGTCAGGGATTACTACAACATGTGAACAAGAAGAGGATTGAAACTCTGCAGACGTTGAGTCTGAACATCCAGCTTTGGTACTTGACTCTTTAAGTACAGTGGTACCTTTACTTACAAGTGTCCCAATGATGTGAGTCCTCTCTCTGACAATTTTTTTGTTGAGAGTTAAAATTCAAGTCATTAGTGCTCCAGTGAGCGCTGCAACAGCTGCTCAGCATCCTGTGTCTCACTTGTGCATTTTAAGCGGTTGGCTCGCAGTTATTTTGCAAAACTTTCAAACTTTATTCAAAAGAAACACCCAGAAAAAGCTGCAACTGGGAGTGCTATGGTGCTTGTTACGACCGGCTCAGGTGCCCCAACAAAGAACGGAGATGTGCACGTATAAATCAAAGTTTCAATACATTTTATTAAATTAAAACTTAAAGAAGGATGGAATATGAGAGTGAGGAGTCTGTGAGTGAGTGTCTGTGCAAAACTTAAGATCAGCGAAATGAAAGAACAAAAAGCTGCTGCATCGAAGCCACGGCGGGAGAGGGAGAGAGAGACTTGGCGTCCGGGTAGGCGGGTCTAAATAATGCCTGTGCGCCAGCCAGGTGCACCTGGTTACCAATCAGCTACCTGGTTGCTAATCAGCATCTGAAAAAAGAACAACAACAAACAACCAGTACCCACGAAACAGAGCAGAACCCAAAATTCTATTATTTGGTTCAGCCTTTCTCCTCCACCTCCATCAGCATCTTCAAGTAAATGCTGAACATTATACTTAATAAACCAGTTTATTGCTGTGTATTCTATTGTTTAGTGTTTTACAATATTCTTTTTTATAAGTAAACCCCCCAAAAATTTGTGTTTTTTTTTGAGGGTCCAGAACAGATTAATGACATTTTAATTTATTTTAATGGGGGTAATTTATTTGAGTGATCAGTAACGAGCTTCGTTGCGGAACAAATTAAACTCGTCAGTTAAATTAAATCAGATGTAATTATCATTGGTCCCAAATCCCTCACCAGAACCACTCACAATGTGTGCCTCAGCCTGCACAATGTCTCTCTGACCATCTTAGACCGTCCACCTTCAAAACCTGATAAAAACTATTCAGAACAGCTTTTAATGTCTTGTCTCATCAGTTACGTTAAGTTACATCTTTTCTCATCAGTCTGGTCTTTCATGTTTGTTATGTCTGGTGTTGTCGCTCCTCTAATTTCAGGTCACGTCATTTCCTGCCCTTGTGTTTTTCCACTGTTGTCATTGTCACCCCACCTCCTCATTGTTTCCACCTGTGTCCCTTTACCTCATGTGTTAAACCAGGGGTCCCCAAACTTTTTCCTGTGAGGGTTACATAACTTTTCCCTTCTCTGATGGGGGGCCGGGGTCAGCTTGTGACAGAAAAAGTGTGATGGTCGAAGGGGTGCCTAAACGTAAACATTTATTGTTTTCCAGAAAGCCACACAACAAAATATTAATAACCCTCTCTGGGATCTTCACAAAAAAAGTCAGGAAATAAATAATAACACTATTAATAAAATAAATAACACTGATGGGGCACAGACTGCAGAAGGGTGGAACAGAATGTCACGTTCTATGTAGGGCTGAGTATTAATCAAAAATGTTCAATTCCTGTAGCGATACCGATACCTTCACTTTGATACCAGTTCCTGAATGATACTTTTTCCAATATCAATTTTTATATCAGTTCTAACAAAAAGAACATTTCATCACATGCTGTGGTACAAATCTTGAGTTTTATTTTTTCATCTGCATCTAATTTTCTACTCTTAGCAGTTTAATTACATCAAAAGAAAAATCTTTGCCAGTGCAAAATAACAGGTGCAAACAAGTGACAGGTCAGTTTATACTGAGTACACTGTAAATGTGTTAATAACTATTAATGAAATTTTTTTCTTGTTTTTTTTTTATGATAAAATAAAAACCCTCCTCCTGCATGGTTCGAATTACGGGGGAGCTAAGGGGAGCTCGGCTCTCCTGAAAGGGTCATGAGCTCCCCTGAAAGCCTGACCTGACACATTCAGGGGAAGCTCTAAAAATTGTCCACTGTTCTATTTTCTCTTGTTACCGGAAATAAAATAAAATAATATTTGTGTGAGTGTTTGTGTGTGTGTGTGCCTAATTTGCTCATTAACATTTTTTAAAAAAAAAACAGTTATTTTACAAAATTCTGTATATCCCTGCTGTGGTCGTAGCGGCGCTGAACTAAATGCTAATTTACGTAGCCAGCTGAACACCTCATTCGTGAGTAGGCGGGACAGGGACAAATCACCTCTTTTAGCAGCACCATGGATAGCGCTGTTTGTTGACTGTGATGTTACAGTACGTTGTTTGAACCGGAGCGGAGGTCGTTTGTTTCAGATTCAGATTCAGAATACATTATTCATCCCGCGAGGGGAAACTGCATAGTGATTTAACTTGCTGCATACTTTTTAAGCTGTTGCTACTGTCCTTCTATCAATAGTTTCGGACAGTGTTAAGCACTTTTTGTTGTAATAGTGGAATGTTTTTTTTCAGTAACCCTGTTGTTGGCCACACATGAATAATAATTATATGTGCATTCATCTGAATTGGAAGGTCGTGGTGCGCACTGTAAAAAAGTAGGGCTCCCCCGAAGGCCACTGTGTAATTCGAACCCTGTCCCCTTTTACCCGGGCTTTTGACTGGCAAAAGTGACCGAAAAGAAACAAACATTAGCGTGATTCATTTGCACGCAGTCGTCTGCTTTGGCTGCAGCTTGGAGTGTCTGCTGTGAGCGGAGGAGTCTGTGTTTAGAGAGGGAGGGGCTTAGCGCCCGCTGCTCGTTGAGAAGCAGCTGCTGAACATCAAAACATGTTTTCACTCCGTCCCCAAACCACAGAAAACTGGATTTGTCGCTTTTTAGAACAAAAAGTAGCTAGAGAGGTCTGAAAGTCACTAAATATAGCGACACAGCCACTAAATTTGGCAACACTGTCCTGCATACAGCAACCACATGTAACGTTACAGCGAATCACCGGCGGCATTATCAGATCATGATTAACTGAAACATGGCAACGAAAAAAAATCATAATGCGTCTGCATCATAATGGTATTGTTCAGGCCAAATGTGGGACTGTAGTTTGGGGACCACTGTGCTAAAGTCTCTGTCTTCCTCCTGTCCTGTGCCAGATTGTCTTGTTTCATCAACCTGTTCACGTGCCAACCTTGCTTAAGTCTTCAAGTAGTATTTCTAAGTCTGGAGTGTTTTTTTTTTTTTTTCTTTTCTTTTTTTTGCAATTTGTTCCTTCAGCTTTGCTGGGATTTAGAGTTTCTAGTTATCCTGTTTTCCCAGCCTAGCTGTGATTTGTAGTTTCCAGTGTTTCCAGCCTTGTTTGGATTTTGAGTTATTTGGTGACTTCATCTTGCCAGCTGAGCTGTGATTTTTTTTTTTCTTTTTTTTTTTTTTTTACATTTTGTGATACCTTGTCTGCCTTCTCCAGAATTAAAGACGCCTTTTGTTTGAAAAGTTGTGGATCTGACTGCTTTTAGTTACTTTGTGTTTTATCCCTGTGCACCATCTGTTGCATTTTTTTTTTCTTTTTTTACATGACTGTGCTTGAAACTGTTTTTAAAAATTGTATCTTTGAGAATCTGGAAAGTGCTCTACAATTAAAATGTATTATTATTGTTAAGGCACCACTGTAGGATGCAGCTGCAAGCCTTCATGAGAAACTCAGATTCATTTGTTGCTTGTTTTGTTTGCCTCTTGACATCAAAATTACAGCAGTAATGTCACACATGGAGGTATATGTTGGTTGTTATGGCTACAGGTTGATATTCCTCTTCGTCTTACACATTGCATCCTGAAAGAAGTGCAGTCATTACTACACCTGTGTACTCACACACTGCATCCTGAAACAGAGCATGATGTGTCCCAGTCTGTGGGTTCACCTTCCATCACAGCATTGCAGCAGGGTAAGAGGTTTGTGAACACATAATGAGTGTCACACACACACACACACACACACACACACACACACACACACACACACACACACACACAGAAAGAGAGAGAGAGCAATATTCTGCTCTGCCGGCTCAAATGTTTCTCATCACCACTGTCTTCACCCGTTTCCACCCACCTCTGAGGGAGGTTCAGAGGTGAAACGACTCTACCTGACTGTTCCAGCTCCGTCCTTTACAGACAGCAAACCAGCAGTCACATCCTGCAACACACCAGCTGCAAAAGCAGGTAAATCAGTGAGCAGATGATAGTTGGAGGAACTTACTGCGTTCTTTCATGTTTGCTTTCACTGAGTGTGAGAGAGACTGTCTATATCTACCACCTGACCAGCGAGCACAGAGTGCTGATGAGCTTCACACATGTAAGCATCCCAACAACTGGCTGCTCAGACTCAGCCCCACTGCAGTGGTGAAGTATGAGAGTTATTGCTCTTGAATTTTGTTGTTGTTGTTGTTCCATTTTCACTATAAATACATTCATGTTACGTCTGCTCTCTTTGCTGTGAGAGGAAAATAAAACAACAAGTGGCTACTATAGGAAAGCAGACACCATTTAAATGTATGGCATCACTCTGACATCCTGAAGCAGTGCAGTTCACTCAGGGTGCGGTTACACTGGCTAAACCTACCACAGCCCCCCCACAGCACCACTCCTCAGCTAGCCAGTATAGCTGTGGTAACACTACACCAGCATGAACCAACCAACAGACTTTAAGCACACGCAGGGCCCGCCTACATCACCATGAAGCGTCTGTTTACATTCAGCGTGGTCTCATCAGAGTCAGCAGAGTGAGACACAGAATTACAACTTTAGAGACATTTTGGCTCATGCTGAGTTGTTTTGACACAGCCCTCTAACACCCTCGTTATTGCCTATGATAACTGTAGAGAGGAGCGGTCATGGAAATCATGTCCGCATGCTCGTACATGAAGTGTACCGTGCCAAAGCACACCTCTCCCAAGCATGCCAAGGAGGAGAAGTGAACCGCGCTCAAGTACTACTGGCCAGTGTGACCGCACTCTGAGGTTAAATAACTTTGGCTGATTCTTGTACTTTAAGCTGCTTTTTAAACTTTTGTAAATTTAAGATTTTTAACCAAAACATTTCATGGAGGTCAAAAACATAATTTGCATCATCTGTAAAAGAAATTACCCTTTTCTGAACCTGTGGTAGAAAACACCTGTGCCTGAGTCTGATCAAAACGTAGCACAGAAATAAGTTGAATGGATTAGCTAAACTGCTCAGGGATGGACTTGTTGTGTAACTTGAAGGCTGGGAAGTACCACAGAGGATTAGGGCCAGGTTAAACAAAGAAAAAAAAAGTAAATTTAGTATAAAGTCACAAAAATTCCAAGATCAAATTCATGAATTGATTTCAATTATGTTTAAAAAACAAACTTTATTCTGAGCGGCTGTTCTATAGGAGTGTCCATGGAAGTTGTGTTGAGTTCCAGCTTTGACAAACAGCCTTCTTAATATCTCTGCCAATAGTTTGTTAGAGAACCTGGAGCTTTCTGATGAAGGCAGCTGAAACACGTAGCACCGTAGGCTACCACACTACGACGGAGGATTAGGACCAAGTTAAAACCTAAACTAAAGTAGAACTTCACAAGATGCTCCGTGTTCCTCGTTTCTGTACAAACAGCTGCTCTTCTGATAGACAAGATACAGACTAAATTAACCAGATTATTCTGCTAAATTTAGGAGATTATTCTTGTAAATTTATTTAATTTTGAAACATGGCCCTAATCCTCCATCATTGTGAAGGATGTTTGGCAGAAGTTTTATCAGTCCGTGTTTTCCAGGTCAGGATCCTTGAGCAGCAGCTGAACACTGAAAGTCTTAAAATGGTCTGGTACACATCCAGAGAAGAGGGCTATTAATAACGCAGAGCACATTAGAGCGCATGGCCTCTATTATCTCTCTGGACAGTCCTGTGGGGATAATGTCAAGGGGACTGGATGAGGGTCTCACGTGCAACTCAATATTCATGAGTGCACGCTGTGATATTAGCCTGAAGCAACTTAACATAATTTAGACAGGATTCAGGTGCAACAGAGACCACAGCAGGGACCACCACAGAGACAGGAGGTGTGATGTTAGCCCTGATACAGTCAGACTGACGGACAGAGAAGCTCAGGTCTGTCTGCTTCTCTTTAATGAGCTGTGGCAGGAGGAACAACTGTGACCGGCACACTGGCTCTGCATGCAAGAGACACGCTGAACTAAATTATTCAACACTCTTTTAACCAATAAACATTCAACATTTATCATCAGGACAAAATAACACACACAGCCTTTATGTATTTTCACAGATTTTCCTGTCTTACATTGTAGGTCTGTATCACCAAAATCAAAACATTTCTCAGCACCTTGCCCTCTAGTATTCCTCATTACTACACAAAAAAAGTCCTGTGCATTTCCAGCTAATATTCTAAATAGTTACATCTTTAGGAACACATTTTGTATCTGTACTCTTATTTTGAAGGATTCTGTTTATATAAAGCCAGTTGCAAGAATTTACATTTTGGGCTGTTGGGCTTAAAAAGGTTCTCAGTAGAGTTACAAAATGAAAAAAAAAAAAGAAAAAGAAAAGAAAAACATCGGAAGTGGGTAAAAAATACTGAGTAAGCAATTTATTGCAAAAAATAATTTTAGTAAAATAGGTATGGATGTTCACTTTGCTGCTCACGGGGATGTTCTTCAAGACTGCAGCAGCACTGTGGTTGGAATGAGGAAACCAAAATTCAGACACAAGAAGAAGAACAAAGGAAACATAGAAGTTATCATTGAAACTTAATCTTGACGGCCAGTTTACGGTGGACTGGCCTACTGACCCTCCTGTGTTATTCACTTCACTTTTACATTTTTTAACAATATTTATTGACACTTTTAGGTAAGAAAAAGACTTGAGAAATGATTCAATGACTGTAGTAAAATAAAAACCTTATGATAGATGAAAAGTCTCACAACTGCATCAGACACATATTTTTGGAGTCCGTGATTCTATGATGGAAATAAGGGAAGGATAGGACTTGCCTAATGACGTTGTTGACTTATTTTCTCCCATAAACTGAGCACCAGTGGATTGTTGTGTGGTTTCTCTTTCATGGTGCATTGGTACTTGTTCCTCTGGGATCTGGCTGTCTTTAGAAGATCATGTTGGGTAACTGCTGTTATCCCTTCCTTCCTGCTGGGAAAAACAAGAGCTGCTCATGTGTATTAGAGCTCTACAACACTTTCTCTCACTGCCTCCCTCAAATGTGGTTCAGAGTTTGAGTGGACTAGAGAGAAAGGAACGACAGGTACAGTGCTGTAAAAAGTATTTTTCTTTAGTTTATTTAAAGTATTTTTGCACAAATGTCACACTGAAAGATTTCAGATCATCAAACAAATTTTTATATCAGACAAAGAGAGCCTGAGCAAATACAAAATGCAGTTTTCAGATGATTGTTAGTTGTCACGCTTTGTCATAGTCCATAGTTGGCATGTACACATTCAGGAGTGAGCTACCACCATAGACTGTATAAAATATGGACGTAGTCACCAGGATATCATCTGTCTGTTGCTGATACAGTCAAAGTCAATTCTTGGACAGGGCCGTCTTGGATATGATGTGAACTTTGAGTTTCCTCTCTAACAGCTATAGGGCACCTGTCAGTCACCTGAGCTGAGCTGAGTCTCTGATCGGACAAACTCGTAATCTGGATATTGTCTAAGCCACTGAGTTAGAAAAAAGTTCACCCCCCCCCCCGTACAGTGTGTTCTGAAAGAGCGATTAGCGTTTCAGACCCAAGCTGTTTTTTGAACAAGGCTGCAAATATGTTTTTTAATGCCGTAAAAGTCTGGGGGGGGGGGGGGGGGGGGGGTTGGCCTGGTGTAAACCTGGGAAACACCAGCCAATCCTAGCATTTGGCAGCCAACCTGTTAAACCAATCCAATCCTGTCCTGTTGTTCTGCCCGTCTCCTGTGTGTACATTTTGCCGGCGTGCAGTAGCCCTGATTCAATGTGCATAACCAAGAGGGATCACAGTCCGCTGGAGAATGGCAGAAAAACTACCTTTACCCTGATTACTGCTAACGCAGAGCAAACAAAAACAATGTGCTGAGGACCAGTTTGAGTCTGTGGTTTAAGCATTGTTTTGGAGGAGCTCCAAGTGTGGGAGGGCGGGGGCTAAACGGAGTCCTGAGGAGATGCTACATTCAAATTCATGCTAGTTTTCCGGGACTACCAACCCCCGCCTTTAATCCCAGGGGTATCTGGTCATTTGTTTTTTTAAGCTTATATAATTTCCCAGAGGTTTAATGCTTTTCTGCATGTTTCTATACTTGAAAATATCTCTCTGTTGTAAAGTTAAATACTGAACAAAGTGTTTTAAAACAGTTAAATGTGCTGCCTTTAATTCATATCTTCTTCTCGTCAGGATTAAGGGATCAAAAAAGAAGTTGTTTTACTCATTTTTTATTTTTGAAATGAATCGGCTGATTGATCGGTTGTCAGAATTTTTTCCTGCCAAATATGGGAATTGGCATTGGCCTCAAAAAAACCCATATTGATCGGGCCCTACATGAAACATTAGAATAAATAATAGAAAATGAAATTGCTATGTCAATAAAAAAGCAGCAGCAGTGCCAGGTTCAGCTCTCCTGGTTGATGGCCCTGATGGCCCAGGTTTGGAAGCTATTTTTGGGCCTGTTTGTCCTGGTTCTGAGGCTTCTGTATCTCCTTCCAGGTCTATTAAAATCTTATTGGCTCGGTGAAAGCAGCAGGATGAAGAGATGTCCTCCAGGGTGGGCAGAGTGTGGCTAATAGTCTTCTCCACCATCTCATAACTGAGGGTCTGCTGTAGAAGTATCCAGATGTTACCTGAGGCAGCTGTGCCGTCTTGGTGTTGGAGGATTGTCAGTTCACTCCTCAGCTCCTGCAGCCTAAACCCTGAGTCACCTTGCTGAAGACGCTGAACCCTGAAATGCTCCTGGTGACAGAGATTGTGTGAATCCTGATGGGCACTTTGTAACACAGCCTAATGAAGACAGGAGGAGCCGTATATAAGCACAGTCCATTTCTTCACTGTGTGTTGGAGCAGAGAGGAGAGGAGAGGAGGTGAAGTGACACTTTCCTCCCTCCAGAATGTTTACAGCAGTGTTTGCCCATCTCCAAATGAAACAGGCCTCCACCAGATGAATTATTGACACCCTCCAAATTGAAGTTGTGAGCTGTGGGCTCTGCAATGATTCGACGTATTGTTATGGCTGCAAGAAAGAAAGGACATCATTTTTTTCCATAAGACAGCCTGCGGGTAAGTTATCCTTTAAATTTGTTTTTCAGAACACTTCAAGGGTTATGAAAGAAAAATAAAAAAAAAACAAATATTACCATTTATCTGAGTATAAGTCTGGTCCCAACCATGACCTCCACTTCTGGTTATTTGATGCCTGGACGAATGCAGAGTGTAACATTAATTCACATCACCGTTCGTTCTCTGAATACTGAAAACACTGCAGTTCAGCTTTAATGTGTCATTAGTTAGAAACTTGTTTTACACGTTAGTTAAAATAAGCAATTAGCATTTTTTCCCATTTTAATATAAATGAAATTAATGAAGACATTAATATTTCTGCAGTCATTTGTTCTGCAGTTATTTATGAAAAAATATGAAAACTGGCACAGAAATTCATATTGTGTGTGTGTGTGTGTGTGTGTGTGTGTGTGTGTGTGTGTGTGTGTGTGTGTGTGTGTGTGTGTGTGTGTGTGTGTGTGTGTGAAATAAGAGAGGCTGAACAAATGCAAGGTTCCTTAAAGAGGAATTATTTATAGTTTAGTGTATTCACATGTCATCACAAATACATATACTGTATCACAGATATACATACTGTTCAAAAAATGTTAAGGCCCACTGATAATATACACACATCTTAATTGATATGTTGACAAGAGTGGTGTATTTGCATTTTCCTGAAACACATTGTTTTGTTTACAAAACATTATGAGAAAGAAATAACCCTAAAGTGGGTGAAACTGCTCGGAGTTTCTGGCTTCAGAACAACCAGAAATATTTAATAGACTGCATGGCTCAGTGGATGTCAATGACATCCAGGCCTGTGAAAATATAACACAGAGTTTTAGATTTCTTTTCCTTTGATAGTTTAGATTTGACAGTGTATCACAGCAAAAATAACATGGTCCTTGAAGTCGCCGTGCGGACTCTGAAAAACAAAAGTTTTGTTGCATTTCAGCCTCTTGTTTACGTGGAAACGCTGTTTTAAACATCCTTATTGAAACATCCTCCAGAGTGGAATTTTCTGATGCTCTACAGCCTGGAGTTTTCAGTGGAAACAGTGATGTCACGCTCACACTTTCATAGTGGGAACTTTTAATTGCCGTGTGCGGAATGGGCAACAACAACAACGGTTCAATGGCGGACTACGTGTTGTGCTTATGCTGCTGAATCTGCTGACTGCCTTTCAACAAAATGTTCATCTGTTGAACCACTTCTGCACTCAGATAAGACACATTCAACATACACGCCAGATGATCAGCCCACCTCTTCTTCAGCAGCAGACTACCAAAATACTCTACAGTTATATCACCACCTACAGGCCTAGTATGCGTTCCCAGTCCCTCAGCGTTTTCATCTTAACGCAGATTTTTTTTTCTCTGCATTTTTTGCGTGTTAAAGTGAAACACTGTGAAACATGGTAAATGGTAAATAGACCAGTACTTATATAGCGCTTTTCTAGTCTGTCTGATCACTCAAAGCGCTTTACACTGCTGGTGTCATTCACCCATCCACACCACATTCACACACTGATGGCAGAACAATCTTCCTATTGAAGGCCATCACTTTTATCTAACTCATTCATACTCATTCACACAACACTGGGAGCAATTTGGGGTTCAGTGTCTTGCTCAAGGACACTTCGACATGAGACTGCAGTAGCTGGGAATCGAACCCTCCACCTTACAATTGAAAGGCAACAGCCCTACCACTGATGCAACAGCCCTACCACTGATCCACAGCCCCCCACCACTTCCCCACCCCTGCTTTGGAAATATCAGATCTTTTTAACACAACTTTTCTTTGTTGAAGACAACTTTTTAAGGTACTAATCAACAGTTACAGAGCACTGTTGTTTGAAACGTGACAACAAGTAAACTGTCAGTTTGTGCTGTTAGAGCTGTCTATATTATCCCTACTCACAGCCAGCTGCTATGCTACCTATCCGTAGGCTAATGTGTAAAGTCCTCACAGGGAACACTAAGACTCTATATAGTTGAACTATATATATATATATATATATATATATATATATATAGATAGATAGATAGATAGATAGATAGATAGATAGATAGATAGATAGATAGATAGATAGATAGATAGAGAGATAGATAGATAGATAGATAGATAGATAGATAGATAGATAGATAGATAGAGAGATAGATAGATAGATAGATATTTTAGTGTGAGTGTAGAAACACACACTAGTGGTTTCACCAACTAATTGACCAGTGGACTACTTCAACCACTCGTCGGCACCAAGTTGACTTGTCATGTACAGCAGCCAATTCAAGCGGATTTTTTCCCTCACGGGAAACTGTCACTCGACAGCTGTTGGGTCTTCATCCCTCCCACTTTGATGTAGGATCTGTGATGCATCAAATTGCCATAGGGCAGCTCAAGCGCAACAGGAAGTTGTGCACTGAAAGCAACTAAAAAGCGTATTTAGCTTTGTGTTTAGCTTGACTGCAACAACAAATGGACGTAGGTAATGAGTGGAGCCAGACCAGGAGTCAACAGGTCTGAGGTGTTACAGTCCAACTTGAATGGAGAAAGGATCATTAAGCGAGAGGGAGGCAGTCTGTGACTCCAGCTGTCTGTCAGTCATGAGGGTTCCTGCACTGAATACTGACTGGTGTATTTGAGCTGTTAGTTTTCCTCACTGTGAACCAAAAGATGGCAAGATTGACATTATTAGTGAACAGTACAGTGAGAGTGAATAATGTCTGGCATGCAGTGTGTTTATTTGTAGTGTTCAAGTAGTGACCACAGAGTTTTGGTATTTGTATTTTAAGGAGTACAATTATGTTCATATGTTTGTAAAAAAGGCTGTAATGTGACATAACATGCTGCTGTTTGTGGCTATTGTGTATAATTGGGCTTTAATTATGGATAGAAGATGCCACAACATGCAGCCAAGGCTGTTGTTTGTTTGTTTACCTCCGTTGTCATGCCGCCAAACATTGAGCCGCTGCGTCTCTTCAATAAAAAAAAATTGTTTAAAGTTTTTTCCTTTAGAAAGGCTGTTCAGCCTCATTTTGTTGTTATAAAATGCTCGTGCATTGTATTCTGAACAGTGTTTCATGTCAGGGTGGGATGCTTAAACTGTTTAATTACAGAGTACACCTTTTAAATGTTCAAGTCAGCCATGGTTTCAGCCTCATTATTACACAACGACTAGTTAATTACTATTTTTAATAACTTTACGACTAGTAAAAATAAGTACTCACATTTATATACATATACACATATATACATTTGTACAATCAATAGGCGATTTGAGGGGGATGGCGTCCCCCTCGAATACCAAAATTACCAAAATGTGTCCCCTTTGTTAACCTGCCATCCCCTCTCTGTCGTGGCAGAACAGAGATGCTTGTTTATTTTGTTCTGCCCAACTCATTCATCCTTTACAGGGTTTCCCATTCCTGTATTAAACTGCAGTGGATCGCCGCTGTTTAATTAGCCTCCCTACTTTCGGCATTCCCATGCAGCATTACTTCTACTGTGCCATGGATACACACCCCACCTCCCTTCCTCCCTCCTCCTGGCAGTGTCAAGAGTAGAGGCAGAAGCAGTGGCGGGGCTTGCCAGGAGGGAAAATAGCAGAAGTACAGCAGCACTGAGTGGCACAGGGCATGCTAGCATTGCTAGGATGGCATCTAAAAGAGAGGGAGCACAGGTTGACCCTTTTTCATTTTTCAAAAAAGACAGGTGAGGAATTAGCTTGGATTTGATTCCTGTCCAGACTATGCATGGAAATTAGCCCGTGTAACACAGGTAATGATGCCGGTGCAACACTTACCTTTGAGGTGACTGCTTTAGCTACATAAAGTAACATTAAATATCTGTAAAGTTCCCACAACTAAATATAAGTTTCTTCTTTTTGTTCTTTCAGTTAAATGTTTGCACATAATAACAAAAAGTGAAAAGCTTTGCTGTGCTCAATGAAAACCAAAATTTAAAGGGTGGACCTACAGTGTGGAAGCAAGTAAGAGACATAATAATTTGAAATTTAACTACTACTACTAATAATAATAATAATAATAATAATAATAATAATAATAATAATAATAATAATAATAATAATAATAATAATAATAATAATCCAGGAGTTGTTTACCATCTGTCAAATTGGTGTTATTTAAGTTTAAAAAAATGCATTTTTTGATGGTTAACACCCTCACGTCACTTGACCAGCCACTGTACTCCGCAGCACTTTGTTGCCAAAATGTGTGTGCAGTCGTAACTGTTTACAAACAGCACAAGAGACTTTAGAATGGACAAAGTCAGAGAGCAAGGCCAGAAGGAAGAAGGTAAAGGGGGAGGAGAGAGAGAGCAGGCAGTTACACAGTAGGATCAGTCAGAGAGGACACACAGTCTGAAGTTTATCTATGAGTTGAGTTTAACAAAGAGTGTGGGGACAAAATCCACTGGTACTGTTCAGACAGAAAATAAGCTGTTTGTTGAAGGTCATGACATTACTTTAGTAGAGAATGAACAAAGTCAGATAACAGCAACAGGAGGACAACAAGGAGGAGGAGAGAGAGGAGCAGGACAGCAAGGATGGAAAGAGAGAGGAGGAGCAGGACAAGAAGGAGGAGAGAGAGAGAGAGAGAGAGAGAGAGAGGAGCAGGACAACAAGGTTAAGAAGAGAGAGGAGGTAGTTCAACAGCAGCAAGGCCAGAAAGGGATGATGAATCAGCAAAATCAGGCATAGTTCAGAGTCTGAAAATGATCCGGAAGAAAGGACAAATGATATTCCACAGTTCTGGACAGAAAAGCAAGCAAAGGAGAAGAAGGAGCTGTATTCATGGCTCATATATCAAGGTACAGCACTTGGTTGCTCAACCTGCAACTAGATGAATGTTGTTGGACCAGAGATGGGTTGAAAACAAGCGTGTTGCAGAAGAGTGGATAAATGTAAAGGTTGTTGCATCAGAAACAATGAAAAAGGCACCGACTCAGTCACTGAGTAAGAAGACACATGGCCACAGAACCTTAGACTTTCACAGACAGCTGAGAAACTTGTGGAAAGGACAAAAGAGAAAACAGTGCAAACCTTGACTACTGAGATGATGAGGGATCGGTTTCTGACCACTGACAGGGTGCTTAGAACTGTTTATATAACTGCAAAATGTGGAAGGCCATACACTGATCTAGAAACAGGCTCAGACATCCAAGTCCTGAATACACATGGGAAGAACTTCACATTCAGAAATATCTTGTGCAAGTATCAGCTAGCACATAGCAAAGGAAATAAGAAAGCAAGTAATTTCAAGTGTTCTTGAAAGGAATTCAAAGATTTCCATTTTAAGAGTAAACTACGATCTGCAAAACATCAGTACAAGTTATCTGTGTCAGAGCATGTGTAGGAAACGATGAAGAGCCACTGACATTCTTTTTGGATATTGTAGAGCTCCCTACCACCAATGCAGAGGTCATTCATACAGCATTGCTCAACAACCTCTCTCATTATGGCTTTACAGAAGACACTGTAAAGGAGTGGTTTGTTTGTTTTGCATATGACGGTGCCTCAGTCATGCTTGGAAGCAAGTCAGATGTGGTGACGAGAGTGGTAAACCAGTTCCCAGGCGTTCTCATCTGGCACTGTATGAACCACCAGCTGGAGTTGAGTGTAGGGGGCGCTGTTGAGGAGGCTGCAGGAGGTCTCACTCAGTTTTGGTCTTTCTTTGATAGACTGTGGAGCATCTATCATGCGTCTGGTTGAGTGCATGTTGTGAGACACTTTCAATGCAGTTTCAAAATTTCGGGTGAATTTTTGGCACAAGATGGGTAGCTTCCAGCTGTAGAACTGTGAAAGCTGTCTGGCATCAGTACCCTTCCCTGTACAAGCACTTTTCAGAAGCATCTGTGGACCCAAAGCCTTGGCTGCTGTTTCGTGATTTATGCCATCAGCTCTGTGGTCCAACCTTTGTGCTCAACCTAGGACTCATGTTTGATGCCTTGGAAGGACTGTCTGATTTTTCCTCTCCCTGTAAGATGGAGGTATGACACTTCAGATGCATCACTCAGTCGACAGTTTAGGATACTGAAATCTATGGCTGTCTCCCCAGGTCTGAAGACACAGGAGGCACAGCAGGCTGTGAAATTGAACATCTTTAAAACAGTTGCACAGGAACAAACAAATTTGAGACACCATGCAATTAACCAGGAGTTATTTTTTTTAAAACCCTGGCTGGAAGTCTTGAGCAAAGCATGGGGTGTCTACCAAACAAGCTATGAGTCAGAAATGAATATCAGCAGTTCCTCGCCAATATCAAAATCCTGCAGCCTTGGCCAGAGGAGTGTGGGGTAAGATATGTGGAAGCAGAAGTGGTGGTGCACTGCTTTTTTTTTTTCAAGCTTGACACTCAAGAAGCACTTAGAGGGATGAGCGAGTACACTGATATAGTCAAGGACAGTGGTGAGAAAAGAAGGCCTCCGAAGAAGCTGAAGTCTCTGCTACAAGCAGTCAACACACTTGTCATCTCCACTGCAGAATGTGAACGTGTCTTCAGCCCAATGAAAATCTCCTCAACTGCTGGGTTATGAAACATTTTACCCATTATGGGTTATTTATATGGGATTTGGGTTATGTTGGTGCAACTCATGCGCTGAGTTAAAATCCATTAACCAAACATATATCAGTTGACTCAGCACCTGGGTTGTTTGGTATTCAAATGTCATCATGTCATCACATGGACAGGTGTGCTCCACCACAAATTCACACACGGTGCCAGGCTCTGTGCTCGAGCGCTCATGTGAATTAGCACTTTTTAATAAAATATTCTCTGTAACTTTGAAAAACTGCTCCTTTACATTTGAAGAAAATGATTTTAGCAAAGTCATTATTGTTGTGATATATTATTATAGAATATGATGTATTAGTATATTAGAAACTGAAATTATTTAGACCATTTTCTCTTTTTCTTTAAATTTATTTATTTATTTGTTTGTTTATTTTTGAGTGTATTGGTTAATTTGACTGAGTATTTGGACAAATTACTGATCAAGTGTAGCTGAAACAACAGTATTGTAATCAGTTTGGGTAGAATATTTAACCCATCTGTTGGGTTAAAATGGATCAACCCATCTTTCTGGGTCTAATTAACTACTGCTGGGCTAATGCTATAATGACCCAGCAGTTGGGTTATAAAACAGTAAAAACTGGGTTATTTTTAACCCAACTGTTTTTAGTGTGCATGGAGTCTGTTATGAGCAGCTAAATGACAGTAGAGATAGTGAAGATTGGAGTAAGAATTTTTTTGCAATGCTCTATTAATGGTTTTTACAGAAAACAAAGACTTTGGAAGACATGAAAGTAGGCTGTCCACTGTCAGAGGACTAAAGAAACCAGTACATTTTACATTTGAGAAGCTGGAATCATAAAAAGCGTTTCCGTGTAAACACCGATTTCTTTCTCTGCATTTTTTGCGTTTTCGAGTGAAACATTATTGTGTAAACAAGGCGCTAGTGTTGCTGTCCTGCTGAAAGATGAACTGTGGCCCCAGTCTGAGGTCTAAAGCACTCTGGAGCAGGTTTTCATCCAGGATGTTTCTGTACATTGCTGCATTCATCTTTCCCTCAATCCTGACTGGTCTCCCAGTTCCTGCTGCTGAAAAACATCCCCACAGCATGATGCTGCCACCACCATGCTTCACTGTAGGGATGGGATTGTCCAGGTGATGAGGGGTGCCTGGTTTCCTCCAAACATGACGCCTGGCATTCACGCCAAAGAGTTCAATCTTTGTCTCATCAGAGCAGAGAGTTTTCTTTCTCCTTGTCTCAGAGTCCTTCAGGGGCCTTTAGTCAAACTCCAGGTGGGCTGCCATGAGCCTTTTACTAAGGAGTGGCTTCAGTCTGGACCCTCTACCATACAGGCCTGATTGGTGGATTGCTGCAGAGATGGTTGTCCTTCTGGAAGGTTCTCCTCTCTCCACAGAGGACCTCTGGAGCTCTGACAGAGTGACCATCAGGTTCTTGGTCCCCTCCCTGACTAAGGCCCTTCTCCCCTGATGGCTCAGTTTAGACCTTATTGGGACCTTCAAAGCAGCAGAAGTGTTTCAGGATCCTGGATCCGGATGTGTGCCTGTCTCTGTGACCTTATATAGACAGGTGTGAGCCTTTCCAAATCAGGTCCAATCACCTGAATTTACGACAGGTTGACCCCCAATGAAGCTGTAGGAACATCTCAAGGAGGATCAGAGGAACCAATATTTTAGAAAATCTGAATCTGTCTGTAAACTAATCAAAATGCTACGTTCTAAAAATAGCACCATACCCTCTGGAGATCTTCCCACTTGCCCTTTGACCCTGTCCATCTGAACAAACATATTTGAATGTTTTCATGCTATCTCTGTTATGTTTGGATTATTCTCAATAATCAGTGAAGTATTTTTTCAAGTAAATTTAAGAACAACTGACTTCTGAGAATCATTCGGTTTAGAACAATCTACAGTGTCACAAACAAATGTGCAAGACGATGTTCTCATTCTGACAGAGCTTTGTATAAAACTTTACCAATTATACCAGAGAGATAGTTCAAACATAATCAATATGCAAAGAGAGCAGGATATTAAACTTTAGATCCCCAGTTTTCCAAGGTATTCTTTGGCATGTTTGCATTCTTTATAGCAGCAGAGTTAAAATAGACTGGAGGAATAAACAAAACTACTGGCACTTGTTCTGGAAATGTTGGTATTCTCTGCTGGGTTTTATCTCTGCTTTCTGATGTCAGTGCAGGTATGCAAATGTATGCATAAATAAGGATCACTGAAGGTAAATGTCATGCTGCAATATCAGGTTTGTAAAATCAGAGGAGGGCACTGCAGAACACTGTCTTTGCCATACTGCTGCTCAGGGATCACAGACCCCTGCCAGTCCGTGACATCAGGTCTCTGTGGTGCTGTGTGGCTGCTAACAGACACTTTGCAAATGTGAGGATAATTGAATTAAAAAAAGGCTATTTCTGGAGACTCTGAGCCAAAGGCTGTCTGTCATCACTGATGGGCCCAGTGAAGCTACTGGCTGTTTTCCAAACCGCCTACTACATAGTACTTCTGAATGTAGTATGTGGTATGACTGTTCTGTTGGGTCTGTTTTGTATGGAAAAATGGGAAAACAGCTGATGGAATTGATTTTTTTAATCTATTTTTACAAAACAAAATATGGGTGCATCTTGAAATTTCAGTTATTAATATGCAAAGAGATTGCCTGATAGAGCATTTTATATAAATAAAGCAGTGGCAAAGATACAGGAACACTACAATAACAGATAAGTTCAATTAAGGAAAATAATATATATATATAAAAATGAAATAATAGAATCAAACAAGGTGAGATAATGATTGTCACATTACAGCGAGGAGCTATTTTTAGTAAATACATTTTTTTTGTGTGTGTTTTTGGTCTTTCCATTATTTGCAGTGGCTTAAAGCAGTGGTCCCAACCCCTGGGCTGTGGACCTGTTCCAGTCTGCAGATCATTTTGGTACCAGGCCGCACAGAAAGAATAAATAACTTAGATAATTTCTGTTTGACGTATTATCTGAGTCTGAATGATGTTTTATTTTGAAAAATGACCAGAGTCTCTCCATTATATCCATCTATGACTCACTCAAGATGCATGGTTTATTATTATTATACATAGAAAATACTACAGATTTTATGCTGGTCTTATCAGTTTATTTTGCTGCATTTATACACCTTTACAGATCGGTACGTGAAAGTACTGTCTGACATTAAACCGGTCCATGGTGCAGAGAAAGGTTGGGGCCATTGGATTAAGGTACATTTAAATTCATTTAGAAAGTCATCAGATTGAAGGAGAGATTTCAGGGTCCTGCTTCTATGAAAAACTCATTTGAAAAGGCATTAAAATTTTATTACAGCTGAATCATCAGCTCTGATTTTTAATTTTACTCTAAAAGTAATATCGTTTATTGAAAATAAGTCTAGAACAGGTTGGCTTTCTATCTTTACAGCTTATGGGAAAACCACTTCCACATAATCTATGTATGGTTTTAAAAAGTTAACTTGTGGTTTATTTGGGCTTTAATGAATCTGTAGAAGTAAACGCCTCTTTAAAGACTAGAAGTGAAAAGTTTTAACAGCGTTTCTTCCACATCACTTCACCTCTTTCTCACAGACTGTCTAATGTTAGTGTTGTATTGTCATTGTAATGTTGGTTCATTTAATTTATCAAACCTACTAGCGGAGACGAACAGCATTAACGCCATACATTGTGGGAAACAGTATGCCAGGTAGACTAGTGCGATGCATACTGAGAAATTTTCCTGGATCAGTAGGACATCCAGGAATTTTTGGCATAGTGCAAATTTTGCCAGTTTTCGCATACTGCCTACTGCATACCAGTGGCGGCTGCTGGTCAGTCAAGGAGGGGAAGCTCAATTTGTTTCTGGCCTACATCATAAATTTTAAATTTTTATTTAGAAGTAAATTCTACCCTCCGTACGCTCGTCGTTTTTAAGAAAGGTAAACTCGCTGGGGATCGATAAAGCCTCCGGATCAGTCCAGAACAACTGAATGTTGAAGTTAGAAAGTCTCCGGTAGAGAGTTTTACTTCAAGATCGCTGATTGGCTCATTTCACTGTCAATCAAAAAGGGATCCAGCCTCAGAAAGATCATCCAATCATCACGCAGAAGCAGAGCGTCCAGGCCAGCCCACTGCCTCATAGACCCCCAGAGACGCTGAGCGTCCGATGGGCGGGACAAAGCCCAGCGTTTATCCAATGACCGTCCAGTTTCCACAGTGGAACAACCCACTCTACCCTACACTGTTGAAGTCTGAAGACGCTCAGCGTCCGACTGTGTTAAAGCGCTGAGACGCTGCGGGGATGAATGAGAAGGAAGTCGCACCAGTTACCTGTGATAAGTAGCTGATTCAGAACAAAAGATGAAGATATTCTAGTGCATATTTAGGCAATGAAATGTACACACAGCAGGACACATCAACACTTTTTATGGGGACATTTTATGGGTAGCTGAGCTTCCCTTGCAGTCTTAGAGCAATCGCCACTGCTGCATACTGAATTTTAGTCAAATCAGAGGGAACTGCTGGTGTAGGAGGCAGTTTGGAAAACAGCCGCTGTCTCACTCTTGAATATCTGGGACTAAACCAACTAAATCTGGAATTCTTTCACTGAGGAGACACAAACATGAGGAATGTTTTTTGAAATATATTTGTTGTTTGTTTAAAACTAATGTTAGAGTGTAAGGTGAGAGTGTTCCCAGAGATAAGTGTGTGTCTAATGAAATCTCTTTAAATCTCTTTGGTTCTCGTACGTCAGTGCTGCCTGCAGCTGCTGACACATTATGTAGACATTGCATGCTTTATTCTGCAGACGCAGAGGGACAGCAGCAGCTGTTAACACATAAAAGAGAGAGTTTGAAGCTTCCAGTCCACTTTAGAGCTCTTCTTTGATGAATTATCTCTGTATTACTTTTCTTCAGCATGACAAGTAAAGACTTGATATTTAGGAGCGTTCTGCTCGTTGTACAGACATTATGAGGTTGTAGAGTGGTAACAAGTCATCACAGGGTTACTCTATGAAAGCAAACTTTCACATCACTCTTATCAGTCCATCTCCATCAGCAGCTCCTCAGTTTGCTTTCCAAACTGCTGATAAATCAGCCTCATGACGTAACCCTTCTGCAACTAACTCTGCAAACTGGGCCGCTCCATGGAAAATCTGTACATGAGCACAGCGTGTATCGGTACATCTTGCCATCTAAAAAGGAAAAGTTCTCTCAGATCTTAATTAAATCAGTAGAATTTCACTCAAACAGTAGTTTTCCTTCAGCACCAGAGCTGACTGCACTATTGACTTCTTCCTGGCTGGTTGTCTGTCAGCTACGATCAGATGCTCTGAACAACTTTGTCAGAATCAAAGTATGACGAGTGAGATTATCACTATAATTATTTTTTTCCAATCGTTGATTGTGATGGCCCATCAGCAGTAACAGAGGACTGTCCTGTAGCATAAAACAATGTTTTCATTTTAAAAAGGTGTTCCACCCTGCAGCACGTGCATCATACCAAGTTATGTTAAATACTAAAGCAGGACCAGGTTTTCAGGATATCATTTGCTTTGTACTGATACTTGCAGAGATGGGTTTAATATGACCCGGAGGGAAAAAAAAACAAAAGTTTTGCAATTTCTGATTTTTCTGCATGAAAAAAAAATCTTTTTTAAATAAATTATATTAAAGCTTTATCAAATTACAAAATGTAATACATTTATAAAATGATATTAAGTCAGACCATTTTTGGAGTGTATTGGTTTTTTGACTGAGCATTTAGATAGTTTACTGATCAAATGTAGATGGAACAACAGAATTGTAATTAATTTGACTCAGCATTTGGGTAGAATATTTAACTCATCTGTTGGGTTAAAATGGACTAACCCATCTTTCTGGGTCAAATTAACTACTGTTGGGCTGGTGCTATAATGACCCAGCAGTTGGGTTGTAAAACAGTAAAAACTGGGTTATTTTTAACTCAACAGTTTTTAGTGTGAATGAAATAAAACTTATACTAACTTCCTCGCCAGCAATACAGACTGTTTAACAGCACACCTTTAGTCTTTGAGTGTGATGAACCTGTGTATGTTCATCTCATTTTTATAAACTGCAGCTGCAGAGAGAAAAAGTTGTGGGTGCTGCAGCACCCTCAGCACCCCGTCTTCCTGCGTCTAGTGTATGGGTTTATTTTTATATGTTTGATATATCTCGGTATCTATGCATGTTTGTTTGTTATATGTATATGTGTGTGTGTGTGTGTATCTTTATGTTTGTAGGGGATGTATTTATGTGTGTTTGTATGTGTATTTATGAGTGTGCATGTGTGTTTGTTTGTGTGTTTTTATGGGTTTTTGAAGATTGATGTGTCAGTATGTCAGCCCCCTGTCCCCTGAAGTACCTTGCGTTTTACATGCAAACATAGATCTAGCATGTCTACATGTCCACTGTGGAGGACAGTGTAATAAATGTTTTAAGTATTTCAAGAAAGTTAAAAAAAAGGGAGTATAACTCTAAAACTTCTCAAAATATTGCTTAAACACTTTTGTTTTAATAAACATCCATCTTTACCTTTAAAAGCACTGCGTTGCAGGAGGTATATGTCAAATTACTTTTAAAAGCAGATTAAAAACCTACCTTTTTAGTCTAGCCTTAACTGAGTTTTACTTATATATTTATTTATTTATTTATTTATTTATTTATCTTAATCTATTAACTCTTTCTTAAACATACATAAATATCTACTATTTATCTTATTATCTGTACACTATTATTATTATTTAGTTATTATTATTTGGCATCTCTGTAGTATTTCAATGTCCTATTTATGTCTTTTACTTTGGTTAATTTATTTTCTTGTCTTAAGTTTTAGCATCTAATTCTACCTTCAGTGTCTCCTTGTTAAGATCTCCTGATAGTGTTTCCTCAATTCATCAGCGCACAGTTTAATTATATTTGTACTGTAATGCACTGGTGGGTGTGGGTGTGTGTTTAGGGGTGGAGGGTTTTGTGTTGATCTGTGGGTTTGGGGATGTGGGGAATCTTCTTTTATTTGTTCTGTTTGTTCAGCACTTTGTGCTACCACTTTGCTTATAAAAAGTGTTCTATAAATAAAGTTTGATTGATTGATTGTTTGATCAAATTGATCACATTTGATCCTGATGCGTGCTGATTATCGTTGGGGGCCATATTGGATCTGATGCCGACTTCGAGCTTCCTTTCTAATAGCTACAGGGCGCCCGTCAGTCACGTAAGCTGAGCTGAGCCTCTGATTGGTCAAACTCGTAATCATTTTCTAAACTACTGAGTTAGAAAAAAATACCCACCTCCATGAATTGTGTGCTGATAGTGAAATTAGACCCATCCATCCATCCATCCATCCATCTTCCACTTATCTGTGTCTGGGTTGCAGGGGCAGCAATGTGAAGACCAGTGACCTCTGTCCTCAGCCACTTCCACCAGCTCCTCTGGGAGGACACCCAGGGACACCCAGGCATTTCAGACCCAAGCGGTTTTGTGAACCAGGCTGTAAATATGTTATTTAATGTTGTAAAAGTCTTGTATGTTTTGTTTTTGGCTTGGTGTGTATGTGACTGACTTCTGGTCTTTCACCCTGTAGCGGAATCTGGATGAGCAGCAACTTTTAGCACTTCCACATAGGCTTAGGCAGTTTAGCGCATGTTTTACATGGCAGAGCCTCACACCTCAAATATAACAGATGTCTCTGAAGTCCAGGCAGAGCGGCTCGGTGTTTAGCCAGTCGAAGCTGTTTCAGGCTTTTTGAAACAGCTTCAGCCATACACAGCTTTGTCTCTAGACGTTCCTCCTCTCCAGTGTCAACAAATCTATCTGCAGTGGTGATGGTAAACTTGATTCTTTTACTGAGTCGAGTTTAAATGAGTCACTTACCCAGAGAGCACTTAGAAATCTACATATGCACACCAGCTTATCTCCTTATAACACCTCTTCGCCCTGCCCCGAACACATAAAAGCTCGACATGGACAAAAAAAACTCCAATAAGGCAATATTATTTTCTCCAATATGGCACAATCTATTTTCTAATTTCAGTTTATAATGTTATGAAAGGTCAGAACTCAGTTGCAGTTTCTATTGAGTTTCACTCTTTCATTCCATTATTAATTCCAGCAGCAAAAAGAAGGGAGTCAGACACTTCCATGAAAGTTTATCTACAGAATAAACAGTGGAGCAACTGACTAAATATGTTTTTTTTTTCTTTAGTCTGCCTATTATATTTGTGAGACAAAGATAACTAAGACACGTTAACTCAGGGCATCACTCAGACTATCAGAGTGGAGCAGAGCAGCAGACCTTCAGCTCAGGTGAGGAAGTGACTCCCCCTGCTTAAGGTGGCTCGAGTAGCTGCAGCTGAGAGCTTGGGAGGGAGGGGGTGAGTGAGTGAGGCCCCGTTTACACGTCAACGGTATCAGGGTGAAACGCAAAAGTTTTGTTGCGTTTCATTCGACTTAAAATGCAACTTTTTTAAAACCCTCCAGAGTGGAATTTTTCTGAAACGCTGCAGCCTCCATTGCCGTATAAACGTCACGCTCCGTTTTGCGTGTGCACATTCCACTTTCGTTGTGGGAACGTTTGCGAACCAGACAACAACAACGGTTAAATTGGTTGTGCTTGTGCTGCTGAATCTGCTGACTGCCTTTCAACAAAACATTCATCCGTTGCTCCACTTCTGCACTCAGATAAGACGCATTTCAGATAAACACCAGACGCTCAGCCCACCTCTTCTTCAGCTGCAGACTACCAAAAGACCCTACGGTTATATCACCATCTACTGGCTTTGTATGCATACTACAGCGTTTTTCAGTCCCTCAGTGTTTCCGTGTAAAGACAGATTTTTTTCTCTGCGTTTTTTGCATTTTCAGGTGAAGCACTGTAAAGCGTTGTCGTATAAACGGGGCCTGAGTTGCACGTGCTGTGAGTCGAGTCATGCTACATACCGTGAACTAGTGAGAGATTCTGTTGAGTTGTGAGTGGAGCTGGGCTACTGTGAGTTTTTTTAGCGAGTCAGTAGGGACGAGGAATCATAATTCATAAGTCAGTAATATGATTCTCAAGTGCTGAACAATTCTTTCATGACTCACAGCACTTAATCTGCAGTGAAATATGATGATCATGATCAAAAGCAGAACAGGCTGAATCTCCTCCATGCTAACAGGAAGAGAGCTACACATAAACATGTTGGCCTGTCTTCCCCTTTTATGGCGCCATTTTTGCTGAATGGGCTTAAGTGTTGTCTTACTGCCCCCTACTGGTCTGGTGGTGTGATGCAATAATTTTTTTTTCATATATTATGTCACTGGCCTGATGTATCTACCCCGATCTTTAGATTACGGAGGAAACAGACAAAAAAATGGGCTACAGGAACCATGTAGTGCTGACCTTCCTTCTCCTCTAGTTTCACCTTTACAGCTGAAATACTCCAGATGCGTCTGTGTTGCAGCTCTGCTCCGTCACGGCGCCAGATCAGATAGGTTTCCATTCAAGTCAGTGTGTCATCTTACACTGGATCCATTCCATTCCGGCTGTGTGGCTGGTCTGACAGGTTGCAGCTAATCCGCAGCCATCCTATTTTTTGTTGGATAGTAGAGAAGATCGAGTTGGACAGGAAGTAGTGCACGGAAACTACCAAAAAGAGCCTGAGACTTTCAAAATAAAACAGACTGTGTCAAAACTAGATTGTATTTAGCTTTAACAATGCAAGAAAACGACACAATGAGCGAAGACACGCCAGGACTCAACAGGTTTGAGGTTTAACAAGAATGAAGAGAGGTTTATTAAGGGAGAGGAAAGTGCAGGAATTCTGCAGTCTTGCGACTCCAGCTGTCTGTCAGTCCTGCTGCTTGTCGGACTGAACACGCAGCCGGTGTGAGTTGACAAACGCAGTCAACACACAGCAGAGCGGAGCTGCAACACAGACGCAGCCGGTGTATTTGAGGTGTTACAAATATCATCATCTTTAACACCCAGTTTATGAGTAGTCAGCAGTTCAGGTTGATGTAGCAGCAGCAGTCAGAGTAAGGTAATCACAGACACAGTTATAGGAGATGTGGAGGTAGTTATAGTGACTCCAGCGATCAATCTAGTAATGGTAAAAAAAAATAAATATATATATATATATATCGTGGTGGAAGATGTTACAGCTGCAGCTTCCTTACCAGCTGTTGGAACAGTGTGTGTGTGTGTGCATCAGGGCCAGAGTAACAGCACAAGTCACTTTAGTGGAGGTACCAGCAGTCAATCTAAGACTGATATAAGGAGTGGTGAAAGTTCCAGCAGCAGTGGTGGAGGTAGTAGTTGGAGTTACGGTGTGAGAGGCAGCAGCACTATTAGACAGTCACTTATTCAAAGCTGCTGATAAGAAACAGATATATTCAGATATGCCTGTTTGATTGTGTCACCTTCACAACGATGCAGGATTTGAGACAGAACAAGACAAATACAGGAGGGGGCGAAGAGAGAGGGAGGGAGGGAGGGAGGGAGGGAGGGAGGTGGCACTTTGAGATGTTTTGTTCGTTGCAGCAGATGCTACAAACCTGTACCTGGACTCGTCCCCCCACCACCCACACACACAGGTGGACACACACATCCACTCGCCTCCTTCTTATGTAAATAAAAGATTGTGCAGTGGTGTGAGAGAGGGAGACAGATAGAACCACATGATGTTACAGAGAGCACACAGTGAGCCTTTTCTATACTTCAAAAACAGAGAGGGGGAGAAAAAAAAAAAAGAAGACCCTCACAGGCCGTGCTGTGCAGAATGACCACACTGCCCTCTAGTGGTGGAGAGAGGTACAGCACAGGGGACACTGCAGATGATTTCATCCTTCCCACACCAACAAGATAACAAGTGTCTCTTCTCAATGACTCTGTGTTTCTTTGGTCTGCCTTGTTTTTCTCCTCAGGTTTGATTTAGTCTGTGTTCATTGATCGGTTAGCAGACGAGGCTTCATGATCACACTCTGCAGATCTGCTGCTGATAGAAGCTTTGAGATGTTTAATATGCTGCACAGCTTTATGTGCTTTATATGCTCCTTTCTCTCTCTCACTCTAACCTGGACTCTACACATGGCAGATGGTGTTATTTAAGCAGTTTCCGCCATCTTTGTAGTTTATATTCGTACTGATGTTTTGTTTTGATTAACCGGTGTTCCTCGTTTGTTTAGATTTTAACAAGTGTAAAGAGTCTGTGAGTTGTTGAAAAGAGCTTTATAAATAAAATTTGTCATTATTTGATGTCATACCAAGCAGCAACCTCCAGTCTGAAAATATGAGACAATGTGGAAGTGCTAAAGTCTGCAGTTCATCGAGTCATCAAGAGGCTGGCTCTGGAAGTACCAGAAGCCAACAATCAGAGGCTCAGCTCAGCTCATGTGACTGATGGGCGCCCTGTCCACCTGTTTCTTCATAAGTCTATGGGTGTTGACTTCCACCTGCGGTTATCGACTTCCGGTTGCTGCCGGCAAGCTAGCTCAAAACAACTGGCATGAAATCATTAAAGCTAGACAGGACTCAGTGTAAATGTTTTTAAAACATCCGCACTATGAATCCATCTCTGATTTTTGTTCATTTGTCACTTTCTTTCTGTTAAAAGTTGGTTATTACCCCCATTTCACACATGCAGCGTGAGCACCGTGGTCTGTGAGCGCCGCGGTCCATCAGCGCCCCAGTCCGTCAGCGCCGCGGTCCGTCAGCGCCGCGCACTGCACTGTATTTCGCTGCCATTCAAGTCAATCAGTGCATTCACACAGCCCGCGCCGCGGTCTGTCTCTGGCGCGTGCTACCAATGGCTGCTCTGGATGTTCTGCTGCGAGTCTATTCTTGCCAGAGTACGCTGCAGAGACGCGTCAATCTCCGCAGAGCAGATCGTTCCAAACATGAAATCAGACACGAAAAACGATCAGAGTTTCCGGTCTTTTCAAAATAAAGCACCATGTTCAGCCTGTCGATCGTAAAATTATCCTCGTATATCAAAACTACGACACTGGCACAGGGCCAGCAGTCATCAGCGGGTCAGACCCAGAGGAAATCTGACACCATGGACGAGGAAAAGTTTATATTGGAGGCAGAAAACCTTATAATTATATACGATACAACACGTCCTTTATATAAGGACACCAACAGAGACTAAAAGGGAAGGACTGAATTAATGAAGCTCTGGGAGGGCAGGTGAGTTTAACATACTAAATATCATGAAAGTAGTTGTCATGGGGGTGATTCCTGCGGGAACATGTGGTTCTCCTGTGATCTTGTGTATCCAGCTGCTATGAGTACGCTGAGCTGCGCTCCGCTCCTGAGACGGATGCAGTGTGAATTGGCGCTGACGGAGTATGTGTGAATCACGGGTTAGAGTGAGTATGACAGCTAGGCTAACATCATCAGCTTTGTGGTCTCCATGGCGATGTAAACAGAACATTCAACCGGACGAGCAAAACCAGCCATTACGATGGTGGATAGCTGTTAGTGTGGAGACTGAACGAACTTTGTCCATTTATTATACAGTCTACATGTCGTACACACACACCTCGTGTGTCATGATTAGGTGACTATATTGAATAACCTTTGTTTCAATAACAGCTTAAATGTAACTTTACTGTTGAACTATTTACTTCTAGTATGTCTGAGCTTTCCACTCTGATTTTTTTAATCTTATTTAATTCATTGCAGAGATTTCACCTTAATCCCAACTTCTCTCTTGCTATAATCTTTAATTATTTATCTAATTTCTGTGATTCTCTGTCTCTCTGATCTTTTATAAAGCACTCAAGTTGAGTTGAATGTGTCTTTTGTCTTTTTTTTGTGTCCTGGAAACTTCATAAAACCAGTTATTGGATTTCTGCATGTAAGTGATGCATGAAATTAAATTAAATAAAAGTTTTATACTTTTACCCACCAGAATGATAAGTGAATAAGTTTATTTGTTTGTTTGATTGATTATTTATGGTCCTTGTGAAATGAAAGAATGGTGAAAACGGAAGAAAAACAGCGGCAAACATTTCTGATCATCATCATTTTTACCATTCATTTTATGTTTGCTTTGTTGGGAAGCACATTGAAGGAGAAGCCTCATTTGCAATGACGCTGAGCTACAGACAATAAAACAGGCAAATAAAATCAGGCAGTTACTAATAAATAAATAAAAAAGACACAGGGCAGCAGTACGAAGTCAGAGAATGAAACATGCAGTTCATAAGTTAAGTTGTATAATGAAAAATTGGCAAATAAAATACATTAAGCAATCACTCAAAACAATAAAAACAGGTGTGACAGTTAACGTATTGAAACAAAGACAAATATAATCAATAAAATGAGAAATTAAACATGGAAGTACCTCAGTGGTATTAGTGTTCAAGTTTTTCTACAGCTAAGTATTTAGAGCATCAAAGCTAAAAGCAGAGCTTCCTAATGAAACATATGGTGGGAGCTGTTTTGGCAGGGCTTTGTAAATAAATAAAGGTGCCTGTCAGGCACAGAGGGAGGAACCACATTGCGGGGACAGAAGGAGAGTTCAAGAAGGTCTTTAATCCAGAAACAGGTTCAGTACATGAGAAATCAAACAGCCAGGCAGAGGGACAAGAAGGTAAAACTCAGTAAACATGAAAAAAGGTCTGAAACACATGAGCTGACTTGAAAAGGCTGGATGAACCAACTGAAAGTAGGTACAATCTGCCAGAGAAGTGAGGGAGCACTGGGGGGTGAGGTGAGGTAAGAGGAGTGAGTTTAACAAGACGGGTGCAACACATCAGCTGAGGGAGGGGCCCTGTGATCAGCTCTGAGGGAGGGGCCCTGTGATCAGCGCTGAGGGAGGGGCCCTGTGATCAGCTCTGAGGGAGGGGCCCTGTGATCAGCTCTGAGGGAGGCAGCTTGTCAGGAACTAAAAAGACAAGAGTTAACAAAATAAACCAGGAACGTCCAAAAAATGTTTTATCTTGACACATACTGACAGTGACAACCTCTTCTTAGTGCCAAGACAGGCAGACTGTATGTTGTTTTTTTTTTTTTTTTTTTTTTTTTTTCAGTGTATCCAGAAATGAAACAGAGTGCTGTGTGATATGTTGCATCAGTGAAGGCAGATTGATTTTGGAAACAGAAATTTGTGACCACAGGAAGTCTCATTTTATACACCAGACAAATGAAGCATCTTGAGCCTTTTCTGTTTGTTTGTTTGTTTGTTTGTGTCTGGTTTTGGTTTGGCTTATTTCAGTGTTCCCACAGCAGGGTGTCACTGGTCTCCAGCACCCCTGGAGTGAACTCCTGGTTTAAAATCTCCTTTGAATACTTTGTTTCCTCGCTAGGGGTAACCCCCCCCCCCTTAAAATGTTTCATCCTGTGCTGATGAGTTTTTTCTATAACAGTGTCTCTGCTGGTGATTAAAACAGGAGTGTTTCATGCCAATTCAAACCATAGAAGAGCTGCAACAGTGCATTATATAACAGTCTGTGGGGAAAATGAACAAAACTTTTATTTCTGGAACCCCAGCTGCCAAAAATAGCTTCTCTCTCTTCCCAGCTCCGTGGGGCGAGAGCGTCCTCTTTTAGTTTTACCCACTGTCCCACAGTGCCTTAAAGAAATCACTGCGACTGTTTATGATCACTGTATTAACACAGAAACTCAGTGACACTGCACTGATGGAAACGTACTGTATTAACCACCTCCTGTATGTATGTGAACCACCTCCTCAGCAGCTCGTGCTCCTCAGCCTGTGCTCCTGAATCCCTGCAGGCTCATGTTGATGTAAAACTTTGGCTCACACTGAAGGTAAACTTCTTTCTCAGGAAAGCTTTGAACTTTTTCAAACTCCTCGAAGTGAATCAAAAGTTCAGATTTAAGGACTCATATTTTTGAGTGAGCTTTTTGGTTTAGGTCTCTCCCCAGGTACGTCTTGATGGTTCCGCTGAATCTCCAGAGAGCTGACTCTCTAATAAGGAACAGAGAACGCCTTTTAATTACTCTCCGCAGTGCTTTGCATCACCAGCCCGAAGCAGGATTTACAGACGTTAGTGTCAATTTAAAGGTAAACAGAGTGGAGTCAGGCTGCTTTAACTGCAGCCAAATTAATGTCAGAGCTGTAATTAAACCCAAAACACCTCCACAAACTTCACACAGAGGGCTTTTATTCACCTCACGCTACTCTATCAGCGTTTTATTAATTAAGAGCTTTTTATATTCATCTGTCAATGAAGGCAATGAAACATGTCACAACTTTTTGAAGACTGTAGACTTCACGCTGAATCATGTTAGAGTCCTGCAGCTGTTTCTAAAGCACGTCGACTCAGGCTCTCTGTAGTAACGTAAATAAATCTCTGAAAATAAGGAAATGTATTCTTGTGAGGACATCTTTATTCTTCATGCTTCTGTACCTCTATGCATACACACACCAGCATCCAGGTAGCATTCAGTCTGCCTGCAGGTAGGTCTTCATTTCCTCTCAGCTGCCCACATCTATACAAACTGCTGTATAGACTTCAAAGTCAAGGCTGCTACATTCTGTTGTTATATAAACCAGGCTTACTGGTGAGTGTTTGCTGCCTTGAGTTCAGCATTTTTTTCTCAGAGTTTCAAATAGTGACAGGATGAATACACACTTCTTAGCAGCTATCTTGACGGAGAGGTCATGGCTGTATGTCCTGTTTGCTGTCCACTGTGTGTGTCCTGTTTTTTTTAAAGCTGCAGTTTTTGTGAAATCAGAAATGTAAGTTTTCAAAGTTGAAAAATCTCAGTCAGAAAAATAAATCAATAACTAACTCAGCTTAATCATCTTATAAATTGTTTTGTTATTTGAGATGATTGTAAGATTGGTTGCATCTTTCTGTCTTTGGCATAAATTTAATAATTAATATAGGCACTTATTTGTCTGCACACATGTAAGAGTTAAAACAAATTTTTCATGCCATTTGCTTCGTTCTGCATAAAGTAAGTCAGAGCATATTTCCTCATCACCCAACAACAAAACTTCCTCTTAGTGCAGACTGAGTCCTGTGTTGTTGTTGAATCTCAGCCTTTTTCGTGGAGTTTCTCGTGTCTTGACGGCAGGCCAGGTGAGGCCCTGAATCCTACAGGCTAAACTTACTGAACTACTGAACTGTTCTGTTAAAACTATGTCACTCAAGAAGAGTAAAACACACGAGGAGTCCAATCATCAGAAGAGACCGTTCAGCTGAATCTGAGATACTTTATTCAAAGCAAACGTATCTGAACAAAGTAAATGAGTTGAGAGCTTCTGCAGATCACCCCAAGCAACTGAAAACATGACCAACAAGTAGCATTTTTATAACCCAGAGGATGGTTATTTTCTCCTCACTCCTGTCTCCGGATTGGTCGTCTCTGTCGAAAGACAAGTCTCCTTTAGGTTAGCTCCCTATAAGGAGGGAAGATCCTTCCTGATCGATGCAGGGGTTAAAAATAGAGACTGATTGCTGTGGTCACACTGAAGATTCTGCTGTGAATCAAATTGAGCATTATTCAAAGGTGTCATCATGGGTTTGCTTATATACTTCGGTTTTGAACCTGGTTGCAACAGTTTTCCTTCCATTGACTTTGTTTCCATGTTGGTTAATGCATCTTTAAGATATTGCTTCTTCTTCAGCTGGTCATCTTAGGTTGATCAGATGTCTGTGAGCCTCAGCATCGAGGCCTGGCCAGCCTCAACAGCCTCTCACTAGGGCAAAGATCAGCAGATTTATGGCTTTGTTTTTCACTCTGGGAGACAACTGCAGACTATAATGGGCATGTTGCATTTTTGAGAACTCAGCAAGCTTCACTCGTCCTTCACTGTGAAAAAATCTTCTACATTGTAACGAGCTAAAGCTGGTCAAACCGGTCGGGGTGTAGCTGCAGTGTCTGTTTTTGATGCTGCACTGGGAATTTTGCTGGTTTTGTTTCAGTTTAGATGAGGGTCCACTTTCGAATCTTCACATGATTTGTTTAAGTACTTTGAAAATCCAACCTTCTGATCATCCCACTGTCTTGGTCTCTCAAACTGAGTCATGTAACAGTAGCTGAAGGCGTGATTGTGTGGTTGCAGGATGTCACAAAAAAAAAGAAAAGAAATCCTGCAATCCTCCTCCTTCCCCTCCTCCTCCCTCATCACATCTTGCTCAGTGCAGAGATGAATAGGCAGCTGTTGCTTCTTGTTCTTCAATGAATCAACCCTGATGGAGAGGAGCTGACGGAGGGACGGAGAAGATGAAACCAAGAACTGGAAGTGAGAGAAGGAGGTGGAGCAGGAGGAGGTGATAGAGTGAGCCTGAGGAGGAGAAGGATGGGGGAAGACGGCGGGTGAGTGAGTGAAGTGAGAAGGAATGAAAGGGAATAGGAGATAATGTGAGGGGGCGGAATGACAGAGCGACAGCAGATACCAGGGGGACTACATGCACCGCCAAACCAGGCAGATGTAAATGTTGGTTACTCATTTACATTCATATGGAATATTTCCTTCTTTCCTTCTAACACCTCCACTCACTCTCCTTTTCCCTCCTACACAAACACACACCGAGGATGTAAAGTGACTCCTGCTGCGGTGATCCCTCATGCTTCTGTATAACAGAGTAAATCATCAAACACTCTCAGCGCTGAAAGACTCAGAGACATTACAGCAGCACAGACATCTGAAGAGATGCTTCTCTCCTGCAGTATCAGTGGCAGGGCAGACCTCCAGTGACATCATGCAGCAGGCAGAGGCAGTGACAGCTTCTGTCCAGCAGATGGCACCAGAGAAACAGTCCAAAACAGATCCCTTCAGTGACGACAGAATTCCCCCAAGACAGATCAAAAACTGCTGTATTATATCCAACTCTTTATTTTCACTCATATTCACAACATCAGGTTTAATCAG
This sequence comes from Labroides dimidiatus, assembly GCA_030710495.1. Taxonomy (NCBI): domain Eukaryota; kingdom Metazoa; phylum Chordata; class Actinopteri; order Labriformes; family Labridae; genus Labroides; species Labroides dimidiatus. The sequence goes on along the minus strand of CM061161.1, from coordinate 22,660,285 downwards.
AGGCAAGCAGTTTGTTTGTAGTTTATGTTAATTTCATTGGAACACCCAGTCCCATCAAAAAGATAGAACACGTAAAACACTGATAATATTTGAATATAGATTTAAATACCTTTCAAATCATTATTTTTCAAATGGAGACAACACAAAGATAACATTAACATTTCAAACAAAACTGAGACATTTTACTGTCTGGTAAAAAATAAATAAATAAATAAATTAAACAAATACTGCTCATATATTGCAACACTTTAAGGATGCTGACATGTTCACTGCTGTGTTCAGGGGATCAGTTTTTCTGCATGATAACAGATTTTGGCTGCTCAAAAATGAACGTTGTTGTGTTTCTAGTTTCATGATGTGCCAAATGTTTTCAGTGTTTGACAAATCAGGACTGCAAGCACACCATAAACCTTGAACAGTGCCGCTGACTTACAAAGACTGATGATGCTGTACTAAAAATCTGTTATCTAGTTAAAACAACAGCAACAATAATCGTAATAATAATGTTGACTGCACCATGGCACAGCTGTTAGTGCTGCTGCCTCACAGCAAGAAGGTTGCTGGTTTAAATCCTAGTTCTCCCGGTGGTCTTTCTGTGTGTAGTTTGCATGTTCTCCCCGTGCATGTGTGGGTTCTCTCCAGGTACTCCAGCTTCCTCCCACAGTCCAAAAACATGCTCATCAGGTTAACTGGTGTCCTTAGATTTGAGCATGAAAGGTTGTCTGTCTTTGTGTGTCAGCCCTGTGATTGGCTGGAGACCAGTCCAGGGTGTACCCCGCCTCTCACCCTAAGACAGCTGGGATAGGCTCCAGACACCTGTGACCCTGAACAGGATGAGCCTGAGCTGTGCTGTTGCAGGTTGGGGCAGGAGATGTGCAGCACCCTGTCTGCTACTTCTCAACCAGTGTGAAGTGCCATCAGCTTAACCACTCAACTATTGAGAAGGAGACATTGGCTTTGATTTTAGCTGCCCGGCATTTTGAATAATAATATTAATGTCCATATTTTTTAATGGAGACACTGAGTTTTATGTAAAGCTGAAAAATTTATTCCAGTCTTACAGAGTTATATTGTAAATAACTGTTCATTGAAACTAATTATATAATATCAACCTGTTTTTGTATAACCACTAGATACTTTAGATCCCTTTATTGTTATTATTATTTATTCTTTTATTTACTGACTGATTTTTTTTGGCTGCACTTTTCACAGGATGTGATTGATTTGACTGTCCGGTCTGTAAATTGTTGTCAGACATCAAAATTCATTTTCCCATCTCAGCTCTATCCATGCGTCTGTTTGTGGGTTAGTCAGGAGTTCAGCTTCACTTCCAATGAGGCGACCACCAGTGAAATAAAGTCCTTAAAGACTGAACAGTTTTCAGATCAGATCTGTTACTAATATAAATTGTATATTAATATTAAATTTTGTGTTGAATGTTGGTGGTTAAAGTTGTTATTATTGTAAAGACAGAAAGGATAACTCATCCTTTGTGTTTGCACACACACTTCATGACGCCCCTGCTGATGTCAGAGCCCCAGTTTGGCCTCCCCAGTCATGGAGTCTGGACCAGGCTCTGCATGTTTTTCTGTCGCTGTTTGGTGGTTTTGAAATCCATTTCTCTCCTTGCTGCTCAGCTCCGTGGAAGCCTTTGTTTTGAACTCTTTGTCTGTCTTTAAATCTGCATCACTGACAGTAAAATCCTCCTCGTGGAGCTCTTCAGGACTGTGAAGGGTTCAGATGTGAGATCCTTCAGTTAATGGGTCTATTGTGATTATTGAGATCATCATTCTTCCCTCACGGTGATGAACCTTAAACTCTACAGGAGACAGGAATAAACAGTCACAGTAAACCCCGGGCTGCTCTTTCACACCAGAGCTCTAAATATGAATATTAAAGCACATTATCTCACTTTCTAGAAGAAGCAGCTCTCCTGATTTTTCTGTTTTTGCTGATTCAGCGTTTTATGAAGTGACACATGAACAAAGTTTCCTAAACCGATCATTCATGCTTCTTTTATTCTTCCACTGCAGCACCTGTGCTGACAGGCAGCTCCTCAGAAACCTTTGATCTGACTCTGCTGCCATCTGCTGGACCGTCCTGGTACTGGAGCCCCTCACAGTCCTCTCTGTTTGAGGTACAGTTGGGAGCAAAATTATTCAACCCCCCACACACCCTAGGTATATTTGGCTAGGTCAGATCATTACAATTCCCTGATCACACAAACCTGGAAGCATATGAATACTGTTAATTTATTGCAACCTAAGTCTCCTAACATCTCTTCAGATCTCATGACTTAAAACAGCTTAAAAGTAATATGTTTTGCCTGAAACCCCAACACACCAGGGGGGTTGAATAATTTTGCTCCCAACTGTAGATGCTGTCCCTGAAGTTAGCTTCATCTAACAGCTACAGTGAGACTTTTCTCTCAGAGCGATGCGACACCTGTTTAGAGACTCGCTTGTTATTAAACACTTGTTATTATCTGGAGGTTTGTTTCTCTAATTTTATATTTTATTGACCAACAGGTGTTTTTAATTTCCTCCTGTGTAGAAAATCTAAACATCAGGAGGCCTTCAACTGTCTGTTTATTGCTTCATCTTTAAAGTAAGTCCACATGAAGTCTATGAAATTTTTTTTTTTTTTTTTTTTGTCACAGACAGGCTGATATTTTTGTTTTAAGAGTTTGACACCATCACAGAAAGGATCTGTTCGGACGAAGAAAACTGAACACTTTTCTCTCTCTCTCTCTCTCTCTCTCTCTCTCTCTCTCTCTCTCTCTCTCTCTCTGCAGAGAGCTGCTTTTCTACTGATTCCTTTGGAGGTCTGAAGTAACTGTTTGTGATACTTTTGTGTTTCAAACAGATTCCAAAATATGTTTATGTGACACAGAATAAACTATTTAACTCTTATTATACTCACTATCATGATGTACTGTTTTCATATCATTTGAATAAACCTTGTGTAACTCCAGTCCAAACAAAACCCCAAACCATCATGTTTCTTTAGATGTCTGAGAGTTTTATTTAATGCCTCTTCTGAAAATTGGCTGAACAGAAAGCTGGATTCTGATTGGTTGAGATCTTCTCTGAGGAGCCCTCAGGATGGCTGTAGATACAGAAGCAGACCCGCGCTGTGAAACAGGAGGAAGGACAGACACAATTCACCATAACAAACCTTCACATTGATCTGAAACAGCACAGGTGAAGGAGAGAGAGAGAGAGCAGTGAAGAGAAGAAAACAAAGTGATCAGTAACACAAATAATCTTAATTTAATCTGAATTCAATAAAAATCTTTAAAGTATATTTCATAAACACTGGAATACAAGAAGAGGGAAGTGATGATAACTCAGAAGATGAAAACAGTGAAAGTTCAGTAAATAAATACAAACTAAAGTTATGAGTTAGGGATGAACCTTTAAAGAGAGAGAGAGAGAGCTCGTTCTGACCTTCTTTGTCCTCAGTGGCTAACAGAAGCTGGGGCGAGGGAGAAAGACAATCATAAACGTAAACAAAACTGACAGATAATCTTTAAATAACTACACAGGTGAGACTATATAAATGAACAGCTGTTTTTAGCACGTTAGCTCAGGTGACGTCACCTTTTCTGTCCTCACTGGTTTGCAGTGAGATAAAGAAAGGTGAATCAGGCTGCTAAAAACAGACGGGTATCTGCCCGTCTGTTCCTGAATGTAAATGTCTGAATCCCTCAGCAAAGCTCCTGTATGTCAGTTTAGCTGCATTTTATTTGATTCTGATTGGTCAGTTTGGTGGAAGTGACATTAAAGTTTAACTAATGTTTCCTGAGAGTGAAGCTACACACACAGCTGATGCTGACGCTGGTTTTGTGCAGGAAACAGATCCTTCCAGTGCAAAATAACCTCACTAATCGACACGGGCTGAGGCTCAAATGATTGTATCAGTCTGATGATGCAAAGACAAGTTAGTAATTAGTATGTCAAATAAAAAAACCCTTTGTTTGAGACTAAACCAGGTAAAATGCAGATGAGAGACGAGACTGAGGCAAAAATAAAAGTCAGAGTGTGTCCTTAAGATGAGTCCATGAGCACAACAACACTTCAGTCTGATTTAAGTCTCTCTGTTTACACCTCAGAGGATCATACTGACCTTTTCTCAGCCGCTCATGCAGAGAAGTTAAGAGAGGGAAAGAAGGATATGTGAGGGTTAGTAAGACAGATCAATACATCAAAGATTCAACATTAAATAAGAGCACTGAGACCAGAACAGAAAAGAGCTCAAATATACACTCTGATGTTAAGATAAACAGTCAAATCTCTCCTACATCACTGTGGTCACATGTCAGAAGCTCAGAAGCTCCCTCTTACTTTCAGGAGAGAGGATGTGTGTTGCAGTTTTTGGCTTTACAGCAGTGGTCCCCAAACTATGGCCCAGGGGCCAGATACAGCCCGCCTTCACATTTCACTCAGCCCCCTGAACAATACCAGAGACATGATTATTATTTGGCCACACCACACGATCAAGACTTATACACACATAGAACTGACATCCTATTTCATAAATAGTGTTATTTATTTTATTAATAGTGTTATTATTTATTTCCTGACTTTTTTCTGTGAAGATCCCAGAGAGGGTTATTGATATTGGGTTATGTTTTCTTTCTGAAAATCTGAAAAAAATAAATGTTTACCTTTAGGCACCCCTGCGATCGTCACAATTTTTTTGTCACACAATTGACTCCAGCCCCCATCAGAGAAGGGAAAAGTTATGTGGCCCTCACAGGAAATAGTTTGGGGATCCCTGCTTTACAGTATATGGCAAGCCCTTTTAATATTTAATCAGTGTAGTTAACATGTAGCAATTTAGTTTTCACTAGTGGAAATTACATTCCAACATGTAAAAATTACATTTTTACATGTTGTAATGTTAATTCTAGATCCTGTAAAACCATTCTTACATGTTACAAATATATTTTTACATGTCAAAATTACATTTGGACATGTAAAAACTGTTTTGCACACATCTTTAATGAATTACAGATATCGGTAATTACTTTTTCACTAGCTAGAATAACCAGGGCACAGGGCACTGTCTTGAACATTTCAAGTGCATGGGGAAGAAGAGTTAGTTATGGGCTAGGAGTAAAAACAAGGTAGTTAATAATATCTGGATATGGAGGGCAGAGCTGCAGGTTCATCATGTTTCCATGAAGTTGATGCTAACTCGTATGGGTCTCTCTTGACTATTAGTCATAGTTTCTCACTGTATCTCTCTTTTTCTTGGTGGCTGAGTACTTCTTGATAAGCTTTAGTGTGTTCTGTGCGTTGTTTTTTTTTTGTTTGTTTGTTTTGTTTTGTTTTGTTTTGTTCACAGGAAAGACATCTTAAAGTCATGTTTGATCTTGCACTTCTATCTCCATCCATTTAATGTTTACATCCAAGTATCTCTAATACAGCTGCACATCCGGAGAACTGCTCAAATCATGACATCAGTGCAAACACTCTATAAAGCGTAAACAACGAAACATTACAATCTAGACCACAGTTATTCACATTGCTTCCTACACTGAATACACATCATCATTTTTTAAATTCACATTTTTAAAGGGATACAACTATGACATATCTGTAATACGAAAAATATGTGTTATTTTTTTCTTAATGGTTTATTGTACCCTCCCTTTAATAATTTATTTAGTTAGTCTGGATATAAGTCTATTCATTTTCACTTTATTAAGATTTGGGATATAAGGGTTGTATTGATGTATAGCAAAAGTTTAATGAACAAAAAAGACACCACAGCATGTAAAAATGTAAAGATATGCCCTGGGAGACTTGGTATGGTAGGTCATAAAGGGTTAAAGAATTGTGGATAGTTAGACAATTTCACAGACTTAACTACAGGGGTGTATCCATGCAAATTGAAATAAAAATTAAAAGATATATAAATAATATTTAAATTGAAAAAATAAAGTAGTTTATTTGAAAATAACAAATAAATAGCTAACTTGATAAATGAATACATATATATCGAATTACCAGCTCGATGCTGAGTTACGCTTTTCAGGTAATAATTTTCAGGATGCACGAGAGGATGGAGTGTTGTACATAGTGACTGCGTGCTTGCCCAAAGATGCGCGTGATTAGTTTACACGTTCATATATGTGTACCAGCAGTTGGAGGACATGACTATCAAGGCGAGGAGGCAGCAGCGCACGCGAGGAGAAAAACGCGTGTTCTGATTGGCTGTGAAGGATTGGTACCCAGCTGCATCAAGTGTGAGTGATTTTGCGCAATGAAAAAGGAAACGACGGTTTCAAAATAAAAGCATACACTGCTGATTTGATATCCAACTCATCGGCAACGCCGTTTTTTCAGATAAACGTGATTTCAACGACAGCGATTCACACGTCGGTTGGGGCAAGTGCATTTTTAAACACAAACTCCGACCAAAACCATACAAGACCCTTATATCACGGCTATATCACAGTATTAGCATGACGCTAACCGGAAGTCCCCGTCGTATTGCCGCGAGCTTTATTTTGGTCCAGAGAAAGAGGAAAGGATGTGACTGGATCCTGTCGTTTGTTTGTGTCTCTGCCGCCTTTTACCGTCGAAATGGAGCTCTGTGGTAACTAACACGCTTGTCTCTCCTCGAGTCGTCGTCCTTACCGTTGGAGAATGATCCACCGACAGCTCATTTTATCCCAGGTAGGTCGTCTCCATTGTTGCTGTGTAACGTGAAGTGATGTAGCCTGGTATCAGTCCTCAGCAGCGGCCCAGCGCTCTGTAGCCTGTCAGTCAGTGTGACATTTTCTCCTGTGTGGAGGAAACCACACGACAAATCACCTCCACGACACCGAGTGAAGAGTTTAATACCGTTAATGGCATAAAACAAGCCAACACTCATAAACACACAGTTGACTGGGCTCATTTCTCGAAGCACAAACCCGAAGCAGTATTACAGTGTTTACCAGAGGTGATTCACGGGACCTCTGTACGGGATTCTAACCAAGCTCTGTTTCCTGATGGAGCTAGCCAGCCATCACCATCCTTCAAAGTTGGCAGTGTATCGATTTAGAGGCTAAACTGAGTCATTGTCCTGTGTTGGACTCAAGCCGGGAAAATTAAATCATAGGGATCTGAGTAAATCTTGAGTCAGCGTTCATTTCAAATTCAATTAAAGCTTGAAAGCAACGTCACACTGAGCTCATTCAATTTTCATGATGGGGTTTGGTTTGTTGTATGAGCAGGGGCGCACAGAAGGGTGGCCAAAGGTCCCCCCCATTGAGATATGTATAGCTGAACTCCTTAACTATTAGTAGCTATTAACCTGGAAAAAACTGTAGGGGAGCTTCACCTTCATGTCCTTCTCAAGACATGTGCATAAGGCAGGAATCAAATGACTCAATCAAGCTTTGGAACACTGGTCTACTGTCATAAATAAATTGATTAGCAGTTTTCTGGTATGATTTGCCTGCAATGATTATTAGTTTAAATTTTATCCTGGGACATTTTCAGATACATTTTTTTTAGATCTTAGAGACTTATCACTTTTGTACACCAAATTTGCATCACTACATTTTCTGTGGTGTGCCAGTGTCACAGATTATCAGGTCACTATCTATCTATTTATGACTGGATTCATTCATAAATGTAATAGTTAATAATTAATTTTCTTGACCATTAAATTTGTAGACGTGAGAATTGAAGTCTCAACGCAAGTCTGTACTTGCATTTCACTACAGAAAGTGGTGGGTGCAGTATCGCTCCCACTGTTTACATTGTTTACAGAGATGAAGAAGAAGAAGTTCACATGAGTTATGGCAGAGAGTGCGGGGGATGCTCGAAGAAGATGACCTAGGGCTTCAAAGGTTTAGAAACATTTATCGAAAACAAATCAGCAAAACCCGTTAAGTCCAAACTGCGTGAAGTCAAACTTTCCTTCCATGGCGATGCACAGATACCTGAAATGTGCATGCTTAAGGGGAGGTAAAACTAGGATACAAAACATGCCAAATAACCGTGACAAATCGACTAATAGAAAAAATAATCAATAGATTAGTCCACATGGAAAAAAAAGCAAAGCATCAGTGACAGCCCTACAGATGACATAGTGCCACCCAGAGCACTTTCCAGTGCGTAGCTGGGTTCCCCTCTTGTCGGTGAAGTGATGGTGACCTTCAAGGATAAGGAGCTTATTTTGGTGCATGATAGTACAATCCTCCATTTGTCAAGTTTTCACCACCAAAACAACTGTCAATATGGATTCTTTGCAGACATCAGCCTCTCTTTTTTGTCTGTCAACTAGTGCATTTCACTCAGGCCACTTGGTAAACACAAAAATGGATGTTACTTGAGTGGTATGGTACAAACATGGTGTTCTTTATGGAAGATCAACTTGGTATACTTAACAAACAAATTTAATACATTTCTATTAAGTCTGTTTCATTAAATAATACTATTCCACTCACCTTTAAAATTATATGCTGAATATTTTCTCCGTAATCTACTGTACTGTTTGTCATAACAGTTAAAGTAGACATCAGTGCCTCAGTTGGTTCACCTCAGTCAGAGGAAGTCTGTAAATTTCACCATGTATGTCAAGTCTTTACACTTTTCCTGCAGTTGCTTTTGATTCGTGAAGAACCGTGAGTCCTGATGTAAGTGCAGACTCCCCCTCCCTCCTTTGTGTGGGGATTCCCATCCTCAAATCCTCTTAAATACTGGAGCACCACACAGCGGGTGTATTTTTCCTCTTTTGTTTTCCTTTGTGTTTTGATTTCATGCAAATCAGTGGCCTATAATGCACCAAATAATAGATAAGATGGAGTGTGATAATGGAACAGCTGCTTGGATTAAAGTTACCACATAGGGAAAACACGTTTTAAAATCTGTCCTGTGTTTTCACTGATGAATGTGGGTTGCCATGTTGTCACAAGGTGACTCCTTGTTTCATTTCAGCTGGTGACCAGCTTTAAAAAATCATACAAAGATTTCTCTTTAAGTGTCTTTTTGATTGAATAAACTAACTGCTGATATTTCACTTTTAATCTCTTTCTGGTCTTGTGAAGTTACATCTGATACCCACCGATAACTGGGGGTGAACACTTTTTCTCTCTTTCATTTCATCCCTGGATGTAAATTAGTCCTGCATTGTTGTTTTCAACACCTATCTATACACAGTTTTCCTAAGGTGTAGGAAAAAGTATTTTTGGTGGTGTTGAGTTGGTCTTTTTTATGGAACCACTTGAATGAATGAAGCTCTGTAGGGGTTGGCTGAGGTCCTTAAAGCTAACTCAGGTAGTCTAATTTTAGGTACTAGAGCCTGTTTAGTTGTGTGCTATTGAGCATGTGACACTTACTACATTGTTTGTGAAACTACAAACATTTGTTTTCCTACAAACAGTGGTTTCCTATCACATTACTTGTATTTTCAGCAAAATTGTGGTGCATCAAGCAGACTTCTCTTGATCTTTACTTCTGATCAGATCAGATTGTAATGCTGCTGGAGTTTCCTTTGTCTGGATGTTGTGAAAATTAAAGAGGACAGTTATTAGATGCTGACATTCAAATGCCTCAGCTTAGTATGCAGCAGATACTGGTTTGTTGTGTTTGTTGACTCTTTTTCCGGTTTGAGTTAGAGTTATGTCAAAACAGCTGGATGAGCTGTTAACCTGGGATGCTGACAAAAACAATCTGTACTACAAAATCAGGCTCTTTAAGAAGATTGCAATCTCAGCACCTGGGGTTATGACTTAAGGTCATTTTCAGTTAAATGCATCTGCAGGTTATTTATCAAAACTGTTTGATCCAGGCTGGATAAGCTAGTTTCCTTATGTATAAAGGTCAGCTAAAACACTGTTTCCATGTAAACGAAGGGCCGAAACGCAACAGTACTTTTGCATTTCATCCCGAAACTGTTGTCATGTGAACGGCTCCTCATATGCTTTATAGTTACCTGTAGGTTAGTCACTACAGCCTACAGTAGAATTGATAGTTGTGACAAATTTGTAGACTAATGCCACTAGGGCTGCCAAGATTAGTCGACTAGTCACGATGACGTCGACGATCAAAATCGTTGGCGACTTATTTAATAATCGACGTCGTCGTTTTAATACTTTTTTAAACTTTATTTTTTCCCCCAAAACTGCCGCTGTACTTTCACCTGTCTCGTCTGCCGTTCTGTCCTTGACGCATACGCGCAGAAGTGGTAACCGGGGTAACCCGTGATGTCACTGGAAAAGTTATACCCAACAGTATCATGGCTCACCGGCAACAGAGCTCGAAAGTTTGGGATCATTTTTCCAAAATAAAGGAGAAAAGTGTGCAATGCAAAATCTGCAAAGCAGAAATGGTCTTCCATGACAGTATGACGGCGATGCAGGAGCATCTGAAAAGACAGCACGCCGTGGCTGATTTATTTCTGACGAAGAATGACAATCTCGGTAAGCTAATTGGCTAATTGGCTGCTAACATTAACGTCAACTACCTACTTAATAGCGATGTCATGTTTGAATAGAAAATTGGTACATTAAAAAAATGTCAGAAATGCTGCTACAAGCTGCAAAGTTCATTAAAATTTGAATGAACTATGATAGTGATTGTCACTTGAAGCTGGAAGCTAATGATGTTAGCTGTATGCTGGTGCAATAAGATGCAATTTTTGTATGATCCGAATAGTCGACTAATCACAAAAAATAATCGGTGACTAGTCGATTATCAAAATAATCGTATGTGGCAGTCCTAAATGCCACTCCCTCCCTGTGGAGGTCTTTTGTTGTCTTGAATCGAGGAGTATTTTCAACAAGGTTTATTTACTTTAACAGTATATCAGTGTTTCCTTTTAGTGTGTGAGAACTGCTCAAAGAAGGAAAGTGGTAAAGGAGGCGCCAATAGACTGGTCCACCTTCTATGTTTCCAGCATCCTTTGTGTGTTGAAGCAGTTGCTTGCTTCTTTTTGTGCCATCTTTTAGGTAAAAAACTGTAAAACTTCAGAAGGCCCTACATTTCATACTGGTGCATTGGTTGCATTAGTGGATTGGACGCTACCAACTTTTTAAATGACTAGAAGGACTTCAGATGAGTGTTTTATATTCTGAATTTTATGGTACTTAATGATCCTTGGTTGTGACGCCAACAGCAGAGACAGATCATAATCGTACATAAGCATCAATTACACCTGACCAAAAGCTTACGCTGAGGCCACATGTCAGTGCAGAGTCAGATGAGGGAAAACCCAAAGCACCGCTTGCATTAATGAGGAAAGACTTGGCTTTTAAGTATGCTGTCAGTGCACAATCACTGCAGCCTGTAGCAGCTCCAGCACTGAAGGATTTTCATGAGGAGGAAATGGTTGTCAGCTTAGCAAATTCAGGGTAACATCCAAGGGAAGATGTTTGTCTGAGTTCAGCTGTTTTTTTTTTTTTTTTCTTGATACATTTTGGTGCTGATAGGTTTTACACAGTCAGGAGCCCTACAGGTACCTAATGCAGTTTGGGTGCACACATCAAAGCTCCAACACACAAAATCAAGTTAGGCAGCAGTCTTACAGTCCTTTTGATGTTTCACTGTCATGTCAAGCCACAGAAAGCCATGTGAGAGGAGAAGGGATAATTAATTCAGCTGCTTTTTAATATCATTTTGAATTCATTTCTTTCATTTTTTAAGTGGTACTAGATTTATTTTTCCATCTAACATGACTGTACAGTTATCTTCAGTGGGGTTTTCATGTTAAAGTTGCATTAAGAGAGTTTTGTAATGTTGTAATTTTGAATAGTTTGTTTTCTGTTTTTTTTTTTTTTTTTTGATTGATCAAACTTTCATACTGCCAATACAGAAAACTAAAGATCAAACATGAAATCCAGCAAAGTGCTGATATGCTTCAGTGTAAACATGAAGTAAGGATTTATTTCTATATTTCACCATTTTTAAGACCAGAACAGAACCTCCAGTTGTCGATCTCTGTTACAACATCACAGAGTCCAGTTCCAGGGAGGGTTCACAAATACACAGTGATGCTGCAGTCTGCAGCCATCATACTGTGCTGTATATAGAATTAGTATTGATTTACAGTACAGTGCAGAGTTGGAGCACACAGGCGCTGTGCAGCTGTACGTTGGATGAGTGGTAAAGTGTCAGTGAGTGTTTTTATGTCTGATTGGTTGCTAAATTACTCGCCGCTAGTTTCTTGGAAACTGTGCTTGGAACATTTGTTGCTTTTTTTGGAAACAGCTGCATAGAAATTTGATTTACATGGCCCCGGAGCGTAATGGTTGTTATAACAACAAATTAAAATAAGTGTGGATCATTTTGTTTTGGTAGCAGAACATCCTGAAAGGCAAACAGCAGTACCTATTTGTCTGCCTTAGGGTCCTTCAAAGTCCTGAAATGTTTTATACTGAGACCTAACTCTAGTTCCTGAGAGCCTTGAAAGTCTGTTTCTTTGTTACCCTTGAAGGGCTCATCGTATTCACAGGATAATGATACTATCATTTTGGACTGTATTTCAGGTTTGGGACTGTTGAACTATAGGAACTGAAATCTGAAGGGATTGCTACTTCATACTAGGGCTGCCACATACGATTATTTTGATCATCGACTAGTCACCGATTATTTTTTTGTGATTAGTCGACTATTCGGATCATACATGAAATGCAGCTTATTGCACCAGCATACAGCTAACATCATTAGCTTCCAGCTTCAAGTGTTTAAGGTATGTGCTAACTAAAAATGAAGACAGTTAATATCATAGTTCATTCAGCTTTTAATGAACTTTGCAGCTTGTAGCAGCATTTCTGACATTTTTTAATGTACCAATTTTCTATTCAAACATGACATCGCTATTAAGTAGGTAGCTCACTGTTGACGTTAATGTTAGCAGCTAACTAGCCAATTAGCTTACCGAGATTGTCATTCTCCGTCAGAAAATAAATCAGCCACGGCGTGCTGTCTTTTCAGATGCTCGTGCATCGCCGTCGTACTGTCATGGAAGGACATTTCTGCTTTGCAGATTTTGCATTGCACACTTTTTTCCTTTATTTTGGAAAAATGCTCCCAAACTTTCGAGCTCTGTTGCCGGCTAGCCATGATACTGTTGGGCGTAACTTTTCCAGTGACATCACAGGTTACCCTGGTGACCACTTCTGCGTGTATGCGTCAAGGACAGAACAGCAGACAGGTGAAAGTACAGCGGCAGTTTTGAGGGAAAAATAAAGTTTAAAAAAGTATTAAAATGACGATGTTGATTATTAAATAAGTCGCCGACGAATTTGATCATCGACGTCATCGTGACTAGTTGACTAATCTTGGCAGCCCTAGCGCCACCTGTTGTTGTGTGAGGTGGATGTTCTGATGGGATGTTATAGGTGATAACCTCAGTTGTCTTGGCATTGATCTGAAGGCTAACTTTGGCACCCTGACTGCACTCTGTTCAGGAGCTCCTGTGCTTGTTCCATGTAGTTGAACAACATTCTGACGTCATCTGTGTAGTCCAGGTCAGTCAGGACTACTGTGGTGTATCAGTCTCGCCAAGATCCTGCTCTTATCCACTGATGGCCTTCCTGAGTGCATAGTCCAGACAACAGTTGAGACGTTGACATTTTTCAGCGCCACATGTGGCAGAGGGATAAAATATTGTTTGTATGCTTGAAAGTATCATAAAAGCACAGAAGTTTACTTAAACTGAAGGACCCCAAAAATAAATCAACACTCATATTTCCCAGAGTGAGAGATAAGCTATAGTTGATTGACGTAGAGATAAGACTCACTAATGGAGAAATATTAACGTGTCCAAGGTAGCAAAGCTTCTTCCTGCCTCCCATGTGTCTCTCAGCTCAGCTCAGCCCTCCATCACAAACTGTGAAACTAAAACTGTCCTCAAATACTGACGTTTGTTTCAGCATCTTGGGTCTGAGGTGATTACTTCTTCTTGATTTGTGCAAAATGAACATTTATCCCAAACAATGCAGAACAAGATTGATTTACCTATCTCTTACTGAGAATCTGTCCACAGAGGCAAAAAAATGTTGGGTAGATCTTGGCTGAGCCATTGGCTTATGTATTTTGTTGAGTGAGATCTTAACAAACAGAGGTGAGTTTACTGTGGAAGCAAAGCATTGGAAAAGTAATTGTTTCAATTAGCACTTTTTTCACAGTCTTGTCTTAAACATTAAATGTTTGGCTCTGCAACTCTAACATGAAGCTAGAGGCCTGTTCAAATCCCATACAGGCACCAGAACATAGAAACTCCACATAGATACCAGAGCAGGCCTGACTGAACCGTTTATATTGGATAAAATGTAATTAGGTTTTTCTTCTTCCTGCAGCTAATGGCCATATGGCTGCTCTGTTGTAAACAAAGAAATGTCCCCGCTCTGACTGGCTTCTCTGGACTGTGTGTTTTAAAAGCGTCTCTGACCTTCTCTGAAGTGATATTCTAACCTGCAGGTGGCTGCCAAGTGACAAAAACAGTCTTATTAACAGCCCTGCAGGAGGGTGTGCAGTTTATGTTGCTGCATCTTTTCATTCATGTGTCCGTCTCCCGTCCGCTGAGGTTTCATGTCTTGCCGGAGGCTATACGTCTGGCTTACACGGCCCTCTCACACAGTTTTTTGAAAAAAGCTGACCCGTGAAGAAATCAGTAGAAAAGAAAAGCTTCCTCTTACAGCACAGGCCACTGCAGGAACAAGAAAGGAGCGTTATTTTCCCCACCACACATCAAGATGCATCCTAAATAGGCCATCATAATATAGCTGAAGGTTTGGTTCATCTTCTTTCCAAGGCTGTTTTGCGGCTCTTCGTCACAAGTGAGTGACTGAGGTTGTTTTAAGCAGAGGGTTACAACTCTGAGCAGACTCTCCCTGAGGAGGATCTGGAGAGTTTAATGTGGAGGCACAGAGGGATTGAGCCAAAGGAGCTGCACGAGGCAAAAAGACTTGTGCATGTTCTATAAATAAAATCAAGCTGTGACTCAGTCAATGGAGGCAGTTTTGGGTCTTTAACACTGTCAGTACACTTCTTCTTCTTCTTTTATTGAGCACAAATCATCACATGTCATGCTGATGCCAAGTTACACCTTTGAAATCAACATCCACCATAAATAGGCTTTAAAAAGGGGTTTCACAGTATTATAAACATCCTGAACACACTATGGGAATTTGCTCCTCAAACTTTCAGCTTGATTCTCCTTAAAGTAAAAATGAGGCTCAGCTCAGACTACACAAGTTTTAAAATCCATAGATTTGAAAACTGGAGTTGCATCATCCAGATGGGGAGCAGCATCTTTCACAGAAAGTCTCAACCGTAATCTCAAACACGCACAAAGATTTGAGAAACTGTCGTGCAGCAGGAGCAACACACCCACTCAAATGATTTACAATTCCATGCAGTCTCTCCAGAAGTAGATGTAAACAAACCGACGCTGATTTAAGGCTCTGAAAACACGAGTAGCCTTTCTCCAGAAAACTGGGGGAAAGCGAGGTAGGATTTTGTCTGTCAGATGTGATATCTGTCAACAGCAGAATGCTAGTTAACATCAGCCTCAGGGAGTGAAATGTTTATCATTGCTTGGAAACACTGTGAGAGGCTCTGTCTCCTTGCAGACTTGTCTCTGGTGGATATTTTGTTCCCGCTCTGAGAGTCCTGACGTAATCACTCATATTTTCAACTGTAAATAAGATTCACGTTTGACACTATCAGGCCAGCTCTAATGAATATCAGGTCATGGACTTGATATTTTGACCCATAAGATTTAGACCAAACACTGATGCAAAACAACATCCAAGACAAGCTCTGTTTTTACATTGTGAGGCAAATCAGGGAGAAATTAGCCCTCGAAGTCTGACCCAGTTACCTCAGCAGCAGTTGAAATCACAAACAACTAATCTGTGGTCGTTGCAGTGTTTGTTTGTTTTTGTTTTATTCATGTGACAGGCTGTGGCGGACTCTCAATAACTACTTTTTGGCTATAGAAACCATCCTAGTACACAGTAATGCAGTAGAAAGGGCTGTTGGATCACAGAGAGATAACTTGTGAAGCAGAATAATGCCTCTACTGAAGAAACAAACCCAGGCTTTAATACACCATCTCAGGCTTGGCTCCGCTCCACTGTTTGTTGACTGCGTCAACTCACACCGGCTGTGCTTTCAGTCGGGCAAGCTGCATGACTGACAGACAGCTGGAGCTGAAGAGTGAGGAGTTCCCTTGATCCTCTCTAGAGTCATGTTGGGCTGTAAAACCTCAAACCTGTTGACTCCTGGTCAAACTCCGCTCAATGTCTATTTGATTTTGAAGTGAAGATAAATATGATCTGGTTTTGACATGCTTTTTTTATTTAGAAAGTCACTGTCAGGAAGTAATGCACAGAAACTACCTAAAAACACCCGGTGACTTCAAAGTAAAACAAACTGTTTGATGCATATTAAAAATATAAATAAGATAAGAATAAAAATGAGGACATGATATAAATATACATACAAAATTGTCCTATACTGGACACCTGAACTACTTAACAAACAGGAGCTCAGCTCATTGACTCAAATCCACATAAGAACAGTGTAAACCAGTGCCTGAATTAGACCAAAAAGGTGCAGGAAACCTTTTTTTAAAATTATATACAGGGTGTCCCAAAAAATGTATACACACTTTAAATAATTGTAAACTAGGTGTTTATTATAATTTGTTTAATTTTCAACATCTAAAAGAATTTACAAACATCGTTCTATTGTTTTGTCACCGCCTGTTCTCAAAATGATGTCCATTCTGCCAACAATGAGAAGCGATAGAGCACACATCATGAAACAATTCCCTTGATATTCACGTGCATTCACGTTCAAAGGTCGCTCTCAATTCAGTGACTGTTGCAAGTCTCATTGCGTAGACTTTGTCTTTAGGTATCCCCATAAAAAGAAGTCTAGTGAGTCTAATACAAGTGATGGTAACTCTTGTTGGTGGTTCTTTTTGAAACTCTCTCCTAAATTGTCTTTGCACTTCAACTGTGTTTTCATACTTCCAGCAGCATTTTAGTTTGAATTTTCTTTCTGATGTCATCATTCGGTTCAATGGGTTCAATCTGCAAAGAAAAAACAAACAATTGAGGCATCAGCTGCTAAAAGATATATACAATTTTTGGGACACCCTGTATATATATATATATATATATATATATATATATATATATATATATATATATATATATATATATATAGTTAATGACACAAATCAAATTCACAGATATTGTAAAGTCTTCGTTTATTTAGCTCAACTGACACAATCTTTAAACAGATTAGACTGAATCTTATCAATCACAAGTATGACCTGAAATAACCCTTGAGCAAATGAATGCTTACAGGAAATGAAACATCTGTTCTGTATGTGCTCTTAACAAGGAAATCCCTCAATTGAAATTCAGTATCAGAAGCTTTAAAAGCTCAGTCATTAAACTGTGATAAAATAATAGAGGAAGTGCCTGTAGTGAAGTTTCATATCTGAGTTTTGAACAATGTAGTGAACCAACAGAACTCATAACCAGCAACACTGATTTTATGCTACAGGACCACCAGGCAGATTTCTTTGATCCTAGCAATAAATGATGGCTGAAATATGATTGGACAATGAAAATACATGTTTGGAAGCAGCACGACCTTAGAGAAAGGAAGCAAACAGACCATTTAGAATTATGAAATTAACATAAGTCTGTTACTCACATCATCTTTTAGGCCAGCAGAGAAGGCTTAAAGGCCATAACGGCCCATCACTGGTAACACATCAGCACATATCAGCCTTCACCTGCAGAAGAAACAGAGCAACCTCCTATTACAAGGATCATAAAGGCCGGTAATGATTAGATCGTGGTCATAGCTGCCCGTCCTTAACTGAACCAGAAGCTGTAAGGACAGGGCGGTGGAGCCATTACTGTGGAGGATTTCATTTTTAACAGAGGCTGTATTCCTGTCCCTCCCTTCACATTTTACCTGCTCTACATGTGTGCTGAATTAATTATCATGTTGTCTTGATTGCAATAATTGCATCTAATTATGAGAGTGACAGAGTAAGTAGAGAGACAAGTGGGGATATTTCCCCAGAGATTTTAGGCGAGCGTGTTAATGCAGCGAGTTAGTAAGGGCACTGCACAGATGTGGTACTACATGACTAATGAGCTCTGTAGGGATTTGGACATGACTGTGAAACATAGTTGGTTTGTGCTTTTACATATTTGCATAAGTATATCACCTCCAGCACAAAGCCAAGTCTGCAAAGAAATCCCCAGATCCTTTGTTGTAACTTCAGCAGAAACCCTGATAGGGTTCATTACAGGATGGATTTTTAAAGAGATACTCAGAGCAAAATTAATGTTGGCTGCAGTGTAACAGGAATGTAGAGGGAAGCAGTCTTATTCCCTGTCCCAGTATGATCAGGGATAAAGAACAGCTCCTGAAAAGGATCACACCAAATTGATCCTGTTTTTTGGATTTATGGAATTGCTACTGGCTCGCAGATCGCAGGTGTTTGGACATCCTTGCAAAAAAAAAAAAGAAAGATTTCAGTTCCATACCACCCCTGGACTTATTAGGTCATATGCAAATGAGTATTTATATTGTAAGACCAAAAAGCTGGTCACATTTTGTCTAAGCTGTAGAGCTGCAACAATTAATCGAATAATCGATTATTAATCGATTACGAAATTAATCATCAACTATTTTGATAATCGATTAAGTCATTTAGGTAATTATTTTAGAAAAACAGTCCGAATTCTCTAATGTCAGCTTCATAAATGTGAATATTTTCTTCTTTCTTTGCTTCTCTGTGGCACTCCTGAATATCTTTGGTTTGCAAACCAGACATTTGATGATGTCATCTTGGAATCCAAAAAAAACATTGACATTTTTCACCATTTTCTGAAATTTTATGGACCAAACAACTACTCGATTAATCAAGAGAAAAATCGAAAGATTAATCAATTATGAAAATAATCGTTAGTTGCAGCCCTACTACTACTCGTTGTTTGTTGACTGTATCTGCTCGAAGAAACATCAGAAGCATATGCAGGAATCGAAGACTGGTGAGGCTTACACCAGATCTGCAACAAACCTCGTTTAGGAGCGGATTCTGTGGTCCCATATTTAACTGGCGCATAAATTGTCCTCAATTTTGACTCTTTTCTGAATGTCTGATTACCATCAGAATAGGTGGTTAGTCATAATTTCATTGTCCATTGATACAACCAGGAAATTAGTCACCACATAACATCCTCACCTTCTTTGAACAGATGTTTGTGTAGCTTCTGGGTCAGAGGCTTGAACGGTGATCTCATGGCTTGAACCAATTTGAAGAAACAAAGTTTCATCCAAAAAAAACGCAGGATGTGAAAGGCTGCGTAAAAACGAATCTGTTAGGGTCAGAGCAGAAATGTGGATGTTGATTGGCTCAAATATATATATATGGATTCTGATGTGTCTTAACTGTTCTTTTCAAATCGAATCACATTCGTGGATCAGTGTATGAAAGAGGCCGTATCAAATCCAAAGGGCTGCATCACGTGATGTGTCCTCATTGTTGTATACTGTATCTGAGTCACAAGTCTTCAGACACAGATGACTGGATGAAAGATGTAAATGAAGAGTCTTATTCTGGTGTTAAAATATTTCACATAAATTGGCTTTAAAAACACAGTGAATGCAGCAGATGCAGTCTTTCAGCAGGAGTAATCCATTCTATACAAGCTCACATTTTAACCACACTGTTTTCTGCTAACACTTCCTTTCTTTGCAGGGTTTACCCTCAACTGCAGCAATGCACCATGGGTCCCTCAGTAGATGTTCATGAAAACTTGGCAATGTTGTTTGTTTTTTGTGTTTAAGGTTTCGGTTGGTCATCACATGAGGCTCTGATGTTGTGTGTGTGCTGCTGTATTTCTGTCATCCATATCTCTATGTGGAGGTCGCTGTGTCTTTGTCTTTCTGTTCCCACCCGTCCGACGCTCTGTGCTTCCCCTACTTCTAAAATTTTTCATATTTCTGATGAAGTATGAAAGTTTGAAGATGCTGCGTTCTCCCCCCTTCCAACATGATAAGACTGCCATACTTTGGACTTTCACTTGCTGCATTCTGCTTGTTGTTTCTGTTGTTTGTAACACGCCATCCTTCTCCTCCCACTTCCCTCAGGTTTTGGTCTGCTTTGGGTTGACTGGTCATTATGCTGATGCAGCTCTGTAGTATCAAGGTCAGTGCCCCCCTTGCCTGCCATCATTATCACCCAGCACCTTCTGCACTCGCCTGCCGACCACCCAGCACACAGTTTGTCTGCAGAAATACAGGAATTGAAAACATTTTGTATATTTGTATACACTTTGTTCTTTTCCTAATTCTGTGACCATGTCAAAGCATAAACTCCCTGCACTGAATCCTGTTTTTGACAAAGAACAATACATGCCAAACCACGTAAAGATAATATATTCATATTTCCACGGGCTGACTCAGTAATTAAGCAGGGCCCCTATTGATATTCACATCAGACTGTAACACAACAGCAACCCTGCAAAAATGGCTTTGTGTGTGGAGATACATTTCCTTCATCACACACTTCATGCACAAAGTGCTTCAGCATTTAGACCAATCCATCAGAGCTGGCTGAGCTGTGCCCTCAAGCTTCTTTCTAACTGGAGCATTCTCTGATCAGTTCTGAGATCACAGGATGAGAAAGTCTTACTCCTTTTCCATCTTCCTGGTGACGGTATATCATTCAAAAAATTACAGTTTTGCAGAACAGACATCAAACTCTTGATAGGTGAAGCCAAAGTTTCATATCCTCATTGAGGAGAAATCTTCAAAGGCTCATATTCATCAAGGCATTTTCCTGAGCTGAGCCAGGGTTGCTTCAATGTATTTTAATGTAGAGGTTCTCTGCTTTCCCATGTTTTAAAAATGGAAAACAACTAAGAAGCAATGATGCTGGATGTTCAGACTAAACCTGTGCAGATTTTCAACCTTCTGCATGTTCATATGTTGTACAAATCCCTGAACGTCTGTTAAACTGATTGAAACACACCGTTCTAAAAATAGCAACAGATCTTCACAAGATTTGATGAAATCATCAGAGAAGGACCTTCAAACCTGTTCATGTAAATATTGAGGGGGTGGACCTCAAACACCAAGGTCTGCTCATGACAAGCTTCCAGAAGGCTGGCCAATCAGAGTGAAGGAGGTTTGTGGAGTGGGAAGAGACGACAGCTAAAACACAGTGTTTCAGACAGAGGCTGACAGAACGGTTTTCTAAAACACCAGTGTGAGAAAAGTAGGAATTATTTTGAGATTCAAATAATTTAAAGCCACTATGGGGGCACCAGAGGGACAGTATTAAGGCTCAAACCAATGTTATTCTGTTAGCTGGCAGCTTCTTTGACATAAATTTGAATATGCAGCCCTTTAGATTCTGGGAGGTGTTTAGATTGCAGTACTACAGTGTCAACATTGTAGTGCAGGCTCTCTCCTTTTGATAATGTCCATTAACCAAGACAATTATGTTTTACAGAAAAAACAGAAATTGCAACACGTTCACTTCATGTCACGCTCGGTTGATATAACTGGCTCTGGAGAGGCCACAGATTGACCCAGCTGATCAAATGAGATGTCAGTCTGGGGAAATCCATTTTTCCTCGCACACTGTTGATAATTATGGAGAATAATCTGCGAACTTTGAGATCAAACTGCTTTATGTTTTTGCTTGATACAGAGCAGGATGCTGATAGTTGGTATCCAGTGAAGTTTTAACCATAGTCTGTATAATTAATGGACGTAGTCTCAGCGTGTCACCCGTCTGTTCCTGAAATGGACTTTTGAAGCCAAACGGCCGGCGCGGCCATATTGGAAATGAGGCGTGCTGTGAGTCTCCACAGTAACAACCATAGGACGCTCCACAGTCACGTGATATGAGCTGTGCCTCTGATTGGATGAACTGGCGAGCTTAATATTGTGGAAACTGCCGAATTAGAAAAAAATTTACCCCTCGTACAGTGCGTGCCGTTAGTGAAATTAGTGATTCAGACGGGAGACATTCTTTGTTCCAGGCTGTAAATGTGCTTATTTTGGCCGTGAAAACGGCTTTTTTTGGCTTGGTGTGTTTGTGACTTCCGGTACTTCCGGAGCCAGCCTCAAGTGGACACTCAAGAAACAGCAGACTTTAGCACTTCAGCATTGTTTCATATTTTCAGACTGGAGGTTGCCGCTTGGTTTTAACGCAACCAAGATGTAAAATGGTACATTTAACAATAACTTGCCATAAATAGCTGAACAAGCCTTGATGTAAGACTAGATCCTGGACCAAGAGGACTCCTAGTTTCTTCTTTTAGGCAATGATGGGACAGCTGTCATCCAGGACGTCTTTAAGGTGACTCATCACATATGGACAAGGCAAACCATTCAACAATAGGGACAGGCCAATTATTGGCCGGGCAGATATTTGATATTTTTGGCTTTTTAAAAAAAAAATATTTATTTATGTATTTTTTAATCCAACAGCCAACAAGAGATCAATTTGAAACTGGGTTATTTTGGCTCTGATGCAGCCTCCCTGTTTGCAGTCGTTACTCTGTCCCCAGCATTTTCTCACCCACAGCACCATCTGTTTGGTTACAACCACGCGACACTTATTTATTGATTTCAATTTTCAGTTAACTTTGTAAAATATGCTGCTGAGCCCAGGAGCTGTTTACTAAAGATATGCCTAAAGGCATTTAAACAAACTTAAGTGTTCTAGTTTCTAATATTCAAAATTTTGAAGCCAATAGTTTCACTTTGCAAATGAATATCTGCTCCAAATATCAGTTATCTGCCTCCTTGACTACTAAGAATCGGTATCTGCCTTGAAAATATTGTCTATCTCTGTTCAACAGTTTAAAGTTTGGGTACTTTTATATAGAAGCAGTGATGTTTAATATTCAACAGTGAAACCACTTCACAAATTACCTCACGTTATCCTGATGCTCTTCATGTTTAAAGCACTCAGAGCAGTTTTTGTAGAACTAGATTGTGGACACATCTTGGGACATCATGGTCAAACAGTGGCCCACTTACAGATCTCACTCTGCCTTTAGCCATATAATATCACATAAACAGGTCAAGATCCAACCTGCAGGGCAGGCTTTTCAAATGTCTGATAGGACACGTTTAAGAAAACCTCACTAACTAAGAGATCTCATGGATGACAACTGCTACTACTATATCCAAACAAAATGTGCACAAAAAATGAACTAATTTTATCCTTTCCATCGGTTCCATTTAATGCAAGTACAAATAGTTTCACTCCCTGAATTTATAATCCTGTATTATTTAAAATGTCATGCTTTGAACCATGAAATAGATTTGATCTACTTACTTTGTGCGTTGACTGTTGAAATCAATCCAAATCTCCTCCCTAAACAGTCAGTGTCACTCTCATCAGCAGCATCGTTATGATTGGATTCTGCCTATTAAACAGCTTTTATGTCTAATGGTCCAAAAAGATGTGATGATGCATGAATGTTCCTCTCGTGCGGAGGAGTGTTGTTATATAAATGGTTGTCTGCCAGTTGGTGTGAACTGTAGCAATCATATTTACAAGCTCTCATTATTCTCCCGACTATGTGCATGACTTCACTGACTCTTCTGTCATCTTTTAGGCTGAGTTGTTTGCATTTTTTTTTTATGTATCATAAAGCATTTACCCTCAAAGCATCAAATATGAGCCACCAGTGCCCCTGTGACTGGAGTGGAAATGATACTTTACTTTGATATTAAACATTTCCATCAAGAAAAGAATCCAATTTTAATCCTTAAAAACAGTATAATGTTTCTAAAGTTAAAGTTATGACTCATGAAAGTGTATTGACTCATCTTGCTGCACAGACATTTTTAAAATGTATTTATACACGTTTATTTCAGTATTAAACGAACAAAAGACGGCAGGATATATGCATCCTCATAGTGGCTTAGAGGAACTCTGTAGTGATTGGCAGCATGCTTCTGAGCTGCTATTTGCAGCCATTAAGTACACCACTAAATCATTTAAATTCATACTTCAGGCTCTTCAAGAAAGGGCAACAACTCATCATGTATTACTCAACACAAGCCTCTCTTTGCTTTAAGCCAGAAACTCCAACACTGATGAGGGGAAAGATGCCAAACTCAGGTCTTTTCTCTTAAAAAAAACAGGAAACATGACCATTTGAGAAGATTATAAAAACTTGGGTGCTACGTGTTACCATTATGTGAACCATCCTTACTCACTGCATTTTAATCTTCTTTTAACCTTTTCTAACATTTGATTTTTAAAGTCGATTAGTCCTTCATTACTTTAAGCTATTGCAAAGATGTCTCCCACTTTATTCATGGTTATGAATAACTTAATGCTTCAAACTTTTATCAGTTATTTGGAGGCTTTTGATCAATGTTTACAAGTACGACCTCTTTCTTCATAAAGAACACTTTGCATAAAAATCAAATTCATCTGATTGTGTGTGTCTGTGTGTCTGTGCATGGGTCTGTGCTCTACTTCCTGATATATCTCACTATTCTAGAAAAAACTACACAAGAACGGCAGCTGTTAATCATCGTTAATCAATACATTAAACCCTGTTTTTAGTTTAATGACTAATCTGAAAGAAACTTTTCAGAAAGAAAGGGGACCTGAACACAACGCATCCCAATAATATCTAAATATCACCACAGCATACAGATGAGAGAAACATTTCCATGAGGTGTAATAATCTATTAAAGTTTGACCACAGCTCATCTGGAATGAATAGAGAGATGGAGTTGTTGACCTATACTACAGCCAATCACCAGGGGGAGCAGTTTTTGTGGTAATCTCAGTTCAAGCCAGACAAGATGACTTCCACTTTTTTGTTGTTGTTTGTTTTTACATTCTATGCTTTAAGCACCATGTGCTACTTTATTCTTGCAATTTTATTCTTGAAATGAAACTAGACAAATTTTTGTTCTTGAAATGCTTCATAAGTGTTTCGTACTGCCTGGTCACAGGAATATGAACCAGTGATCATTGGCTTTGACGCAAGATATTTCATTTGACTTTGTTTTTTAACATTTTTCAGCACGCTGTCCTGTGACAGGCGGATGTCTGGTAAAGACAGCGAACTATCTATCACTGCTTTCTTCCTAAAATGTAAAGTGACACTGACTTTAAAATCAAACACCACCCATTAATTCAAAAAACCACACTGACAAATTTAAACCAGACAGCAATCTCATATTTATACCACGATAAAACACTTATGGTCAATCTCTTTTCACACTTTTTCCACTTATCACTATTTGAATCGATGTACTTACATTAGCATAGCAAGGTGTCAGGCAGCAGAGGTGGAGAGTTAAGTTAAATGGAGGATCTAGGTGGTGGGAGGTGTGGGGCATGATTCCCTCAAACAGTGTTAACTAATAGCACCTCTTAAGGCTGGCTCACTCTAATTGATTCTTGGGCCAATTCAGATTCATCCCCCCAGATGATCAGTGAAATCTGGCCAGAGAACAAGGTTGGCCCTGATTGTCTGCCCAGATTATCTTCTATTGTGAGCAGATCAATCTTAAACCTCATGTTTAGACTCGTCTGAACCACCCCGATAATTTTTAAACTTGTTTGATATTTATTGGGATGATTTGGCCCCTAATTTTCACTGAGGAGGACAACAGCCAATCAGAAAGAGCTGCCTTCGAGGGACCGGAAATTATTCAAAATGATCAGAGACACATTCTCCGTCTCCCAAACCACTTCTTCACCCTGATGTGTTTAGTCTTCTGTTAAATGTTGTCACTTGATGGCGTCCTTAAGGCCCATTGATGCTCAACCTTAAATCCAGATCTGGGCGGAGCCTTCTGTCCGGCCTCTGCATCTATTTTGACCATATTTCTGTATATCACCAAAGTTTACAGATACAGGTCAAACAGAGTAGTACCACTGGAACTGTGGGGGCAGTGTTGCTGTTGCTACCCGATCTGTAGCTCTAGTGAAAAGAAATAATGGCGGAACTTTTTGAAGAAAAACTTGTTGAGTTGGTGAGGAACTTGCCTATTGTGTTTGTCTTTTATGCAAGAGGTACATCAGCAATACTTCCTCTACAGTCGCCATGTTTGTTTTTGAGTTTGTTGTTGTCTTAAACTTTTGAATCTAGGCCCCCCCCCCTCGGTGTAGGTATAAAAAGATGTATACATTTTCGTACCTAATGGTTCTGGAGAAGGTTGCACTGTGCGTGTGGGTGTTATGTCCTTGCGTTGTGTGTGCACCTTGTGGACTTATGTTACTGAAGAGCAAAGCGGACAGACACAATACCTGCAGTAATGTTTCATGTCGAAGTATTTATGTCTACAGCCTTCAGCACTGCACTCGTCTCCATTCATTCCTCTTGAGATGACACAGATCACGTGGTGCGTCGCTCTCTCTGGTCCGATAGTCTTGATGAAATCCTGTAGTGTGGGCTGGTCATTACTTTCAGATCTTGTGGTGTGTGATTGTTTAAGATTTGAAAGTAGATTATCTGTGAAGATTCTCCTGATGTGTGTGATACAACCTGCTTTCAGCATCTTTAAAGATATTTAAAGCCCTTTACTGTGAGCCAGGCTTAATTCAAGGTTAAAGTTACCTCTGCATGTACTGCTGTCAGTGGTCTGCCTCATTGTTCTATGTCGTACTCACTAAACTGATGACTGTTTCAAATATTTGGTTTGTGTTGTGCAGTTGGAGAAATTGAACTGTGCCTTGTTATTGAGGAATAACCCTCCCTTAAAGAGAGAAGTATGTTGTAATGAACAGTGTTAAAAAATGAATAAATGAATAATGAATTCATACCTGGGAAAAGGTTTGAATGTAAATAATGCAAAGTTAAATTTCCCTAGCTCACATTCACAATGGAATCTTGGGGAAAACAATGAACAGAAACAAACACATAATTTACCTTTCCTTTGGCTTCCTGCTGTGTCATTTATTGCAGAACTTGTACCAGAATCGGTTCCTGGGCCTGGCGGCCATGGCATCCCCAACCCGCAGCAGCCAGAACCGCCAGCGCTGTAAGGATGCGGTTCGTCACAGCTACGGCCCGGAAAGCTTCACCGTCAATGGTCTGAACCAGGAAGCCTTCATGCTGGGGCTGTCCCGGTCCACCAGCGACACTGATCTGGTCTCTCCCGATGCTCGCTCCACCCTCACCATCAGCTCCTCCCACTACACCATCGGCCAGTCGGAGGACCTGGTGATCACGTGGGACATCAAGGAGGAGGTGGATGCTGGAGACTGGATTGGCATGTATCAAGTTGGTGAGTGAGACATGAGAGGAACTTGAATATAACAGTTTCATCAGTACGAGTATTTACTTGGTTTTGGTGGAGTTAGACAAAAAAAAGAACAAAAACAAAATGAACACAGGTTGATTTCACTTTGTACACAGCAGCAGAGTAAACATGATGAAAACAGCACAGATTTAAATCTGCTTTTGTGAATATTTTAGTGTTAAGGGAAAAGGCCCTCTCACATCTATTATTAAGAGTAAATCTCCCCTCAGTCTCTGTTGGGCCCTTCATGAGGAAGTTAAAGAACACACTCCAATAAGAAACATACAAACACACACAGACTTCTAAATGCCTTAATGAGACGTCTCTTTCCTCAAACAAATAAATCTGTTCTTATCTCTGTTATAAATCCACTCTTACCTTCACCTCCAAAGGCTTGTAAGAAGTTTTTCTTAACAGCAATCCTTCTCCACATGTGGCTCATGCGCTGTAAATATTAAACAGGAAGTAAAAATGTGTGTTTTTCAAACGCTTTGCTGATGAAGACAGATAAAGAGGAAGTCAGAGTGAGCAGCTGTGTGCACAGAGCAGGTGTGAGGCTGTTTGAGGCCTGATGAAGAGAATGAATCCGATTTAAGTAGTTTGACAATCAAAATTTTAAGGAGACGTGATTACAATTAAAACTTTGAAGTTATACAACTGTTGATCGAGAAATGCAGTTGAATTAGTTAATTCCCAAGCCTGCAGTTAATAGATATTTTACTTGCTCATCAGCACCAATATCCCATGACCCTTGCCTCAAAAGTTAACCCCTTGATGCCTGTTGTCGCAAATTTGCGACAAACCTGATTTGAGACATCGTGTCTTGATGCAGCTAATGTCTACTGATTCGTGTTTTACACATTCCAAGGATTGTATCAAATGTACTGTATTGGTCAGAGGGTCAACATCATCATATAGATGCACATGCATTTTGGTAATAGTAGCAGCGTTTAGCTTTATTCATTCAGACAAGTTCTCGATCTTGAAACTCTAAATTCAAACTGTCAGCAGCATAAAAATGTCCGATTGTTCTGTGGTGGGTTGTCAGAAACGATACTACACCATGGAGTCAACTTCTATGGAGTTCAGAGTGTTACGGAGCAACCGGTGTTTTGGAGTAAAGAGTGACCGTGCTAACTGGAGACTCTCAGCTGAACGTGTCAGTGATGGTCTGCTGAGAGTCTCCCAGTCAGTCCTCTCATGGTACACGCTGGATTTAGACACTAAAAACGTCTGTCCACTGAATGTCTGTCCACTTGCTGATGTCTTCTCTCCACTCAATGATTTCTCACAAACCCAGGAGTCATTTACCAATTCTGAAATTAACAAACCACAGAGTCTCCTGGAGACATTTTAGTCTGTTTGTGTTTACTTCCACTTTAAAAACTGTCATCTGAAGGTGACGTCACAGAGGAGAGTCCTGCTGATCCTGCCTGTTTAACATTAATAAACATGGATTAGCTAGCAGCATGTAGCCTAATGCTGTGTTCGCATCAGCAAGTTTAAATTTTACGATAACTTCATAAATAAGTAGGAAGGGGTGATCATAGAGCAATGTACTTTGAGCCGTCAGAATAGGTCTCTCCACTAATCTAGAGTCAGGAAACTAAAATCAAGACTCAGCTACGGAGCTCAGCTCACATTTCCATCAGGCTCAATCTCTGATAAATCTTTGTTTCCATCTGAAACAAAGTGGACTCCATGTCCTGTCAAGTTAGTATTTCTGCATCCAGCACTAACATAACATTTAACCATCTTAATGAACGATCAAATAAAATAATTCACTGAAAGAAACACAATAAACAACCTTAAACACCCGCTCTCTCTCTACCTCCTGTTATACATATTGGATCCAAGCTGAATCAGAGAACACGAGTCTCCTTTGCTACTTCATATGATGCCATGTAGAAAAAAAGAAGGTTTTAAACAGCTGTACTTAAAAACAGACAATTATTCCTCTAAATTTGAGCCTTTTTGTGTTGTAGAACATATAAAACCAACGATCGACTTATTTTACAGCCATTATCAGACAATGTTAAATGTTAAAAAGCTCATTATAGCATTAAAGCTATTTATAAGTTGCATGTTGACTGTAATTATTACTTTACTGTTAAAGGATGGACCAACAGGAAATAATGATGTTCATTATCTTCCTAACTACAACCAAACTGAGGTGCAGAACCATTGCTGCTGTCAGATAGAGACCCTCAGTCCAGGCTTGAATCTTGTTGTGGAGGAGCAGACAGAGGTTTGCTGTGGTTCCTCTCGAGTCCAGCTGATGATTCTGGATCTGACACCAGGATGTTGTTTGACAGACAGCTGTCTGCTTGTGCTGTCGCTTCCTCCTCCACACATCCCTGTCACGCTCTGCCTAACTGAATGTGTCTCTGCTCTCCCTAACTACCCAAATCTTTATCCTTTTTTTAGATTTTGCTGTTATAAATTACATAACAAGTGATCAATAATTGCAGCCTGGGCTGAGTCAGACTGACAGGACACAAATCATTAGATGTGGGTTTTTCTGTGGAGTTTCTTCTCTTTTCCCTGAAAGGATATTTAATCAAACCACTTCCACACAAGTTCAGAGCTTAGATTTCTGTCACAGTAAAGTAAGGAGTGTCAGGACAGCCTCTGTCAGGCTCCGTGTTTCTGATGAGCATAGTCATGATGTGGAAACCTCATCATGTCAAAACACCACAAACACCTGATTGGAAACATCTTAATGGTGATATGCCTCACGACTGCTTAATGTGATGACTGAGAGAGAGGATCATCATTCCTCTAGTTGAGCTCCTGTAATGTATAATGAGAAACGGGTGATAAAAATGACTTATTGTGATTGTTTTTCAGGGTTGGGGTGGCATTGTAATTTCATTAGTTTTATCTCATTTCCCAGATGAGACTTTGTCTGAGAACTTTCTGGACTATAAGAATCGAGGTATCAACGGATCTCACAAGGGACAGATCGTTTGGAAAATTGACTCCAGTGCCAACTTCAGTGACCGTGAGTAACAAACTTTGCATTCGCTCCAAATGAAACGAGCTGGTTGTTGAAATCACCTCAGGATGCATCATGAGTAGCCCCTTTACATCCAGGTGGTGTTATTATTATTTTGCTTGTTACTATCTGAGTTTCTTCCTTGTTTTCTATTCATGTGCTACTTGGCATCTAACCACATCCAATACAGCCAGAATACACCAGAAACCTATCAGATCCGGCTTCGCTTTATCACAGCACCGGATCTGATAGGTTTACATGCACGTCACTGTGTCAGCTGTCATGCACAAATACCACATAAAAAATGGCCAAACAAACCGTATCGAAACCAGGTCGTTTCAACTTGACTACAACAACAAACCGACATAATGAGAGGAGACAGATCAGGAGTCAACAGGTTTGAGGTTTTACAGCCCAACATGAACCAGGAAAGGATCATTAATGGAGCAGGAATCCAGGGAACTCCTCGGTCGCCTGATGCCAGCTGTCTAAAGGTTACACTGAGTTGGACTGAACATGCATCCGGTGTGAGTTGACGGAGGAGAGAGCATGCAGTCAACTTGCCATGGATCTACTGTATTCCCAGCAAAAGCGTCATCCCAAAACAGATACAAACTGATTGGCATCTGTATGGACACTGCAGCTGAAAATAGAAACATAAAAAAGTAGCACAGGTGCAAATCCTCCCCAAAAAAGCCTGTGCACTCATGCACATTTTTATTTCATGTTGCAATGTTGCACTGTAACAATTTCATTTAGGAAATGTTTATGTCCAAAGTGATACATTTGAGAGCAAGTGCAACCCAAGCAAGGATCCAGGCAGGACAAGCAGCATCATATGTAGGCACCAGGACTGCCTCAAATCCAATCAGGTACAGGTGCTGATATGCAGTGCTACACTCAAAAAAACCCCCAAACTTTGACTTCAATTAAATTTATGTCAACAAGTTCCATCTAAATGTTTTAGGTTAGTCAAAAAAAATAATTTTAGGATCAACCAAGTTCAACTTGAAATTACTGTTTTCAACTAACCTAATACATTTAGAAGGAACCAGTTGACAAAATGAATTTAATAAGAGTCAGTGTTTCATTTTTTTGAGTGAAGAGGCAAAGGAATTTATTGTAGTTAGGGTTTCAAAGTTTGGGTAATTTTTAAAGCTGTAAACTTTCCATGGAGATTTTTGGAAATTAACAGGAATTTTCTGGGAATTTTCTCGGTATTTATACCACATGACTGCATTTATCAACCGTCATCTATATGTGTAAATATTAAACATTTTCTTCTGTTATAAGCAAACATGTATACAAACATGTCTAATGTGATATTTTTGAACCAAATTGATAACACAAAAAAAGAAAAAATTCTTAAATTTCCAAGACAAAATTTCCCAGAAATATTTAAAAAAAAAAAAAAATCTAAATTGACTGCAACAGAACCCATAAAAATACCAATAACGCTTTCCAGAAACTTTCCTCCCATTTGCAACTCTTATTCCCATGGAAATTTCCAGTAAACGTTCCTGAAATTTATCGTAAATTTTCCACCCCTTTGCAACCCTAATTGCAATTCAATTTACAATTTGAAATCAAATAGTAGACCTTTAACACCATATATGGAATAATATTGACCAACAGCTAGAACAACCTCGGCATGCTTGGGAGCATTTGAGTTCACAGGGGTCCGTACAGTTAGCCACCGTAAAGCCTTCTGCTCCTCCTCTGCAGAAAGCTGTACAGCCTCTAATCAGCACCAAACAGCAGGAACCAAAACACAAGATATTTTCTGACTAAAACCGAAACAGAGGCAAAGAATGCGAATTATAATGATTTGTTACATTTACAAGCACCCCTAAACCTGAACGGTGTGTGGTCAGATAAAGGTGGTCCTCATTATGCTTCATTCAGTGTCAGTCTCATTGGAGCCAAGTCCTTCCCACTGTGTTGCTTTTATTCTCTCTCTCAGTGAACAAAGTGGATTGAGCCTTTAAGCCCTGTAGCTGTATCAGCATGAGAAGTACCAGTCCCTGGGAAGTAAAGGGGTTTGCTTACAGAAGCACATCATTAAATGGAGAGGGAGAGAGAGGGAGAGAGAGGGAGAGAGAGAGAGAGAGAGAGAGAGAGAGAGAGAGAGACCGGGTGCAGGGAGACGGTAACAAATGATGCGCTTTGAATGCGTTTAGGGACTCTGGGGGACTGTGTTTATGGGTGAGAGACTTTGTGGATGCACTCATGAATCAGAATAAATTTATGAGTGGAAAGCTGTCCAGGTGTTTCCATTTAGTAACACCAGCAATTGTATTGCAGGTGGAGTTGTTGTTTGTTTTTTTTTTTCAGACTTCACACTTTATAAGACTGAAACTGTGATGTTTTGCTGGTCCTGGTGTTAATGCCAGGACCAAAAAATCCGTTTGTCAAATGGGAAGTCACCTATTTAACAGACTTTGATTTTTTTGTAACTTCCTCTGCCAATACAAAATAATAAACAAGATGCTTCTATAAATCCATGTAACGTTTATGCTTGTCAGCACAGAAAGGTCTCAAAAATCATGTAACAAACATGGTTGTGGGTTCAAATCCCATTAGATCAGCAGTTTGTCAAATACTCAGACCAACAACCATGCCACATTCAAAGTCTCTTGAATCGTTCCCTTCATTCACATGCTCAGTTTGAACTCCAGCAGCTCGTCTTCATCATGTCTATATGACTAAATGCTGCAGAGTTGCTGTCGTCTGATTGGCTGATTAGATATTTGTGTTAACCAGCAGGTGAACAGGTGTATCTGATAAAGCAGCTGGTAAATGTATTTTGCCATCAAAAAAAAAGGAGGAAAAAAAGGACATTTTTCAAAGTTGAATAAAACAAACGTGTATCAAACCTTTTAAAAATAATTTTTCTGCTATCAGAACAAATTTATCTACATTTTTAATTCTTCTTGCCACATTAAAGAGAAAAACAATAAACTTTTCCATCTGAACTTAAAATTTACAATAAATTTGGTAACTCAATACACCATTGCATTAAAGGTGTATGAGAATTTTTATTAATACACCAAATCTAACATTACTCAAGTCCAAATGCTTTGACTTTAAGTTATTGCAGACCCGCCATCTGTTTTCACCCTCTTTTTCTATCTCTGCATTTAAATACAGTGCATCTGAAAATTATTTACAGAGCTTCACTTTGTCTACATTTTGTTATGTTTCAGCCTCATTCCAAAATGGAATAAATACTTTTTTTTCCTCAAGATTTTACACACAACACCCCCATAATGACAGTGTGAATAAAGGTTGGATGAGGAGCATTGGTGCACAGACATTTTCAGATCTCTCCAGAGATGTTGGATCAGATTCAAGTCTGGGCTCTGGCTGGGCCCCTCAGGGACCTTCAAAGAGTTGTCCTGAAGCAAATAGTAAAATGGAACAGTAATTATATAATGCTTCTCTAGTCTTTCAGACCACTCAAAGCGCTTTACATTGATAGTCACAATCACCCATGCACACCACATTCACACACTGGTCAGTGTCTTGCTCAAGGACACTTTGACCTGTGACTACAGAAGCTGGGAATCAAACCATCGACCTTCCGATTGAGAGATGACCACTCCATCACTGGGTCACAGTCACCCCTCCTTTGATATCTTGGCTGTGGTCTGAGGGTCGTTGTCCTGCTGAAAGATGAACTGTGGCCCCAGTCTGAGGTCTAAAGGGCTCTGGAGCAGGTTTTAATCCAGGATGTCTCTGTTCATTGCTGCATTCATCTTTCCCTCAATCCTGACTGGTCTCCCAGTTCCTGCTGCTGAAAAACATCCCCACAGCATGATGCTGCCACCACCATGCTTCACTGTAGGGATGGGATTGTCCAGGTGATGAGCGGT
This sequence comes from Labroides dimidiatus, assembly GCA_030710495.1. Lineage (NCBI taxonomy): Eukaryota > Metazoa > Chordata > Actinopteri > Labriformes > Labridae > Labroides > Labroides dimidiatus. Next base: position 22,626,122 of record CM061161.1, on the reverse strand, counting down.
GCCTGGTTTCCTCCAAACATGACGCCTGGCATTCACGCCAAAGAGTTCAATCTTTGTCTCATCAGAGCAGAGAGTTTTCTTTCTCCTGGTCTCAGAGTCCTTCAGGGGCCTTTAGTCAAACTCCAGGCGGGCTGCCATGAGCCTTTTACTAAGGAGTGGCTTCAGTCTGGACCCTCTACCATACAGGCCTGATTGGTGGATTGCTGCAGAGATGGTTGTCCTTCTGGAAGATTCTCCTCTCTCCACAGAGGACCTCTGGAGCTCTGACAGAGTGGCCTTCAGGTCCTTGGTCCCCTCCCCTGACTAAGACCCTTCTCCCTTGATCACTCAGTTAAGATGGGCGTCCAGCTCTAGAAGAGTCCTGGTGGTTCTGGACTTCTTCCATTTACAGATGATGGAGTCCACTGAGCTCATTGGAACCTTCAGAGCAGCAGAAATGTTTCTGGATCCTGGATCCAGATTAGTGCCTGGAGACGATCCTGTCTCTGAGGTCTACAGACAGTTCCTTTGACTTCATGCTTGGTTTGTACTCTGACATGCTCTGTCACCTGTGGGACCTTATATAGACAGGTGTGAGCCTTTCCAAACCAGGTCCAATCAGCTGAATTTACCACAGGTGGACTCACATGAAGCTGTAGGAACATCTCAAGGAGGATCAGAGGAACCAGGATCAACCTGAGCTACATTTAGAGCTTCAGGGCAAAGACTGAATACTGATGGACATGTGATTTATTAGTCTTTCATTTTTTTTTTTTATAAATAAGAAAGAAATAAAAAAAAAACATTTTTCAGATTGTCATTATGGGGTGTTGTGTAGAATTCTGAAGAAAAAAAAAACATTTTGAATTAGGCTTTAACAACAAAATGTGGAAAAGTTAAGCGCTGTGAATAATTCTGTCCCACCTGTTCCCATCAAACTGCAGCTTCTGTTCTTGGATATTTCAGGTTTCTTTGTTTTATCACAGTAGTGTGTGGTTTCTGTGGCTGCTTGATGGTGTTTCTCCCTGTTTTCTGTTAAAGGAGACTTGAACCCAACACTTTCACTGTTTAGATCATGTGGCTGTTGAAAAAAGCATGACTGGCTGTGACTTCATGTTGCCCCCCTCTGTGAGGTTCATAAATGAAGTACAGACACACTTAGGGACACACACACAATCATTTGCATGGAGTGTTTTGTGTGTCCCCCCTCTGCCCGTCGCGTCAGTGTGTCTGACCAGTCAAGCAGAAAAACGTGGAGCTTTGGTCTGACCTTAATCTCTCTGTGTCACCCAAGCTTTTGGCTTTTGTGCTCCACTTCCCCTGTTTACAAAAGATTACACAGTCCCAGATAAATTAGTGTCACCTTCAAGCTATCTTTAATACTTTTAATAACATTACTTAGCGTTCACTGTGCTTAAAGCTAGAAAGGTTCTGTTGAAAGCGGATGTGAGGATTAATCACTGAAGATATGACCAATACCACAATACTTTCAGCTTTGGGTTCACAGTACGGGTTTATTATCATTTGTTTTTTTAATTTTTAAAGAAATAAGATAAAAGCCAAGTTATGAATAAAAGAAGTTTCATTTCAATTTTCTTACAATAAAATATAAAACTGTCTTTCTGTCTTTCTAAAGATGAGTCAACCTTTTTTGAATTTGTATAGTGATTAAAGGGACTGTGAGGACTTTCTAAGTGATCTTGAAAAAGTCTATTTTAGATACCATCCTGATCCTAATCCACAACTTAAAATGAGATTATCAGCACCAATATAGATTATTTCTAAATTCTATTTCTCAGCTTCCTGATCGGGTTGGACTGGACCTGATTGATTTACAGCATGTTGATGTCTCTATGACGACACCACGCCAGCTGATGAAGTTTAGAAGCAAGAAGAGAGATCTGAGTTTTCCTCTGCTGAAAACGATTTCTGTGATTAATGGTGGAGGAGACTGGAGCTGAACTGACAGACAGAAAAAGGACAGAAGAGAAGAAGAAAGATTAACAGGAGAGTGATAGAGCACAGGCTAAAGGATAAAACATGAGGTTAACTGTTTGTGATAACGTTCATTCCAGCCCACATGCAGCAGTTATTCTGCAGTGATCTAATCAAACTTGAGAGTCTGTCGGTAAAATGAAGAGTGAGGTTACGTTAGCTCTGATTGGTAGATGAGCAGGACATAAGGATTCACTAATGTTACATGTTAGTCTACAGATACGACTCAGACCACCAGGCTGTGAGAGGAACTCAAAAAGCCAGCTACTAAACTCAAGAACAAACTGACAAAGTTTGCTTGTTGTCACGTTTCAAACAACAGCGCTGTGTAACTGTTGATAAATACCTTATTTCATTACATTGTATCTGGTTAAAAGTTGTTTTGAACAAAGAAAAGTAGTGTTAAAAAGAAGATCTGATCTCCATTTATTTCCAAAACAAACAAGTTAGGAGTCATGTCATCACCACAGTGTGCGCATGACTCCAGCCAAAGGGTCGCTGTGATCCACTTCAAACAGAAAGTCCTCACAGACCCTTTAAGAAAAAAAAGGATAATTTGTATTATAAAAAGTGACAGATAATTTCTTCTAGAAAGATCTTCTAGATTTTTTTAAGTAAAAAAAAAACGTTAACCAGAGATTCACATCAAACAATCACATCAACAGCACAAATGAGTAAAATATCTTTTAAATCAAAGCACGTGTATCTGGTGTTGATGAACAGAAAGATTTGATATAAAAACTTATTATCACGTGAATTTTGTGTCAGATAACTTTGAAATCCAGATGAAAACGAGTAGAATAAATGTCTTTGTTGGTGACAGTAACTACTCCAGGAACTAATCTATGTTTCTGTTTCTCCTTCAGCTGAGACCCAGGTCTGCTTCAGGTACTACCATGGTGTCACCGGAGCACTGAGAGCAACCACACAGAGCGTTACCATCAAGAAGGGCTCTCCTCCTGTAAGTGCAAACACACGGCAGTTCCTTTGTGACTGTAGCATATCCAGCTAAACCCGAAAACCTAAGAACTCCTCCTGAATTAGCTTCTCTGGGGGTCACTGTACAGTTTGAGTAGTTTTCTAACAGAAAAGAGTTCTTCTTTTTGAGAATCTGAGCTTTAAGAAGGATTCCTTTGATACGAGGGATATAGCTTCAGATATTCAGGAATAATGAACAGAGAGCTTAGCAGCATGACAAAGCTTTAGCTTCAATAGCATATGATGGATGAGCTGGGCAGAACTGCAGTACTATTCAAGGTTACAGAGAACCAGGGAAGTTATTGCTCAGGGATTTGCATTTTGGCAGAGACACCGTTATTGTTCCCATGAAGGGATGACAGCCCACGTTTCCCAAAACATGTGGTGTGATTGTAGTCCGTTGTTCTCAATATGGGACAGAAATAGTTCTTCATTATTTGTGGAACAAAAGCTGATATCACAGTTGGAACTTTGATTTTTTTATTCAGAAAGTTCAGAAAGTTGCCTGTGGAAATCACACAGGTGTTAATGGGTTCTCGCCTGTCACGACACATTGAGGTTGATTTTTCATTGACCTTAAAGAGGTTTAAACTCCATCTGACATTAATGCCCTTTGGTTGTTTACACAGAGGTGAGGTGTTGTGTGGTGATCACAAAGTTTATGAAAGTCACTTAATAAAACAGATGGAGAGTTTGCTTATCTGAGGTAACAATGTTACCTACCTCAAAGAACAGAAAGGGAAATAAAAGTTGAATGTCTGTGTCAGAAAGTAATTTTGCTTGCTGTAATAGGAGCAAGAGAGAGAATTTCCACACCGATCCACAAACTGATGTGGCTCCGATCACAGCCATGGCTGCGGTGATGTTATTCAAACCATGACAGATGAAACCATAACTCCCACAGGCAACATGATGCAGCCGTGTTAATCACTCGTACTTATTGCTGTGCTTGCCAGACATCCATCTGCACAGGAAGGGATAATCCCCGTCACAACCATGAGAAACTGAGATGGACGAGAACCAAGGAGAATTTAAACTGTAACTCTACAACACTGAACAGCATAAAAGGAGATTAAGAGTGTTTATGAATCTGCTGGAAATACACTGAATATACAAATGTTTAAGGTTTGTTTTTTTTGTACAAATAAAAGGAACCATGTGAAATGTTCCTGTTTGATGTACTGTACTGGAGTTAACTTGACGCCAATTGCAAGAACTGTAAATTTTATTATAAGTGGCAGTGAAACATGAATGCAACGCACACAGAAAAACAAGGGAAATATGCCAAAATATTTTATGTGGGGTACACACGTAAAGATTATGGGGCTGTTTTTGTTCTGACTTTCCTCCTTCCTGACTTAAGATGGCAAACTCCCGATTAACTTATGTCTTGAAAGATTCTCCTGTGGTCTGAGGTGTGTTCAGAGTGAATTTGTCCTGATAATTGGCTTCAAAACGAGTCCTGGCTGACAAGCATAAATATGAAACTTTGTCAATATTTACGACCAAAAATCTTTGTGTGTGTGGGGAAAGCCAACTACTCCCGAGTCATGACTCTGTGAATTGTGACATGGAATGGAATGTAGCCAATCAGGAGGCAAGCTGACTGAGGAACAAGGAAGCAGACGTCAACAAAACAAGCATGGCTGACCTGACACGGAAAGTACATGAGGAAAGTCCGTGTTCTCGCCGTCTCCAGGATTTTTTCTACAGTCCTTTCTTCTTTTGGTTCAGGAATTTCTGTTAAAAATAGTCCCCAGACCACCATCATTCCCTCTTCGATGTCCTCTTCCATGTTGCGTCTGGTGTTAGCTGTTTGTTGCGATCTTTTGCTATGTTTCTTCTCCAATGTTTTTATTTGATCAGGTTTGGTCAGGTGAGATTTCTGTCTTGGAGGACTAGATTCTAGATCAGTGGTGGGACAGAATGGATCTGTGTGTGTTGAGCTGTGTTGGGATTATCAGAGCACACCACACACAGTACGATCAAAACTGTTGAATGTCTGATTTTGATCTTCATGTGTGGGCTCTCTAACAGATGAAACATCTCTTCACATTTAGAAAATCCCGATGTGTGCACCCTGCTTTACACAGCCCTGGCTAAAGGGATAAAAGTTTAGATAATTCAGCTTTAAATTTGCAAAGTATCATCTACAGCAGCATTTAGGGCCTAAATGATTCCTTGAGGGCTGTACAGTGGTGCAGCTTTTTGCAAGAAGGTCGCTGTTTCGAATCCCAGTTCGGGCATGTTGTGCCTTTCTGTGTGGAGTTTGCATGTTCTCCCCGTGCATGTGTGGGTTCTACTCCAGCTTCCTCCCACAGTCCAAAAACATGCTCATCAGGTAAATTGGTGATTCTAAATTGCCCGTAGGTGTGAGTGTGACAGAGTTGTTTGTCTCTGTGTGTCAGCCCTGTGATTGACTGAAGACCTCCAGACACCCACAACTCTGTACATGATAAGAGATATAGAAGATGAATGATTGAATGAATGAATGAATGAATGATTCCTCAAATAATTTGATTGCCTGGATAACAGATTAAGTTCGAGAAATTTCCTCCACCCCGAGGAATTGTTTAATTTTTTACAGCTCAAAGCAATGTATTTCACCTGGACTACTTTTAATGTAGTGTTAAAAGTAGTAGTTTAATGTTTTAATGCACACAGTGCTGACGTCATACACGCAAAGCAAAAAGAAGGAAGCACAGTGTTGTCAACTTAGTGACTTTTCAGAACCCTCTGGTGACTTTTTTTTGTTTGTTTGTTTTTTTCAAAAAAAAGTGACAAATCTAGCAACTTTTCTAGAGTTTGAAAACTGACGTGAAAAGCATGTATTGATGTCCAGTACCCTCAGCTTCTCAACTAGCAGCAGGCGCTGAGCCCCTCCCCTCTCCAAAACACAGACTCCTCCGCTCAAAGCAGACCCTCCAAGCTGCAGCCAGAGCAGACGACTGCTGCAAATGAATCACGCTAATGTTTGTCTCTTAAGGGTCACTTTTGCTGGTCCCAAGCCCGGGAAGAGGAGGAGTGTTGATATTTTTGACAAATTTAATTAGCTGATAATGTCATTTAGTGACTTTTTTAATCTGTAAAACAGCACTTTAGAGTGAATGAGATGAAAAATACAAACATAATAGAGCTAGCTGGGCAGTTGTCAAATTTAGCTCATGTATAAGTCACTCATGTATAAAATATCAAGTATCAGGTGCCTAATGTGCTCCAATACCATCAAGAAAATGTTCGATTCCTAATTAAATTGTCTCATTTATCTCATTCAACTTAAAATAAGCCACCTAAAGTCACTTATTTTTCACTTGTTTCAAACAAATTTCATGAGAAAAATAATTGCTCTTTAGCTGAACACAAGTATATTTTAGCTGATTACTCCATTAATCAATGGACTTTTCAGTACAATACTCAAGTACTAAAATATTTGGAAGCTTCAGCCCTAGTAACATTTATAATAGCATTAACGTTTTTGATGATGTGTAAAATTAACAAGACACAAACACTGAGAGGCTTCCATTAGGAGGAAACATGTATCTGCTATAGAAAAGCCAGAAGAAACCAGGTGACCCTGCAGAGCCAGTATGTAACCCATGACCGGTCTGTGACTCTGTCTGACAGCACCTGGCAGTTTGTCAGTCAGGTCTGCAGCATAAACTGGATAACAAGACGAAACTCCAAATGAAAATCTCCAACCATCAGCAGTTCAGTCCTGCCGTTGCCCTTCTGAAGCCTTTATCAGTCAGGGCTGGTTATCACGAGGGTGTCCAGCTGGGCGATTGGATTTCATTGTTTGCCTTCCCGTTCTGCTGCTGTCGGCCCCTGGAAATGCTGATGGGCCCAGAACTTGATCTGTACTTGCTTCCGGAGGACAAAGGCATAAAAATAACCACCATGGAAAGGGATATAGGGAAGGAGGGACTAGTAGAGATAGCAGGAAACAGCCTAGTTCAGGTAGACTATTCAGGTGTTTGGGAGGAAAGCAAGCACCAGATTAGACGGCTGGTGGCCAACCTGAAGAGTGAGGAGGAGAGGAAGAGTAGAAAACATGGACAGACGGGAGTGAAGTGACGGAGGATTTTCCTGCTTTGGATGCTGTTTACTGTAGCAGGTTGGAGCTGTGAGACAGAACTTTTGATGGTGTACGTGTGTGATGGACGGGATGTGTCTCCAGCTGGGACTGCTGTCTCCCAGTCATCCTGAGAGAAGGAGCGGGTGGAGGACAAGGCTCAGCTGGATCGCCAGGGTAAACACTGTTATGGTGGCTTTATTCTCGTCTTACACTTTGACAAGTTGTGTTTCCTGTTCCTTCTTGCAGCACGTTGAGAGATTTATGTGCACCTGACTCCATCAAGGAAAAGTAGTCAGATAACAAGATAACATTCAGGGATTTTTAAGACTCAAACTCAACTTGATAAATTACTTTAGCTTCATAGTAACTCATGAAACAAAAATTTAAACTTATAACCTGCTGTTGGTGTTCAGAAACTGCCATTAAAGCCATCCTCCATTAATGTTAAAACGTTTATATCACGTCTTTGTGTTGAAACACATTGGGATTAAGATGCTGTAAGATCAGCTAATATAGCTCCAGGTGTAAGAAAGGTGTAAGAAAGTCGTAATCCAATTTATTTATTTATTTGGACCACAATCAGAAAGAATAACTTTCTCCATGATATTATCCTAGAATGCAATGGCTGTTATTGTTTTTCCAACTTTTCTAGGTTCTCAAAATATGAGTTAAGTCAAGATATTTTGCAGTGCCAAAGTAGCTTTCCTTCCAAGTTGATCCTTTTTCTTCTACCCAATAATTATAATCTGTTACAAAAATGATGAACGTGATAAACATGCAGACAACCATAAATATAAAGACAGACACTTGACAGCCACTCACTTAATCAGCCAATCACACGGCAGCAGCTCTGCAGCATTTGTTCATGTAGACATGATGAAGTCGAGCTGCTGAAGTTCAAACTGAGCATCAGAATGAAGAAGAAAGGTGATTTAAGAGCCTTTGAACGTGGCATGGTTGTTGGTCTGAGTATCTGAAAAACTGCTGATCTGGGGATTTGAACCCACAACCATCTCTATGGTTTACAGAGAATGGTCCCAAACAGAGCAAACATCCAGGTCGCAGCAGTTCTCTGGGACTAAATGTCTTGTTGAGTCCAGAGTCCAGAGGTCAGATTGGACAGACTGGTTGGAGATGATAGAAAGACAACAGGAACTCAAAGAACCACTGGTTCCAACCAAGGTCTGCAGAAGACCATCTCTGAACCCACAACAGGTCCAACCTTGAAGCAGACGGGCTACAGCAGCTGAAGACCACACCAGGTGACCCTCCTGTCAGCTAAGAACAGGAAACTGAGGCTACAATCCACATGGGCTCACCAAAACTGGACCACAGAAGACTGAAAAACCTCTCCTGGTCTGATGAGTCTGGATTTCTGCTCCACATTCAGATGGTGGACTCAGGATCTGGAGTCAACAACATTAAAGCATGGATCCATCCTGACTTGGATCAACTCTTCAGCCTGCTGCTGCTGCTGGTCTAATAGTGTGGGGGGATTTTCTTGGCTCACTTTGGACCCCTTAGTACCACCTGAGCCTGGTTTAAAGTCCACAGTCTACCTGAGTCTTGTTGCTGACCATGTTCATCCCTTTATGAGCACAGTGGATCATCTTCTGATGGAGACTTCCAGCAGGATAACGCTCCATGTCATAAAGCTGGAATCATCTCAAACTTCTGCTTTCTTCAACATGACCGTGAGTTCCCTGGACTCCAACGGCCTCCACAGTCCCCAGATCTCAGTCCAGTAGAGCTCCTTTGGGATGTGGTGGAACAGGAGATTCTCATTATGGATGTTCAGACCACAAATCTGCAGCAACTGTATGATGCTATCATGACAATATGGAGTGAAAGGGGGTCCGACCTGGTACTAGCACGGTGGATCTAATAAACTGGACGTTGAGTGTGTATCAAAATTGGACTGTAAATATCTGGCAGTGACCTTAAGAGTAGGCTCAAAACACAAACCTATCTGTTGTTAATCTAAGGGGAAAGAAGTGTGTACAAATGTATAAAATGTGCGATAAGATGTAAAATCTTTAATATCAGAACCAGAAAACTCTTCAGGTGATGGATGTTCTGGTAGGTTTTGAAAGAGCAGGAGATGTTTGATGATATCATAACAATATGGAGCAAAATCTGAGGAAGGTTTCAGCAGCATGTTGAATGCTAAGAATTAAGACAGATCTGAAGGAAAAAGGGGTCCAACCAGGTACTAACAAGGTGGACCTGATCTGCTGGAAAATGCCTCTAACTGTGTAAACTCAGACTTTTAGAGGATAAAGTTTGCAACAAAGAAACTACTGGATGCTGACTCTCAGCAGTTTAAAGAAATAATAAAGATCTTTCCAGCTTATTGAAGCAAATATAAATATACACAGTTTTTGTTTCCTTTTTTGTATTGTTTCTGGCTCCTGTAAGAAAAGTAGGAAAAGCACACGTCATTGAAACTGACAGTTTCCTTTGTGATGGATTTAGGGGAGTTCAAATAATCCCTCAACATGCTGAAAAGCTGTTTTTTTAGTGAGATAGAGGCTGTGTTTGAGTCATCCTGTCCTTACTTGTATTGTTGACAGTGGTGACAGTGCATTTGTTTCAAAGTTTGACGTGTGATGTCCATATTGGCATTTAAAAAACTACCCCTACCAGTGGGTCAATGCATAACATGGACAGAAAGACATGCCAGCTGAGTTTCAACCCTCACCGACTTGAGATGCACAAAACGTTCCAAATACAAGCTAATTCAGAGTTAGAAGCTTTTTTCAGAGCTGGATTTCCACTGCGAGTGCTGGCTGTCTCTTCCAGGTTTGTCATGGATGGGGAGAGCGGTGCTTTTATTGTGTAAAGTGTCTCTTCTTGCATCATTTAATATTCTCGCTGCACTTACAGGATGCACATGAATGGTACATACTGTTCCTGCAGAAGCCTGAGCGTTGGGTTGTTCTCTGCATTCTGCAGGATGACAGTGGATTATATAAAGAGTGGTGCAGATGGATAAGGTTGTCATTTGGTTTATCTGTGAGATTAGAATCATCCAGGAGACCCACGCTGGCACTTTTCTCTCTGACTCTTCTCAGCACGGCAGATAAGGATCTCATTAAACTGAATTTATTCAAACATCTGTCATTTCCTTTATCCCTTTCTCTCGTTTCCTCCACCAGTTTGGCTTTTTTTTTTGTTCCCAGTCTGTTGCGTAAGCGTTCAGAGCTGATGCAGAACTCTGACTTGAAGTACTGCAGTGTCACACTGTCTGTTATTGTGATGTGCTCCTGCGTTGCGTACATTTCTCACTTCTGCTCTGACAGCGAGATTTGTACAGTTTTCAGTGTATCTGTGTGGACACTGGAATCTTGGCCCCTGACTTGTTCCCTGCCATGACCAACAAATCAAAGTCTTCTGGAGATGAATTCTGTCTATGACTATTTTAAGACGGAGATTTCCCACCAATGGCCGCTGTGCTGAGACTGAGAAGAGCTTCGAACTGATGCAAAGTTCACGTTTGGTTTTCGCTGTATAGAATTTCATGCATTGCTAGTTTTTCTGATGATGGATCATGATTCATGGTCCTATATATTTAAGATCTTACTCTGGTTTTGTTTTGTTTTTTTGCTGTCATGTTTTGTAGGAAATGTCTGTTGTTGTTTTTTCTGTGTAGGAGGCCACACATTTCAGTGGCCCTTTGATTGTTTTTTTTATGTAATTTTTGACTCGTTGGTCATTTGCTGAGATTTGCTCTGATGCTTGTTGGTTAATGTGTTATATTCATCATAGTCAGTTGATACTTTGATACAAGTGGCAGATTGGCCACTGGTTGATAATGATTATACTCATTATTTCATGCACAGTACAGTCTAATATATACTACAGATGGGTCATGATTTTCAAAGCTTTGAATATTCATTCCCTTATGAAGAATTAAATGCTTATCATGAATATTGTCTCATAAAAACTGGCTAAAGCTCTGAATGGGGGTCAACCAATCACAGAATCGATGTCACATTCTTTTGAGTAGTATTTTAGCCTGAAATGCCCATCCCTACTAGATACATGGTCATGTTAGCAAGTAATATGATACTGTTAGATGTAAAGATTGTCCATTTGCAGTGTCTGCAGACATTTTTAGTTCATCTGTGGATTCCTGAGTGCTATCAGCTAATAAAGATTGAAATAAAATCATTCATTCAGTTGAATTGGTCCATGATAAGTTTATAATACATGTGCACTTTTGAAAATAGTTGTTCATTGAGTTATGAATAATTAAAATAATTTTCATATAGCATTCACCCAACATTGTTACAGAAAGAGTTAAACGTGTTCCATAGCTTCAGCTTAGTTTCCCTGTTTCTGAGTATTTAGACTTCTAACTTTGGTTTGTCTGGATTGAAATGTGGTTTCATTCTGAAATACATAGACTGTATAAAATATGGACATAGTTTCCTGTCACCTGTCTGTTCCTGATACATTAAAATGAAGCCGATCATCGGACGGGGCCATCTTGGATCTTTTAGCTTCCTTTCTAACAGCTTTAGGTCCCATCAGTCATGTGAGCTGAGCTGTGCCTCTGACTGGACAAACTTTAATTCACCCCTCCGTACAGTTTGTGCCGACAGTGAAATTAGCAACTCATACCCAAGCCGTTTTTTGAACCAGGCTCTAGATTGGCTATTTTGATGCCTTAAAAGTCTGCATTTTTGGCTTGGTGTGTATGTGCTTTCCAGTCTTTCTGCAGCCAGCCTCTAGAGGATTCTCCATGAACAATAACTTTGACCAGATGTTTCCCCTTGGTCCTGTAGCGATAGGGACCTCTCAACTTTTTAACCCTTAAAAGCCTGACTCATGAAAAAATAACCCAAAAATTCAATTTTTTGGGGACTGAGAATCTTATTAGTCCTTTAACAAAATGCACAAAAAATGTTCTTTTTTTTGTATCATATTTGATAAACTGGGTGGTTTTGGCAACTTTTTTTGAGCAAAGTTTTTAGTAAAGATGCAATCATTCAATGCAGAAAATACATACTGTTAAAAATGAGTAAAGTGTTTTTTTACAGTACCCTCTTGATAATTAGTGATGATTTTTATTAAAAATATGTGTGGCTAATTTCCTGAGAGAAAACATTTTGAAAAGGGCCAAAAATACAACTTCAGCTGCCTGTAGTGGAATGATGATCCTCAAGGAGGCAGAAAATATTTTTACATTTTTTTTTAAATAAAAAATTTGATCATGTTGATGAGATAGAGGTCTTTGAAACTTATGTATCAAATATGAGACATTTAGCAATAAAGGGTTAAACTGACTGTATTAATATTTTATGGTAAATGTGTAAATGTGTGACGAAACAAGTGTGAAATACCTCTGAAGTGCTGAGTGCTCAGACAGATACCAGGAATGGAATGGTGTATTCCTTCTGAGGGGTATCATCAATCTGAGGATATTTATTTCAACTAATTTCTTGATAAAGATAAACCCTGAGGACTGTTTTTTGTCAAAGTATAGGTTAAAACAGAATTATGTAGCTGTGAGTTCAATAATTCAATAGTTAGACTGTACTGTCAGTTTTTTTCTTTAGCTTGCTCACATCTGACTCTGTTAAAATGAAGGGGCATCAAGAAGAAGACTTTCACTGAGCAGCCCAGCAGTGTTTACACTTGTCTCCACTTCCCCCTCTTTCCATCAGTGCTTCTCTCTCTCTCTCACTCTCTCCTCATCCCCCATGATCCTCCTCTTCCTGGCTGTAGAATCAATGTCAGGATAATGAAGACAGAGTATTGATTGCAGGAACCTTTCAGACTGCTGAAAATGGAGCTTTGAAGAAGGCCGTGTTGAAATAATTTGATTTTGTTTGTACATGAAAATGTGTGTATCTTTATCCCTGGGCAAGAGAACAAAGCAGCGTAAACAGAATTAATTTAACACAGGAGCATCAGTTGAAACTGTTTCATGTTTTATTAAACTGACTCTTCATGTACATGTAGGTTTCCTTTATTCTTCTTTTTTTCTTACTTGCTGTCGATCCGTGATTTGAGACTCGTTCACTGTTATTAGGCTGCACTTTCATGCTTCTGTCATGTGAAGACAGCTCCGAACTCATCATACCTGTTTGTGTCCACAGGTGTTAAAGCCAGTGGTTAGTCCTGAAGTCAACCATGGGCTGGGCAACAGGAGGCTCATTAACTTCTCCCTGTCAGGTGAGTCATCACTATCTGTCTCTATCCTTCCATCCATTCTCTCAAAGCACACTGATCAATATGTTCACAAGCTTTGTCCTCAAATAACCCTTTTCCTTGACCTCTCTTTTTCTCGTGATTATACCTGCCTGAGATGATGCCCCCCTATGAGCTGTCCTCTGAGTAACACAGGACCCATCTTTACCCTCTAATTTTCACTCTTTGACAATTTAACTAAGCTATTGCTGTTCTATAGCAATTAGCAGTTTTTAAAGCATCCATGGATGTACAAAAGATGATCAGAAATAGTGTAATAACTTTGTAACATTTTCAGAAAGTATAAATCAGACTGATTCAAAAGATATTCAAAATAATATTTGTATGCACAGATCTAACCAACCAACCATTCATTTATCTTCCATACCACATATCCTGTTCAGGGTCACGGGTGTCTGGAGTCTATCCCAGTTGTCTTGGGGTGAGAGGCGGGGTACACCCTGGACTGGTCTCCAGCCAATCACAGGGCTGACACACAGAGACAGACAACCTTTAACACTCACACCTACGGACAATTTAGAATCACCAGTTAACCTGATGAGCATGTTTTTGGACTGTGGGAGGAAGCTGGAGTACCTGGAGAGAACCCACACATGCACAGAGAGAACATGCAAACTCCACACAGAAAGGCACACCGTGCCTGAACCAGATTTGAACCAACAAACTTCTTTCTGTGAAGCAGCAGCCTGGGAGTCTACCATCCATCAAAGTGATGATATTCCGTTAAAAAAAAGTGTTTTTTTGCTGGTTAACTCCATCATGTCGCTTGACAAACCTCTATACTCTGCAGTGCATCCACAGTCAAAATGCGTGCATATCCGTAAATGTTTACTTACAGTAAAAGAGTTTATACAAAGTTAATGAGCAGCTGCAACATCTCCATCTACTGCCACTGATTGAAAAATACTTCTCTGTGACAGTGAACCTGACTCCTCTGAACTGGCCAGTTCGTTCTGTCATGAACTGAGGCACAGAAAGGCAGACACAAATCAGAGATCCAAAGGCAAAAGGGTTCAATCCAGATCCAGGCTAAGTGGATACACAAAAAGCAGGCAGAACAGGCAGCAGTATCCAAAAAGCAAGGTTAGAAAAAGGCAGGCAAGAATCAAACACTGCTAAGACTATGACTATGAATCAAGGCTGGGATGAAGACGGTGAAGAACGACGAGACGTGAGGTTAAATATAAGAGGTAAAGAGGGTGATGGGAAACAGGTGGGGAGGATCAATCAGGAAGCAGGTGCTACAGGCAGAGGCAGGGCAGACAGGAACAAATCTGAAACAGAGACAAAATATGAAACAAGAAACATGAATGAATAAATAAACTTTACAGACGTGACTCCTCATTAAAACTAGGCTCAAGTAAATAAAGCTAGTAAGGCTAAATAACTAATATGTCCCTTCTCCAGACACCGAGCCAAACTGGTGTCTCTCTTACACCAGTATTTAGAGGTAATACCATTGTTTTAAATTTAGAAATCTCCTTTATGCCCTTAGCAGTGTCATCTGAAGGTCACCTTCACTGACACAGAGCTCCTCTGGAGTGGATGATACTTTTCTGCTCCTCTCTGACAGTTTTGTGTTTCTATTTTTAGCCATTTTGCTCTAAGAGGCTTAAAAAAGTGTCCAGCATCAGTGCTATGTCTTTAAACTACACTATTTTCTAACTCCTCTCATCTCTGTCCAACTCAGAGTGTGGTGAATAAAGTCCTTAAGATAAAACTTTAATATTTGGCTGCACTGAAAACAGTCTGAGATTAGTTATTGTTGTTTTCTTTTAGTCTGATTTTTGCTCAAACAAGCAACAACTCCTCTTTTTTTTTTTTTTGTCCTGATCTCTTTCAGACCTCCAGGCAGTCGGCTTGAAGAAAGGGATGTTTTTCAATCCAGATCCCTACCTGAAGCTCTCCATCCAGCCGGGAAAGCACAGCATCTTTCCCTCGCTGCCACATCACGGCCAGGAGAAACGCTCTGGGGTCGTGTGTAACACAGTTAACCCTCAGTGGAGTGCAGAGGTACACACACAAACACACACACACACACACACACACAGGAGCTTGGCTTGACTGATGTTGGTGCTATATTTAGACATGTAAATAGTTTACACATCATTGTGTGTTTCTGTAATGCCTGCAGCGTGGTCGATGTCCTTGATGGTGCTCAGCTTTAAGTGTTATTGAGCTCTGAGGGAAGAGTTTCACCTTAACAAAGTTTCTGGGGAGAAAAGGCCAAAATAGGAGGGGGCCTTTATAATGGATGGCAGAAACATGACTGCATGTGTGATGTCATTCATAGTGTTTATTACAATACTGTAAGAGGATCATTGTTATCCATGAAAATCATTTTTACTCTGAGGAAAACAAGATTAACAGATTGATTTTGTCATCTAGAAAATTCTTCTTGTAAAATGAGAAATGGATACAGTTCATCCAGAAAGTTGTTTTAATCACCCAATAGTTGCTTTATTTTTGCTAGTTTTAAATTCTGTCTTTTTGTGCACAGATAGCGTGAAGATACCAAAAAATTAACCTCAAACGGAAATATAATGTCCACTGCAAACCGCAGAGTAGAAATGTTTGTATGCAGACACTTCTGGAGCAGCTCCTTGGTGTAAGGGAAATATCCGAACCATACAGGCGATCCCGTTTCAGGTTAGAGCTGAATTCATGAATATTTTGCCACCAGGAAAGTATCACAGCTGTTAGACGAACTGTCTACTGACACGTAGAGAAACACAGCTGCTCTTCATCAGCTCCTGAAAATATTCATGCAGTTTGTTCTTAGATGCACCCTGTTCCTGCTTCTTTTATTTCATTTTTTTAATCTGTTATCCCCTCTCCAATTTTAATATATGCAAGAATGTTTCAGAATCTGACGGATGATCGGCAAGATAAAAGAGGAAAAAAATTATCTGCAGCAACAGAAACATAATAACAGAAATATAAGAAAAAACGACAGTAAGTCAGTGTAGATTTTAAAATGCTGATTGACTAACCAGCCAGAGGTCTGTTTGTATTAAAGACTTAAATAATTACAGAGCTGAGTGCAGATGTTGACTTTTCTTGTGTGCATTTTGCCTTCACATGTTTTTTTTTTCTCCATGCAGCTGCTCGCTTCAGTCATTAAAAACTGTCCCCAAGTTTTCAAAGGTTAAACTCCAGGCTGAAGAACAGGTCATTTTTTTTAGTGAAGTATATTTTTCTGCTGTTTCTTTTCCTGTCAACAGGTGTAACTGTTTGTATTTGCAGTTTCTGATTCTGAAGATGTGCCTAGGACACAAACTCAAGGTCCAATTAGCTGTTTTCCTCCTGGTGTTGTAGCAGTCCCTACCTCTGCTCCCCTCATTCCGTCTGGAAAGCTGCAGAAAACACTCTTTTTTGAAGGAAGGTGCTTTGAGCCCTACAGACATTCAAACCTAACAGGGGGAGTGCTTCTGCTGCTGACCCAGATTTATGTGCAGCCATTTACTCAAATAAGCCAACTTCACTTTGGCTGATGTACAGAGATTTCTCAGGGTCTGCTTCAGCTCATCAGCTGTGCTGTCATCTGTTTACTTCTGTAGTTTGCTTTTTGTTTATTAGAAGTTTTAAAAAAGTTAATTTGACCTAAATCACTACATGAGTTTAAGTTTAGTTTAAGTTTAATCACATATTAAAGGAATGCATCAGACTGACAGAGCAGTGCGTGGGGATTGTGGTGAGTGGTTTTGTGTCTACTGCAGCATGCTGTACAGCACAGCTGCTGTGCCTCTTTATGTCCCTCAGGAGACCCCATACACTGATTTAATGCAGTGTCTCTGTAGGCAGCATCCACTCACTCTCCAAACTGCTCCCGTGCTGAGTGGAGCTCAGCCTGATTGGTGGTGATGTACTGTACCGCTCTAATGCAGCTCTGCAGCGTGCTAACTGTCAGCTAACATCCTGTACTGGTGTCCAGTAGTGAGCAGGTTTCAGAGAGCTGGTTTTATAGCACACAGTACAATGAAGAGTTTTCATTGGGAATGTCCGAAACAGTGTTAACCCTTTGAGCCTGAAGCTCACATCAGACCCCGGGCTACACGAATATATAAACCTTTTTTACACGCCACGAACACAACTCAAATAACAAATAAATAAATCACCACATATCACACTCTGTACAGCTCCACTGTGTCAAACTACTTGCCACATTTCAGGCTCTACTGCTGCACCGCTACATGCTGAACAAAAGATCAGCACCTCAGATAAAAGCAGATGGCCAGACTGGTTCAAGCTGATAGAAAGGCAACAGTAACTCAAAAAAACCACTCGTTACAACAGAGGTATGCAGAAGAGCATCTCTGAACGCACAACACATTGAACCTTGAGGCAGAAGACCACACCGGGTGCCACTCCTGTCAGCTAAGAACAGGAAACTGAGGCTACAATTCGCACAGGCTCAACAAAATTGGACAATGGAAGATTGGAAAGAACGTTGGCTGGTCTGATGAGTCTTGAGTTCTGCTGCGACATTTGGATGGTAGGGTCAGAATTTGGTGTCAACAACATGAAAGCATGGATCCATCCTGCCTTGTGTCAACGGTTCAGGCTGGTGGTGGTGGTGTAATGGTGTGGGGGATATTTTCTTGGCACACTTTGGGCCCCTTAGTACCATTTGAGCATCGTTTCAACACCACAGCCTACCTGAGTATTGTTGCTGACCATGTCCATCCCTTTGTGACCACAGTGTACCCATCTTCTGATGACAGGATAACACTCCATGTCATAAAGCTGGAATCATCTCAGACTGGTTTCTTGAACATGACAATGAGCTCACTGTACTCAAATGGCCTCCACAGTCACCAGATCTCAATCCAATAGAGCACCTTTGGGATGTGGTGGGACGGGAGATTCACATCATGGATGTGCAGCCGACAAATCTGCAGCAACTGAGTGATGTTATCATGTCAATATGGACCAAACTCTCTGAGGAATGTTTCCAGTACCTTGTTGAATCTATGCCACCAAGGATAAAGGCAGTTCTGAAGGCAAAAGAGGTCCAACCTGGTACTGTGTATATACTGTGTAGCTCTAAAGTTTCAGCAGAAATCCTGCATCATCAGAGAGAAGCATGAAGACTGAAACAGGGAGCCTGCTTTTGTTGTCTTTGATTAGTCAGATAATACACTCTAGGATTCAGCAAGTCCAACATCCCACGTTTGAAAAACACAGGCTTCCCTTCTTCTCTTCTGTTCTGCTCATCCCGTCTTTTTCTTCGTACTGCTCCCTCTTTTCTCTTTCCTCTGCTGCTGTACAGCTTTCATTTCCCTCTTCCTCCCACAGATTACCATTGTACTCCTCCTCTGCAGCAGCAGCACACGCCTCTCTCTCCCTCTTTATTGAGTTTGTCTAGCATCCTCCACTCACAAACACACACTTTTACCCTGTCTGCTCTCTTCTGGCTCATCCTCTAAATTATTCACTCCGACTCCTTTTCATCCTGCTCCTTTATCACCCCAAGCACAGCGTCTCTCCTTCCCTCCTCTCCTCCTCTCCTCCTTTTTCTTCTTTTTTTTTCTAACGCCATGAATTCATTTTAGTACAAACAGCCAGGTGCAATATTTTACATTTTTTGCCTCTCGTGTTATTTCACTCACTTTCCCACCCTGAATTGGAAATTATAATTCACAACCGCGTCAGAAAACGAAAACAAACTGAGTGTCAGACTCTTGGCTTTGAATTCAGATTTGTTTTACAAAGAGAGCTGAAGCTTTTATTAGTAGCCAAATCAATTTGTGTCTTTAAGTATGATGTTTGGAAAGGTTGCTGAATGTGTAATGAATTAATGTGAATCAGGTTGGCAAGAACTTCTGTGACTGGCAAAAGCTTTAAGACAAGAAAAAAAAAAAAGTGCCAGATCGCCATGCTCTTCATCACAGTGTTTTTAGATACAAGAATATTTTATTTGAAGTTTATTATTAAGAGATTTAACATTCCCTAACCAACAAACAGTTAGCAAACAGGTAGCAAACAGGTAGCGACGGAGAAACAAAGACAAAGGGAGGCACAGACACTAAAAGCACATGAGGTAAAGGGAACAGCTGGAAACTGTGCGAAGAATAATCAATGAGACATGACGACACCAGAACAGGAAGTAGAAACTACAGTTGGGAGCAAAATTATTCAACCCCCCTGGTGTGTTGGGGTTTCAGGCAAAACATATTACTTTTAAGCTGTTTTAAGTCATGAGATCTGAAGAGATGTTAGGAGACTTAGGTTGCAATAAATTAACAGTATTCATATGCTTCCAGGTTTGTGTGATCAGGGAATTGTAATGCTCTGACCTAGCCAAATATACCTAGGGTGTGTGGGGGGTTGAATAATTTTGCTCCCAACTGTAAAGCATCACAGTGAACACTGAACAACAAAATAAAAAAGTAGAACCATAAGAAAAGACAGAGCGTGGACTCCAACTAGACAACCTGACGAGACATGACAGGTAGGTTTTTTAAAGAGCGCGTGTCACACATGAAGCAGCCAGTTAACCCTTTTTTAATTGCGAACAGAAATGTTTTTGACTTGGTACGAAAATCTAAACTTATCCACAAGATAAATGAAACATCTAACTGGAATCATAAATACTCTCTCAGTTCACAGAAGCTGTCCGTGGGATCTTAAATCCTGCACAAAGGTCGTGTAAATTGATATTAGGCTCAGACTTGACTTTGTGCTCCAGGCTTGTTCTGTACCACAGCAGAGTCCATCCGATCCTTAAAGCGCCACCCTCTAATGTTTACACTTTTATGATGATGTGAAAAAAGTTAAAGCTAAAAATAGCCTCCAAAAGTCATCTAACACATGAAACTGCCCATGTTTTTATTTTACATGGATTATGTTCAAATCAATGTAACCTGTGAATAAACTTTCAGTGTTTATGACTTCTATACAAAGCACCAGGTCAGCGGTTATGAACTACTCTGACAAATAATTTGTTGCTTTGTGATGAATGTGAAGCAGTCTCAAAGGAGACCTGGGTAAGAAGAGACAATGAACAAGAGATCTTAGTAAGAAGATCCGTCAGTGCGGTTTATTTCCGGAGGGTTCGACAAGCAGGGATATTTTAGGATGAAAGCTGTTTCTTTATTTGTGCCAGTGTTGATTTAAGAATAGAGGATTTGTTTGCCAGAATTTGATGGCTTTAGGCTGCGCTTGGTGTTTCTGCCTGAATCCATAGCATAGCATAGCAGAAGTCACAAGTTCGACCTCTGGTCACAACACTGTACTGTATGTCTTTCCCATGGACTGTATTATAAATAGACAGTCATTGCATCGTCACCTGTCTGTTCCTGAACAGAATCATGAAGTCAATCCTTGGTGGGGGCTATATTTGAAATTCTGACTCAAGAGGCGGGCTTTAAGCCTCCTTACCTGACCTCTAGACCTGTCAGTCACGTGAGCTGTACCTCTGATTGGACAAACTCCTCATCTTAATATCTTTTAAACCGCTGTTTGAAAAAAAAAATCACCAGCTGTACAGTGAAACTAGCATTTCAGACTCAAGCTGTTTTTGAACCAGGTTGTAAATATGTTTTATGTTGGCTTGATCTTTCTGCAGCCAGCCTCAAGCAGACACTCCATGAACTGCAACTTTTAGCCCTTCCACATGCTCATATTTTTTATACAGGATGTTCCCCTTGGTCGCACCTCCCTCTCTGCTCTCCACATTTCCTGTTTCTCTACAGGTGTCCCATCTAATTCAGACCAAAAAAACATGCTTAAATTAACGTTGAAAATTAAACTTTCAGGCTCTAACGGGACATTTACAAAGACTTTACAGCAGTTACAACCACAAAGAGGAAGACAAAGAGAAGGAGGGGGCAGCACATAGCAGGGTATCCAAACAAAAGCTACTTTGATCTAGTTTGGTGTGGAGAAAAAAAAAAAATGGATGGATCCGAATTAAACATGATTAACAAAGACCGGCTACATGTATGAAGAGAAAAAGAAACAGACAACTAGGGCTGGGCGATTAATCAAAAAATAATCAAAACTGACACTCAAAGCTTTTAACTGACAAAAAACTGCTGTGTCAGCGGTGTTGCCAACTCAGTGATTTTGTTCATATATTTAAGGACTTTTTCAGATCACTCTTTCGACTTTTTTTTTTTTTTTTAATTCAAAAAAACTACTAGTGACACATGAATCACGCTCATATTTGTCTCTTTTGGGTGACTTTAGCCGGTCCCAAAGCCCAGATAAAGAGGAAGGGTTTTATTTAGACATTAAAAACACAAGAACTGACAGAATTCAGTTTGTTTGGTATTTTATGGTGGGTTTTTTTTTACATGCTTTCTGTTACAATCAATCAATCAATCAATCTTTATTTATATAGCGCCAATTCATAACAAACGTTATCTCAAGACGCTTTCCAAGCATTAACAGGTCTAGAACTCTAAATGATAATAAAATTTTATTAACAGAAACACAAATATATACAGAATAAACTGAGATGAGCGTGGGATAATTGTGCATTAACCAAAATTGAGGTAGAAGGTTCAATTAATTGTGATTTAGAATTGTTGTGTTAACCACCCAGCCTTCAGACAACAAACTTTCTTCCTCTGAAAGGCTGTAAGGCAACAGCACTAACCACTGTACCACCGTGCAGCCCAGTGTATAAAATGAAATTAAATAGAAAAAAAATAAATTAAAATAAATTGAATGACCTGAGTTGAACTTATTATGCAGTTCAGGGCTAAAAGAAACAATTCCAAATTAAAGTGTGATTTAAAAGTCTTAAATTTACTTTTCACAGCCGTAAATGCTTTTGAAACACAAGAACACAGATAGAGACTGTAGAGTCTTTATTTTATGAGCGTTTTATGCTCGGAGCTGTTGTCAGAGAAGCAGTAGGACTGTACACACCTGGTTAATGTAAATACTCATTATTTTTTGACGTTGGTTTAAAATATCTAATCCAGACTGTGGTGGTTTTCATAAAACACTTGATCTTTAACACATTTTTCATAAATGATTCATTTTTAAATCCAATGCTCTGATGTTAGTCTAATCTTTACAACTCTCTGTCCTTTATGTTTATCTTCATCAGAGGTTCTCGTTTGTGTCTCTGCCAACGGATGTCCTGGAGATCGAGGTGAAGGACAAGTTTGCTAAGAGTCGGCCGATCATCAAGCGGTTCCTGGGGAAGCTCTCAGTCCCGGTCCAGAGACTGCTGGAGAAACACGCCATTGGGTAAGGAACCTGCTCGAACACGCACTTCCCTTGTAGAGGAGGTTGAGTACAGCAGGACTCTGTTAGTCCTCAGTCCAGATGTTACTCAGTGCTCTCTGAGTCACTTCTGTGGAGCTGTGGAAGTTTCCCACAGACTCGCCCACACAGACAGACAGCGAGGGGAAGGATGAAGGTGGTTGTTGCCATTTTAAATCTCACAGGACCATCTGGTTTCAGCAATGATATCATAAACTGTGTGTGACTGGATATCTGAATTGAAGACCTGGATTTTCATCCTCTGTCTGTTTTCTCTCTCCTCCTCTGTCTCTCCTCCTCTGTCTCTCCTCCTCTGTCTCTCCTCCTCTGTCTCTCCTCCTCTGTCTCTCCTCCACAGGGATCGGGTGGTGAGTTATTCGCTGGGTCGCAGGTTGCCGACAGATCATGTCTGCGGCCAGTTGCAGTTCCGCTTTGAGCTGACCTCTTCTATTCACCCAGGTACATCAAGCTGTGTGGAAAGGAACACTTTGAACTCTGCCGTCACCCTTTAGAAGAAAATTGTTGTGAGCAGAAGACTGAGGCACCACTTCTTAAAAGAAGAGCTGCCGATGTTAAAAGTGGAACTGCAGATCCTCAAAGCTCTTCAGACACAGAGAGACAGGTTTTCTCCTTATGGATGGGGAAAACTATCAGCTTTTTCCAGGGATACTCAAACATTCAATATTCTTTACTTTAAAGGATTAAAAAGGCTCTCTATGTGTGGATGGTTCTTGAGGACTTCAAGCATCTCTAATGGGATGAAAGCTATCCAGAAGTTTACATTTAGCTCATATTAGCCTTTCCAACTGCCTCAGTTTAATGCTCACTTGTTCTGCCGGGAAGTACCTGTTTTTTTTATTCTGTTGGAGGGTGGGAAATTGGTAAAATCACAGCCGTTAATGTAGCAAGTGATCTGTTATACATTAGATGTATACCAAATTGGAGGACAGGCAAAGAAAAGACTGAAAGACAGAGGCCAGAGGTCATGCTTTTGATTTTAGGATGCAGGACTTGAATCGTAAAGAAGTCAAAATGAACTTTTTTTTTCTTGGTGGCTCGTGTGCTGCCAGCTGCAGAGTTAGGTGGCCTGCTAAAGAAATTCCTCAGTGTTCTCCTCATCCTTAACTTATATTAACAAAACAATATTTAGACACTTTAAATAAGGTAAATTTGGTAAATGTGATCCGTCAGTAGGAGCCGGTAAATGTATAAAAAATATAGGTGACCAACACCAAGATAAGATTAATTAATGTAAAGATACCAACAAACTAATATATTTTCAACATGCAAAAATAAGTCAGACCTTCAGAAAAAAGAAAAGAAATTAAGTAGTGTTTTATCATACTGAATTAGTTCTGAATGAATGAATGAATGAATCCTCAGGATGAGTATCTCATTGTTCTTTCACAGGGTGTGGAACTGAGTGGGACTGACTTCTGGTGGGGTTCAGGGTTAGCTCACCATCCATAGGCCCTTGGGTCTTTATGAAAAGAGAAAATTTGAGCAGCTGAGTGTTTTTTAAGTATTAAATTAATTATGGGGCCACTCTCAGACCCACTTTGAGCTGCCAGGTACATCTTATAGTAATCTATGTGGGAGGAAGAGGAAGTGAACTTAACGACTGTGCTCTGATTTCTGATTGGCTGACAGAATTCAATTAAGCGAGCTTATGAAGTTGTTGATGTTAGCACGTAAAGAATTTTTAATGAATTTTAAAAATACAGTGGTGACTTGACTGATGAGTTTAATTTGATCTGGGGCGGAGCTCGTTACTCAAATTACCCAGATGTCAAATCAGTTTTCCCCATTGAAATAAATCTAAATGCTATTAATCTGTTCCGGACCCACAAAAAACACCACAATATTTTTTGTTAAATGTTTTAAAATAAGAAAAATATAAAAATATACATAAGGAATACTTTGTTAAAACACAATAGAATATACTGGAGCGCAGGTGGCCTAGTGGTTAGGGTCACGCTCCATACAGCCAAAGCCCCTGAGCAGGCGGCCTGGGTTCAAGCCTGGCCTGTGGCGACTTTCCTTCATGTCACTTCCCTCTCTTGCCCTGTTTACTACTTTATCCATTGTCATTAAAGGCATAAAAGGCCCAAAAATAACTTTCAGACAATAGAATGTACTGCAATGAACTGTTTTTATTGAGTATAATGTTCAGCAAGCTTGTTTGAGATCAGGCAACTTGAAGATGCTGACGGAGGTGGAGGAGAAAAGCTGATCTAAATAACTGAATTTTAAACCCGTCCAATCAGCTCTGTTTCATTCTCACTTTCACAATGTTTCTAAAATTAGTTCGCCAAGTGTTTTTAAATAGTGCCGTCACACGCCCGGCTGCATCTTTTTCCGGGTGTTTCTTTTGAATAAAGTCACGGGATGCTGGGCGGATGTTGTGGCATCCACTGCGAAAGCAGTGGGATATCTGAAGCTTGTTCATAACCTGGTATTTAGCTCTCAACTCAAAGCAAATATCTGTCCAAGAGAACACTCACATCTCAAAAAACTCGCTAGCTGGGACACTCATAAGTCAAGATACGGCTATATTAGCTATATTAGACAAAAAAAGAACAGCGGTTGCTGTAGCTGGCGTTAGCACCAAAACAGTTGAAATGTTAAAGTGCTGATTCAGTGGGTGAATGTAACTGCTGGAGGTCCATCAGTGACTGAAGCATTTTAATGGAGCAAAGGTCAAATCATCAGGTTTTTTGTATTTTGTCTCTGATATTTATAGCTCTACCTTCAAAAATTCATGAACTTGTATGTTTGTTAATATTTAGTTTCCTCTTGTGTTTCTCTCTCAGATGATGAGGAGGTGTCCCTGGTCATCGAGGCAGCCTGTCCTGATGCAGTAAATGAGAACCATGCTGCTGATGCGCCTGATGATGACACGCTCAGTGTGGGACCTGACATGCCAGACCTGCCCCTGGATGCCGCCCCGGATCCTGAAACCCCAGCAGCGCCAGTCTCTGTAGTGGATGCCTCCACACTCGAGGAGGTTATATCAGCCGATAAGGAGGAGACTGAGGAGACCCCAGAAGTGGAGCAAGGAGCAGTGGAGGAGGAGAGCACCATGAGGGAGGAGAATCCTTCTGCAGAGCCCCAGCTGGAGCAGGAAGAGGGGCCCTCAGCTGAACAGCAGGAGGAGACCAGTGCAGCAGTGGGAGAGGATGGAGGAAGGGATGAGGAGGGGGAGGAGCAGGAAGCTGCATCAGCTCCACCTGCTGAGGAAGATGTGACTGCTGGGGGAGAAGAGGTTGGGGAGGTAAAGCAGCCAAAGCCTAACTCAGACAATTTTGAAGCAGTTGCGACAAACAGTGAGGCTGCTCCTGACGAGGCCCAAACAGAAGAGGCCCCAGGGGCTCCTGCAGAGCCAGATGAAGAAGCTCCTCAAGAGGTGACAGAAGGAGGAGACAGAAACTGCACCTGCCAATCCATTTTCTCAAACTACAACACCCACGCTCCCTCTCGACGCAAAAACCGTCCCTGCTCCCTCCCTGTGTCTGAACTGGAGACAGTGATCGCATCGGCCTGCGGTGAGCCAGAGACCCCTCGTTCACACTACATCCGGATCCACCACCTCCTCCACAGTCTGCCCTCGGCTCAGCTCAGAGCTCCCAGCACGGAGGAGGAGGACACGGGGGACGGGGAGAATACAGGCACCGAGGTCACATCCCCGACCCTCAAGACCTCCAAAGAGGAGGAGGGTCAGGAAGAAGACGATGAGGATGATACAACCCTGTCCCCCTCTCAGGTGAGGCCTGTGGTGTAACAGGTAGTTCAGAAAGAGACTTTTGGTTGGTCCAGAGCCCATGAGTACTTTAACAGCTCTTATGTATCAGTGCACCTCAGGTGTTTTAATGCTGTTAACGAGTGTTGAGTCATTGGAAAACAAATTTGTTACGTCGATTAATCCACAGAATAACAAACCCCCACAAGAAAAAACACCAACAGATGCTTTTAATGAGTTACATGATGAGTGATCCATGCAGGTAAGAGGGTCACCCACAAGCTGGGTCACTTCTAACATGGTTAGCTCATCATGCTAACATTGAGTAATCCTCAGAGCCTGGTCTGGACCACCAATGCAATATTTCTTTTCAGGATTTCTGTCACTCATTGCAGCCACATTTGAGTTTTATAATCACCACCTTTAGTTTATCTGACTGAGGTAAACTTCGGGTGATGAAGCCTTTTTATGTAGAAGTATCAAACACACAATCAACACACTCTTTCAGTAAGTCTCTGGTCTGTTTGTTTCGGTCATTAAATTGTCCGTTCAGAAAAGGATATTGAAAAACAAAAAATACGTTTGATTTGATTTTCATTTAAAAATTCAAAGATTAAAATTAAAAAAAAAAAAAAAAAAAACCTGTTTGATTATCATTTTTTGTTTCGGAAATCTAGAAAATGAAATCGTTAGAAGACAGAAACAAAAATCATCTGTTTTTTTTCATAAGCCCCATTCCCATCAAGTGATCCATTGTGGATCAGTACAGTTTAGCATGGGTTGGATCGGTTAAGCCTGATCCTGTTTGTATTTCCAATGCCAACTGTGCCCTTTTTGGTAAGCAGCGTGTAAGCTGGATGCCGAAAGCTCCATCAGCTACGTAATAGCATGACGGCATAGCAGCGCGACACAGTCTAACCCGCTAATAAATCCAATGAAGAAGAAAAAAAATAGGCCATTTTCTTGACAAAAAGAAAGTTACCTTCACAAAGTTGACTGGAGGTTTAAACCTGTCAGGGTTACGTGTTGTTCTTTATTACCGCTGACGCACAGGAAGTGACTATTCTTTCGACCAGTCAATGAACTGCAGTGTTTCTAGCAGGAAACTAATGAATAATAAATTGAAAAAGGTTCTGAAAATTCAAACCCTGTTCAACTTTGAAATTTTGAATTTTTGTCTGAGGAAAAAAAGCTGTCAAGTGATTTTTCAAAGAAGTACATATTCATTATTTTATTAATATGAAGTGAGAAGGCTCTCGCAAGAAAATGGATTTCAGCCGATAAACACGAATTCGCAAGCTGAATAGAACTGATTGATGACATTTTTGTGATGGAGAAACTCATTTATTCTATGACTGGAACAAATGAAGTAAATAAAATCATACCTCTTATTACATTAAATACTCAGACTGATGTCAAAAAAGGGTAACAATGCATTTTCCTTCCCTTAACTTTGAACTTTATACTTACGTTTGAAAACAAAAATGATTTTATTGTGAAAGCACATGTGGCTGTTTGGACCTCATTACAGTCTTACACATCCGTTAACATACCCTGAACCTTTTACTGTCTTGTGGTGGGGCCTGCTTGTTATTCTGAATATGTTGTAGTATATACAAGCATTTTTTGTTAATGTGCAAATGATTTAACTACAATTCTCTTACTTTTTTAACATATTTATAAAATGTTTAACATAATATATATATATATATATATATATATATATATATATATATATATTAGGGATGCACCGAATATGTTCGGCAAAAAAAGTAAATATTGCAAAAAAGCCATATTGGGCCTTCGGTGAAGTGAGTTAAAAGCAAGGCCGAAATGTTGCGTGTGACACAATGACGCAATCAAACAGCAAAGGCTACTGGAATATTTAAAAAATGTCAGAGTCTGCAGACAACAACCCGCTGCTTCTCGTTCAAACAAGCGCCGCTCCTCTGCTGGTCTGTCTGCGGACACTACTCCAACATAAAGCAGACTTCGGGCGCGCGCACGGCTCGCCTACGTCACCATGAAGCGTCTATCAAAAACGTTTTACATGCAGCGCGGTCTGATCGGAGTCAGTAGAGTGAGACAGAGAACAGGATTATAACTTTAGAGACTTTTTGGCTCATGTTAAGTTGTTTTGGTCCCACACAGCCCTCTAACACCCCGTTATTGTTTAAATAACTGTCGAGAGGAGCGGTCATGTGCGCGTGCTCGTGCGTGAATTGTACCGTGCAGGTAATATTGGAAACAAAAAGAGAGTCACACTTGATCCCGATCAAGTTGATAGATTTGTGTTTCTGGCGAATAATTAAGAAATGAAGACGGGCTGTTCGGCTTGAGTATCAGTTATATGTTTTACCTTCTTATTCAAAGCTGTCGAAGCTTTCTCTTGTTGTTAAGGAGACTGTTAAGGAGAGCGCGGGGGGGGGTGTTCGAATGTAATCGAAGAATGACGGGTCATTTAACATTCATTCGAATATGATTTTTTGAAAAAGTGACAGCCCTATTCGGTATTTGGCCAAGTGTTTATATTTTATTCGGCTTCGGCCACAAATTTTCATTTCGGTGTAGACTGTAAAAGATTACATCTTTGTTTTGGCATCAAAATACCAATAAAATTATAAATAATTTAAATAAATAAAAAGAGTAAGGATACTTATATGACAAAATAATTATAAACAGTTTAGAATAAATGTACGGTGGCCTTGAGAGTTCACAGCACTGCCACTTAAGAAAACATGCAAAAAGACAAAACGACGCGTGTTTCCAATGTGTTGTGTTGTGGTCTTTGCCGGGCGTTTTCTCAATGCTGCGCATGTGTTGTCAGATTGATGAAGATATATTCTTTATTTGCTCGTGTTTTACCTATTTGCATG
Source organism: Labroides dimidiatus (assembly GCA_030710495.1). Classification (NCBI taxonomy): domain Eukaryota; kingdom Metazoa; phylum Chordata; class Actinopteri; order Labriformes; family Labridae; genus Labroides; species Labroides dimidiatus. The sequence goes on along the minus strand of CM061161.1, from coordinate 22,597,039 downwards.
TGTTCTCTTAAGTTGCAGTGCTGTGAGCGCTCAGGGCCACCATATAAATGAGTCAATGAGACATCAAACGTTTAAAGAAACATTTAAAGTCGAACAGGTCTCTCTTTTTTGTGTTTTATAACCCTTGTTGAAAGAAAAGACGTTACATGTGTTTGTTTGTCCCTCAGGTCCCAGAGTGTCCGGGCCCCTGCTGCCGCCGCTCTCTCCCTCGCAGCCTCTCCATCGAACGCCTCTCTGAGCTGAATCAGCTCCTGGAGGGTGAGGGAGTGTTAGGACACACAGCCATCAGGAGGATTTCTCCCTCCTGTCTGGAGAGCGAGGAGGGAGACTCCAGTAACAGTGGGGGACGCAGGATCGGTGGGAGCACCCACAGAGCCCCGGGTGAGAACGAGTGTGAGTTCTGTGACACGTCCTGCTACAGCACCTCCTGCTATAGCACTTCCTGTTACAGCACATCCTGCTACAGCAACTCAGGCAACGATGGGAGAGGCCGCTACTGCAGCCACACACGCCTCTCCTCGGTGGACAGCAACAGACTCTCCGGCAGCACTGTGTTCTCCTCTCAGGACGAGGACGAGGACGAGGAGAGCGCCTTCGAGTCCGTACCTGACGCTAACCATGGTCCAGAGGGACAAGAGTCGAGTGGGGCTGGAGGAGAGAGGAGGATGGGGAGATGGAAGGAGGCCAGGAGAGGAGAGCAAGGGGAGCCAGCTGTGGCAGGACCCAGCGATACAAACAACTCAGGTGAGTCAAAAACACATGACCTGTTTCTTCTGATTACAAAAAGAAGAGTCAGGAAAAGCAAAACTTCTTTTCTTGGTGTTGAAAAGGATTTCATCTTTAGGCATCACTATGCTGCCTCTGCTTCAGTGAAGTGGAGCTGCGTTTGAATCAAAGTCACTCTGGATGCATCATTTGCAGACCTGAATAAAACAGTGCAATGATGGAAAACGTAAAAGAGTGAATTTCTTTTGAAAACGGAGTTTGTTGGATCCAAAAGAATAAAAAAAGAGAATTGGGTCACACAGACATCACATTGGGTGATAAAAATATGGAAGCGAAGCAGTTTTTAACAAAAAATGTGGCTGAGAATTTTAGTTTTGTGTTACAGCTTAATAACAGATGGAACAACAGGGTTGGATTTCTCTTGGTTGAGTGACAGGAAGAGGAATGAAACTATTATTGCATCAGCTTGTGTCAGTTTACGATGCTCTGCAGCACCAACCAGAGGATTTTTTCTATTTTCTATATTTTATATTTATTCTGTTCTATTTCAAGAAGTTGTTTTTCCCCATTGGCAGATATTTTTACTCTTTAGAAGTAACTAAAGCCTCATTTAGACATTTAATATCTATTTAGTGCGCGGTCACGCTGGCCTAACGTACCATGCCCAAGCACGCTGCAGCCCTAAAGTCAAGTTCGTTTGGCCAGTGTGACCGTAAGTATATCGTGCTTGAGCACGGTTCACTTCTCCTCTTTGGCACACTTCAGAGAGGTGTGCTTTGGTGCATGTACACTTGCACGTGTACATGCACGAGCACGTGGACATGATCGCGGCGACCACTCCTCTCGACAGTCATTTTAGGCAATAAGGGGGTGTTAGAGGGCTGTTTGGAACCAAATCAACTTAACATGAGCCAAAAAGTCTCTAAAGTTGTAATCCTGTTCTCTCTCTCTCTCTCTCTGCCGACTCTGATGAGACCACGCTGCATGTAAACAGACACTTCATGGTGACATAGGAGGGCCATGCGCGTGCCTCAAGTCTGGTTCATGTTGGAGTAGTGTGAGGAGTGGTGCTGTGGGGGGGGGGGGGGGGGGGTCGTGCTTGAGTTCAGCACGGTACGGTTGGCCAGTATGACCACGCCCAAAAACTATTCTGGATGTGTCGGAGGAGTGAGGTTCATATTAACTCATTTTTTACTTAAACATAAGACAACAACACTTGCTTGGATTTGAATTGTTGAAGTTTTTGCTCATGAGCTCACATGATAAGTGAGTTCTAGTTTACAGATCTATGAGGAAGATTTTTCTTTAATCCACTGAGGATAAAATGCTCCGGGACTTAAGGAATTTTGTACCTGTTAAAGGCAGGGTTGGTAGTCACGGAAGACTAGCGTAAATTTGACTGTTGCATCTCCTCAGGACTCCGTTCACCAGATAAATGATGGCAGGATGTGAAGTTGCCTGAAACAAGAGGAGACGTGAGAGACAGAATAAAACTTGACAGGACAAGATGAAAAACAAGACTGGAGTAAAAAATGCAAACTTAACATCACTGACGAGACATGACGATCCGGGTATTTTTGCTCTTTTTCTGATGCTACCTATTGACCATGTCAGTACGTAGTTTGGTAAGCAGTTTGGAAAACAGCCACCTTCTTCTTTCCATCGATTTCTCTTTGGCTTTAAAGGTAAAAACTTCTGAATGAGACTGTGCTAAGTTATTGAGGTAACAGGAAACCTGGGAGACATACCAAAGACATAAATCAATGCTTTAGGGCTGCAACGATTAGTCGACATAATCGACAACGTCGATTACACAAATTCGTCGACGTGAAAAAATCAGTGTCGACACGTCGTGCTATTGTTGTTGTAAATAAAAATCACACACGGACCGCTTTATGCGTCATGCAGCTGTAACTGCAGTACACTACACTGTAGTGACTACAGGTGGTGCTGGAGGCAGAATCAGAGTCGGCGTCAGACAAAATTCAAGGGGGGGGGGGGCATCAAGACAACAGCAGGGGGGCACAACGTCTTGATCATGACTGGATTTATTCTGTATAGCTATGTCTATGATAGCCATTTAAACACACATCAAGAATCACTCAACAGATTGTACAAAGTTCAAATTTACGCCCGCAGGAAGGCACTAAACCACAGCTGAGAGTCACGAATCTCTCTCTCTCCTCTCCCTCCGGTGTGCACACAACTATGCGCGCTTAAGCGCACCAATATTAAACACATTAAACAGCGATTAAATACGAAACGTTTACGTTTACAAGGAAACCCAAACGGTAACAGAACTTTAAAGGTACCTCTAATTTAGAGGGGGGAAAATGAATTCTAGAATGTTAATATTATTTTTTTCCCGTTCTCGCCCTTGTGAAGTGGGGGGGCACAGTCGATCCACTGGGGGGGGCACAGCCCGCGAATGCCCCCCCCCCCCCCCCCCCCCGACGCCGACACCGGGCAGAATCGCTCGCTGCCAGCAAACTCCGTAAACTCCTAAAGTTTCAAGAGTTTGGAAACATTTCACTGAAAATAAACCAATGAAACACATTAAATGCAATCTCTGTGAAGCTCAGCTTTCATTCCATGGCAGCACTACGGTGATGCACGAACATCTTAAACGCCGACACCCCTGAGCCGCTATGTTGAAAAACATACCAACTATATGACAGAAAAATGTTTCATGGGTCAGTATTTAATATATTTTAAAAAAAAACATACATTGTTAGAGTATAACAGGGTAACTTTGAAAGGTGTGAAGATTTAAGCAAGTTCGGTTGCTGGACACAGAAGTCCAAACTAGGTGCTTAAAAATAAAGAAGATAATCGTGACTAATCGACAAATCGAAAAGATAAATGATAGATTAGTCGACAACAAAAATAATCATTAGTTGCAGCCCTACAATGCTTTACATACATTCATGTTATGAGCCATATTTTATTCAAGGCCAGTAGAGATACGATATGATAGATTATTCATCCCCCAACAGGGAAATTTAGAGAGTTCAAGCAGCAAAACAAGAGAGCATATAGTGAAAAACATTAAAATATGAATAAATGAGGTGTAAAAATGAATTGCATGATGCTACGCTGCCCTCTGGTATTCCCTCTGGTGATGGGTTAGCATCATTAGCTCGTCCATCTCATTGGAGAAGATCTCACATTCCCCATAATGGTGGATGAAACCAGGTCGATGTTGTCTCTTCTCAGCTCACACTGCAGTACCAGCACGTCATCCTTGCCTCCTTTTCCTCAGCTCATGGGGAACATCAGGCCTGGCACTGATTAGCACTGACATGCTACTGGCTGCTAACAGCTGAAATCTCGTAAACAATGGGACCGTGGTCACACATAGGACTTCCGTACAAACACAGGAACAAAAAGAGTTAAAACACCACTGCAGATGTAACCAGTTTGGTGTCCATGGATAACAAATCAGTCATTAAAAGTAATTACAGACTTCTTATATGGAGATGACTGAAGAAAAAAGTAGAAGAAAAGGACAAGGAAGAGGGAGCTGCTGCAACAAGCAGGCTGCTAAAACTCCACGCCATGACCCCAACTTTGTTTTCTCCTTCCTGAACCGAACAACTCTTACAAATGAAACCAAAACAAAGAGGCATGAGCTGCAAACAACAGCATCTCACACTCACACAGGGGTTTTCCTGCAGCACCATGCAATCAAACACACACCCGTTTGGCTCTGTTACACCAAATAAGCCCCAAACATTTTGCCTCCATGGCAAGGGAAGCAGGTGTAACAGCACAGTAGCCACGCCTTGAACATGCTGTGTAAAACTGGACTGAACCTCAGAGGCTCTACAGATAGCCTGTCTGCCGTCGCACTGCTACTGTTGTCACATTTAACCTCACCTGTGTGCTGTCAAACTGTGTGAAACTGGCCCTTCAGTCAGTACTAAAATAAATAATGATGAGAAAACGTATCAAGAAATACTTTTAGGCAAGGACCTTTCTTTATACATCTACAGATAATTATTTAATGGAGACCTATGTTCGAAACCCCAGAGTTCATTAACATTTAACCGCCTGAGATGTTATATATTTCATGTGTAAAAAGGGCTGCACCCTCTAACACCAGGAACATTTGTACAGATGTTGTATCTGTAATCTGATAAGAAGAAACAAACCCCCTCAATTCCTCAGAACAAAAGGAAGTCTCTGAATTATTTCTGCTTTTGTTCAGCTGCTCTACGCTGCCTGCAGTCGAATTAGACTGACCTTTTCAAACTGGATACCTTTTGATGTTTTTACTGTATTTGTACATTTTACAGTTCTACATGAGAACTCACAGACTGTAAGGAAAGTAGGTCTCACACACACACACACACACACACACACACACTGAGTTTTCAGGGACAAAATGAAATTCTCTCCTCTGAAATGTAATCAGTCGACTGCCAGACTCCCTGCCAGGTTTGTTCTTTCACATGATTTTCTTTTCTATCTCCTGCTCTTTCAAAACCTACCAGAACATCCATCACCTGAAGAGTTTTCTGGTTCTGATATTAAAGATTTTACATCTTATCGCACATTTTATACATTTGTGCACACTTCTTTCCCCTTAGATTAACAACAGATAGGTTTGTGTTTTGAGCCTACTCTTAAGGTCACTGCCAGATATTTACAGTCCAATTTTGATACACACTCAACGTCCAGTTTATTAGATCCACCGTGCTAGTACCAGGTCGGACCCCCTTTCACTCCATATTGACCTGATATTATCACACAGCTGCTGCAGATTTGTGGGCTGAACATCCATGATGAGAATCTCCTGTTCCACCACATCCCAAAGGAGCTCTACTGGACTGAGATCTGAGGACTGTGGAGGCCGTTGGAGTCCAGGGGACTCATGGTCATGTTGCAGAAACCAGTCTGAGATGATTTGAGCTTTGTGACATGGAACGTTATCCTGCTGGAAGTCTCCATCAGAGGATGAATCCACTGTGCTCATAAAGGGATGGACATGGTCAGCAACAAGACTCAGGTAGACTGTGGACTTTAAACCAGGCTCAGGTGGTACTAAGGGGTCCAAAGTGAGCCAAGAAAATCTCCCCCACACCACTAGACCAGCAGCAGGCTGAAGAGTTGACCCAAGACAGGTTCGATCCAGACTTTCATGTTGTTGACTCCAAATCCTGAGTCCACCATCTGAATGTGGAGCAGAAACCCAGACTCATCAGACCAGGAGAGGTTTTTCAGTCTTCTATGGTCCAGTTTTGGTGAGCCCATGTGGATTGTAGCCTCAGTTTCCTGTTCTTAGCTGACAGGAGGCTCACCTGGTGTGGTCTTCAGCTGCTGTAGCCCGTCTGCTTCAAGGTTGGACCTGTTGTGGGTTCAGAGATGGTCTTCTGCAGACCTTGGTTGGAACCAGTGGTTCTTTGAGTTCCTGTTGTCTTTCTATCATCTCCAACCAGTCTGTCCGATCTGACCTCTGACCTCTGGACTCAACAAGACATTTAGTCCCAGAGAACTGCTGCGACCTGGATGTTTGCTCTGTTTGGGACCATTCTCTGTAAACCATAGAGATGGTTGTGGGTTCAAATCCCGGTAACTCAGCAGTTTGCAAACACTCAGACTCGACCGCCTGAATGAGAGTGATTGTATTACTCAAATGTTCAGTAGTTTGGGCCTCCTTCATAATGTGATTAGCTGTCTAAATGTTACATCTTCATTCAAAAACACTGATTTTATTTGTGAACTGTAAAGCGTTTCCCTCTTGTGATAATTAAAAAAATCTTTCAGAGCCAATGACAGTCATGGATCCCTAGACTTACTCCCCTGCCTGCATTACAGTATTTATTTTTGATACCTGAAGCTTGACATGATTTCTGACTTTTCTCCTATTTTTTAACAACAGCTACAATCTTAACAGCTCCAATCCTTGGATTAGATTCTTTTTTTTTTTTTTTTACCAAAACAGTCCCCTTTACATCGTAGACGAAAAAGCTTTTAAACAGGGATGTAAGGAAGACCAGATAAGGGTCTCCCGTACATTGACGTAAACATGATGGAGAACCAAAAACTCCAGGTGAAAGAGGGAGATGGGTGAGTAACGTTGGGTGAAGAGTGCTGTTGTATCTATTTAAAGATTTCTGTAGAGTTTAAGTAAGGAGGGTTGGCCAAAAAATAGACTTTTGACTTCAAGTCATGATGCAAAGTTCCTCTTTGCTATGGAAGTACCTTAGGGCAGTAGAAATAAATTTATCCTATGACACAAGTGAGATCACATTTTGTGTTGGAAATAGACACTTTTTTTTCAAAAATGGCCGCCGATCCGCCAAAAATACTCTAGAGTCCAAATATTTGCTTTTGTTATGGCTACAATGACAAATTTGGTGTTAAAGTGTACAATTCTGGGGTCAAGGAATCCAATAAAATGATTCAACTTAAAAAAAAAACCAACAGTTCTCCCGTTACCTTGACAATAGTGGGTTGAATATGTACATTTCCTATAAAACTTGTGTCTTCAAAGTGACTTTTCTTCTTTTCTTTCAAAAACTTTAATTTTTATTTTTGAGTTAAGCAGTGCAGCTTCTTCTGTATGTTTCATTTGTCCAAAGTAGCATGAGATTTCAAATAGTTAGGAGTAGCCTGTGCAGATCAGGTGCAGCAACAACACATTCCATCTGCACCAGGAGCTGTGACAGCTGTTGTTGTCAGAGGTGACAGGTTAACACTCTGAGGTTCATATGACTTTCTCATTGAATAAAACAATGTTTTTAATGTTTTATAACTAATAACTGGCTTGTAACCAGTTAGCTTATTCATAGCTAGCTAACCTGTAACAACTTAGTTTCATTATAACTAGCTATTAACGACTGTCTAAACTACTAAATTATATCACTTCCTTTACATTTACATTCCTTTACTCTTCCATGTTCCACATTCCAGAAATAAACAGTACTTGAGCAACAGGTTACACTGCAGGCCTGTTTTGAGCCTCTTATCAAAAATAAAGTGCACTGCGGCATTTTGCTCTCACAAATAAAGGAAATCACAAGGTTTGGGTTTGGTTAGATAAGATTGGTGGATGAGATCAGTTTCATATGTAAGGACTGGCCGATTACCGACTATTAAATTAAAGAAATCAGTTAAATGTTTAATAGATATGATATAAGATAGATAACATGAGCATTAACAAGCATTCACAAAATGCTAACTAGCAACATGTGGGCTATGTGTTTGCTTCAATAATAATAATGAGGCCGACTCGTTAATAGCGAGAAATGGAGAAATGAAGACTCGGTCAGGGCACAGAAAAGGGAGTGCCGGAGAGCCGAACGGAAATGACGCAAGTCAAAGCTCCAGGTTCACTATGAGATTTACAAAGAAAAGTTATGTGTGTTCAACCAGACTTTACGTAGAACAAGGGAGAGTTATTTTTATGAAATTATCAAAAACTACAGTAACAACTCTCGTGTCCTGTTTGCTACAGTAAACAGATTAACAAACCCTCCAGTTTCTCTGCCCTTAGAACTGGTGTCTACATCTAAGTGCAATGAGTTTGCAAAATTCTTTTATGACAAAGTTCAAGGCATTAAAAATGCAATAATTTCCACATCACAAATAACCACTCTGCAGCCAGCTAGACATCTAGAGCCGACACATTTCACACCAGTTACTGACAAAACAGTCGAAGATATCATCTGCAGTCTGAGTCTGCAGTGCTGCCTTGATGAGTTACCCACTAGATTTCTAAAGTCTGTGGTGAGCAGTTTATCACCACAACTCACTGATTTAGTCAACTTCTCACTTCAGACTGGGACATTTCCAAAGGCCTTAAAAACTGCTGTCATTAAGCCTCTCCTGAAGAAGAGCAGTCTTGATGCCGCAGTACTGAACAACTACCGGCCTATATCGAACCTACCATTCTTAGGTAAAGTCCTGGAAAAAGTGGTATACCAACAGCTAACTGACTTCCTTCAGTCTAGCAATACCTTTGATACTTTCCAATCAGGCTTTAGGCCCCACCACAGCACTGAGACAGCTCTGATCAAGGTGACAAATGATATTCGCCTGAACACAGATGCAGGCAAAGTTTCAGTCTTAGTTCTGCTGGACCTGAGCGCTGCCTTTGACACAGTTGACCATGTGATCTTATTACAGAGGTTAGAAAACTGGGCAGGAATTTCTGGTACTGCTTTGAACTGGTTAAAGTCCTATCTTGAGGACAGGATGTTCTTTGTTGAAATTGGTAACTGTGTCTCGGACCAAATGGCTATGACCTGTGGGGTTCCCCAGGGGTCAATCCTGGGACCCCTATTGTTCAATTTGTACATGTTGCCATTAGGCCAGCTAATACGCAGCTTTAAAGTTTCCTATCACAACTACGCAGATGATACTCAGATCTTTGTGTCCCTGAGAGCAGGTGAACATGGGCCTGTAGATTCACTCTGTCACTGCATCAAACAGATCAGTGTGTGGATGCAAAACAACTTTCTCCAGCTGAACTCTGATAACACTTTCTCTCTGTTTCTGTGGACCACAGACAATGATTTCAGTTTTGTCTGTCACTTTGAGACTCTCTCTCTAAAGGTTAATAGTCAGGTTAGAAATCTAGGGGTAATACTGGACTCAGACCTCAACTTAAACAGCCATGTTAAATCAATAACATCAGCGGCTTTTTACCATCTGAAAAACATCAGTAGAATCAGAGGAATACTGTCTAAACCTGATTTAGAGAGACTTATCCATGCGTTTGTCTCCAGCAGGTTAGATTACTGTAACAGCCTGCTCACTGGGGTTTCTAAGCAAGCAGTAAGACAGCTGCAGTACATTCAGAATGCTGCTGCGCGAGTCCTGACCAGAACCAGGAAATACGACCATATTAGTCCTGTGCTCAGGTCTCTGCATTGGCTTCCTGTCACCCAAAGAATAGACTTTAAAACAGCTCTGCTTGTCTACAAGTCTCTTCATGGATTAGCACCAAAGTACATCTCTGACATGTTAGAGCCATATGAACCAACTCGGACTCTGAGAACCACAGGGAGGGGTCTCCTTCTGGTGCCCAGAGTCAGGACTAAACATGGTGAAGCTGCGTTTCAGTTTTATGCTCCTAAAATCTGGAACAGTCTTCCAGAAGATGTGAGACAGGCCTCAACTCTGACGATGTTCAAATCCAGGCTGAAAACAGTTCTGTTTAGCTTTGACTACAACTAAAAGCATTTTATCTGCACTCCTCATTTTTAAATTAATTATTTTAATGTTTTGATGTTTTATTTTATTTTTTCATTTCTTTTTTAATCTTGTGATTTTATGTTGCTGTAAAGCACTTTGAGTTGCCTTGTGTATGAATTGTGCTCTACAAATAAACTTGCCTTGGCTTGCCTTTTTGGCAAATTGGCGGCCATTTTTGAAAAAAAACGTGTCTATTTCCAACACAAAATGTGATCTCACTTGTGTCGTAGGATAAATTCATTTCTATTGCCCTAATATACTTCTATAGGAAAGGGGACCTTTGCATCTTGACTTGAAGTCAAAAGTCGCAAACCCTCCCTTCTGTGGAGTAACAGGTTCATAGATTCAAAGAGTCAGGTTCATTGAAATGCTGACTCAGCATTTCAACTTAAATAGGTCACTGGACTTTTCATTTAAAAAATGCACATTTTGAAAAATGCTCATTTTAAAAAATGCCACTTGATTCTTCAGCCCTATGACATCACGTCCCTTCGTCTCGGAATTATAGACTATAGCCCTCCACAAAACACCCTCGGAGCTCTCAGTTTAACAGTGACGTAACATCTAAATCTTCAATTCGCATTCAGATAGCAAACATGTCCTTCTATCTGATCACTGCGTTGGTTCGTTCAAAGGTTGGTTACATAGTGAAGTCAAGTCTGGGAACTGGCAGCCCCACTTTACTAAGGCTTGTCAAAAGTGGTTTGAAGACTGAAGCTTCAAAAATAGGGAAAAGTATCCTGGATCAACCCCAGCCTCTTGAGATTAAAAAAACCTCTTGTAATGTGCTGGCCAAAGCAGGACTCCTAACCTGTTACACCGGGCTAAGAGAAGTGTACTACTTCACCACAACAAGGCTGACAATCTGCTTTGCAATGGCGACACGAGTACTTGCCTCAAGCCGTCTTGTGGCCCAGGCTTTATTTGGGATTTTCTTCCCCCCTCATATCTGGGCAACCACTTACGGCCGTCCCCTGGGGATCAGAAGAACTCGGGCTGTACGAGCAGCACCTGAGCAAAAACCAGGAGGATCAAAACGTGCCCAAGAGGGAAAAGAGGTTAGAAAAGAGGCGGTTAAAGGAGGTCTAAAAAAAGGCAAAGACAAGGTTGCAGAGGAGGAGATGAGAAAGGCAGCAGATGAGGAGATGAAAAGGGCAGCAAGAGAAGAAGAAATGAGAAAGGCTGCAGAGGAGGAGATGAAAAGGAGAGCAAGAGAAGAGGAAATGAGAAAGGCTGCAGAGAAGGAGATGAAAAGGGCAGCAAGAGAAGAGGAAATTAGAAAGGTTGCAAAGGAGTTAATAGAAAAGGCTGCATTAGATGAAATGAGAGAGGCTGCAGAGGAGGAGATGAAAAGGGCAGCAAGAGAGGAGGAGATGAGAAAGACTGCAGAGAAGGAGAGGAAAAGGGCTGCAGAAGAAGAGACACGAAAGGCAGCCAAAAAGAAAAAAAAGGCTGCAAAAAAGGCAGCAAAACAGGAGGAGATGAAAAGAGTAACGAGAGAGGAGGAGATGAAAAGAGTAGCGAGAGAGGAGGAGATGAAGAAGGCTGCATTAGAGGAGATGAGAAAGGCTGCAGAGGAGGAGATGAGAAAAGCAGCAAGAGAAGAGGAAATGAGAAAGGCAGCAGAGGAGGAGATAAGAAAGGCTGCATTAGAGAAAATGAAAAAGACTGCAGAGGAGGAGATGAAAAGGGCAGCAAGAGAAGAGGAAATGAGAAAGGCTGTAGAGGAGGCGATGAAAAGGGCAGCAAGAGAACAGGAAATGAGAAAGGCTGCAGAGGAGGAGATGAGAAAAGCAGCAAGAGAAGAGGAGATGAGAAAGGCAGCAGAGGAGGAGATAAGAAAGGCTGCATTAGAGGAAATGAAAAAGGCTGCAGAGGAGGAGATGAAAAGGGCAGCAAGGGAAGAGGAGATGAGAAAGGCTGCAGAAAATGAGAGGAGAAAAGCAGCAGAGGAGGAGATGAGAAAGGCTGCAGAGGAGGAGATGAAAAGGGCAGCAAGAGAAGAGGAGATGAGAAAGGCTGTAGAGGAGGCGATGAAAAGGGCAGCAAGAGAAGAGGAGACGAGAAAGGCTGCACAGGAGGAGATGAAAAGGGCAGCAAGAGAAGAGGAAATGAGAAAGGCTGTAGAGGAGGAGATGAAAAGGGCAGCAAGAGAAGAGGAGATGAGAAAGGCTGCAGAAAATGAGAGGAGAAAAGCAGCAGAGGAGGAGATGAGAAAGGCTGCAGAGGAGGAGATGAAAAGGGCAGCAAGAGAAGAGGAGATGAGAAAGGCTGCAGAGAAGGAAAGGAAGAAGGTAGAAGGAGAGGCCATACAAAAGGCTGTAGAAGAAGAGATGAAAAAGGCTGCAGAACAGCAGATGAAAGAGGATGAAGAAGAAGAAATGCAAATTGCTGCAGAAAGGGAGATTAAAAGGGCAGCTAAAATGGTGAAAATGGCAGCAAAAAAAGAGATGAAGAAGGCAGCAAAAGAGGAAAGAATGAAAAGGGCTGCAGAGGAGGAGATGAAAGTTGCAGCTAAAATGGAGAAAATTTCTGCAAAAAAAGAGATGAAGAAGGCAGCAAAAGAGGAACGGATGAAAAAGGCTGCAGAGGAGGAGATGAAAAGGGCTGCAGAAGCAGAGACACGAAAGGCAGCCAAAAAGATCAGAAAGGCTGCAAAAAAGGCGGCAAAAGGGGAAACGGTTGCAGTTAAAGATGAGGCGGAGGAAAACTGAACTGATGTTCCACCTGTACATACACTGAACATTTACCTGTACATAGATTGTAAACTAACCGTAGATAGATTGTTAAGTCACCTGTAGTTAGATTAAGTAACCTTTAGTTAGATTGTTAAGTTACCTGTAAATAGTTTAGTAACCTGTAAATAGTTTAGTTACCTGTAGATAGTTAAGTTACCTGTACATAGATTGTAAATAAACCTGTATATACATTGTAAATAAACCTGTATATACATTGTTAATAAACCTGTACATAGATTGTAAATAACATTAAGCAAAATAAAATAAAAAAAAATAAATAAAAAAAAAAACTTGACTCAATGATTCAGTTTGTAGTAAGTTGTATGTAATGGTGTATGTTGGGTGTACAGTTGGGATAATTTGTTCCCTTCAAACCAGCTTACTTATTCATTTGTCTGTTTTTTTTTATGCTACCTACTCTGATATATATTTTAAAAACATTCAGTGTCAGTAAACAAAAATACATCCACATTGGCTTGTGAAGAAACAGGTGAATACCAGCTGTTATATGAAAAGTCCATCTACCTGTCATGATAGCTTTTGGTGTGTGTATTTGTTTTGCTTTGTTTTGTTTTGCTTATTTCATTGCTGTCAGAAGAATTTTCCCTGTGCCCTGACTCACAGGCATCACAGAATGAACACAGTGAGTAGAGTTTCGTTCAATGAACTTCACTGCAGGAGCAAGCAGTTTACAACTAAGGCGACTGCCTCTTGGTGAAGAGGAAATCTCTTCAGTGTACATTTTATAGGAACTTGGTGTCCACCTCCTTGTCACATGATAATACATTTCACACAGTTACAGACACAAGCATTTGTCTATGTGCGTAAATAAGTCTCTATCTTCCTCACACACTGGCGTAGAGAGGTGAAAAAAGTGATCTCCTCTGGGCCACTCAGTATCCAGAGTGGAATCCTCCCTAGCCTAGAAGTGAGAGGTTCACACAAAGATTTCAAACAAAGTCCTCAAGGTCTGTCCAGTTATTTATGAAAAAAAAAACATAGAAGAAGATAGTCAGGCCTCTCATACAAAGGCCTTAATACATAATAAAGGTTGTAAACCTTTTAGACAGCGAACCCTTAAGACATCCTTGCTAGTAAATCAATTAGATATTCTTCATGGTTGCGTGTGATTATATGAACATAACATGTTTACGTGAATCTTGAGATGTGTACATAAGTTTTTCCTTTACATAATGGTAATATGTGCAAACAACTCCTCCAACAATTGCATTTTATTCTACTTAATAGGGAGGGTTGGCCAAAAAAATAGGCTTTTGACTTCAAGTCATGACGTAAAGGTCCCCTTTGCCATGGAAGTATCTTAGGGCAATAGAAATAAGTATGTTCTAAGACACAAGTGAGATCACATTTTGTATCGGAAATAGATGCGTTTTTTTCCTATAAAACTTGTCTTCAGAGTGACTTCTCTTCTTTTCTTTCAAAAACTTTTTTTTTTTTTTTTTGAGTTAAGCAGTGCAGCTTCTTCTGTATGTTTCATTTGTCCAAAGTAGCACGAGATTTCAAATAGTTAGGAGTAGCCTGTGCAGATCAGTTGCAGCAACAACACATTCCATCTGCACCAGGAGCTGTGACAGCTGTTGTTGTCAGAGGTGACAGGTTAACACTCTGAGGTTCATATGACTTTCTCATTGAATAAAACAATGTATTTAAAGTTTTATAACTAATAACTGGCTTGTAACCAGTTAGCTTATTCATGGCTAGCTAACCTGTAACAACTTAGCTTCATTATAACTAGCTATTAACGAGTCAGCCTCATTATTATTATTGAAGCTAACACATAGCCCACATGTTGCTAACTAGTTAGCATTATTATTTGATTGATTTTTGCAATTGTGAATGCTTGTTAATGCTCATGTTATCTATCTTATCTCATATCTATTAAAAATTTAACTGATTTCTTTAATTTAATAGTCGGTAATCGGCCAGTCCTTACATATGAAACCGATCTCATCCACCAGGTCTACCAATCTTTAAAAATCGGTGATCGGCCAGAAAATTGTGATCAGTGCACCCCCTAATATCTATCTCTTCTCAACTTCCTGGGAAACTGTTTCTACCCCTTCCCAAGCTGAGATCATATTTGCACATGCTTCTTGATGGATCAGGTATTGATCAGCCACCTCCTGGACCTGAGAAGTCTGAGGCTGTAACATCCATTGGGCAGTAATTAATTTTTTAACTCTGTAAAACGAAGATCCAAGAAGTCTGGCAATTTTCCTCCTCACAAAGAGAGGGAAACACCAGCTTTACTATTTCTGGCAATAAAACTACACTAGCAGAGTGGGAGTAGAAATTTGGTGGAGGCCATGCATAGAAGAGGAATATGTGTGTCATATGACCACTAGCATAGATATAGCAAATTCAGTGATCAGTCACAGGGAGCAGAGTGGTGTCATGGTCCCATCTCAGACAGTCTTCACCACTGGTGGTTTTGATAGCATTGACTTCGACACATCATGAACAACAGCAACATCAGCCCTTCATGGAACATGCATCAGCATTCAACAGCACTTTTCTTCTGACAGACCAACAGTCATCCCCATCCAGCATCCTGTCCTCTCATCAGTTTAATTTTTTTCACAAACTCTAAAAGGAATCCACCAGTGCCAGTCCATTAGTCTAAAGATAAAATTTAAGAAAATTACAAATCATTCATACCACTGAAATGCATAGTTATCTCTCAATTTGCAATACAACAGAAATGTACATTGATACTTTGGGTACTGTTAATGGTGCTTTAGTTGATCTGATTCCTTTGATCCTCAAATTCTCAGACCAGGTGTCCCAGCTCAGGACCAACAACCTGCTCTTGGTGAACAGTGTTTGGGTCGTCCAGGATCTCACCATTGAGATTCTTGTGCCAATCAGTTAGTTGCTCATGCATCTGGTCATGGGGGATCTTGGAGAATGCTTGTTTTTACTTCTGCCCCATGAAGTGACCACTCTGGAACTCCACATAGAGAGCAGGATGTGGTTCTTCTATTGTAGCCATATCACAGATGTGGATGGGTAAGTTAGAGCGACGGTGTCTATGATCCAGTGCAAATACCCATGGCATCAAAGTCAAGTGTCTCCATGTAGAGGGAGAAGTCTACTGAATGACAGGACTTGAAAAACTAATAATAATAATAATGATAATAATTATGATAATAATAATAATAATTATTATTATTATTATAATACTAATAATAATACTTAATTGAAAACTGGGTGAATGTGTTTTAATGTTGACTTAAAGAGGCTGCAAGGACTCTGTTTGAAGTGTATTTCAGCGACACCTTTTGGCTGAAATCGTGCGCACACTGTCGTGTGACATGACTCATAACAAGGCGTGTGTTTGTTTTGGAAATGAATGACGATCAGTGTTTTTAACACTACTTTTCTTTGTTCAAGACAACGTCTTACCAGAGGTCGAGGTAAGGTATTTACCAACAGTTACACAGGGCTGTTATTTGAAATGTGACAACAAATAATCTTTGTCAGTTTGTGCTTTAGTTTAAGTAGCTGTATGTTTTGGTGCTACTCGCAGCGCAGTGCTGTGAGATGAATACATAGGCTAACATGTAGCGTTAGTGAATCCTTATGTCCTGCTCATCTACCAATCAGAGCTAACGTAACCTCACTCTTCATTTTACTGACAGACTTGCAAGTTTGATCAGATCACTGCAGAATAACTGCTGCATGTGGGTTGGAATGAACATTATCACAAACAGTTTAGCTCGTGCTTTAGCCTTTAGCCTGTGCGCTATCACTCTCCCGTTACTCTCTCTTCTAACTGCTAAACTTCATCAGCCGGCGTGGTGTTGTCATACAGACTTCAACGTGTCATAAATCAATCCAATCCTGTTAGACCCATTTGGGAAGCTAAGATCTAGCATTTAGAAATGACCAATTTTGGTCCTCATAATCTATATCTCTTTCTATATCTAGAAATGACACTTAGAAAGTCCTCACAGGGACTTTAAGAATATGAATTGTATAAGGGAATGAATAAGACATGACTTGAACATATCTCTCCTGAAGAATGAGAAGATCCAGCTCCATGGACTTGAACCATAAATCTGCTTGTAGTTGTGAGGCACACCGTGACTTGAGCCATTCATCAGAAGGCTGAGGGATGATATTGCTGAGCTCATCAATGTCATTTGTTGCCTTTTTATGTACTGATTATAAGCCTTCTTTGTGAGCATACAGAGAAAAGCTACAGACTCCTGATGCATGTATCTGCAGATGTGGTGAACACTACTGAAGGCCTGAGCTTTGCCACTAGATGAGATGCCAGTATTGGTAAGAGCTGTGACCAGACACGCTCCACAGTATCTTCTCAGCCAGTACAAAGAGTGATCCCATGACTGGTGTCTGACCTGGATTAAGGAGGTAGCTGATTGTTTGTCGGAGTACTTTCATTGCATGCCAAGCCAAAGTCAGGATGGTAGGGGACTCTGTGAACAGTGGCAACATTAGCATGATTTTTAAGGGGGGGGGGGGGGGGGGGGGGGTTAGTCTCTGTAATGCTGATCAATAACTGATCCATCAAGAAGCATGTGCAAGAAGGATCATCTTGGCAACATCCTGTCAGCTAGGATGCCTTAAAAGGTGCATGATTTTGTGTGATTCCACTGGTGACCTGCACCAATCCTGCACATAAGTTTTCAAGCCCACAGGAATCACTAAGATCTACCTTCAGGCTCAGACCTGAGAGTGTAATGGTTTTTTATTCATCATTCCTTAACTTGTGCATGTAAATGGATGGGTGCCTCACTCAATGTTCTGCTGCTGCAATTAAGATTTTATCACTACAACCACAGCTGACTCACATGACTCTGCATCCCTAGCCTCATGTTAGCAGGCCCATGTGCTTTCTGCTTTATTTCCCCTGAGAGTATGAAATAAGTCAAACATAAATTATTTACAAAAAGGTAGGTGGTGTATTTAAAGTTAAATCCAGTGTTAACTATTTGACAGTCTCTTTAAAGGCTAAGAACTCTTCTGCATGAAGTAATTGATGCACAACACACCAAGGCTTGTGCAAAGTAATAAACTTAATCTCGGCACCTTTCATTAAGACTGAGCAGATCAGAAGTCTGTACAATAAATGGAAGACACAGGGGAATGAATGAATACATAGTTGGAAATACAGAATCATAAAACCATGCAAAACAGGCAACCAAGCACCCACGTCTTCCTCAACACAAAAAGAAATGAACAGTCACAGATGCAGTTTTAAGAGGCTGTGAGGACTCTCCGTTTGAAGTGGATTACAGCGACACCTTTGGCTGGAATCAGGCGCACACTGTTGTGTTGACATGAGTCTTAACAAGGTGTGTTTTAAAAAATGAATGAAGATCAGATCTTCTATTTAACACTACCTTTCTTCGTTTACAACATTTTTAACGGAATAAGCACAACAAAGTAAGGTAATTATCAACAGTGACATAGTGCTGTTGTTTGAAACATGACAACAAGTATACTGTTAGTTTTTCCTGTTGTTTAGTAGCCGGCTATTTTGGTGCTACTCACAGCTCAGTGCTCTGAGATGTATCAGTAGGCTAACGTGTTAGGTTAGCCAATCCACTCTATGTTTTAGTCTTTAGCCCTTGTTTTAGCCTTTAGCTTGTGCTGCAGCCTTTAGCTTGTGTTTTAGCCTTTAGCCTGTGTTTTGGCCTTTAACTTGTGTTTTAGCCTTTAGCTTTTAGCCTGTGTTTTAGCCTTAGCCTGTGTTTTAGCCTTTAGCTTGTGTCTTAGCGTTTAGTTTGTGTTTTAGCCTTTAGTTTGTGTTTTAGCCAATCATTTCTATGTTTAAGTCTTTTCCCTGTGTTTTAACCTTAGCCTGTGTTTAAGGCCCTGTTTATACGACAACAGTTTTAGGATGAAATGCAAAAGTATTGTTGCATTTCAGCTTCTCTTTTATACAGAAAACCTGTTTTAGCCAACCTAAAACACAAATTTTTTAAAACACCCTCCAGAGTGGAATTTTTCTCAAATGCTGCAGCCTCAGTTGTTGTGTAGACAGCAAGCCGGAGTTTCAGTTAAAGTGCTGACATCATGCTCTGTTTTGCATGTCTGTATTCCACTTTCGTTGTATGTATTAATTGCCATGCGTGAACCGGACAACAACAACGGTTCAATGGCGACTTACCATGTTTCGCTTTGTGCTGCTTCATCTGCTGACTGCCTTTCAACAAAATGTGCATCTGTTACTCCACTTCTGCACTAAGATAAGATGTGTTTAATACATACGCAAGATGATCAGCCCACCTCTACTTTGGCGACAGACTGCCAAAAGACTCTACAGTTATATCACCACCTACAGGTCTGATATGCATACTACAGCGTTTTCAGTCCATCAGCGTTTACGTGTAAACAAAGATTTTTTTTTCTCTGTGTTTCTTGCGTTTTCTAGTGAAACGCTGTGAAGTGTTGTCGTATAAACAGGGCCTAAGCCTTTAACTTGTGTTTTAGCCTTTAGCGCCTGTTTTAACTCATGCTCTATCACTCTCCTGTTTATCTTTCTTCTTCTCTTCTGTCCTTTTTCTGTCTGTCAGTTCAACTCCAGTCTCCACCATCACTAATAAATTAATCACAGAAACCCTTTTCAGCAGAGAAAAACACAGATCTCTCATCTCTCTTACTTGACTTTGTCAGCCAGCGTGGTGTTGTCATACAGACTTCAAAGTGCCGTAAATCAATCCAGTCCTGTCCGACCCGATGGGGAAGCTAAGAAACAGCATTTAGAAATAATCTATACTGGTGCTGATAATCTCATTTAAAGTTGTGGATTAGGATCAGGCAGATATCTAGAAGAGAGACTTTTTCAAGATCACTTAGAAAGTCCTCACGGTCCCTTCAAGCCCCACTAAATTCTTAAGTCTTTAAAATGGAACACCACACTTTGCATCTAAAACACGCCAAGGTCAGTGTTCTCACAGTCCTTTTAGAGTAAATAGAGGAGAAACTCTCAATAATTTCACATTTTCATTTAGAAAACTGTCTGATAAGGAGCTGTAAAGGAGTTTAAAAACAGCAATAATAGAAGAAGCTTGTCTTAAACTTTAAGGAGCTTTGAGTGATACAACCTTCTATCAAACCTTATTAATGACAGTGAGTGAAGAAAACTTAGAGGATTTCATTGTTTTCTTTTGTTTGTTTTTGTTTAGATAGAAAAAAACTGGCGTCAGAGTTTGCAAGAACTTAAGTTTTGGGTTTTGTGTGTGTGTGTGTGTGTGTGTGTGTGTACGTGCGTGCCGACCACTGAGACCAGCATTATGCTGCGCACTAACAATGTGCAAGCGTCAGACATTGCACACATTGCAGCCCACTCTGCATTCATCAGATATACACTTCTGCTGCTTCATGTAAACAAACCAACTTTGATCAGCTGTGCACAAGAGAGCAGCCAGAGACCCTGAAGTGGAGGAGTATTTTGTGACTTTTCACATTTGAACTGAACCCTCAGAGGTCTGAGGCATTTCTTCTTGAACACCTGGCTTAGTTTTGTGAAAAGGTGTGTATGACCTCACAGGAATAGAGCACAACCGTGGTATGTTTCAGGAGACACAGGGGAATCAGAGTTAGTCAACCAAGGCGATCTCAAATGAAGTCTTTAATAGTTTAACATCATGTATTTTCAAGAATAGGCGTCATTTTTAGGAGAAAAAAAAGGTCAGGCATGTTTAAGACTTTTGGCCTTCCTGTAAAGATAAATGACATTAAACATGTAATAACTGGTTTAAAAATCCCAAAAAGAAAAAAATATATATTGCTGTATCTGATGTCTACCACTAAGGGGAGCCCTGGGGCCATTAAAAAGGCAGATGATGGTTTCAGAGCAAGGTTTCAATACCCACAAGTCTCTGAGGCTCAGCTGGTCCAAATACAGCCAATAGATGATTAACTGACCAGAACGAAGGTTCCTGGCTTGTTTATTTTTATTACGTGTTAAAGACAAAAGCTGCTCTGTTTTAATGTGTGGACTTCAACTTCAGGTTGACACATTTTAAGACCGTCTATTAGCACGTGACATTGATTTGATCTGTAGAATAATGTTTAGAGCGAACAGTTCATCCATCATAAGTGCACCTTTGTTTTTTTTTTTGTTTTTTTTATTATTTTATAATTTCTCATGGTTTCATCCACAGTCAGACCACACTGTGCATTGCCGACAGGACAAAAAACCCTCCTTAAAACACTGACAGCAGAAAGAAGCAGAGCCCTGGAGGATAGTCTGTGTAGTCCCCATCACCAGCTTCATGGAAAATAAACACGCTGTCTCTCTGATGTCCTGTAGGCTCAGACCTCTCCCCTCCTGTTGGTCATCTACCAGTCCTGCGACCCAGCCATGACCTAAACCATTTTCCTGCTGCCACTGACCCAGCCTTACCTCCAAGTAAGATCAGCACCTCCCAGTCTTACTCTGGAGTCACATCCCTACGCCTCAGCTTGCTTGGTTTCTTTCAGTTGACTGCATGCTGCCTCGACTGTTTCTGAGTTTCTAACATTTCATCTGTCTGTCTTCATCCATCTCATCTCTCCCCCTCTCAGACCTCATAAGGTTTACATGTACACCATCGTTCTGCTCTTTGTTGCTTGGTTCAAGGTAGGGTCTGACTTTGCTGTGAGTTCTGTATGTTGGAATGGTCTGTTGTTTTTGCTGATTCAAAGCAGGAGAGTTAGATGCCAGAGGACCTGCACTCCACTTCATCATCATCATCATCATCATCATCATCATCTGGCTGGAACTCCATGTCATAAATCAGCGGTTTATAACCCTCAAAAAAACACCCGTATGTGTGTAATAGAGGAACGATTAGTTGCTGGAACTACCTCAGATTTAGTTTTTGCGACTAATCTTTGTCCTAAACCAGGGGTCGGCAACCCGCGGCTCCAGAGCCGCATGCGGCTCTTTAGCACTCCCCTTGTGGCTCCCTGGAGCTTTTTCAAAAATGTGTGAAAATGGAAAAAGAATGATTTGTTGTTGTTGTTGTTTTAATATGGTTTCTTTAGGGGGGGGAAAGCTGACACAAATATTCTTATGCTGTAAAAATTTATGTAATAAATACTGAATTTCAGAAGTGCACCAAATAGCAGAATTGCGTCATAGCCTGCGACACACAGTGCAGGTGGCTGTTGTAAACAAACGAGGGTGTGTCACGGGCCATGGGAAGGGAAAAAGAGAACGATTGCTGTTGAGAACAGAGGATTTAAGGAAGAATGGACAGAATCGTTTGCTTTCATTGCCAGTGCTGAAGGATTGCCTGCATGTTTGATTTGCAATGAGAAGTTGTCAAATAATAAGAAGGGCAATTTGGAGCGTCGATTGGTTCGAATTTGTGACATCATGTTTTGATGCAGCTGAGATGACCTTTGTGTCCCACTAATGCCTTTTAATTCATAGTCTACACATACCAAGGATTTATGTATAATATAAATTAATTCAGGCAGTGAGAGGTTACGGCCTTAAAATGTCTAAAAGTCTCTTAAACTCTCATAAAAAGTTGTAAGGACAATTTTGAAAGGTCTTAAAAATGTGTTTACTTTACTTTAAAAAAAATGCATAAAATAAAGTATCTGTGCAGCCTGATCAGAAATTATCAAGCACAACCAGCTAGTGGGCTGTGCGCGCCACAGTGTGTTACAGCCTGCACCTATGGTTACAGTAGGGCTGTGAATAAATTCAAATACTTTGCAAGTAATTCTGTGCCACCCAGGGATCAACATTAAAACTGGTCCAGATCATAGACTATATACAGAATGGACAGGTGGCTCTGCCTTTTACCATTGTACGGTTTTGTCTACGGTTTTGTACCGTCAGAGTCTGCACAGTAGACACGATGAGGGACTCTGAGAAAATCTGAGTGGAAGCGGGTGACAAAAATATACTTTTTTTTTTTTCTTTCCAAAATCTAATCTCTTCTTAACTCTTATTCTGATGTATTTTACTATTCCCGAGAAAACTACACAGAACGGCAGCTGTCAATCATTGTTGAAAGTGATATAAAACCCCGTTTTTAACCTCTAATAACTAATGAAAGAGAAACATCTCCGAAAAAGTGGACTTGAACACGATGCAGCCCAATAATATCTAAATATCACCACAGCATACGGATGAGAGAAACGTTTCTACAAGGTGTAATAATTTTTTAAAGTTGGACCACATCCCATCTGGAATGAATAGAGAGGCAGTTACTGACCTATACTGCAGCCAGTCACTGGGATGGCATACTGTTGTTCTGTCTGTGGTCAGTGTGAAATCATGTCGTTATTGACTGCTTTAGTGAACGCTTCATGTCTGTTCCTCTGTGCATGTTTAATGTACGAAAGAAAACAACAGATCAAACAGCTGAACACAGACTGCGGTGCAGGCTTTTTCTCATTCACTTCGCTGATAAAATATTTTTGAAAAACTTCTGGTTACCGGTAAAAAGTCGAGCAAGATCATTTAAAACAAAAGAAAATCGGCACAACAGTTGAGGGGGAATGACAGAGAATGTTTCTGGTTTACTGGTTACAGTGGTGGGGCAAGTACACCTGATTTACCTTAATGTCAGCCCTTTCCTACGTGTCTTTTCCACTTTTTGTCAGTATGGATGTGAAATGCCTCTCAAATCGTATTCACTGTGCTCTTTAAAAGTCTTCAATTTGACTTGATGAATATGCAGAGACAACAGTGTAAAAACTTAAGAGACAGCACATAGCTGCTTTTTCTGTGAAGAGCCGACACGGTCTTTTCGCTCCTTTGGAAACTCCTGAATTGCTACCAGCCAGTTACTTAGCTAATAAATGCATTACATGGGTCAATAACTGCTGATTTACCTACTTTAACAACCCATGAAGCATGTACAGTGGTTATCACCTGTAATTTTTCCAACATAGGTTGTGCTTATCTGACTGAAACCATCATTCATTGTCTTGAATTTAGACATGATGTGGAGACGTGAAGGAATGGAGGCATGGTTTGGTTTTTGGTTTGGCTCAGTGGTTCATGTTGGTGCATCATAAACACAGGCTTTAACTCTCAAAGACAACCTGAGGTTAACTCCAACTCACAGCCCTTTGCTACATGTCTATTCTCCACTTGTTGTCTTTTTTCTCACATAAGCGTTTAATATGAAGAAAGGTAATCGACTGATTTGGAGCAGACACAGTTTTGGGATAAGGCTAAATTTAAAGAGCCTGTTGCTATGGCAAGTTTTTTTCTGCTCAACATGACTAGAGTCATATGTTGAAAGTGGAATGATAATCCAAACGTTTATGTAGGGTTTGTCAGTGACATTGCCATTTGCAAACAATGACTCAGCACTTTTCCTTTCAGACTTTAAAGTCTTGAAGGGGGTAGGAGAAAGTACAGGGGGGTTCAGATGAATGAGTGCTGTCAGCTCACAGCTGGATGCAGTAAAGCACCAGAATGATAGCCCACTCCACTCAAAAAATGACTGAAGGTTTTGGGGGTTTTTCAACAAATCCAAAGTTGAACTTTCTTGATCTTTTCTGCAGAGAACTCTGAAACTAAAGGCCCTGGTGAAGATTATTCCTCCTTCACTTTAAGCATGCTGAATCAATCAGCGTGCACTCTGATCCATATCTACGATTGACACTCAAGCATCTTTTTTTTTGTGGAGCTTGATCCCAGTCATTGCTTATTTCTTTTAGCAGTGAAAACAAAAAGTTAGTTTCATTATTTGATCTCATGATCACCTAAATCCCGACCTGAACCATCAGATAGCACAGCTGTGAGAGTGGGAATACTTACCCCCTAGATACTGTGGGCACCAACAATCTGAGACTGTAAATGTGTGTGAGTGTGTTTGTTTGTATAAATGTGTGTAGGAAGGGGAGTCGTGACAACCAACAGAGGGTTTATCTTTTCTGAGGGGGCAGCCTTCATCTTCCTCCTCCTCTTTTAGCAGTTAGTCAGAGCTGAGAAAAGCTGCTACTGCAGTCGTCTCACACATTCACACTGTGGCCACTTATGAGCCAAATGAAATCCTCAGTCCTAATCCTGACATGAAAACACTCCAACTACAAGCTTTTTTGATACTGGTCCAAACTGATTTTTGGTTCTGAAAACACGCAAAGAGTTCAGCTTGGGTAGGCTGATCGGTTGTTAGAGGTTGTAGGAAAGAACAGCTGCGGGAGAGAGAGAGACAGAGAGAGACAGAGAGAGTAAGATTTGTATAAATGAATGAATAAAGTTTGATCTTATGCTTAGCTTGATACTCCCACAATTAGGAAATTCAGAGTTACAGCAGCAAGAAGAAAGTGTATAGTTGAAAACATTACAATAAGAATAAATCAAATATAATAATATAGTTAGAGTAACCTTAGAAAAGAAGTACATATTAAGAAAAAACATAAGGGTAAAAAAGTGTCCTGAGAGGACAGCTTGGCCATCATTCTCCTCAGCCTCCACAGGGTGCACAGGGGGTCCAGGGGGTCCAGAGGGCAGCCCAGGACTGAGCTTGCCTTCTTCACCAGTCTGTTCAGTCTCACTCTCCCGTATCCTGTCCACTCACAGCAGGTGAAATCCTTGAATGTGGCGTTGTGTCCGGTGTTAGCTCCGTTAGCCATGTCTCTGTGAAAAGCATGATGCAACTCTGCAGGTATTTCATCTGGTGCTGGGTTAGCATGGCTAGCTCATCCATCGAAGGACAGGTCAATGTCAGCTCACAAACAGGACGTCATCCTTGTCTCCTTCTCCTCAGCTGGGGAACACTGGGCCTAGCAACAGTTAGCATTGACATGCTATAGGCTGCAAATAGCTGATCCTGTGTGTAAATAATGCGACCATGGTAATGCAAAAAGAAGAAAAAAGTTTTTAAAAAAAGAACAAACGCTTAGCAACAAGCAAAAATGTAAAATAACTGTGAAAGAGTGTGTGTTCTGCTTTCATATTTTAAACATAGATATAATATATCAATGCTGGATGTTCAAGGATCTTCTAATTGGTTCATGACACTTTGGAGGGGGCAGGCCTCAAACACCAAGCCCCCCCCCCCCAAATTCAATGGAGGCCTAAGAACTGGACCCTGGACTAAAAATACATGGCTGTTGAGTAACTTGAAGAATATGTTTAATCCATATTTTGATTGCTGCTCATTTATTTTACTCACTATCCTAAACATATTTACCTTTGTCTCCTCTTTCAGGGTTATATATTGAGTGACCTTGATTTTTTAAAGGGCTGTTCAGCTGCTTCTGTAGAATTGAAACATATATTTTACACCTGCTCCTCCACAGTGATTGTCTTTAAGTTTTTTGTTAAGTCCCCGAGTAAAGAAGTTTCTTCCTGTTATCTTTTTGATGACAGTGTGTAGTATGTTCCTGTGTAAGTTAAGTCTGTAGGGATGCATCCACAGAGAATCACCACCAGCTGTGCAGTTTGCCTCAGATCTACACTGTGTTTGTTTTTTTTCCAGCCCTCCTTATCGTATTTAATTTAACGGCACACTACAGTGATTATTGGACTTAAGTATTCATCAGCCTGAGTGCTCATGTTTGATTGTATCTCATGGTGGTGTCAGTCTGTGAGTCTTGGCTCACAGGTTTGTAACATCATGTTGATGAGGTGACAAAGTGTCAGTACTGAGAGTTTAATAATGAGAGAATTGATTTATGCAGCCTCACATTTCACTTTGCTTCTTTCCTAGATGGATGGACTCGTGGGTTTTTGACACACGTCTTGTCTTGAACTTGTAACAGCCTTTCAGGCATTTTAAACTTGCAGTTTCTGTATTCCCACAGCGTATCTACAGTTTTTAAAGCAGAGAGATACGCTCATATTCTCCAATCCTTCCACCAATCAGCTTGTCAAGAAAGATCTGAAAGTCTGAGTGATCTTCAAGGCAGGCATCAGACCATGCATGAAGGGATTTATTACCCACTTACTTTTGGTTTTATGATGTGCAGCATCAAAGCTGTGGGAAAAAGCTCAAACTCTCCTCTGCTCTTTAAAGTAGCAGCTCAGTCCCACTGAGTGGATGGTGTTCAGAGCAGACAGATAAGAAAAAAAAACTCTGAGTGAGTGATTACAAAAGTAAGAATTTATCAGCTCCACAGTGATGTGCTTGTTAACCTGCTGAGTTTGGGCAGTGAGCCAGATGAAACACACTACGTCGAATTCACTCCGTCTCTCTGTTAACAGACTGGGAAGCTCGTGTGGACAGCCATGGCAGAGTCTTCTATGTGGATCACGTCAATCGAACCACAACCTGGCAGAGACCGAGCCACGGTGGAAAGTGTAACCACGGCATCCCCCGCTCAGGATCCACGCAGCAGATGGAGCAGCTCAACAGAAGGTCAGAGTGAAATACACAGAGAGACGGATCCAAATCAAACCAGGAACAGAAAAAAAACTGGTGTATCAACATGTGTCATCAAACCGTCTTCACATGTAACTTTGAGTCATCTTCTTCAGCATGGTTTGACTCTGAAGCCTCAGTCAGTCACTGGGGCTGTGTAACTATGTGGTAACTTATTATCCAGCTAATAAGAAGAAATGTCACTTCTCACTACAACAAATGTCTGGGCTCTTGTGAGAAAGTTTCCTTTTACAACTCAGTAAAATGAAATGAAAAGTTTCCCATAAATCTAAAGTAAAATAAAAAGGTGGTCTTATCATTAGACAGTGTCATTGGAAAAGACAAAAAAAAGGATAAACAAAATTTAACTCATAAAATCTAATAAAACTTGATCACCACTGAAGTGGAGTCTAAGTTTTATTGGATGTCAAAACAAAGTTTTAACTTTCCATTTTTAATCTCCATATGAAAAAAAAAATTACTTTTGTTTTTGTATCCTTAAATGAAGCCATTCATGCACTCTTTTTATGACTTTTTTAGTTCAAACAAAATATATTGTACAAAAAGCACCTAATTCTACACAGAACTCAGTGAACAAAGATGCCCACATGCTGAGAAACTAATCAATAAAAAATAAAGAATAGATTATATACAAAACAACACAGGAAAGAGAAAAGAAAACATGAAACAAAAATAAGTCATACTGAGAGTTGAAGGAGTGGATAAACGGAAACCCAGGCAGCAAAGTGTTACAGTTAGCCCGTTTTTGAATGGCTGTTTTCACACTAACCCCGTCCCCTGGCGTTGTCGGTGGTTTGCTCTGGCCAAGCAAAGAGTTGGGGCTCGCTGAGCACCAGTTTTTCACACCTCGAGCCGGTGCTTTGTTGATGGAAACAGAAAACACTGGTGCGAATTCAGGCACTGGCCTGGAACGAGCACTGAACCGTGCTTGACTGGTGGGAAAGGGGTAATTATGGTGTTTGTTTGACACCTGAGCTCAAGTGAGGTTCCTTCTGGGTATGTCAGACCAACTAAGTCCAGAGAGGCCTTTCTACCAGACAGACATGAGACTGCAAAAAATCAAGATTCAGTGAAATATTAACACACATGAATATCCATATAAAAGTACAACTCACAACAAATGTATTCATAATAAAAAATTGTAAAACATATATGAAAGCCATGGTCAGCAGGTACAGTGGAGGTTTTGGTGTTTAGTGTTAATGTTCACAGTTGTGCAGAGATTAATTATGACATCACACAGTGACTTAATTACTCACAATTCAAAGATAAATAAGAAACTTTATTGTCTCCATTCATCATACCAATATTAAATAACATGTCCACTGTTAAATGATAAACCATGTCAACAAAATACCAATAATACAGTAGATTACTAATGTGGTAGTGCAAGCAACATTTCTTTTATTTATTGTATTAATGGTATTTTCTTGAATCAGCTACCTAATATTTTTATACAGAATTAAATATTTAAAATACATTAAAATGTCATAAAAGTGATTATAATAAAGTAAACAGTGCCTTTTAAGTTTGTTTAATTTTGATATTGTTTTATCAAATAACTTGAAGACAGAAATTACTAATAACAGGCGTGCAACAGAAAACAAGGAGCTCTAAGGAAGAGGATGCATTCTTTAAGTGGGTGCAATGGAGTAAGGCTGACATCTGGTGTCAGAAAAGGGAAACAAAGTCTGTGGGGTGTTTTTCCGTGCAAAGGACTGCACTCTGCATGAAAATAAATCAGAAGACATACAAAACAAGCTTCTATCTCTCCATTACTAAATGAAGAGGACTCTTTGTTCCTGCAGGTACCAGAACATCCAGAGGACCATGGCCACAGAGGAGGACGGAGGAGGTCCCAGGTTAGAGAGGAGCAGCAGCACAGAGAACGAGTCAGATTCTCCTCCAACAGGTACAGAACCGATCCCCTGATCAGACAGAGGGCTCTGTTTTTAATGCAGACTGAAGAAGAAGAAAAGATCCTTCTGTAGGGCTGTGGATTGTGTCTGTTCTCATGTTTCTCAGTATGAAGACATTAGTGATAGACCCATGTGCTTTTTCCAGGGCCGATACCGATTATTAGACGTGAGAGGCCGATAACCAATATTTGCAGCCGATATTCATTTGCAGTAAAAGTGAATATATTGACATCAAATTTTGAATAATACAAACTCTGATCCTTAACTTTGTTTAGATGCTTTTCAGCACGTTTATTTAACATTTTCCTGGCTCAGCAGCATGTCTTCTAAAGGTGAATAAAAATTCAAACAAATAAATAGCTCCCTTAAGTTTTCAACAGTATATAAACAGTTTCAAAATTTCAATACAACTAAAATGTTTATCTCTTTTTTTAACTTCAAACAATAACAATAACAATATCATTTTCAAGAGCCAAGCAAGCTGTGAAAGTTATAATAAGTTCATAGACTGTGAGATGGTCAAGATGCTAATTGCGTTAGCCGGTCAATGGGATTTTCCATTCATGTTAGCATTAAGCTAGTGGACTTTCGCTAACCGAAGCAAAGTAGTTAAGAATAGCTTTCCCTTGCCAAGTTTTGAAGTGACCTATTATCGGCCGTCATATTAAAAAAAGGCTGATGCCGATGTGGGTCAAAATGACAAATGGCAGATAATCGGCCCGGCCGATAATCGGCCTATCCCTAGAAGACATCCACATAAGCTCTTTATGTTTTCTGCACTTGTGTGATATTCAGTATGGTCACTTTTGTATGAATGTAAAATACTTCTGTGAAGAACAGCTTTTGTAAACTGTTTAGAAATACTACAGAGAAATAAAAACACACCTCCTATGTGTCTGCAGGCCCCGGCTCACCTGTCAATCATCAGAAGATCGGCAATCTGCTCCAATCACCTGCAGTCAAGTTCATCACACACCCAGAATTCTTCACTGTGTTGCACAGTAACTATGTAAGGACTCCACACACACAAGCATGAACCACAAACCTTCAATTTCACTCTAAAATGAGTTCATCTTAAGATAAAGAATGGTCAAAGTAAACCGGAGGATGTTGTCTCTACAGGCAGCCTATCGGATGTTCACCAGCAGCAGCTGTGTGAAACACATGATCCTAAAGGTGCGGCGGGACGCCAGGAACTTTGAACGCTACCAGCATAACCGGGACCTGGTAGTTTTCTTAAACAAGTTTGCAGACACTCAGCTGGAGCTGCCACGAGGCTGGGAGATTAAGACCGACCCTCAGGGAAAGGTGAACTACGTCCAAAGAGGACGCAGACCTGATAGTGTGCAGCATGAATCCAACCCTGAGTGTGAAACTGCAAAGCTCAGTTACAGATGGTCATGACCGTGAGATTGGGTCGTTTAAGTGTGACTGAATCTGCACTGAACGATTATAATTGGTAGTAAAAGCTGCCGTTATGTCAGATATAGTCTCATATTTAATGTTTCTGAAGCTGCAGATCAGTCTCATTAATTAGACCTGGAACACAGAGTCTAATTACAGCCTCTGCTCTCTGTCTCTCAGTCTTTCTTTGTGGATCATAACAGTCGAGCCACGACCTTCATCGACCCTCGCATTCCTCTGCAGAACGGCCGGCTGCCCGGGCACCTGGCCCACAGGCAGCACCTGCAGAGACTACGCAGCTACAGCGCTGGAGAAGTAAGCACACATTCACAGAGCAGATTAAGAGAAACAGAGGAGCAAGACATGATCTCCATACGCTGAAGAAGAACGTCCTAAAAGTCATCTCCCATTTCTTCTTATTCCTGCAAAATGTTTTTTTTTTCTAAAATAACTGAGGCTTTCTTTAAAGTTTTCAAATGAAAAATAGTCTACATATTAGAGGCTAATCAGTGTTAAACCATGTTTACTCCTTTGGTGAGTATTCAGGGTTGCAGTACTGTATATTGGATGCATTGCAATGGTTCGATATCTTTAAATATCAAACATGACGCCTGGCATTCAGGCCAAAGAGTTCAATCTTTGTCTCATCAGAGCAGAGAGTTTTCTTTCTCCTGGTCTCAGAGTCCTTCAGGGGCCTTTAGTCAAACTCCAGGCGGGCTGCCATGAGCCTTTTACTAAGGAGTGGCTTCAGTCTGGACCCTCTACCATACAGGCCTGATTGGTGGATTGCTGCAGAGATGGTTGTCCTTCTGGAAGGTTCTCCTCTCTCCACAGAGGACCTCTGGAGCTCTGACAGAGTGACCATCAGGTTCTTGGTCCCCTCCATGACTAAGACCCTTCTCCCCTGATGGCTCAGTTTAGACGGGGGTCCAGCTCTAGAAGAGTCCTGGTGGTTCTGGACTTCTTCCATTTACAGATGATGGAGTCCACTGAGCTCATTGGGACCTTCAGAGCAGCAGAAATGTTTCTGGACCCTGGATCCAGATTAGTGCCTGGAGACAATCCTGTCTCTGAGGTCTACAGACAGTTCCTTTGACTTCATGCTTGGTTTGTGCTCTGACATGCTCTGTCACCTGTGGGACCTTATATAGACAGGTGTGAGCCTTTACAAATCAGGTCCAATCAGCTGAATTTACACAGGCGGTGTCATGATGTGCGGCCAGAAACATAAAGGGAGGACCCAGGCGCAGAATTCAAACAAAAAGATTTATTAAACTAAAGCTCAGACTTACAAAAATCCAAAAGGGTGAACTTAAAGCACAAGAAACACTGATACTTGAACAGACAACAGGAGGCACACACACAAACTGAAACACAAAATGAACTGACAAGGAACTCAGGAAGCACAGAGACTAAATAGACGAGGAACCCAAATCAGACACAGGTGCGTGACGAGACACAGGTGAAGCATATGAGGGTCAATCACAAGAGGGAAACTGAGGCAGAACTTAACATGAAAAGACAGAACTCAAGAATGCAACAAACACCCAGAAAAACCATCAAACAAAACCAAACACCAAAAGACCACACTAAGAAACAAGAGGAACAAAAACCAGGGAAACACAAGAAACAAGGAAACCCAAGAAAACAAAACCCTTACAGGCGGACTCACATGAAGCTGTAGGAACATCTCAATATCTGTCCCTTCTGGTCTGAGGTCACATGGGGACCTGATGCTTTTTCATCTGAAGTCTGGTACTTTATTGGGCGGCTGTGGCTAGAGTTGTCGCCCCACAATCAGAAGGTTGTGTGTTCGATTCCAGCTCCTGCAGTCACATGCCAAAGTGTCCTTGAGCAAGACACTGAACCCCAAGTTGCTCCCAATGTTGTTCAGTGTTGTATGAATGTCGTGTGAATGTTAGATATAGCTGATGGTTTGATTAGCTTAAGCCTGCCATCAATGTGTGAATGTGGTGTGGATGGGTGAATTGGGCTAGCAGTGTAAAGCGCTTTGAGTGGTCGGTAAGACTAGAAAAGCGCTATATAAGTACTGATCCATTTGGTCCATTTTACTCTGAGACCTGAGTTTGTCCAAAAATGTAAACTTTGCTGAAGTTTTGGGATCTGCTTGAGAGCTTGAAAAGCTGCAGCTTGTTACAAAAAAAAAGTCTTTAGGATTTCACAAATTATTGAAAAACTTTGTAACCATGGAGTCTTGAAGCTTAAAACCTAAAGCCTCATATTTTAGCCACTGATTCGATCAATAATGCACATTTTTAAATCTGTAGTAGATCTTTCATAAACAGGAGATGAGGATAAAGAGGATAAGAATGATAACATTCCTGTTTGTTAGTGTAACTGTGTGTTGTTTTGGTTTTTTTTTTTTTCATCTCCAGGCTTCGGATGTGTCCAGGAGTCGCGGTGCCTCTCTGATGGCGAGGCCCGGTAACAGTCTGGTGGCAGCCATACGAAACCAGCATCACCCTGACTCCCAACAGCTGAGTGCACCATGTAGGTTCATACAGTTAATATCAACCCAAAGACAGAGGAAGATCTGAAACTGAATCGAAGTCATGGTCCTGCCTCAGACTCTGTCTTAACATGTGATGGTTTCTGTCGGTTTCTTTCCTCCTCACCAGCCTACAATGACAAGATCGTGGCGTTTCTTCGACAGCCCAACATATTTGACATGTTGCAGGAACGACAGCCGAGCCTGAGCAGAAATCACGCACTGAGGTATGATTCTCCTGACATCCAGAAACAGATAATGTGCTGATTTGACACTAAAGGTACTAAACTTCTCGAAGTGTCTCTGCTGGGCTGAGCTCATGGCTGCACAGTTTAATGGACTGAATTTTTTTTTGCCATCTTCTTCTCTCACTCTCTGAAAACAAAAAAAAAACTGTTTAAGGACAGAAATCAAACCAAAGTTCAAGATTTTGGCGTTGAACAGTCAGTCTGGTTTGCAGCGACTTTGAGGATTTATTTGTCATTCCCTGCCCCTCAATTTTTGTACAGGTGGCTGCTGCTCTTCTGATGGCACAGCTAGCTTTAGACTAAAAAATAAGTTTATTCTCATAAATTTATGACTGTATTCTTGTAAACTTACAGTATGAGGGTTTTTCCTGTAAATTAATGAGATTAATCTCATAAATTAACTTTTTATTTTATTCTTTAACGTGGCCCTTTCCTTCTGTCGTAGATATCTGATATAAACATGAGTATCATTATTCCCAGCAGTTTCATTGTCAAAATTTCTCAGACTTCTTCTTTTTAAGTGAGGTCCCGGTTTGTCCTCATTTCAAGGGTTGTTTGGCCCTCCCTCTTAACCTTACAGACAACTGGGGGACCCCTTTACTCGAGGTGAACACAAAACCAAGGGCCAAAGGTTACAATTGGGATTGCTCCTTAGTCTTGGCTTGAACTGTTTGTATTTGTCAATAAAAAGTTCACACAGATATGGAATGCTTATAACTTAATAATACTTCTTAAACATCTGAGGCAGCAGACTTTGTGAAAATCAAAATTTGTGCCATTCTCAAAACTTTTGGCCTCGACTGTACAGAGTGTTATAAGTTTCAAGATAGTGAAAGAAGTCACTGAGAAAGTGACTCAGTAAAAACCTGATCGTTATGTCTGTGTGCTCCTCCAGTTTGAACACAGAACTTTGTTTTGCTGACTTTTCAGAGAGAAAATCCACTACATCCGCACAGAAGGGACTCAGGGAGTGGAGAAGCTGTCATGTGACGCAGATCTCGTCATCCTGTTGAGGTAAACAACAAAAATAAACTTCTGAAAATATTCACTGCCCTTCACAAGAACGTGAAAAAAATAAAGTCACACACACAAAAGTTTCGTTTGAATGTCATGATGAGCAGAGAAGTAACGTCTTCTTTTCTGCTCTGTGTTGTTTCTGTAGTTTATACGAAGAGGAAATCATGTCCTATATTCCACCTCACCCCATCCACCCTGGATTCAGCTTCTCTCCTCGCTGCTCCCCCGTCTCCTCACCACAGAACTCACCCGGTAGGTCCTTCAGTTCAACAACTCAAATGACTTCAGCTCACGATAATTTAGCAACAAGAAACGTTCCTGGACTTAATGATACCAAGATACTGATAAACTATTCCGACACAGAAAACCTGATTTATAAACTGGGGGAATCTTACTTTTTGCTTCCTGTAAAGCTTCTCTGAGGTCTCACAAATACTAAAAGAGTGTTATAACTTCAGAAGAGGAGACCAAAAACAGAATATATTGAAATAAAAACACTAGAAGCTAAATGTATTATCATTCTAATGAAGAAGAGATCAATATGATGAGGATAATTCCAGCCTCATCCAACAGAGAGCAGCACAGACCTGCTGATATCTCTCCTCTCACAACTTTATTGTGTTTTTACGCCTGGAAAAAAATACCCATTTAGCTAAAATAGACATCTAAACAAAGAATTGAATTCATTTTACAGTCGTTCTGAGGATGGAGATAATCTGACACATCTTCCACCTTTGAATAATCTATAATGGGAGTTCATAGTTGTTCATAAACGCAGTTTGAGAGGAGTCCTTTTGATGGTGAAGAGGCTCACTTCATGCTGTCACACACACACACACACACACACGCACACTCACAGAAACCTCAGAAAGGTGATCTTTGCTGATTAAAGGAGCCTGCTGTGCTGTGTTAGGGGCACTCATGTGGTCTTAATGAGAGCAGAAACAAACAGGCACCAGATATAAGTGTTTGTGTGTGTGTGTGTGTGTGTGTGTGTGTGTGTTATGGTGTATTCTTCTTTTTGGCAGGAGGTTTCATAAAGAGAAAGTGGGTCACAGCAGACCAGCCTGCCTTTAAAATGAGCTTCATTCATCCAGTCAGTGTGGGATAGTTTGGGTGAAAACAGACAGAGGTCACTCAGTTCATTCAGACTGTGTGAAGGTTTTTCAATCCTCCAGTGAAGTGAAGAAATATCACTGTCTAAAGTAAAAAAAAAAAAAAAATCATCACGTATATATTTTTATTCTATGCAGATAAAAATCTGCTCTTTAAAATGATATGTGAACAGAGCAGATAGACATTGAGTTGCACTGTTTGTGACGATTGCTGGTTATAAATCATATACTGGAAATTATAGAAAATAAACACAACTACAACAAAAACACTGCAAACACAAGGGGGTGCATGAAAACAACACCAATCATCGCTCTTTAATTTTAAATAGGAAATACTTACATTTCAGTTGTTAATGCATTTTAAGAGCCTCAATCAGGGGCGCTGATTGTTCAGATTTAGATTTAACATGTTTTATTGCACAATTTTAAAAATATACTTAACAGACAATTTTGATCCTGCTCGGCTTTTCATCAAATTCTGTTACTATTATTATTATTATTATTATTATTATTATTACCATCATTATTATTTAAAGTATTTCTGTTGGTGAAAACATGTTACACTTTGAATTTCAAAACAAACAAACATGACAAAACGTTTGTGCTGCTATCAGTTTTATGAATACTAACTTCATTGTTTTTTCTTCATAGTTATATTTTAGTGAACTTATTACCTTTTATTCAGGTCTACTAACTCCAAATTTAGGTCCAAGTTATTCTGAAATCACACCTTTTTAAACTCGTCCTTCATGTTTTGATCATTACTTTTAATGCAAATTGAGGTCTATTAAAGTACCGTTTACTAAATATTGGTCATTTAATCTGTTTGTTTATCACCCTGTGCATCTTTGTATGTTTTTCAGGACTGCAGAGGGCCAGGGCTCCTGCTCCTTACCGCAGAGACTTTGAAGCCAAACTAAGAAACTTCTACAGGAAGCTTGAAGCCAAGGGTTACGGCCAAGGACCAGGCAAAATAAAGTAAGACGGTTCATATGTGTGGTTTTTATTGTTCCTTCAAAAAGTTAAAGTGCTGTCTTCACTCCTAAATCTCTGCTGTGCTCATATATGACCTCCTATCTGTGGTGTGATAACATCAGTTAACACTTTGAGGGATGAATGATGTTAACAGTAGAGTTTTATCTCTCGTTTCTGAGTCCAGACCTACATGTATAAGAAATAAAGGTGATTCTGCTTGTTTCAGGCTGCTGATCAGAAGAGAACACTTACTGGAGGGAACCTTTAACCAGGTGATGGCGTACTCTCGCAAAGAGCTGCAGAGAAACAAACTCTATGTGACTTTTCTGGGAGAGGAGGGGTAAGACACACTCACACCTGCACACACACACACACACACACACTCATAGCAGTAGTGTTGTATGGAAGTTTCATGTGTTACTGTGAGTGGGCCTCAAATCTGTGATGAATATTAAAAACATGTTGATTCTCTGTCTCTCGTCCCTCCAGACTGGACTACAGCGGTCCCTCCAGAGAGTTCTTCTTCCTCTTGTCTCAGGAGCTGTTTAATCCGTACTACGGCCTGTTTGAATACTCTGCTAACGATACCTACACTGTTCAGATCAGCCCCATGTCAGCGTTTGTTGAGAACCATCTGGAATGGTAAGCTTTGCCATAAAGACGAACAGTTGACTCTGAATGAGACTAAAGGAAATAGACGATAGATGTGATGTTAAAGCTGTGAGAAGTCACTGAAGAGGGTCAGCAGTGCGGTTCATCTATTTACTAAAACAAAAGGCTGTCATAATACAGCATCTGAGGATATAAGTAAAAATGATTGTGCTTTCTTGCTGTGCAGCAGATTTCCTCAGAATGGACTTTAAGACTGTTGACGACGAACATTGGATTGAACTCATTTGGCCCACAATCCTTCCATGTGACATTCTAATCTCCTAATGTTTCCTGTACATTTTCTATGTGCTTGTTTTTGTCTGTGTGTGCGTGTGTGTGTGTGTATCTGTGTGTGCGTGTGTAGGTTCCGGTTCAGCGGTCGTATCCTGGGCCTCGCTCTGATCCATCAGTACCTGCTTGATGCGTTCTTCACCAGACCCTTCTACAAAGCTCTGCTCAGGCTGTTAGTACACACACACACACACACACGCGCTTACACACACAGATTACTTTGACCATGTTTCTTAATGCTTTCAAGAGTAAAAGCAGCAGAAAAGACGTAAATATTTTATATATTGAAGGAAGAGCTCTGTGATGTTTGTAAACTGCAGTTTGAAGAGTCTGGACTGTTTCTGATGTCTCTATACTTCCTCTATTTAGTATTTTTGGAGCCACGAGTGGCCAAATTGGGACACAAATCAACTGTTTTGAAGATAGAAAACTGAGATCTGAGACTATGATGCCATCAAAAATTCAATGAATCATCTCATCTTCTGGTCCACTAAAAGACGTGATGTGTGATTTCTCCCCCTGCTGGTCTGGAGAACAAATGCACACTCAAGACATTTAAAAAAGAAAAAAAAAAAAAAAAAAAAAAAAGCCCTCTAGTGCTGGGCACTAGAGGGCACATACTAGTGTATGGCAAAAGAATTGTATTGTGATAGTTTTCAAGATCGTGGCAGTGTCACATTTTATTGCAGTTTTTTTTCCTGTATTTTTTTATTTATTTATTATTTTATTTTTTGTTATTTTTTGATTCTTTCATCGGTCTTAAGTTGAATTGGAACTAAATTTTAAATGTAGTGTTTTTAACACTTGTATTGCAGAAGCTGTAACTTATATTTCCTTCATTCTGACTTTTTTAAAGATCTTTTTCTTCCCTCTCAGAAGAGCTGACATGTAACAGCCTCAGTCCAAACACTGTCGTCTCCTGGCCTACAATGTGAGCTCTGTTTGTTCTGCAGGGCCACAGACCTGTCTGATCTGGAGTACCTAGATGAGGAGTTCCACCAATCACTGCAATGGATGAAGGACAATGACATCACCGACATCCTGGACCTCACCTTCACTGTCAACGAAGAGGTCTTTGGCCAGGTCTGTGTGTGTGTCTGCTGTTATAAAACCTTCAGTGTTTAGATGATTCTAGAGACTAAAGCCAGCACCTCCCACGTTGCAGGTCACAGAGCGGGAGCTGAAGTCTGGAGGCTCACACATTCAGGTGACTGAGAAGAACAAGAAGGATTATATCGAGCGGATGACCAAGTGGAGGGTGGAGAGAGGAGTGGTGCAGCAGACGGAGGCCTTGGTCAGAGGCTTCTACGAGGTAAACAGAGAGCGTTTGAGCTCTCAGGTTGATCCTGAACCGTGAAATGACTCCAGCAACAAAAGACAGTCACAAATAATTTAGGTTCAGACGGACACAAATCAGGTCAGAAGTGCTTTCTCTACAGAAAGCTGATTTAACTGTTTTTCCAGAATCAAGATTCCATTTCCCATGAGCACTTGCACCCCGTGGTATGAGGATGTGACTCTTATCAAGGCGTGCTTTTGTCAGTAAATGAATGGAGAGCAGATCTTCTTTTTACCGCTACTTTTCTTTGTTCAAGACAACTAATAATAAACTGATAATCTGATTTTAAAACATGGATTACAATCAGGAAGATATCTAGAAGTGAAACTTTTTCAAGACCGCTCAGAAACTCCTGACAGGGACTGTAACAAACGTGATGAACACAATTAGGAAGTGTATGACTCTTTTTGTCACAGGTGGTCGACTCCAGACTCGTGTCTGTGTTTGATGCCCGGGAACTGGAGCTGGTCATTGCTGGTACAGTAGAGATTGACCTCGGTGACTGGAGGAGCAACACAGAGTACAGGGGAGGTGAGAGAGGATGTTTACTAGATCCTTCCGTTAACTCTCTGAGAGACCTTTTTTATACACCAGTATCACACGTAGGGTTGCAGCATTCTGGGAATTTTCAAAGTTGGAAACTTTCTGAATGAATTTTCAGGAATTTTGGGGGAATTGTATGAGCTGCAGTTACCTGGTCATATACATGTATAAATATTAAACATTTTGGTTTGTTATAAGCAGACATGCATGCAAACATGTCTAATGCAATATTTTTAAATGACATAAATGAATTTCAGGAGTTTTTCCTAACTGAGTCTAACTGTCATGAACAGAGGCATAAATATTTATCATAAGCAAACACACATGCAAATATGCCTGATTCAACATTTATAAATGACAATAAACAGTTTTTAGAACTGTAGAAAATTAATGGTTTCATTTACTGCTGAACAATAGATGATTATCCAAATAGTTAGTGCACTATCCACTATTTATCCAACAGATAAATAGATGAAAGCTGGTATTCATAAACCAAGCTAGTTAGCTAGCATCATAGGCTATGTATTTAACTTAGGATCAGAGACTTTCTAGCTAGCTAAATTAGTGGAGCTAACATAATTCACTGCAAGTTTCACAAAGTTAGGTTAGCTAGCTATCATTACAAGTCATTTATTAACCAGTGTTAGCTCACTACAATGCTAATTACTTAAGTCTGTCAGTTGGGTGTCTAATCTGGCAGAGCTAACAGAAAACTGGCTAGCTAACTGGCTAGCTAGCCTCTAAAAATGAAACACATTTTAATGAGCGTTTTGTTACTTTAACTTAAATGTGTCCATTACTTAAAGTTAAACCATACCATCAAATATATTCACCTCAGCACTATCATCAAAACTTATTTCGACTTCTAGACCCCAGATCCAGAGATGTGGTCTCAGTGGAAATGCTGTAGGCTAGTGAAGCAGAGACTGATGTTAATCAAATGTGTTTTTTTATTTGCACATGTGATTCAT
Organism: Labroides dimidiatus; assembly: GCA_030710495.1. Classification (NCBI taxonomy): domain Eukaryota; kingdom Metazoa; phylum Chordata; class Actinopteri; order Labriformes; family Labridae; genus Labroides; species Labroides dimidiatus. The sequence continues at coordinate 22,557,050 of CM061161.1, read as the reverse complement.
GGTACACAGTTGGATTTGCATTCAATCATGTTGCTGAAACCAAGATCATTTAAAAAGAAAACCTGATTCAAGTTAAAAACAAGGAAAGAAAAAACGAAAGAAAATTTCTGAGCCAAAGTTTCCACATGTATAAAGATGAAAACACGTAGGAACACAGATCCAGGGTTAGTAGAGTGTTTGTGTGTGCAAAAAGAACTAAAGCCTTTTTTGATGTAGAGCTAAATGTAATTTTAAATTAAATCAATTGCTGTTCAGTTAGACTCATGTATGAGAAAGCAGAGCTGATCCTTAATCCAGTTTTTCTGGTCTCAGGCTACCATGATGGTCACATCGTGATGCGCTGGTTCTGGGCTGCAGTGGAGCGCTTCAACAACGAGCAGCGTCTCCGCCTGCTGCAGTTTGTCACGGGGACTTCCAGCGTGCCCTACGAAGGCTTCGCTGCACTGCGGGGATCCAACGGCCTGCGGCGCTTCTGCATTGAGAAGTGGGGCAAAGTCACATCCCTCCCCAGGTGAACCGCCATGTTTACTCTGGCCTGCTCTTGTTTGCTTGTTCCTAAAAATCGAAGGCATGGCATGATTAAACTTAAACAACCAAACTTTAGCATGTCTCTCATGACTGTAAACACTCACAAATGATCAGTTCAGACTTTTAAAAAGTGAGACTCATTTCTGCCAGCTCCTCAACTGTGAGCATTTTCTCTTTCTCTTTGTTTTTTATTTATGAACATTAAGTCCAACAAGAGTTTTCTTGTCGTTTATAGTAACTATGATTTCTGAGAAATTGTTATATGTATCAAACATTGAAAATTTTACCTCAGTGACTAATTGTTACAGCTTGAGTTCAAACAAAACCAGCTCATATCAGGTCATTATCTATCAGTAAACCCTGATGAGTCACCTGATAAAACTTAAAGACCAGTTGGAAAATTGCAAGAATACATTTTGTACTCTATTTACAAAATGTAAAAAGAAAAAATTGGAGTGAGAAAAAAAATTGAGGAAACAGTTTATTGCAAACAACATTTAAAGGTAAATAGTCATTTAATCCCCAGATCTAAAGTTTAAAACCACAGCCCTAAAACCCAAAATCTGCACAAAAATGTGGATTCATTTGTGAATCATGACCTCCTGATGGAGAAGACTAAAAATCTTTCTCTCTTTGAACGTGGTCGGATTGTTGAGCTGCACAAGCAGAGCCTCTCACAATGCGCCATCACTGCTGAGGTTGGACACAGTAAGACATCATTGGAATTTCATCAAAGATCCTGAGGGTTATGGAACAAAAAAGTCAAGAGGTTGATCCAAAAAAGTTCACCTGCAGTGAGCCCGAGGATCTGATAGGCTGTTCTGGGCTACTTTTTCCTTCAGTGGAACAATGGAGCTTCAGGTTGATCATGGGTGTCAAACAATGGCTGGCTGTGTGGAGATGTTGCAGGGGGCGTCCTTTATGACTGAGAGCCCTGTTCTGTGTGTTAATGAATGGGTTTTTCAACAGGACAACGCTGCAGGTCACAATGGCCGCCTGACAAAGGACTTCTTCCAGAGGAATAAGCTCACTCTTTGAGACCATCCTGCGTCTTCTCCTGATCTAAATCACACTGAGAACATTTGGGGATGGATGGAGAGCGACGTTTACAAAAATGGACGTCAGTTCCAAACAGTCAAACATGGCCTCTGGCTGACAGGATGGTTAACCTGCATTCATCTTCACCATCACAAAGTTTGACCTCTAGTCTATTTGTCCCTGTTGCAGACGTGTGACTGTGGCTAACTCTTAACCTTTAGATTGCAAGTTGACCAATTAAACCGTCAACTGTTGGCACATTGTACATTCTGTATACTCTGTCATTATTTCCAAACAACATGCACAGATATTCATCCCCTCTTCTCTTCAGTGCAGCAGCCCTGCTCACCTCAGCTTTAAGAGCTATTTTAATACTTTCACACCTCTGTAGTGCAGGTCGATCTAATTTTGTG